>CM026268.1:2802500-4002500 GCA_014851425.1 Senna tora
CATACCTTTCCATTTTTATTGTCAAGACCAGGAGGCATGTCCATGTATACTTCTTCTTTGAGATCTCCATTTAGGAATGCATTTTTTATGTATAGTTGGTGTAGTGGCCAATCCAAGTTAGCAGCTAATGACAGAAGGACTTTAATGGAATTGAATTTTGCTACTGGAGCAAATGTTTCTTGATAGTCAATTCCAAGTGTCTGAGTGAATCCCTTAGCTACCAACCTAGCTTTATACCTATTGATACTTCCATCTGAGTTGTATTTGATGGTGAATATCCATCTGCACCCCACTTTATTCTTCCCATTAGGTAACTCAATTAGTTCCCATGTGTTGTTCTTGATCAAAGCATCCACCTCTTCTTTAACTGCTGCCCTCCACTTCTCATGATTGAGTGCCTCTTCAATGGAATTAGGCACTTTCTCATTGGAGATATTGTTGAGTAATTTCTTGTGGTTAGCAGATAATTTATCATAGGAAACAAAATTAGCAATAGGATGTTTGGTGCAAGTCCTTACTCCTTTCCTTACTGCAATAGGGAGATCCAGCCTTTCATTAGTGTTTTCAGGTTCAGTGGGACTTGGCAAGGAATTATGGCTTTGCATCATCGGAGTTGTCTCTTTTTCTTGGGTTTCCTGTCGTCTAGTATAAACAATGCCAAACCTTTTATCTTGGGTGTTTTGGGGCTGTTGTATGGATGCTGGTTGGTTAACAGGACTTGTGTTTTGGGGTTGTTGTATAGGTGCTGGTTGGTTTTCAAATCTGTCCAGGAAACTCCATTCTTCTAAAGTCTCCCCCTGAATGGAGGTTTTGGGATAATAGGGTTCATGTTCAAAGAAGGAGACATCCATAGTGATAAATAATTTTTTTAGGGATGGGGAATAACATTTGTACCCTTTTTGTGTGGAAGAATACCCCAGAAAGATACATTGGACAGATCGGGGGTCTAGTTTGTTTTGGTGATAGGAGTGCACAAACGCTTTACAGCCAAAGATTTTTGGTGGTATGGAACTTAAGGTTTGGGTAGTAGGGTAGGAAGAGAGAAATGTGTCATAAGGTGTTTCGAAGCCAAGGATTCGAGAAGGCATGCGGTTGATAAGGTAAATAGATGAAAGTACAGCTTCCCCCCAATAGGTTTTTGGCGTGTTACATGTGTAGAGTAGTGATCTAGCTACTTCTAAGATGTGTCTGTTTTTGCGTTCGGCTATACCGTTTTGTTGGGGTGTATGAATGCATGATGTTTGATGTAAGATACCCACCTCGGCTAGGTAAGATTGCAACTGAGAGTTAACATACTCTTTTCCGTTATCAGACCTTAGGACTTGGATTGTGGTGTTAAATTGGGTTTGAACGAATTTATGAAAGGTTTTGAAAATGTAGGGTACTTCTGATTTCTCTTTCATGAGGAAAACCCAGGTTAAACGAGTATGATCATCAACAAATGTTACAAACCATTTAGAGCCGTTGATGTTGGGTGTATTTGCGGGACCCCAAACATCAGTATGAACAAGGGAAAAAGGATGGGAGGGCTTGTATGGGTGGGGCTTGTATGTTGATCTAGTGTGTTTAGATAATTGACAAATACTACATTGGAAAGAACCAGAATTTTTATTAATAAATAGATTCGGATACAACCTTTGCATATATTGAAAACTAGGATGTCTTAATCTATAGTGCCACAAAAGGATGTTTGAAGGACAGTTGGCACTGAGTACCATTTTATTGAAGGCTGGAATATGTGTAGGTCCAAGAATATAGAGTCCATTGTACTCCTTAGCATTGCCAATCATCTTCCCTGATGCCAAATCCTGAAATACACAATCATGAGCACGAAAATTAGCATAACAGTTGCTGTCTTGAGTGAGTTTGCTAATAGATAGTAGATTACAAGCTAAAGTAGGAACATAAAGGACATTAATCAGAGTAAGTGTGTTTGAAAGTTTCACTAGGCCAATAGCTGAGACTTTGGCCATTGTTCCATCTGCAATTTTCACTTGTAAGGAGGAGTCACATGGGGCTAGGCTGGAGAAAAGTGAGGCATTACCGGTCATATGATCTGAAGCTCCAGAGTCAATAATCCAAGATGCACTTGTTGTACTAGAAGTTGTCATGGCAGAAGGGAAATTACCTGATTGGGCAACATGGGCTGTGTGAGGATCAGAAACAGTAGTTTTACCAAAGAGTTTCTGAAGTAACTCTAGTTGATCCTTGCTGAAAAGTGTGGGTTCAGCATGTGTTTCACCATTGTTAGTCGTGTCTGCATGGTTAGCCCTTGGTCTTGGTTTCCAATTTGCTGGCTTTCCATGGATCTCCCAGCAAGTGTCTTTGGTGTGACCCTTCTTATGACAATGGTCACATTGTTTTGAAGAACGTGGAATATTGCTCCTAGCTGCCATGGCTGAGTTCTCTAGAGGACTCTTTGTGGTACTCAAGTGATTAATCTTCTTCCTGCTTTCCTCACATCGAACTTCAGAGAAAGCTTCCTTAAGAGATGGTAGAGTATTGCGTCCTAGAATTCGACTTCTAACCTCCTCAAAGGAGTCAGTGAGGCCCATTAAGAACTTGTACAACCGTTTCTGTTCTGTAATCTTTTTGAAATTAAGAGCATCAGCAGTACAAGACCAAGCATAGGTTTCAAGTAGATCAAGTTTTTGCCAACATCGGTTTAAAGAAGTAAAATACTGATTTACCAACATGTCACCTTGTTTTAGATCGTGTAAGACACACTCCACTTCATATATTTCAGCTGATTTCTCTTGAGTAGAGTATGCTTCCTTGGCTGCCTCCCAGATTTCATGTGACGTTGGATAAAGCAGAAAATTGTCACCTACCTCAGTGGTCATCGAATTGACAAGCCATGACATCACCATGTGGTCTTCTGCCTTCCATTTTTTGTGGGCTGAAGTATTCTGGTCAGGAGCCTTTGCTGCACCCGTGAGGTAGTCATCCTTCCCCTTGCCGCAGATGAACATATATACGGATTGCCGCCATTGGAGGTAGTTGTGGCCATTGAGCTTGTGCCCAGTAATTAGTACAGGCGTTGCATCTGTCCAGCCAGTTTCGTTAGCTGCAGTGCTGCCACTGGTCACAGAAGAACCAGTAGTATCATCGGCAGCCATGTTGCCAAACACCAGCTTGGGTGTTTGGTTAGGTCGTGACATGTTTAGGGTTTTAGGATCTAGATTGGCTGTGATACCACGAAGAAAACTGAGCTAATAAGTCTCAGAATTTTTATTCTTACTTCTGAATTAGAGTGCAGCGGAATAAATAGGACCATGGTTACAGGTTAACCACTAGAATCCCACAAACATAGGAATAAAATCTGTTTTAATATTTAAAAACAGATTTAAAATACTATAACAGCTCACAACTAATTTAAATTTAAAATCAAGATAAGATAAGTATCCTATCTTAAATAAAGGTAACAACTAAAGCTTAAAATATTAATAATCAACTTAATAAATAATAACAATAATAAAGCTAATAAAACTAACTTCAACGTCAACAGTTATTAATTAAGTATGCAAAAGAAAACAGCAAACACTTACATCTCTCTAACAGGTGAGAATTCAGTCTGTCGATCATGCGAAAGCAATACCTCCACATCAATAGTTGTTTTCATCAACACATAAACTGCAACCTATTGTAGACAAGTTATGAGTGGCATTCTTGTTGTCTATTAAATCCAAAACTAAACAAGAATTTTGTACTCCCACCAACTAATTTTTCAATGATAATTTGTAAATACAGGAAATAAATATATGCTGGAAGGAAAACTTCGATCTTGTAAGAATGATTATATTTCAGTCACAAATTTTTTGGCTAATAAATATCAATACGAACTTGAAGGAGACTGTTACTGAAAGACTATATTGTTGCATATACCTGATAAGCAATACGTCTATGCCATTCATGTACATCCTTCCCAAGCCAAGCCATTGCAAGCTCTGGACCACTTCCAGCTAGTCTAAGGGACTTCACGGCTTGGGAGAAACTCCTAGAAGATTCATGCAACACCCATAAAATGCAATTCACCCGATTAAATTCCATTTCCTGACTGCCGGTGGTGGTAACGGTAACCTCACTTTCATCCTTGCCTTGATCAATATGAGCGAAAGAACCTTTAGCTGATACTGCCATCGCTGAACACCTCCTTGATGAGATGTAACTTCTAGACAATGATCCAAATAAGAGGCTATTTTCTGAAGAAGAACCATCATATCCCTCCTCCATTGCATGGGGATTGGAATGTAGAAGGGCATTGTCTATTGCCCTTTTTCTGATATCTAATCCAAAGGACTTTCTGTTGGAATAACAGTAGAATACATAAACTTCTCGAGAGTTGTAGAGTAATACAGTTCCCATATTACTAGAACACAATAACAAAATCAGAAAAAGGTTTCACACGAAACTAACTAGGTACCAAAACTATAAATCTACTACCCAATTTCACACATGATACTTTTTACCAGTATATTTTTAAGGGTAAAATACAGTTCAATAAAATAAGATTGTTCCAAGGAAGGACAACTGCAAAAGCAGCTCATAAGACCAAATTTCAATATCCTAGAGAATGTCACTCTCCAACTAGGTTGTTGTATTTTGATTCAGAGGCTACTTGGGTGGTGAGCTTCAGTTAAAGAGGGGACGGTTAGATTTGCGTCATGAAACTAAATAAAGGATGCAGAAAGAATGTCTAACATGAAACGGAAACTCCATCCCATTCGGTAACCCAACCCCATTCTCAAAACTCATCAAAATGTTACTTCTGTAACTTATTTTTCTGTAAAATATGAACAAATCTTCTAACGGAGCGAACTTATCATTTCAGAATCGAATCCATAATCCCGATGAAACCAAGTTTTACAGCACTTATTGAAGCACATCAACATATAATGTAAGTGAGAGAGAAAGCTTACGAGTTATAGAAGAGTTGATGAAGTTGCAGAGTGAGATGGGTAGCCATGGGAAGGTGGAGAAAACAAAAAAAAAAAAAAAGAGAAGAGAAGAGAAAAGATAGGAGAAGACTAACCTATCGTGTGTGTAAATGCAATACCTCGAGCGGTTGCATCGAGGCACAGAAAGAGAAAATTCAAATATTTTATTCCGCAACACAATAGACGGTGTACATCATTAGTCATCGGATTTGGCTCCTAACAACCACCGTTTTGGTCGCTACTTTGCGTAAAGTTGTGAACTTGTATCGAATACATGCTGCAAATTAGAGGGAAATAAAAAGCGTTTTTTGTATGCCAAGTGCAAAACTTTATCATCTCATTCTCACATTACATAGAGAGGGCTTTAAGGAAAATTCTTTAATTTCAGAATATTATAAACAAAATGTATCCAACGAAAAGATTCCCATAAGCTTTTAAGTTATTAAAGTATAGGAGGCTTGTATTATGGATGTTCAAACTTTGGGGAAACCTTGAAGAATGAAGATACATACATGGTGGCATCGTCTATCATGACCCAAAATCATTTCTTTTTGCTCCATCAAGTCTCAATTCAGAGCGCTTGTTTAATTCAACATTTGGTATGACTATTTCAACTGCAATAGTAACTGTTGATTGAAAAAGACAAGACGGTCAATATTTCAACTGAAATACACTTCACCTGGTATACAGGATTGCAGCTCATAAGGTTGTTCAGTCACCAAGAAATACAGGGCCAAAAAGAAGAGTACACAGTTTTATTATAGTGAGCAGCTGAATGAAATGAACCATTCGTATAGTTGAAGGAGAAGAACCAACACAAGAAGAAATGGGGAAAGGAGAAGTGATGTGTGGTATTTCTATTTGTGCCTGAATTACAGTTGCAAAAGCTCAACTTATAACTACAAATTTTCAGCAAAAGAAAAAGGACTACACAACTTTCTAATGCTCATTTTCATCCAAATACAAAATGTCTGTTAGCATGTTGTATTTAACCTTCCAGGTCCCAGATTCTTCCCCATTTTATTATTTTCATGCGGCTAACATGGACACGTTGGAATGACATTTAAAATGCTTCATCATACAATAAGAACACCTACTTTCATCGGAAGCTACAACCTGTTCGATCCATTTCTGTCGAATCCAACATTATGACATAAAAATCATGTGCCACAAAAGCAGAAGTTTCAAATCACTCTCTTTGGATCACGAGCAGCAGCAAGATGGTCCTACATGCATGACAAAAAATGATCAAGAGAATCAACCAAAAACTAGACAAAGCATTCTATGACAACATAAAAAGTCCAGTTTAGCACCAGCTAATTTTTTTTTTTTTTCCAGATAATTGAAAGTATACTTCAACTTCAACCATCAAGGAAATGCAAGTTCTATAGTCACCAAGACCTCACAAAACATGGTAGTTGCTCTTCCATAATTCAAATTAAATTACAGGTTTCTGATAACACTAAGCAACAGTTCAAAGTAAATCATTACAATTCGTAGATCAACATAATGAAATGTACAAATAAAGTGAATATGCCCATACTTACCGAGATAAAATCAAATGCCTCAGTTTCTTCTTTCTTTGGACTGCTGATCATCGAGCTAGGGGTTTGAGATGCAAAATTTGATTGAAATATATCTGGCAGAGGAGATGCTCCCTTGGCCCCACCAGTCTGAGCAACCCTAGCATCTTGCATGTTTACATTATTAATGTGTTGGAAATTAGCCATTGTTGCCAAGAATTGCTGCTGAGCCAAAAGACTTCCCATGGCACCATAATTAAGTGGTTGAGAAGAATATAGCTGGTTAAACATAGCACCAGGCTGTATACTATAAGGCATATGACTGGTAGGAAACATGGGATTTACATTAAACCCATTTGATTGGGAGTTCAACATGCCACCTAAAGCATTGTGAGGACCCTGATTGCTAGCATGATTATTTGAATCTGCAGCAGAAGTAAGTTTCTGCTTCGTACTTGAAATATTTTCTTCAATGGATAAACCACCCATTAAATCAATAGCAAAATCTTTATGATTTCCTTTATCAGAATTCGAAGCAAAAATGTCAAAAGTTTCAGGTTTACTATTCCCCGGCAGGTTAATTGCATTTTCAACCTGTTTATCACTAACTGTCATCCCAGAAAAGAGATCATCTGCATGTTCTTTACTTTCACTTGTATGGAATGATACATCAGCAAAGGGGTCTTCATCATTTTTCTGTTCACTACTAGTTACGACAGATCCATTCAAATCTCCAAATAAATCATCAACCAGAGGTGTTGGTGGTGTCAAATTTGCTAGGTTCTGATCGTTTGTACTCTTTGTAGTATCGTCCCCTTCATAAGAATAATTTGAATCACCCGTGTCTATCAAGTCAGGCAGCACAGCAACACCAGCACTCTGAGTCTTCGCAGGATTCTCCGAATTAATAGCAGAGCTGTTTGGCCCGTCTGCACCTAGAAAGCCAAGAACCTGTCCATTGAGGGCCAAGAAAAAAATCAGTTAGTAAAATGCTAACCTTGCACCCAGAAAGGCTGCTCCTTGACTTTATAAGCTTCCATTTACCAAGCACTTTTCATATATTACAAATAAAACTTCCATTTCTAAGCTATTTACTGCAGGGTAATTACTTCTTTCTATGTACTTAAACCTAGAAAATGAATCACCCAGCATTTAACAATTTGCACAGGTTTGAGATGGGTGGAAATTCTTTACAAGTATCTATTCTTTCACAAATAACTGTAATCTAGTCACATTTCACAGATTCATGGCTGCTTTCTATATATTTAATTTTATAAATAATAAATAGGGTATTTTGGTAAAAATAGGTGAAATTGTAGGTTTTCTTATCTCTCAAAGAAGGGAAGTGTAGTTTTCTCTTTAGAATTTCAAGGTGTTTGGGAAACTATCAGGAGTGTTTTGGGTGGTAACAAAAGCGGTTTTTTAGCATTGGAGGAGACACTATAAATTAGAACTTCTGCTTCTAACCAAAAGTAAAAGCTAAAAGTTATATTTTAAGACAAAAATACCCTCACTGAAATTTCATATTTACCACTATATCCTTTTATAACAATAATAGCAATATTTTATTAATTAAAATTAATAATTTAGTTAATTAATAAACAAATTTACTTAATTAATAAACTAACAATGATAAATGTTTATAACTCTTTATCTATTTAAATAACATTAATAACAAATAAATTACTAAAAAACTAATTGCTTCTCAACTACTAATAAAAGTACTTTTTAATTAAATTTTCCGAACACAAACTGCTTCTCTTTCATTATTCTTTTCCTCACACTCTATTTGAGAAGAAGTCATTTGAAAATTAGCATATTTTAGAAGCAATCTTAAACTAGCCCTAAGAGAGTAATTACCCAAGGAAAAAAAGAGGCACATAATCAACCACATATAAGAAGGAAAAATTTTAGGCATTAGCAACTTCAAACAGAACGTTCTGTATTAAGAAAATGAATCCTTAAGATTGCTTCATCTTAAGGATTCACTTCGTCCAATTTCATATCCCATGTCTTGTGTCAGTTTTTGAGGTTCTTAGTTGCATATGTTAACATCTTTTCCGGTAGTATGTAAAGATGAAGCAATCTTACTATAGGAATTTCAGCCATCTAACCTATCACATTGATTATTTTGTTTCTAGTCACAAATACTAGTTCTGGTTAAAAATTACTCAAGCCAAAAATGATGCTCAAAACAAATGAAAGCAAGTATTAAATATAGATCAATATAAGATTATACATGGAAATAATGAATGAAGGTACCTTGTTAGCCTTGTCCCTCAAAGAAGCTTGGGGAGATTCAGAACACCTCACTACCACATCTTTATTTTCAGTGAAGTAAGATGCCACCTGTGAAAAATGATCATCATCCTTTTTTCTAAGGATGGATTCAAGGACACAGACAGCCTTCATGCGAACCTGAAAAATAGTTAAAAGATATGTCCCATCAGTGTCTAGCAACTTAAAACTTCCTTGTGTGTGTAGAATTGCATTAGCATATATGAAAATGTCAATGTTTAACAAAATTTATAACCATCAGTTTAGAGCTTTCACAACATAAACATTACTAACATGCCTGCCACATTGGAGATCGGAGCTTTAGTTCAAGCGCATGACTTAAAGCCAGGGCATCCAACTTTGCAGCCTCTGTTAGGAAAACTTGGATGGAATCTCGAGTGGGTTGAAGACGTACACCTCCTGAAGTTACAATTGTCTCCAGCAACCTATCCTCTCGTGTCTTACTCTCTGAATAACTTGTATTGGAATCCCCATTCGAAATTTCCACCTTAGTTACTTTTGAATCCTGGTTCCAAGGACCACTAGATTGATTCTTTAATCCAAAACTGCTTTGACTTTCATTGTGATATTTAACTGGTTCATATTTGTCACTATGTTCTGTTTCTATGGTCAGTGACCTTTGAAGATTTGGACCCTTGTAGCTTCCGGTATCATTCTTAATTAGTGAACGTCCTTGTGTCAAGCTACTAAGTCCTTGCTTGATTGATGCACTTCCAATACCAACTACCTCACTGAGAAAGGATTTCTTATCTTCTGATGGTACTTCAAAGTTTGTATTCCCAAACCCTTGTATCCGCCTGTTAATATCTTCAGCAGGTGCTGGCTTATTATTCTCTTCCTCAGAAAAGATGGCAGAGATAGTCTCATGAGCAGTATCCCGCACAGCCTTATTTAGTGCATCACCTTTCAAAGGATCTGGCTCTCCCTTGTAGTGAAACAACTGGCGAACTGCCACTGAATGTCTCTGCATTTCCCTTCTGAACTCCACACCAGACTTTCCAGCCGCATATTTTATCAATCTTAAAGCCTGCCAAATAAAAAAAGAAGTAGATCATAATGATTTCTGACTTCTCAGACACAATTTATGACACCAACCCAATGAAGATATTTTTTTACTCCCCATTCCCCACCTGCCACCTTCATCATAATAAACAGAATATAGTTGCTTAAATGTAAAAACATTATAAGACACTGCTGAGCATTCATTCAATAGATCACCCAGATCCAACTCATGTAAGTTCAGCAAGGAAATAAAAATAATAGGAACAACTATACCTTCTGTTTTACAATCGGGCTTTTATGTTCCAACCGTTTTAAGATGAACTCCGATACCTCTTTCACAATACTAACATGCGCAGACCGAAGAAGGTCGCAAATTTCATCTAATTTGTACACTGGCGTAACTTTGTCTTCATTGGACGTAGCGGTATCGATCATTCGCGACCGCCAATATGATTCCACCGCTCTTCGACTTGAATCCATTATTATTTATTATTATTATTTCCAAATTAATCGGACAGAATCCTCCCGAATATCACAAACCCGCTACGCAGAAATCTACCAATAAGTTTTAATGATTCACTGAGCAAAATGCGATCCTCCACAACTCGTGGGATTCAAATCCAAAAAATATTAATATTCAACAGACACAGATCGATCTAAAAGACGATTTCGTACTAATCACGCATTAATCGAATCAAACGGAAACACCAACGTCTACGTACATTTCTCAAACGATCATAAAGGAACTAGAAAACTTTCGGACGTGAGGAATAGAAAAGAATTGAAGGAAACAAAATTGAGAGAGAGATACAATGCAATGAAACGAAGAAGAAGAAGAAGAAGAAGAAGAGGGTTTCCGCCTTTCCGCGCGAGTACGGAGGATTTCTTAATCCAAAAAA
Organism: Senna tora; assembly: GCA_014851425.1. Lineage (NCBI taxonomy): Eukaryota > Viridiplantae > Streptophyta > Magnoliopsida > Fabales > Fabaceae > Senna > Senna tora. The sequence continues at coordinate 2,813,160 of CM026268.1, forward strand.
AAAAACTGAAAAACACAAAACAGAATGAGGCCGCCGGGTCAGTGGGTGGTGACTCACCGACCCGTGTGGTGAGCGTTGAAAGTTGAAACTTGAAAGAAAGTTCTGTCTACGCTTCATGTGCACGTTAGCAGTTAGCCCCATGGCTGCGTTTCGAATAAATTTTATTTTTTAAATAATAACAAATTATAGCGACTATTTCTTGCCCTTTTAAAAAAATTCGTATGTTAAAATGTTAAATTTTTTTTTACTAGAAGGTCCTGTGATATTATTATTCATGAAGATTTTCATATTAATTTCATTAAAAAAAAAGATTTTTACATAAAATTCGTAAAAATTGGGAAGGATAATTTTGTCAAAAATTTTAATTAACTGAGTAAACAAGTTTTACATAGAAATTTATATTTTAGATTATAATGCTTTAAAATTATACCAACAAGTGTATTTCTCGAATTTTATGTAATTATATTACATTCCTTAATATTACTCTATAGCAAACGGGACCATAATGGTTTTCCAATCTCGATTTAGACCATCAACAGTTATAACAAATAACTATATAATAAAAGTTTTTTGGTCTTAAAACAACTCTTTTCATGATTCTAAGACAAAATTGACACTTGCTTCTTCATTTGTCTAATCCAATATGAAGTAAACAACAACAAAAAAAGAAGAAAGAAGTTATAACTAAATAGTAAATACAATAAAATCTTTTGATAATAAGTAATAGTCAAGATTCAGATTGTTCAATTGAACTGATCATCGTTCAAGTACTTAGTCCGATTCTTATTAAAATTCCAAACTACCGATCGCACCAATTAGAATTTATCAAAATCGAATGACATGGGATCAAACAAGGAACCTCCCAAATTTTGAGTGAACCGAACAAATTGTGTTTTGTTTTGCTATTTGTGTTCGAAATTTTAATTTAGATTTAATTATATGTATTGAGTATCATAAAATTTTAAATTTTATATGATTATTAAATAATTAATATGACATGCAAATAATATAAATGCTTAATTATTATAACTTGATCCTAATTTTTTATATATAGTCAAATTATATAAATTATTAATTATATTTAAAATTCATAAGTGAGATAGTTTTTTTTACTATAAAATATATTATTGATATTAAAAATATTTAATTATTAATTTTATATTTTTAATGTTATTCAATTCACCTTATCAACTCGTGACGCAACAATTTTATTTATGTATTGACTGGTTTCAGTGGTTTGATTTTTAAAACACATGTAGGTTACATAACCAAAAAACCAAAAACGGGTTTGTAATAACAAATTTTTTTTAATGGGGGTTTTGTAATAACAAATTTGAAATAGTTAAAAAATAAACTAGAGTTTTGTATTTTATTATAGGCTAAAAGGTCTATTTTTGTCCTCAATGTTTGCATGAAGTTTAATGTTGGTCCTCAAATTTTTTTTTTGGTCGATTTTGGTCCTCAAACGTAACACCGTTAACTTTTTGCTGTTAAATGATGACGTGGCATGTTTATATAGCACACCTTCTCTTCTACATGTCATATTGTAATAACGTGGCATGACACATCACTGCCACGTCACCTCAGATTGCCACATCGTCATCTTCTCTCCTTCATCAGCATCATTATCATCATCATCTGGGGTGACGTGGCAGTGATGTGTCATACCACGTCATTAAAATATGACATGTAGAAGAGAGGGTATGCCATATAAACATGCCACGTCATCATTTAACGGCAAAAAGTTAACGGTGTTACGCTCGAGGATCAAAATTGACCAAAAACAAGAACTTTGAGGACCAACATTAAACTTTTGAAACATTGAGGACCAACATTAAACTTCATACAAATATTGATGACCAAAATAGTACTTTAGCATTTATTATATTAGCAATTCATTCTCTAATAATTAATTTCAATGTCTATTTTTTTAAAAAAAAGTTAGTCACGAATACAATTTTTAAAAATAAGATAAAAAAATTTCTATAAAAAATAACCTATACAGTATTAATTTTTAAATAATTAAAAACAAAATAATTAATTTTCTTTTCGTTTATTTGTTTTTGGTCCGATTTCATTTTCTTTTGGAAGTTGGGAGATTCATAAAATCACAAGAGCCCACGAATATTGGGCCATTAGTAAGCTGAACCTAGCTTTGCTACAAATTGGGTCAACTCAAATATTGCAAGTGCATTTGCTTTTCCAATTCCATTCCATCTAGATTCTTGCGTCCATTTGGTTATTTTTATTGAATATGTAAAAGGAATGAATGTAAAACGAAGTAATATAAAAGAAGGTAATGTAAAGATAAAAAATATATTTAGTATGAAATTAAATAGGAGGAAAATTTTATAATGTAAAATCTATTAAAAGGTTAAAATATCCTTATTATTATATTTTAAAAATAAAATACTTTATATTAAATAAGTGGTGGGTGGATGGTGGTGGCTGATGGTGATAGTCAGTGGTGGCGGAGGGTGGTGGTACCGGCGATGGTGATGGATAGAGATTGTAAAAAATATGAAGGAAAAATGGGTCTTTTTCTTAACTTTACATAAGTTACTTTACATCAATTTTTTGAGGGAAAATTTTGCTGCAAAATCACTTTACATGTAAAGCTACGTTACAAAGCTTGAAAGCATACCAAACACATTAATCCCTAGAAAACGGTGTCATTTTACTTTACATACCTAACTTTACAGTATACCAAACGAGATCTTAGGGATGCCAAAATGAGCTTAACCTGTAAAGTTGACATAGCTTTTAGAATAACAAAGGATAGGCTGAGAAATCCAATAAGGGCCTAAAAGGGAAAGAAAGATTGAATTGAAGGAATGTCAATTGGATGCTCTAGGTTTAAGTTTTGCAAAATGTACAAGAGGATAACACTACTAAATTTAAAATATATATACATACTAAGTCGAGTTGGCGAGTTGGTAGATTGAAAATTTTTTTCAACCGCGAACCAAAATGATTACACCTGGTTGTAATTTATGAAACTTGAACCAATCTCTAATCCGAATCAACCCAACAATCTTTTTAGTGAGTTGACCCATTCCAAGTTTTGAGTTTCAAGTACCACCATAAACAAAATTCCTAATGAAATATCATTTCTCCATGGTACTTTCCATATGAAATATACAACATGAAAACATGAGATTTAATATATCTCAAGGGCGGAGCTTAGTAAAACCAGCTACTCAAGTGAGGGCATTAAGATGATAGGATGCAATTGGGCTTGAAACTGCTACTTGCTGGCTTGCCCACTCCAAGTATATATATTTAGTAACTTCTATTGAAAAGTTTTTTTTTTAATAAAAATTAGTCCAACATAAATGACTTCTCAAATATTGATGAAAATGATTTTCAACTGAATCCACAAAGAAACAATTTCTCTTTCATAATATTTTTTCTCAAAAAAAAAATGTCACTTTAAAATAAACAAAAGTGGCAGCTTAGCCAAATAAGCTCCAGAACAAGTTGATAATGGCCTAATCTGGATTATGACTTATGATGCATGTACAGACAAGATTATCAGATATTAAAAAAGTAGAAGCTCTAAGCTATCGATCAAGATTCAGATTAGTTTATATTATCTAACAATAATTGGCAGGTAAGGAATACTTTGTAGCCTATAAACAGCAATTGAGACAAAACACGCATGAGCTCCTACAATGACATATAAACACAGAATTTTATCAGGCTCAACCCTCTTAGTATAATTTCATTAAATAGTGTTTGTTATACATAATTCAACAAACTCTACAATATAAGTATATATACATATATATTTTTAAGGAATAAAGTTAAGTAAAGTTCTCTATATCTTTGCTATAAGGTTCCAACACAAAGAAGACACGTGGCAAAAAGTTTACGCATGACCAATCACGGTAGAAGAGAGAGTATAAATGAAGCTTATATTTGAAGAATCTTATAGCAAAAATATAAGGAACTTTACATTAGTTTTTTTTTTTTTCTATTTTTAATACTTTGTTTTCAATTTTTTTCAAAGACAGTCCACAAAGGTTTGTGCATTGTCCATTTAACAGCATTGCAGCCATTACAAGCTCAACTTTTGGTATATACCAAAGGACAAAAGAATCACATAGGGATATGGAAAAGCATCACTTCTTTTATTTCTTGGCATTTGATAATATAAAATAACTAGTGATGGTAAGCTTGGTGTTATAAATTAATGATGATCAACTAATCTGTTTTTATTTTTGGAAAATTTTCAGCATTAAACAAACAGAAGTGCCAAAAAGTCCTTAAGATTCTTCATTGGTTAGCATTTATAAGCCGACCACATTTCCATATCACAAACATAAACAACCAATACATGACATATAATTTCCTGAACTTTATAGAAAAAGCAAAACCATGAATTCCTATCCACTCATTTTCATATTTCTAGTTTTCTACAACCTCTTGCCCATTATTTACAGCATGCATGACTAGGGCCACTAGCAGCCCAAACCTATTCATTCCCTTCACTTTTCCCTTTCTCTTGTGATTATTATATCTCATTCAAAAATATTTTGTATCACTTTAATAATTAAAAAAAAAAAACTTAATTTTGTATCACAAAAAAATATTTTATGGAATTGAAAGAAAACTTAAAAAAAAAACATTTGATTCTAAGATAATCTTCTAAAAATCAAAATAGGAGATGTATACTTATTACTTATTAAATCATTCTCATTCTATCCCATCAAACACCACATTTATGATTTATCCCTGTCTCCTATGCACATGGAGGAATAATTTATTAGCTTCCAGACAATTCTAATACAGCATGTTAGTGACAGCTAGGATGCCAGAAGAAACCTGATTGGATGTGCATGGACATGTTGTACACTATCCATATTCCATTTCTAAACAAACATGCAATACAATAATAATGAAACTATAGCTATTAGATAGTAAGGTCTTGGTACTACTACTATGCTTGGCAATTTCCACTATATATATATCTCACACCAGAGAAACATTTAGGGCAGTACTTACTGATTCTGAATCACTTCCTTTCTTTATTATTATCTTTGAGGGGTTCCCCTACAAACTTCTGAAGATGGCAGGCATAGCTTTCGGCCGCTTGGATGATTCTTTCAGTTTGGCCTCCATTAAGGCCTATATTGCTGAGTTCATTTCCACCTTGGTCTTTGTTTTTGCTGGTGTTGGTTCAGCCATAGCCTTTGGTACTACTACTACCTTCTCTGCCTTCTGTATATCACAGTCAAGACACCTCATTCATATATTATACAGTATATATAAACCTAAGTAGGGTGAGCCTTGGAGCAACATTAAGATTGCTGCCATGTGAGTGATGTGACTTGGAGGTCACAAGTTCAAATCCTGGAAACAGCCTCGCTGCTTGCAGGAGTAAGGCTGTGTACATCTAACACTTTCCAGACCTCACTTAGTGGGAGCCTTGTACATTGGTCGCTCTTTTTTATATATAAACCTGCAAATGTTAATCAACAAGTAACAGTATAAGCTCATTGTGTTAATTTCAATGAAATTCTGACAAATTTTGTTGTTTTTGTTGTTGTTGGGCAGGTAAGTTGACTTCTGGTGCAGCTCTTGATCCTGCAGGGTTGGTAGCAATTGCAGTTTGCCATGGTCTTGCTCTGTTTGTTGCTGTTGCTATTGGTGCCAACATTTCTGGCGGACATGTTAACCCAGCCGTCACCTTCGGATTGGCTGTTGGTGGCCAGATCACCATCCTCACTGGTATCTTCTACTGGATTGCTCAGCTTCTTGGCTCCATTGTGGGATGCTTACTCCTCAAGTTTGTCACTGGAGGCTTGGTGAGTTTATAATTTGACCTTAACCCATTCACAAAATATATAGCAAAGTTCTAATCCCAAAGCCTCACCATCCCATCACAAGTTCAAAATAAAGATTTTCCTTAATCTGAATGTGGATTCCTTACTTTTGACTGCATCAAGAAAATGAATTATGGAAATTCATGCATGCTAAAATTCAGAAAATATCCTTGAACTATAGGTTATGGGTAGATAATCCCTTTAACTATAAACTTTATAGTTTATGCGAAAAACCTCTCTATTAACTTTTCTATCCAAAATCCTATTAGAATGCAAAAAAAAAAAAATCACAAATTACGAAATTTAAGGCTTCGTGCAAAAAACACTTACGAAATTTAGATCTTATGCAAAAAAATCTTTAAATAATTTGACACATCTGTCATCCGTTAGGATTTTGGATAGAGAAGTTAATGGATGAGTTTTTTTGCACAAATTACGAAGCATGAGAAGTTGTAGGTCAATTTTTATAGTCAAGAGGTTGTTGCCCAAGTGTAATGTGCCTTTTAGCCATTCATGCAAGAACTCCAAAACAGCACATGATCCAATAGAAAGCAGAGAGAAAACCAAAAGCTTAATTAATTCATGCATATAATTAACAATATCATACATGTCTATGTATTTCCAAAGAAATCTCAAACAAAATTGAGCACCCTAGTAACCCTAAATATGATTTTGTTGGCAGGATACCCCAATCCACAGTGTAGCCGCAGGAGTGGGAGCCATTGAAGGAGTAGTGATGGAGATCATCATCACATTCGCATTGGTGTACACAGTGTACGCCACAGCAGCCGACCCTAAGAAGGGCTCACTGGGCACAATCGCACCCATCGCCATTGGGTTCATTGTGGGAGCCAACATCTTGGCGGCCGGCCCATTCTCCGGCGGTTCGATGAACCCGGCTCGGTCGTTCGGTCCGGCCGTGGTGAGCGGTGACTTCCACGAGAACTGGATCTACTGGGTGGGACCACTCATCGGCGGCGGGTTGGCGGGTCTGATATACGGAAATGTGTTCATAAGCTCCGACCACGCACCTCTGTCCAGTGAGTTTTGATTTGGTGGAAGAAGGTGTTGTTACGTTTCTGTGTTTCTCTAATTTTCTGTAATAAAAGCGGGTTTGGATCGGAGGTTCCATCTTGCTTTTGTTTCTTTTCTCTTTTCTGTTTTAATTTTTGTTTTTGATAATTTGAATTGATTGTAAAGCATTGTTGGAATCAATGTTTTTTGTTGTAAGAATACATGGTGGTGAATGGTGATGTGCAGGTTTTTTTTTCAAAGATTTCATGGTTTTTTTTTTTTTTTTTAATTTCATTGTTTCTTTCTTTTCGTCGATTTCTTAAGTTAATTGCTGACATAGTCTGCTGACGTGTTATGTCACATTATCGTCACATCATCACATAAGATGCACAGAAGATGACGTGACATGACACGTCAGCTTAAATGGACACGTTGGGGAGATAATGTGTCAATTTCAGCACGTCACGTCAACATTTAACGGAAGAAATGAACGGGCTTGAACGAAAGGATCAATTTGAAATTTTTAGGAAACATAAAGGACCAATTTAAAAATTTTGAAACATAAATGATTAATTTAGAACTTGAATGAAATATAGATGATCAAAATGGGCATTTGAACATTATAATATTTGATAAGGAAATGAAATGAAGTGAAAACTAGAATAATATATGATTATGTTTATTATAAAATAAAATAAAATGCAAGGAAAGAATGAGATTGGAGTAAGGTTATAATTTTGTCATTTATTAAAAAAAATTGATAAATTTTTTGTTTCAAATTTGAAAACCAAAAAGTTGTGACAAATTGGTTATTTTATATCACAATTTATGGAAGTAATCACAAGCCTTTGCAAGTGAGAGGATTTGAGCATTTTCTTGTGAGGGTTACGTCCAAACCTTAAAATGATTAACATTCCAACCAAACATGATTGAATATAGGCCAAATGTTGATAAGAAATAGTGTTCGTGTGTCTTTAGATGAGTATGCATTAGTTATAATTGTTGATTGAGAGTTAACTAGATTAAGAATAGTCGCAAATCCTTAAAAATTGTTGGTATTACATTAACTAGATATTTTATCAATATTATATTATTTATTTTTTGAAGTTTTTTTAAAAAAATAATTAAATATATGTAAAAAAAATTTTTGTCCACCCAATTTTCAAGTCATTATTTCAACTTATTATATGTAAAGTTTAATATAACTTAAAATATTAAACATAGGTGCCAATAGTATAATTGAATAACTATATGCAGGGATAACATGTAAATTTATTTTTAATTTTGGTAAATATTTATTTTCTGTGCAACTTTCAACTCATTTTGCTTATGTGAAATACTATTCTCAATTTCTCGTGCATTCAGTAGTATACTTTACTGTGTTCTCCAAAGATATTTAACTTAAGTTATGTATATATATATATATAAAGATGCTACCTTATCCTGTCAATTAAAATAATATTCTGGATTTTTGACATGCTTTTAATAAATGATAGGAGGAATAGCATAATTGCTCTAACTACATGAGGAAGTATAGAATGCAGACACAGGAGGAAAAAAATGCATAAAGTTAGTCAATGACTAATCATTATATAAGGAAAAAGACTGAAAATTGCATAATAGTGTTAGCGATTAAGTATAAAAGATGTCTCATATCTACAATACATAAAAATAATTCGGAATAACTTTCAAAATTATTTTATTTATTAACGTGAGTTGGCACAAATAGTTAAGAATTTGAAAGAAAATTTTCGTTTTATTTATGGATTAGAGTTTGAATTCCCTTAAAACTATCCAAAATCTCATTTAGTAGTGGACATCCTTCTTTAGGGAGATCCCTTAACACCTAAGGGCTAGTTTGAGTAATTATGACTGGGTAAATCTACTTGCAGTTTTGTGCAGTAATTCTTTAAATTTAGTATTTTTCAATATATTATTAGTATCCTGTCCAATAATACTTAAAAGTACTTTTTCTTACTACCCATTTTTCTACGAAAGAAAAAACTTGTCTTGTTTAGTCAACGTTCCATATAGGATGCTCGGATGAATCATAGACATAGGATGCTTTTTAAGTTTTATTACATTATATTTGTTCAGTATGCCCCAAAAGTGTTTGTGGCCCAGCAAGTGAGAATTATTAATCTTGGAATGCAAGACTCCAGGCAATACAAGTCAAGAAAAACCATGACAATTCATTTCTCATCAAAGCACACACATATAAGTATGTCTCTAGAATTTTAGGTACTTCCGGTTAATAGAAGACATGTTTATCGAATCAATATATAAATATATTAAGGCTAAAATGGACATAATTTCTTGAGCTATAGGTTATGTTCATATAACTCTCCTTAACTATAAAAATTGACATAAAACCCCCTCATATTTTGCAATTTATGCAAAACTCTTTCATGGACTTTTTTATCCAAAACCCTAAAGAAAGCATATATGTCAAATTATTTAAGAGTTCTCTTGCACAAGACTTAAAGTTCCAAGGGATTTTCAAAAAAAGCCTAAAGTTCAATGAGGTTTTCTGTATTTTTTATATTAGTATTTTGGATGGAAAAATTAATGAATGTGTGTTTTTTTTTTCACAAATGGTAAAGTTTAAGGAGCTCTAAATCACTTATTATAATTAATAGGATCAATTGCACATGACCTATAGTTCATGATTGTTTTCTTGCACATTAGTCATATATTAGATAAACATATATTACACTTAAAGGTAGGTTGTATTTTTATAAATGTGGAGTGCTCTTTCTTGGAAACTTGTGCTGCAAGTTGAAGTAGAAATGGGGGTCCTTTGTAAAATTGAAGCTTGCAGCTGCATAAGCAATGGAATCCAAGATATATCTATAGTGACCATTCTCAACAATTTGATCATTTTTTACTTCATAAATATTTAGAAGAGCAAAAATTCTAGATATAATAATTGTATAACCAGGCTTGTATAACAATTGAAAAGTGAGGACCTCAAAAGTTCTTCTATTTTTCTTTTCATGATCATTGTTTATAACATGTTTACAAGATTTCTACATGATTTTCCATAGAAAAAACAAAGATATGCCTTCTTCAATTTTAACTCATTAATTCTACTGAGCCTTATGAAGAAGACTCTGCCTCTAACTCTGCAACCTCTTCAGGAGATAGCTTTTTATATTTCCATTCATGCCCTTTCCATTCTGGTAGTTGTTGAACCACAAGCTGCACCCAGTGCAACACAAAGGCAATAAAGTTCAACAAACAAGAGAATACAACATTATTTGTTTGACAGTTCTAAATCTATAGAACCATTTGAATTCTAAATTTGTTAACACATTCTTATATAGGCTCACAAGTTCAAATAGAATTGTGAGCCTCCAAGCAATGCTACCATGTGATAGAAAATAGATCCTCTGTAATTCAAAATTGGTGAAGTCTTAGTTCATTTTTTTACACATTAGCTTATCTGCAGGGTAATGTGTAAAATGATAATTTTTTCTATTCATTAACCCGTAATTAGTCTAATGTGTAAAATAGCGAACTACTCAAACTCCACCAAATTTGAACTACTGAGGATCTGGATATCAAGTGACTTTGAGGTCATGTGTTTAAATCCTAGAAATATTCCCTATGCTTGCAGGTGTAACGCTGCGTTCAGACACAAAATTGTGAACTTTGTCAGACACACTTAATAGTGTTTCACCATATCAGAATTGTGAACTTTTTTATTGTTGATTTTCACAGACACAAAAAGTTGAAGGATAAAGTTCAAGAGTCAAAAGTCACAAACCATCCCTGTGGAGTTTGCTTCACCAACTGTTGTTTGACAAGCTAGTCTCCAATTCTTTGGTTTCTGAAACACCCATTGAACACAAACTATGATTTTCCCTTCTACATTTGGTAAGCTCAAAAAGCAGAGTTAAAATGGCAGATAAGAAAGATAAGAAAGATAAAAACAAAATCATTGTTACTATCTAAATATTTACCCTCTTTAGTTTTTCCTTCTCTTTATCAGTGAGTGGGCTTAGAAGCTCCTTCCCTTCAACAATCTAACATCAATTAAAAAATGAATCACCAACCAGTGGACACAGAAAGTAAATGAAGCTCTTCTTCTTTAAAGTTCAATGCAAGTAATTTTTGCTTACCTCTACCATACATGTTGCACAAGTTCCACCTCCTGCACAATTTAATAGAGGTCTACCCTGAAAATAGAAAAAAAAGCATATTATTTAAGTTCAATCAATTTCATTCCAACCCCTAACACATCATTAAATTATCAACTACAAATGATGAAGTGGAATCACACATGTAATATTAATGAATTATCATCACTCAAAATCTCCATATCACACCAAAACAAAGTGGTTTCTTCTTATCACATTAATTTGAAGGAGTAATTAGAAATTTTTGTAACAAAATTTATCGTAAATGATGATATGGCATCACACATGTAACATTAATGATTCATCGTCATTTAAAAATCTCCATAACACACCAAAACGACGTCATATTTTCTTCTTTTTCTTCTCACATTAATATGAAGGAATGATCCACAAATCAGTATTAGTATTAGATGTGTGATTGTAATTCAAGACAAAATTGACGGTATAAAAAGTTCAGTAACGAAATTAAAAATTGTTGTGAAGTTTGAGTATATAAACAATGGTATTGCCAAATCAAATGTTGGTTATACAGCAAATAAACATTGATATGTATAAACTGTGAAAGACATTTGAAAGCTTACATATGGTCCGTACAGATCAATATTGGTGTCCAGCATGATGTTCCTAAGCTTCTGGCCACCGCAAGCACTTCGGAATTGAACATCTGGGGTTCCATCCGGTAGCAAAACAGACTAACCCAACCCAACCCAACCAAACCCAGAAAACATATAAACAAACCCAATAAGAAAACTGAAAATCCCAATATATATATAGCATCATGAAGTACGTTTGACTTACACCGACAAATGCAAATCCAATAGAGGGCGGTTCCTCTGGTTCAGTGGAGGCGGCCTCCGACTTTGAATCCCTCTCTGGGACTGTGCCTACGGCTCTAATTTTGGTTCTCACGAAGCTGGGACGCTTAGGGTTGAAGTTATTGAGGGATTTTTTGGTGGGTTTTGAGAAGCAGATGAAGTTATGGGAATGTGATGAAGAAGAAGAAGATAAAGCTTGAGAGGTGAATTGGAGACTGAGGAGTCCCATTATTGCATGGAGTTTCTACTATTGATTATTGTTTTGTGGTTCGTTGTAATATCTTATCTGATATATATATATATATAAAAAGAGGATGTGGATTTCGAAGGGGAAAAAGTGAAAAGTACGGACAAAAAGCGCTAGAGGAAGGGCTTGAACCTTCGACCTTGTGGTTAACAGCCACACGCTCTAACCAACTGAGCTACTCCAGCTCTTGGTATCTGTTTTCAATTATAATTTTAATGTCCATGAAAATGCAAAACACATTATATTAAAAAAAGTATTTAATTAGTTAATAAAGTTCTTTGTTAATATAAATTATCACATATATTTTATAAAAAATTAAAGTTGTTAAATACACTACTATCAATAAATTTAATGGTTCCTTATAAATTATCACATTTATTTTTTAGAAAAATTAAATTGATTTATAGATGCACGGATATAAAGTACTATAGAATAAAAGAAAGTACTGTAGAGAAAAGTGAGGAGAGAGTTAGAGAGAAAAATTAGGAGAGAAAAAAAGTATGATAAAAAGTATGTTTGTTATATATAAAATATGATGTAAATTTTTTTTGAGAATTGTGAAACACCATGATTCTACTGTTTGGATTTCTTACCAAATATAGCTTAAATACACTATAGATGATTTGATATATAAAAGAAAAGCTTGAGAAATCTAAGGAAAGTTGTCTAAGAGAAAAATAATTCTTCCCTTCTTTTGCTAGAAAAAAAAATGATTAAATACCCAATTTTTTTTTATAATTACACACACAAATATTTAATTTAAAAAATACAACGATACTACCTTACAAAATTATACTGTACTTATAAAAAAAATTTACCCATTAAATTTTATGGTGACTCTACTCAAGATCTTTCCTCACATATTCATAAAATAAGAAAAGTAAAAAAAGAAAAAGAAAAGAGTGATATATACATATGAGAACTAGAATTTGAGAAGAATAGATATTTTCAACGCATTTATTTACTCTCGAATCTCGATTATCTATCTCAATCAATGAATAGATGGTTATAATTGAGCAGTCCGTTAAAATAACTTCAACAATTTTTTTTTTGAGAATTTAATTCCCTCCTAATTTTTATCTGATTTTTAAAATGTAAAGCATGGCTAGACATAATTACAACTTGGAAGACAATTTTGTTTTTCAATTTAGGTAAAATTTCTTATAAATATTTGTCTTAAGATTTTTCAATCATAAATTTTATTTCTAGTTTCTCTTTTTACAATTGATCTTATAAATTGTGGTCTTATATATTCTCTTTGATTAGTCATGTATAAATTTTTTACTACGTGTTCTATTTTTATTAGAAAAATTTATAACAATTTAAATATAAATATAAATTTAAAATTTAAACAAACAAAATAATTTATTTTTTGGGAAGAAATCGTTAATACAATGAAATGAAATGAAATGAATCACTAGTAGTGAGGAAGTGGCCTGAGCGCGGGAGGGGAAGGTGGTTATCGTCTCCAAAGGCTAAAACCCTTGACGGATTTAAGAGACCAATGAGCCACAATGGCCCAAGTTTCAAACTTTCGCTTTCTCCTTCCGTCTCTCTCCCCCTTGAAGCCCTCGCTTCCTTCTTATCTTCTCTCTAAACCCAGAAACCCCAAATCTCTCTTCACCCTTCTCGCTTCTTCGTCTTCAAGACGACGACGTAGCACCCCTTACCAGCCTTTCCATCGTCTTGGTGGCAGAAATAGTAGTAGCAGTAGCAGAGAAAGTAAAGGAAGGGACAAAGGCACGGCAATGGAAGAGACTGACTCAGGTGGGTTCAATAAGCGTAGGGCCGAGGGTAGAGATAAGAGTGACTTGCCCAAGAGGAACCTCCAATTGAAAGTTCGCAAGATTAATCCTATCAATACTATTTCTTATGTACAGGTACATTTAAAATGGTTTTGTGAATATTGGGTTGTTCTCAACTTTCCAGAAGGAGTACATCAATATTGCTTGTGTTTTCTCGGATTTGGTTTTTGAAATTTTAAGCTTGAGCATTTGTTGAGATAGGTATTGCATTTTGTCCTATGAAGAAATGTGATGTTCGCCTTCTAAATCTTGGAATGTTTGATTTTAGCCATACCCTGAAGATACAACAAATATAATATTTTTCTAAATCTTGGTCTTGAATTGGATTCAGCTGGAATTTCAAGTTTGTGGGATTTAATAGTTTGGCTTTATAACAAAATATGCATAGACTATGTGGAACTGCAATTTCAATCTATCAATGGGTGTGTGGTTTTAGGTTTTGATATTAGTTTCCAAGTCCATGATTTGCATCAAACAAAAGAATATGCTGATAAGGTGTCTTCTTTTATTAAGAAATAAAGAAAGAAATTTCATCGAAAAAGAAAAAGAAAGAAAGGAAGTTCATATAGTTCTTTGGACTTTGGGTGATACTTCATACTTAAGATATTTGTATATGATATATTATTGGAAGCAGTTCTTTTACCTGGACTTATTGTTGTATTATCTGTTAACCACAGATATTAGGTACTGGAATGGATACTCAAGATACATCACCTTCCGTCTTGCTTTTCTTTGACAATGAAAGATTTATATTTAATGCTGGAGAGGTAAGTGGTCTAAGAATGTTGCACAAAATTCTCTGATACTTTTTTTTTTTCCATTTTCAGCATAGATACTAAATTGCTCACATACTTGCCCATCAATGCAAAAATGCCATTTCCTTTTTTTTTGGGGGGTGGGGGGAGGGCGAAATGCATGTTTCCCAAGATCCGAAAAGTGTATTATGCTGAGTTGTGGATTGTAGGTGATGTTTTCTTTGGCCATTAGAAATTTCCCTGAGAGGGTTGTATTTCTGAATATCGTGGATACCGTATGCAGCAAAACTTTTATATATATATGTTCTTCGGTAATTTGATCAACATCTTCAAGGATTTATTAAATCAAATGTATTTTATTCATATCAGGGACTGCAACGATTTTGCACAGAGCATAAGATTAAGTTATCCAAGGTTTGTTAAACCTGAGAACTTTACCCTTCTCATTCTTTTGAGAATTCTTATTTTATTATTGGAATTTATCTAATCGTGAACATTACCTGCATTTTTTTGTTTCTCATAATCTTTTATCTATCCTCAGATAGATCACATATTTCTTTCTCGTGTCTGTTCTGAGACTGCTGGTGGGCTTCCAGGTCTGTCTTTGACCTTGCAAAATCTAGCATAGTACTTTTTACAAGAAACTAAGATTTGATATTTAAATTGGTGATGCAAGGAGCTGTTTGTGGAGCCTTGAAATACTCATGATAGTCTTCAAATCACAGGTTTACTACTGACTTTGGCTGGCATGGGAGAAGAGGGGATGACTGTAAGTAACAGATCAACTTCATATAATCTTCCATATTCAATGCTACATTGTGCTCTCTTTTATTTCCCCTGGTATTTCATAGTTTCTGTTAATTTACAGGTCAACATATGGGGCCCTTCAGATCTTAAGTATTTATTAAATGCTATGGGATCTTTTATTCCTAATGCTGCCATGGTTCACACGAGGAGCTTTGGCCCCTCTGGTGAGTCCACTAAGATAGATCAAAGTAAGCTTTCAGATCCCATTGTTCTTGTTGATGATGAGGTGGTCAAAATATCAGCCATTATTCTACAACCAAACTACTCCCAAGAGAGGATGAATAGCCCAGCGCCTCTTGGTTCACCCAACAGCGAAAAGCAGCCTACTGGAAAGCCTGGCGATATGGCTGTAGTATATGTTTGTGAATTGCCTGAGATCAAAGGAAAGTTTGATCCAGATAAAGCTATGGCCTTTGGTCTCAAACCTGGGCCAAAGTATCGGGAACTGCAACGTGGAAATCCTGTTACATCAGATTACAAGAATATAACGGTAAGTCCCAAAATAGGGGCAAATTATTTACCCAAAGCTTAGGTAGAAGGATTTGAGATAAAAGTAAAAGAGAAGTTTAGATAGAGTTCAATGGCTAGAACATTATTTAATTTATTCTCAATTTGAGGCCATCTATGTTAATGTATATCTTTATCTGCCACAATAGGTTCACCCAAGTGATGTCTTGGGTCCCTCTGTCCCTGGTCCCATTGTAGTCCTTGTCGATTGTCCAACAGAACCACATTTGGAAGCATTATTGTCTGCGCAATCACTAGCTAGTTATTATGCTGATTCCATGGGCGGGCCCGAGGGTGGGAAGAGTGTCACATGTATAATTCATTTAAGTCCCGCATCTATAATAAGTTGTTCAAATTACCAAAACTGGATGAAGAAATTTGGTCCTGCACAACATATCATGGCTGGACATGAAAAGTAAGCTATTACTCTTTTCTAAGTACCTCTTCTTTTTGTTCTCCTGCCTGCTTAATGAGCTTTATGAGTGACTACTCATGGATTATGACACTGTTCGCAGGAAGAATGTTGAGATTCCAATTTTGAAATCTAGTGCAAGAATTGCCACACGACTTAATTACTTGTGTCCTCAGTTCTTTCCAGCGCCGGGATTTTGGTCTGTTCCAAATCATAATTGTTCAGTACCAGGTTCTCTTGGTTCAAGTGAGGTTTGTTACAATGTGCTTACTTAAAGAGGAAGTCTCTGTTTTATGTAGAATGGTATTTAGGACATTAATGAATTCTAACTTGTGTTTAATGTGGTTCTTTTGTAGGGTTCTATTTCAGAATTTTGTGAAACCACTTCTGCTGAAAATCTTCTTAAGGTATGGGAAATTTTCTTGACCTGGCCATTAGCTTTTTTTTTTTGCTGAAATCTGAGTGCTGTAAAATTCTTGGTGTCTGAGAAGCATCAATTGGAATCAACCCACTTTCATTTTTTGATAAATATATTCCACTATGTTATGCAGTTCACTCTACGTCCTTACGCTCATCTTGGGATGGATAGATCTCTTATTCCTACCACAGCGACTACATCAAAAATCATTAAGGAGCTACTCTCAGAAATTCCTGAGGTTGTCGAAGCAGCCCAACATGTAAATCAGCTCTGTCTAAAATCCAGTCAAAAAAAGGATGATACTCCTATATCAGATCATGAGCTATTGGTTGAAGAGCCTTGGTTGTGTGCAGATGGTGTTCCTAGTTGTTTAGAAAATATAAGAAGAGATGACTTGGAGATAGTTCTTCTTGGAACCGGTTCATCCCAACCATCCAAGTACCGGAATGTGAGCTCAATATATATAAATCTTTTCTCGAAAGGAGGTTTGCTCTTGGACTGTGGAGAAGGAACCTTGGGACAACTCAAAAGAAGGCAAGTCATTATCTATTATAAATATTCAATTATTCATCTATAGTTCTGCATTTGTTTGCAGTTTTAATCTAATTATTTTAGACCTGTTGGTTGAAAATCCTTGAAAACAGATATGGTGTAGATGGTGCTGATGATGCTGTGAGAGCTTTAAGGTGTATTTGGATTTCTCATATACATGCTGATCACCACACTGGCTTGGCTAGGATACTTGCTCTGCGACGTGATTTGCTGAAGGGGGTGCCTCATGAACCGGTACTCGTGGTAGGACCTAGGCAGCTTAGGAGGTATTTAGATGCTTATGAAAGACTCGAAAATTTAGACATGCAGTTTCTAGACTGCAGGCACACTATAGCAGCTTCATTGGAAGCTTTTGATGAGGATGTTGAACCAGATAAAGATAATAGCGAAGTGACTGCATCATCAAAAGTTGATTCAACCTTGTTCACCCGACGATCTCGAATGCAAAGTTATTTCGAAAGACCCGGTAGCCCAGTTGACAGAAATGTTGTTTTACCTATCCTGAAGAAACTGAAGAGGGTTATGCATGAAGCTGGTCTGGAATCCTTGATTAGTTTCCCTGTTGTACATTGTCCACAAGCATTTGGCGTTGTTCTGAAAGCAGCAGAGAGGATTAACAGTGTTGGAAAAGTGATTCCTGGCTGGAAGGTTGCGTATTCCGGGGACACAAGGCCCTGCCCCGAGTTAGTCAAAGCTTCTCGAGGCGCTACGGTTCTTATACACGAGGTAACTCTGTCTTATAAACTAAGAAATGACCTCCAGTGTCGCATTTAGGGCTTCTTGTCGAGGAAATAAAGTGATAGTTGTACACAATATCAATCATAAAGTGACATAACTATAAGGGGCAAATAGTCAAGGATTCGGAGGGAATTCTCGCTTTATCCATCAGCGAGAATTTGAATCTCCTTGAAACTATCTAAAATTCCACTTGGTGGACATCCCTATCTAGGGAGATCAGATCCTCTATTATCTATGGGCTAGTTGAGTAGCTGTGTGCCTATGACTAGGTAAAACTGTTTACGGTTTAATTCTGTGTAGTAATCTTCTGAGTTGGGAGTGACGCCATATCTGGTAGTCTTGGGGTGTCTCCCCTTATTACCACTTCTTGATCAAAAAAAACAAAACGACCTATAAGCACGTTAGGTCTTGTTGTCTACCTTATAATGTTTTCCTAGTTTCATTAAAGTGTGTTTTGGTGCAGGCAACTTTTGAGGATGCCTTGTTGGAGGAGGCTATAGCAAGAAACCACAGCACAACAAAGGAGGCAGTGGAAATGGGAGACTCAGCAAATGCATACCGTATTATACTTACTCACTTCAGCCAAAGATACCCAAAAATCCCTGTGTTTGATGAAACACACATGCACAAAACATGTATTGCATTTGACATGATGAGCATCAACATAGCTGATCTTCTTGTGCTCCCAAAGGTGCTTCCCTATTTGAAATTGCTCTTCAGAAATGAAATGATGGTTGATGAGTCTGATGATGTTGTTGTAGATGCTGCTGTAACTGCAGCTTCTTAGTGAATACGAGATTCTATCAATTTATTAGTTGGATGATTTGATTTTGGTTATCCACTTAGTCTCAAGTTGTATGTATAATTAGATATGATAAAGAATTATATGCTTGCAGTGATGAAAGTTCGATTCAATTTTTTATCGCTTACAATTAACTATTCTTGGTCGTTTATGTGTTAATACTTCTTATAAATTAACAAAAATTAAATTGGCAATGAAGTTTGCAAGAAAGGCAAAAAAATTTCATTTTGGTCCCTAAAGTTTAGCATTTTATTTTTTAATTTGGTCTCTAAAGTTTTTTCTGTCTTAATTTGAATCCCTCTTTGCGATTGGTACTAATTTGGATTTTATTTGCCTAGATTTATTTTAGTCTCACATTTGCCATTGGTACTATTTTGATGGTTCTATTACCCAAATATTAAAATCACTTAACATACTATTTACATGACAATTTATTGCATGTTTATATCAATGTTGTAAGAACCGGATCGGACCGGACGGTCCGACCGGTTCAACCGCCAACCGAATACAAAGGCGAGTCGGTTGGACCAAAAAAACTGTTTTTGCAGTTGGACCGGATTTAACCGGAGTTGGACCGGTCAACCGGTGGTCCAACCGGTCCAATTTTATTTTTTTTTAAAAAATAAAAAAAATAAAAAAATAAAAAGGAAAAATAACATAAAAAAAAAATTAGAGAAATCTTAAAAATTAAAATTAGAAAAGTCTTAAAAATTAAAATTTAAAAGTTATGATTATCAATAATTTAATATTTGATTTGATTAAGTTCTTTCAAAGCTTGACAAGTTTTAAAAATTAAAACTTTGAGAAGTTATGTAATTTAAAACTTCAAAATTATGTATATTGAAACCTAAAATTTGAGTGATGTCATTTTATATATTAAGAATATTTATTATTTATTATTTATTGCGTCATCCGGTTCGACCAACGGTTCGACCGGTTAAACCGATCAAACCATGAACCGAACACTTGTCCGAGTCTTTATCCGGTTCGGTTCTTACAACATTGGTTTATATATACCTTTAGGTGACAAATTTGCAACTCTCACCTCTAAAACTTTTAAAATTAAGACTTAAAAAGAAAAGTTTATTAATATTATTTTTAAAAGATCAAATACTCATTTTAGTCCTTTATCTTTTCCACTAGTTTTGTATTGGTCCTTTATTTTTTTTTTAAATTTTAAATCAATCATCTATTTTTGCAATTTTTTCAAATTACCTTTTGTGTAACATCGTTTGTTTTTTCGTTAAATGATAACGTGACATATTAAATTTTTTTTATAATTATATTTTTACCCTTTCTTCAACCTCAATTTTTATTTCAGTCCTAACTTCATTACCTCCTTTGCTCGCTAGTTCAAAGACACTACGGTGTATTTGGTTAGTGGGGTGGAGGATGTAATGGGATTACATCCTCCATTCTTTCTACCATACTTTACTTTTTGTAATGTGATGAAATCATATTTTTGCCCTTATTTTTTTACCTACTTTTATTCCATTCCTACTTTTAATGTAAGGGTAAAATGATCATTTTACTCACTTTTATTCCATTCACATCACATATTAGATGACATTTCCTGCAACATTCTCATCCCCTCACATATTCCAACTACCAAACCGTGACTCTCATCCCTTCATCAATCATCACCACCACCCCAAAGACATGCAAGAATGTTACGTACTCAACATTAAAGCTCAGGGATATTATTTATATTTTAACAAAGAATAAATTGATGTTGAGTCATGGTTATATATTAGCAATTAGCCCCATTAATTCTCACTGCAATAACTCGTAATGGGGTTAATGTATACTTAGGAAGGTATCATTACTTGATATATTTTTTTACAGCAGAGAACCACTAAGAATTTGCGTTATGATGGAGTCCAAAATAATCAGAAACTACATTGATATTATCATCTTCATATACTAGTGAATCAAAATTTGAATCTCCGTCTAGTTTAGACACTCAAATATGATTTTCTTCTAAAACAAAAAACTCTTTCCCCTTTCAGAGTTCAAAATACTTAGCCTCATTTTGAGGAGAACTCTGATCCTCCTCCTCCTTCTTCTTCGTCTGCGTCACGCGCCATAGCTTCAAAACTCCATCCAGACTCCCCGTGCAAACACTATGACTATCCTCACTGTTTTCCCCAAATCTTTCCTCCGCAGTAGCTTCTACGCACCGAATCGGCCCTCTGTGACCGACCAGAACCGCCGCGCAAGTGTGTTGGCCGTCTCGCTCTCTCGCCCACAACCTGCTCGTCGAATCGGCCGAACCGCTAATCACATAGTTCGCCACGCTCGTTAGGCACATCACCGCGTGCGTGTGGCCTTGGATCGAGCCGCCGTACTGGAGCTGGCCGGCGAACCAGCCGTTTAGCCAGAAGTGGATGTAGACGTCGGAGCAGCCGCCGTAGAGCACGCCTCCGTCTGGAGTTAGGGCTAAGGCTTTGACTGGAGAGTTCTTGGCGTGTAGGGTTACGGTGAGGGAATGGGGCTTGTCGTGGCTGCAGAAATTTCGCCGCCAAACTCTCACGGTGGCGTCGTCGGAAGCGGTGTAGATAACTCCGTCGTCGGCTACGATGATGGCGTTGATTGGCTCGGGATGCGCCTTGAACGTCTCTATGCATTTCAGGTCTGAGATTCGCCATACTTTCACTGTTTTATCAACTGATGCTGTGTATATAATGTCCTCTGCTGTGTTGATTGCCATTGATGTGATTACCCCCTTGTGCTTTATCTGTAAATGGCATAGAAATCGATTTTTTTTCATGAGATCAATATAGCAACTAATTCCAGTAATCCTGAGGTAAAGAGAGATAGAAACTATTGATGAATCACAAAATTAAAAGTTTAAAACCCCTTAGTTAAATTCCGAAAGCATGATTCATCCTTATATCAGAAATTCAGAATGAGGCAAATCTATTAGTGGGACCTATTTACTGTAGATATTTAGATAGGCATTGTCAAACTTTAATTTCAATCAATTGATCCTATAAGTCTTAATTAATATAAATTTATATTAATATTAATAAATTGTACTGCATGCAACACAGTAATATGAAGTTCTATCTCTCTGCATGATTGGGTGAGTCTTCATGACACGTTTACTGTGGAAAACTTCTATTAATGCTACGAAGTGAAAAAGTAGAATGAATAAATCAATTTTCACCCCTAAATGGGATGCCCGGTTTCACCAGGTAAAAATCGAAATAACCGAAACTGCACAATTTTTAATCGAACGGGTTAAGGAAATTTGGGTTGAATTAGACTACTACAGTCTACATGTATTGTGCATCTAAGAATTTGGAATTTAATATAATTATAAAACAATTAATATGGTGTGTAAATAATATAAATATTTAAATTATTATGATTTGAGCTTATAATCGACTGATATAAATTATCCATTATATTTAAACTTTATTATTAAAAATGCAAATTTTATAATATAAGATATATTATTGATATTTAAAATACTTATTATTATTATATATATGACACCATCTAATTTAGTGAAAACCCACTGAAAAAATAGAGAAGTATTAGAAGTTACCTCAAGTTTGCCCAATTTTTGGAGAACATACGTAATACCGGTGATAGAAATATAACTAGTATGTAAAATGATAGGTGCATTTTGTATACCACTTAATTTATGCATTGATCATTAATATTCGTCAAAATTTTCTTGTTTCAAACTAAAGGACCCACGTAATGTATAAGATAAGATTATCTTGTTAAATTTCATTAATCAATGTGTAAATGAAGTCGTACAATAAATTCACCCAAGAATTTTTCAAATTATTCAACCCTTGAATTAATTCCCATCCAACCTATTAAAGACTACGGTAACAAGTGACAACTGACAAGAGATTTTACTGAGATGGTAAGAGCTATTTTCTCTAGGATTGACATTTGAAAAAGCATCATGAAAGGCCAATAATGGGAGAATTAGTTAAAGCTTCAATAATTTTGGGGATTAGATATTTAGATGTACTCTAAAATGAGACTGGCTTAGCTATTTATTTGGGAATTCATTTTTTTTTCATGAAGTCAGCATTCCTACCAGACAACTAAGATAGTGCAGTGTTTTGCTTATTGCAATAGTTGTCAGATTGAAAATGATAGTTTAACTTAACTAAGACACTAATAATTGATCAATTTGGTGCTAAAAACTCTATCCCCCTAAGCCTGTTCGCATGCCAGTTTCTACAATATCATAAAGAAGCACATAAAGTGTTCCAACACCCAACACCAACATTTGTGAATAAGCCATAAATGCTGCAAACTAAACCAAGAGAAACACACCTACATTTTTTTTTCTTATAGTGTTAGGCACTTACTGACTTGTCTCTGCCGGCGATGTAGCTCCGGACATATCCCACCTTCTTCGGAATAGTTGCCAAGCGAACATGCTTCACCACCCTTTCCCATATTCTTCTCCAAAGCCTAATCTTGCCATCCCCATAGGCTGCATAAACTGTATCATTGAACACCTCTATTGCCACCACCCTGCAAGCCTTTGTCCTGAGTTGTCCACACTCTGTGAACTCAGGGAGCTTCCAGACCCTAATAAGATTTGAATCAGAACCAGTGTAGACTAACCCATTTGACAATGAAATGGACAGGATCTGACCATCTTTTCTGAGGACAGAGGAGGCACAGTGGTAGGTGGTTTGGGGGTCAGAATCAGAGAGCTTGGTGTGAGGATGAAGAGGAGAGGAAACGGGAGAGCTTTGGAGGCTACGGGAAAGCGTAGGGCAGGAGAGGCGAGGCGAGGGAGGGAGGAACCCAGAGAAAGCAGCTTCATTTGTGGAATGGCTTCTCAAGAGAGTGCTTTGAATTGTGCCTCTAAAAGCGTTGTAGGATGATGAGCTGGGATCATCAGTCGTAGAATTGGAGGACTCCATTGAGGTAATTGATAGATCTTATCTTCTTCTTCTTTTTCTTTTTATTTTCACTACTAAATGATAGAAAGTGAATGAGGTCTTGGTTTATGACTTATGAATGAAATGCAATGTCTATGAATTAAAGAGTGGTGGTAGGGGTTATGAATGAGGTGTGATATAGTGTATTCTAGACGGTTTAGTAGTCTAATAGCTAGCTAGGCAGGAGTGACGACTAAATAGCACTATAGCAGTACTTCTTTCCCCGGTCCCCCTCAATTTAAATGGGTCTGTTCTCATTTGTTAGGCTTCATTCTAACATTAATTCCTATACGTCTATTTTCATGGGTTTAAATTTCTTTTCTTTTTTTCTTTTTCTTTTGGGTGCATTCTGAAACAAAGTCACCATACCAAATAGCAACAACAAACAAAAGTCCCCAAACACCCCCCAAAAATTTAAACTCTACTCATCCAAGAAACCGACCATAGATTAAATTCATTTCTAAATTCTAAGAAACAAGATATCCTCAACCAAGGTAGAAATGATATGTGTGAATGTATTTTTTTGGTAGACATACAAAAGAACTAAACTAACACAAAAGAAACTAGAACCTAGGATAGGACACAGAAGCACTATCAGCAACAAGAAGGGCAACTTTAGGAGGAGAGGCTTCCCATAAACTGGAGGAACTTTGAACAACCTAATTTAGCAATCGCATCTGCACAAAAGTTTACTTCACGGTAAATGTACACAATGGATTAATTTTTGTATGGCTGAGAAGGAAATTACTGATTATGTATCCTATCTTCTTTGTTATTTAGTGTACAACAACAACAACAACAACAAAAATTTTTTACTAGGTGAGATCGGTTATATGAATTTTATCTTGTTTCTGTCTGTCTAGATGGGGGAAAACCAAAATCAATTGAAAAATTATAGAAAGCCATTTTGGGATTTTTCTTTTTAACTGGTGATATGATAATTTCATTTCATGAGATCAAAATATGTCAATATCAATACAGAGAGGAGCACTTTATTGGAGAAATGTTAATCCCCCCGATACCTGAAATGCTCTGAGAGAGATAGTGAGTTCATCGTTCAAAGAATGGGAAGGGTTTGTTATGTGTGTACTATAAAGTGGGACATTCGAGGTGGAAACGCACTTCTCTTCTGGAATGAAACTTTATCAGCTAACAAACCCATTAATAAGATGATGAAAAGTCCCTTTCTGAAAATTGATGAATTGGACCCAGCTCTCTTTTTCTATATATAATTACATAATGGCATGCTTGTTTGATTCTATTATCGTTTCATTCATTTTTTACAATAGTTTTGTAAATTGAGCTTTGAGGATTATTTTAGCATTTTGTTATATTTTTAGGTCAAATTAGTTTTGAGTTTACATAGCTTTATTCAGATTTTAATTAAGTCCTTAGAATTTAAATTTTCTTTATTGTTTAAAGGTTTTTTAAATTTTATTTCATACTTCATATTTTGTTAAGATTTGTTGTCATGCTATATATATATTGACGATGTAAATATATATAATTCAGGTCAATTTATTTAGAGTACTTAGCATAAATTGCAATTTTTTGGTAGAAGTATACATTGTATATTTTATACTATATATAAGTTATTTTTATATTATCACTTATTTTTTCTACTTTTGTTAGTATAAACCATGCATGTTTACAGTCCCAAAATGGTATGTGTTGACAAAATTAGAAAAGTTTAGCATGGTTTTATAAATTAAAAAAATGTTAAGACTATAAGTACTTAGTTTTAGATTTTTAAACTCTAAGGATTCAATTAAAACTTGAGTGAAATTATAGAAACCACAAAAATAATTTAACCATGCTTTTATAGACATGTCATTACTCATTAGTGAAAACACTTATTTCCTTTTTTTTTTAAAAAAAATTAAACTTTATTTATTTTTATTTCTTAACTCATACATTTTAGTAAATAGGCCCTTACCTTTGATTATTTTTCTTAACAATACAAATTTACTCGTCACTTTAAACTTCTTACATATCAGAATGAATATCGTTAAATTACGGTTTTAACTGTATAGGCCTTCCAATTTACATATGAAAAGTTGAAATAACAATAAATTAATGCAAATGGGAGAAAATTAGACAAACTAATCTGTTTACTAAAATCTATAAAATTAAGGATCTAATTGTCAGTATTGAAAACTCAAAATTTTCTTTGCAAGTGACCCAAAGTTTAGGAGCTCTTTTTGTATTTTACCTTGAAGAAAATGTTTTTTCCAACTTTTTTTAAAATTCTTTAATTGGTTGGTAGAGTAGTTTTTTTTATGTCTATAGTATTAGATCTGATAATTAATCTCTTAAATATTGCTATGAAGTTTATTACTAAGGTTGACTCTTCTAACAAAAGACTATCCATTCTCTTCTATTGAGGAATCGAATTCAATAGGAGATAGTTAAAAGTAGAGTATTTAATAATGAAAAAGTTAAAAAAAAAAAATTAATCAATGGTCTGATGGAACTTCATCTTGTTAGCAAGTTATTCATTTGCTCTTTCCAAAATAATGAGAAATCCATCAAATCTTTCTGCAATTCGCCTTGTCATTATTATGTTGCCTTATCAAATTATCACCGTGAACGGTTCTAACTTTTTCCTTTTAAGTTTGTAATTTAAAATTTATTGTCGTGGATATACATATGTTTATTTAAATTAAAAATATTTTATAAATAATTCGAATTATAAAAAAATATTTTTAGATAAGTTTTAAGGATATTTTATATTTAATTTTGAATTTTGTTAGATAAGATTTAGAATTGTTATCCACGTTTAAGGATAACTCTAAAAATTTGATTAAGATTTCTTATTTTCATGTATAAATATCCTGTAAAAATAAATGATAAAGAGAGAGGATTAAAAAACGATTTTACCCCGTACTTTCTTCCTTTACAATCTTAACATTTATAATAAATAAGATACAAAATCCATTTTCTAATCACACTACAAGTCTAACTTAATTTTTCCTTGGCTTTGCTTTTGTGAAGAAGTTTTAAAGTAAATCTATTTTTGTAGATTAACCCACTAGTAGATTAACGCACAGAAACAGCATAGTTCACCAAATACCCAATGCAGAGGATTAGAAGTTAGAACTCAATGAAAAGGTACTAAAACAGATTTAAAAGGAATGGACAGCAAATAAAATTACTAACTCGAATTTCAAAAACTGAGAGGGCATGAAGAAGGGAGAAAAAAAACTACATATGAAGCCAAAATTAGCTGAGGCATAATTAATACAAAATACAGGTATAAGATTTCCTAGTACATTATGTTATTGTCTAGGCGACCCTAACATCTCCTTCAGATATCTGTAAATAAACCATCTGAGTGTAGCCATTAAATACAGTATTGTCAAGTCTTGCCAAACCAAGCCTTTGGAACAAACCATAGCGTCCATCTTCAACAATAGGGCTGGTTGCACGAGCAGGATCATATCTGGTTTGATGTGTAAGGGAAGGACCAGCCACTGGAGGGAGTTCCCAGTAAACATCAAGAATTGATTCCACAAACCTGCTGTTCTGGAAATGTTCACCATACGAAATTGCCTTATTACTATGATTGAAGTTATCTCTCATGTACCCTCTAACTCCCCACCATTCTTCTCCTGCCCCACAAAGTTCTTCAATATCAACTGCTTTCTCCCAGAATTTCTTCCTTCTTGACCTGATCCTAGCTTCATCACTGTCTTTAAAGCAGCTGTGTCCCCCTCCTAGATCAACACAAAAACAATGAAAATTTGTTATTATTTTTTGTTTATCAGGGATATTTAGCAAAGACAGAATATGTTGACGTCGTTTGATCCACATAGCCGACCCCACCTAGTAGGAAAAAGCTTTGTTTGTTTGTTGTTGTTCTTCTTCTTTATCAGGGATATTGTATGAATCATTAGTTCCTTACAAATTATAATTTATAATACCTGATACAGTGATATTGATAGAATAATAATTTAAATTTAGGGAAAAGTAACACCACAATAAAAAAATCAACAGATATTTCAAGTGGACCAATACAAGAAAACCTTCAATATGTTGGAAGGTATAGGGACTTGAGTTCTGAATAACAGGTATTGGATTATGGTGTGGAATTTTATATGGACCTTGGGTTTTCCAACCTTAGTTAATTACTTGAGGCTTTGGAAGATAAATCATTGATACACCTAACAATTTATGCTGCTTTCCTGCATCTGGTAAATAGTTTCTAATCTCTCAATTTGTCTAATATATAAACATGTTAGCCCCTCTAATAGTCTGTTTCTCTAAGCCAAGGATCAGCAAGCATCAATCATTCAGACAAATCAATCTCAATAGGAAATGGGATACTATAGGAAGTCTTTCATTGGAGACTGAATTATATGTGATTCCTACAATGACCGAACATTTGAGCACAGTAGTGAGTTTAGTTTACACACCTCTTATATAGGATTGATCACATATCTGCCTCAATGAATAATGGTCTCCAGTACCAGTATCATAGTTGTCCTCAAAAATAAGATGCCGAAAACCAGCTTTTAGAGCTTGCTTAATTCTGCCAATCATGAAAAGATAGATTTAAGCAACAGCAAATTTAGCAGAAGTAAGGATTAAAGCAATCAAGTATCCTCAAGGATCTAGTAATCCACCTTTTCAATTCATTCTGATGGTCATCAAAGAATATAAGAACCCGACTAAGGTCAGAAATTCCATGTTTCTTCATCACTTTTGACCAGTCAATACTTCCAAAATCCACAAAGTCCTTGCCAGCATAATATGTGCAGTTTCCATCAACATAGGCAGCCCCCTTTTTTAGATACTTACCTGGATGCCTTGGTGTTATAGAGATTATCGGAGTGTCGGGCATGGCCTGCCGTAAAACCCAAGTAGAATGCCCCTTGAAAGCACCACTCTCGATCATCAGATCCGGCTTCAGCCACCGAGCCATAAACCAAAGACCAAAGCTGTGGTCAAAACCCATCCCGTACATGTTGTTTTTGATTGGCCGGATTTCATATATAGGAACAAATTCTTCCAATCCCTTGAGCAGATCTTTTGATGTCCATTCCACTGTTTTACCGAGTTTCGTTCTGCCTTTACCAATAATAAGAGCATAAGTGTCCAACAAGATTGAACTATATTAACTCAATGATTTCAAAACCAAAGAAATAAAATTGTTAGTTCATGACTTGCATTCTTATCTTTTCAATATAATTGAATTTTCTGCCATATCCGTACAATCAAGTGCAATTTCAAACCTCAGCGATGAAGTTAGTATTTCCTTTCATGGACTTTTCCATGAAATCTTAGTTTAGTAATACATAACATAACAATTACAAATTCATACCATATGCACCTAGATTTCTTTTCTAGATACACGCGCACACACTCATATTTCTTTGACCTGTTGGATTCATTCAATTAAGTTCTCTTAAACTTTTCTCAGCAGTACAAAGCTCCTTAAAATGAAGCCAAACGTGACCCCAATTGTAAAAACCAAAGGAGCACGATCCTAAAATACAAAACTTAATCAACAAAAACAGTGATCGGCTATATGGATCATGCGACACCAACCTGTTATATCTTTTCTATGGTTAAATTATTAATAGTTAAATCCATCCTAATAGTCATTCCTATTGTTTTCTTTGGTCTCCCATGCCTCTAATTATTAGTCTATTTTTCATTTAGTCGCTCTAAGAGCCTTCTTTGTACATGACCAAACTTACTCCAACTTTCTCTCTAATACAATCATTCTTAATACTATCCATTCTAGTGTGCCCTTGCAACATTCTCGTTTCTGTTAGGTTGAACTTATGCTCAAGCCAAAAATGAATCAACACAAAAATTTAAACCCCAATTGTATTACCTTTAATTTTATTATTCAATGATTTTGTAAACAATAAATTCCCTAACTAGCAATTCACCTTGATCCATATAAAACCTAATACTACTACGAACCCTTGAATCCCGAAAGCAATAATTCAGCATTGTGAAAAGAAACAGATCAGATCAGATGCATATAGACACTTACACCAGGGCACGCCTAGGGCTCCGAAATCAGATTCGAGCCCATCGAAGCCGAAGAAGCCAGCACGAGAGACGGGGCTATAGGAGGAGGAGATGCAGACGAAGCCGCGAGAACTGAAGAGTAGAGAGGAAAGAAGGAAAAGGACGAGGAGAAAGGCAAGGGCACAAAGCCAGTAGGAAAGGGAGCCGATTCGAGTGAGGTAATTGGAAGCCCTCTTTGTGGCGAAGAAGAAGACGTTCTGGGGCTTCTTAGTCTTGGATTCATCGTCGGCGGCGCCGGTGACGCCGTCGTCTTCTTCGTCGCTGTGGGCGGTGCCTCGCCGGGAAGACAAAGCCCTCTCCAACATCATGGCGGCCGAGAGGTGGGGATGGCGGTGAGTAGGAGTTGTGCTTGGGGATGAAGACATGGATTGATTGCTCTTAGATTTATGTAATTTTGTGTTCAAAGTTTTGGTTTTTCTTATTACACTTTCATCATTTTCATCTTGCATTATTCTTTCCACTGTCTGTACTAGCTCAAGTTATATATACAATCATAAAAGATGGGATATGTCAAATTTTGGAAATTAATTAATGGGCATCAAGTAAATTAATTCAATATTTAAATATTTTTATCATATTTATATTGAAAAATTTGATTTATATTAAAAAATTCGATGACAAAAAAATATATATAATTTATCCTTTTAAATTATATTTAAATAATATATTATTTAATTAAACTTTGGTTTATCACAAATCTTCTCATAAAATATGAAAATTTATGATATTGTCGACTAATTTAGTAATTTTAAATTTTAATAGATTTCAATATTCAAGTGGAATAGATGTTCAGTGTATGATAATACTGAATCTCAGTATATTCCTCTAATCAGTTAGTTTTTAAACCATTTAAGGTGAGTCCTTATTAATATGAATTTATATTAATGTTAATAAATGACTCTACATGATTGAAAATATGTACTGAACTTCAATGTAGGATTGAACTTTTATCAATGTGATACTGAGTACTCACTTGAGAACTATTTGTTTCTCTTTGTCTATTTTTATTTGGAATTGTGGGTATTAAAATTCGTTAATAATTTTATACTTTTTTATAGTACAAAGTGGGATTTGTTATAAATTTAAATTTATGTGAATAATATATTATTTAAATATAATTTAGCAGGATAAAGTGAATTTTCAAAAAAAAAAGAGAGAGTATATTTTCAAATAGTAAGGATAATGTTTATTAGAGAAAAATATAAATACTCTTTGTAGTTTGTAATAATTAATTTGTCCTCTTAATTATTTTTATTACTCTTCAATATTTAAATCATTATGTTCATTTTTTTTATCCTCTTTGTTAAAACTTATTAACAGAGATTAACGAGAAGTTGATTCAGGTGATAAGCAGCTTGATATCACTTAATTAAAATTTTAAATTCGAGACATTATGAATATAGTTATTCACATTGAAACAACGACTATCACTATCCCCTTTCAAAAAAAATTTTAAAAATACCATTATCTTTTTTTTTTCAAAATATCTAATAGTTATATTAATATAGATAAATTAAAAAATCTAAGTAGATACAATAATATGTACGTAAAAATTATACTATTCAATTTTCAAAGTTGATGATATAATTGCACTGTTAGGTTTGTAATTTGTAATGAATTATTTGCAAAAGTGGAAGATAAATTAGTAGTTATCAATAAAAACATTTCAGTTTTAAGACTTATTATCATCACATTAGTCTTTTTATTAATATTCAAATTTATATTTCAATATTCTAGCTAGGATTGAAATTCCTTACTTGTATGGCCTTAAATAGGTTTATAATTAACTATACCATTACTTCTTGTTATCAATTAAAAAATAATAATATGAAATCATACCAAATATTTCATTATTCTTTATACAAATTCTTCAAAAATCTTTATACGAATCCCACACATTGCAAAAAGCCAGAGGAGATATTCAAAGAATAGCTTGAAAGGGAAGTGTGATGGCTTATTCCTTCCTTACTTGACAAAGAAGGGACCAAAACAGTCCAAACTCAAGACAAGAATTTCATAAAACGTTCAATCCATATCCTCGAAAATTATATTCGAGGTACATACTGTCAAACACTAAATGTGATCACCTCTCTTAACGGTAATTTAAATCTTAGTTGATCATGCCATGAAAAATTAACCATTCCACTGGTCTCTCATTCCCATTGATTCATTATTAGACTATTATTTGATCTAGTTTGAGTTAACGTATTCTCACAACAGGAGGGTTTTTACACACAAAATTCAAAATTGATGGGATATGCCCAAAAATAATACTTACCGGTCCTCGGAAAGGTTTGCACTGCCTCTCAACCGGTCAGTTGATAGTTAACAACTCAAAGCAGCATGTGCTTGACACTGCACAACTTGCACATTCTCCAATTACCTTATCCTCCGTAGCCCCTTATAAATACATTCTAATCTCTCCTCTGACTCCTACTAAGTCTGAGACCCTTGACATCACTCCCTTGCCTTCGAGTTTCCTCTGGTGTACCTGGGGACTCGATTCTGGCAAGCCGACAGTGACCCACTTGTTTGAGACTCATAAAAAACTCCAAGAAGAAAACACCTACAATTATAAGCAAGCAATTGTTGGTCCTTCATAAGCTTTTGTTTGACCATAATAAGGCAGGGATAATGGTGTGTTTGGGAGTTGTGTTTGGATGCAAGCATTCTAATTCCATGGAAGCATATCTTATATCAACTTTGATCATCACAGCAATACTTTGCTGTTTTCGTTTCCTCTGTTATATCCTCTGTCGTTGGCTTAAGAGTAGAAGAGATTCTCATCTTCATGCTTCTCCAAAT
This sequence comes from Senna tora, assembly GCA_014851425.1. Taxonomy (NCBI): domain Eukaryota; kingdom Viridiplantae; phylum Streptophyta; class Magnoliopsida; order Fabales; family Fabaceae; genus Senna; species Senna tora. The sequence goes on from CM026268.1 coordinate 2,845,777, forward strand.
CCAAACCATAATTTAGAATTTCAGCCACAAAACTCAGACCGTTGCCTTTAGTATACTTATATTCATTATTCTATATTTAAAGTTGAATTCTTCTGAGAATTGTCGTTTGTATCATTGTATGTAGATTAGTTCGGCAAAAAAAAAAATTGTGGAAATTAATTCTCATTCTCTACTGTTGAATTTGCAGTTTTCGTAACTTTTGTTGGAATAAAATTATCATTTATTTTAGAAAAGATAACTCAAATTTTAACGGGAAATAGATCCTCTAAGATGAGGAATAAGGTGAAGTAACAAAGTCAAGAGAGGAAAAAAAAATTTAATAATTTTTTTGGAAACGAATCCTCTAAAATAAGAAAAGAGATTAGTGATAAAATGAAGAGAAAAAGTATGGTAAGGTACTATAGAACCCACATTTTTTTTATAATATATTCTTAGGCTTTATTATTGAAAAATTCAATTAATATTAATAAATAACATTGAATAAATTGAGAGACATAATGAAAATTTATTACTTTTATAAACTTAAATTTTTATCCATAAAAAACCAGTCTTTTCGACTAAATATCTATCGTTAGTAGTAATTTTAATTTAAGGTGACTCCTTCACATTTTGTCGCACTGTGTTTTTTGTTATTTTGACACAATAAATTAAGTAAGTGTTCATATTTAAGAACAAACAAATAAATGCAGAAAGTTTATAATATAAAGAATGGTCAAAACATCATTTTGACCCTCTATGTTTTACTCAAGTTCTGTTTTGTTTTTTTTTTTTTTGTTTTAAAAATTCAAAATCAATTCTCTATGTTTTCAAGTTGATCCAAAATAATCCTTTTACCTCACACTGTTAACCTCTTTCATTAAATACTGGCTTAGCTTGGAATGATGAGGTGGACCGAAACTCTCATCAGCATTCCAGGACCACATCAGCATTTAACGGATGAGGCTAATTGTGTGAAACAAAAGGACCATTTTGGACCAACTTGAAAACATTGATGATTGATTTTGAACTTTTGAGACATAGAGGACCAAAACAAAATTTAGATGAAACATTAAGGATCAAAATGAGACCTATAAAGAATAGTTAGAGACCGAGGAAAACACAAAAGCAATTCTTTTTTAGTTTTTATACAGTAACAAAAAACCAAACATTACATATTACATAATAAAACTTAGTAACAAACAAAATATGTGTATAATAGTGTCTAAAGATTATCTCCACTTAAATAAATAACTTATGGAATAATTCGTAACGTTAGTCTATAGATGCATCAAAAACTGAAACACTAAACTTAATAATATATGATTTGGATCAAAATAACCCTAAACTCAAAATGCTCCCTTTTGATTCTTCTGCACTAGTTTTGGCTCCTGGATTTTTCCATGGCTGAAATCATAACAATTAATGAAAAATTTTGTAAGTAATTTTCATTTACAAATATTGAAGCTGTTGTAGAAATATGTGTATGCTATATAATACATAGTTTGAAATTGGTCAAAAGCTCATTTTGGTCCCTTATGTTGTACCCAAGTTTTATATTAATCCTTTATGTTTTAAAAGTTTTAAATTGGTCCTTTATCTTTTCCAGAAGTTCCAAATTGGTCCTTCCGTCTAAGCCCGTCCATTTCTTCCGTTAAGTGCTGACGTGGCTTGCTGAGATGGACATATCATCTCTCCTACGTGTCCATTTAAGCTAATGTGTCACTCCACATCATCTTCTATTTTATTATTTGTGATGACGTGACATGATACGTCAGCTTAAATAGACACGTCAGCAATTAACTTAAGAAATTGACGGACTTGGATAGAATGACCAATTTAGAACTTATGGAAAAGATAATGGACCAATTTAAAACTTTTAAAACTTAAAGGACCAATATAAAACTTGGATACAACATTAGGGACCAAAATGAGCTTTTGATATTTAAAATTTAAATCATATAAAAAAAAACTATGAAAAAAATACCTAGCCCAGTTGCTTCAGAGCCTTTCATGATTCTGAGTCTCCTACATGATTCAGTGAACATCCTGTGGTGATAAAATAGCAGAATTATGCAAGGAAAATTAATTTCAGACAAAAAATGATAACGGATTTTTTTTTTTTTTAAGTTTCGACCATAGTATATATCAGAGTAAACATAATAATTAATTTCTCAAATACTGTCAGATAATCAGATTCATTACTAATGATAGCCCTTCATATATTGAACCCATGAGATATTGGTTTCTTTCTTTCTTTTTAAATGAGAACTTTGATAAAGTGGAGTATGCTCATTAATAATGAAAATGTTCAATGAGAAGTTTCATATCAGCACTGTAAAGATAGAAGTATGATAAATATAAAAGATAAATTACTGTTCTGATTCCCAAAAAATTCAACTTGTTTTAATTTAGTCCTTGAAAAATATTAAATTTATCTCCTGAAAAATATCACTTGTCTCACTTTAATCTTTAAATCACAAAAATATCAAATTTTATCTCTAAAAGATATTTCTATGACAATTTTGCCCATGCATTCATGGTTTAAGGTTTAAAATTTAGAATTTAAGATTTAACTACAAAAAACTTGTGTAATTTTTATAGACTAAATTTGATAATTTTATGATTTAATTATTAAATTAAAACAAGTGATATCTTTTATAGATTAAATTTAATATTTTCATGATTCAAAACTCAAGAATTAAATTAAAACAAGTGAGACCAAAACAGTAATTTATTCTAAACATGAAATTGCTTGACCAATATATAAATATTTCTCTCAAACTTCACAACACTCACTCCAAATTATTTTACAAGACTTATGAAAACTCCATAATCAAAGATAATTTATCAAAATCTACCAAAAAAAACTCAGCTTTCCATACCATTTTTAGTTCATACATACATCAGATGAAAATAAATTAAGACATAATTTAACTCCAATTCAAAAACCTAACTTTTATGGTTAGAGGAATGGCATTAAACTCTCACTAGAAATTGATGTTTAAGGACTCAAAAAGAATGTTGAAACTTACTCCCAAGGGACATCACCCACAAGCATCCAATCTCCATCTTTATCTTCATAAGTAAGAACATACTCAGAGCCATGAAGAAGATCCCTCAAAGATCTCTCACTTAAGCCATCTTTCCCAAAAACCCATTGAGAAAAAAAAAATTGTCAAGATTCATCCTCACTAAGCATAATCAAAAAGGAAAAGAGGCAAAATATTATTTAGTCTCTGAATTGTTGGTCAAACTACTATTTAGTCTCCGAATTTATCAAAAATACTATTTAGTCCCCGAAATGTTTAACTATATCAACTATTTACTCGTTATAGTTGGCAGAGTTGCAAATTCGGTGATTAAATAGTATTTTTGCCAAGTTTGGAGACTAAATAGTTGTTGGTCAAACTACTATTTAGTCTCCGAATTTATCAAAAATACTATTTAGTCCCCGAAATGTTTAACTATATCAACTATTTACTCGTTATAGTTGGCAGAGTTGCAAATTCGGTGATTAAATAGTATTTTTGCCAAGTTTGGAGACTAAATAGTTGACATAGTTAAACATTTTGGGGACTAAATAGTATTTTGTCAAATTCGAGGACTAAATAGTTGACATAGTTAAACAATTAGGAGACTCTATAGTATTTTTGATAAATTCCGGGACTAAATAATAGTTTGACCAACAATTCATAGACTAAATAGTATTTTGACTCAAAGGAAAATTATGGGTAAACAAGAAGAGAATAATAAAACAGAGTAGCGTACCAATGGTGAAGCAAGTGAACATCTTCTCAAGAGCTGAAGAAAGTTGCATATAATTGGTGTAGTTTTTGAGATCAATCTTTCTGAGATATGGAGCACCATCCATACTAACTTTCACATACAAACAACCACCACAATTTTTTGCTTCTTCCTCATTGTTCTTTGTCAAATTATTGCAGGCCATTAATGTGTTTCTTCGAAAAGATCGAATTGGTGGCCATCCCACAACCTGTGCTCTGTATCCAAAAAAACAAACACAAAAAAAAACAGAGTTACTCTGTTTCAAATCATCCTACTCTGTTTTTCAAACAAAGTTACTCTGTTTTCAATCATTCTTCTTCATGAATTCATAGTATTAGTATTCTAACTTACTTTGTTGAAGCAACCTCAGTTTTGTAATCTTGGATTGCTTCTGCAGATTGAGAATTGTTCTTGTGGGTATTAATATTTTGGTTTTGGCTAACAATGGGAGAGAAAAAGGAAGCTCCTTTTCTCAAATCAACTTGATGAGATGATGCAGCATCAACATCAACATCATCATCATCATTAATGGCTTCACAAAAGCCTCTCTTAGATCCAGCCACAATAAGGTTCTTCAAATTATTCTGCAAATTCTTCCCAAATAGAGAAACCCCACTTGCAGATTTTCTCTCTGGAGATTCACAGCCAGGAAGCCCAAGTCTGAGCTCTGTCTCCTTCAGGTTCAAAGAAGAAGAAGAAGAAGAAGAAAACTTATGAGAGATTTCCATGAGAGGCTTCTCTGATAAGCCTATGTAATCATGTTCTAATGGTGGAGGAGACATGGATCAAAATGGCAGAATGAAATGAAAGAGTCTCACTCTCAAATATGAGTTTGAGGAAAAGAAAAGAAGAAGAAAAAGTAGAGCTTAAAGCAGAGGAAGTGGGGACAAGAAGTCTCTCTATAAGGAGGTGGCTTTGTTTGTTTATGTACAAATCAAAAGAACCTTCTTGGACTTTTCTATGGCCAACTTTCCATTTGTAAAACCATACCAAGAAATTGAAAAGACTAATAAATGTTTGAAGAAAAAATTTACATGCTTTATTTTATTTTATCTTTCCTTAAACTACCAACATTTAGAAATTTGTTGAGTTTTTAATAATTTGGTTTGAGCTTTTTTGGATCACTTAACATAGCTAAGCTCTCTCATCAAGTGTTTTTTTCATACATAAAATTTTAACTCGAGATTCAACTGATAACGTCACAACGATTAAATAGTTAACGAATAATAGTATAAATTTAGGGATCAAATAATCTATTTCTAAAATTTAGAGACTAAATAGTATTTTGATCAATAATTTAGAGAGAACAAATAATTTACCTCTATTTTAAAGATCCAAAATATATTATTATTATTATTATTATTATTACTGATGAAATTAGCATGCATTTTGTATTTTTAAAAATGCAATAAAAATTGTAGAAAAGTTTTTTTTTTTGGCCTGAAAAAATTGTAGAAAAGTTAAATAACACTTTTTGAGTAAATTTCCACTTTTTTTTATATCTTTATATATTATATCAATTTTATTATTATATAGATTAATAAAAGAGGACTTGCACCGACAAGTGAGTGGGTGTTGGCGACAACCTTTTACACAGTGTTTCCCAGTTTGCCAGTTTTGCTTTAGCATTGTCACTTTAATTAATACTAAAATGCGCTGCAGCAGAATGGCGCACGTTAGAGACCGGCAGAATGTAGATATGACTAAAGTGTTTGTTTTTTACATAAATTTTTGAGTAAAGTACCTTTGGTACCCCTAACGTTTGCGGTTTCGATTAAATATGCCCCCAATACTCCCAATGTTTCAATTTTTGGATAATCTTTTCCTTCTCACTAACACCGTTAACCATTTTAACAATTTTTGCTGACTAGGCGTAACATGCGGCATTAATATTTGACTGGGATCAATTTTTTTCATTTCATAGTTTATTTAAAAAAAAAGAAAACGTGCTTTCTTCAAAACCTAAATCTAAACGATTTTTTTCTTTTTCTTTTAAATAAAATATGAAATAGAAAGAATTGATCCCAGTCAGATATTAATGCCACATGTTATGCCTAGTCAGCAAAAACGATATATTTGACAACAATCAAACGTCTGGACTCTGGAGTATATTTGACCGAATGCATAAACATTGGGGATACCAAAGGTACTTTATCCTGAATTTTTTTTATTAAAAATAATTTTGTGTGAGTTAATTGAGATTTTATAATAAAAATAGAGTTCTCTTAATTGAAATTTTTTTATACACAAAATTCGAGTGAAAATTATACTTTAAAAAATATAATTGAAACTTGAAGGAATGACAAGGATTCAACAAAGTCACATTCCTTCTTATGTTCATTCCCAAACTACCACACAATTTCTCACATCCTAATTCCTATCATATCCCCATAAAAAAAAATTCCTATCATATCTTGTCTCATCTTTTTTTAAGAGTAGTTATCATTTTTAATCTCTAAAAAATATAATTTATCCTATTTTAATTTGTAAAAGATAAATATCTCAAATTTATTTAATAGAAAATATAATTTATCTCAATTTTAATTCTTAAAAAATAAACATATTGAAAGTTGAAAGATACAATTTATCTCAATTTAATTTCTAAATTTTTTTTACGAATTATATTAATAAATTTTTAAAAGATTAAATTAAAATAAATTGTATTTTTTTAAAGACTAAATTGAGAATAATATCATTCAATATTAAAATGATAATTTACTCCTTTTTTTATAAGTCTACTAACAAGTACTTTTAAGACACTAATAAAGATTTCTCCTAATTGACGGATAAAATATTTAACGATTTAAAAGTTGTAAGATTTAATAAAAAATAATAATATTTTATATCAACAAATTTTATCAAACAACTAAGTAAACAAAACCCTTTATTAATTTCTTTTTCACTTCAACATGAACAAATTAATTAACATTCACTTCTTTATTGCAAGATATAATTCAATTATACATAGAAATTAAAGTAAGTTATTCCACCCTTTTTTTAAGTTTACCTATTTTTATTAATTTTTTAACGAATATCAAATTAATTGTTTTTTTAAAAAAATTAGTATGAACAAAGTATTCAAAATTAACCGACAAAAATTAAATCTAATAAAAGATATTTATTCTTCATAATATAATAAATTTGATTTAAATTTTATTAAAAAAATATTCACATTTAATACGATAGTGTTTTAAATAAGATTATTTTTTATCAAATAAATAAAATATCAAGAAAAGAAAAAGTATTCAAAAACTTACAAAATAGTAAAACCATTTATATACTTTTTGTACACATTTATATTGAAGCAGGGTCAAATTTCAAAAAGCAAATCATAGTTTGTGTTCTAAAAGTGGGAAGGCGTGCAAAGAACACCAGAGTGGTCTACCACAACTACTGTATCGCAACGACCTCCATTCTGAAGTGGTACAAATGGTTAAGATTCGGGTCCTTATTCTATAAGGACGAAGGTTCGAACTCTATGATTGATGTAAGAGTTTTATTGGTTGGTGATATGTAAATTTTCTCATAAATCCTCAAAGAGGTTGGGAGGTCTTCCCTGACCCTAATGGAATACCGATCTTACTCTTACCTAAATTTTTTTTTCACAAAAAAACGACCTCCATTCTGATTTCTGACAAAACGCCACTCTGCTTCTTCCATTTCATATTCCAGAATTGGTTAAAATAAAATGTAAATATGTTACTCAGGCAAAATATTATTTAGTTCCTTAATTATTGATAAATTATTATTTAGTTTTTAAATTTGACAAAAATATTACTTAGTCCTTGAATTTGCAACTCTGTCAACTCTTTAGTCTCTAATTTTGACAAAAATATTATTTAGTCCCCAAATTTGCAACTCTGCCAACTATTTAGTGCCCAAATTTGAAAAAAAATACTATTTAGTCCCGAATTTGCAACTCTGTCAACGATTTAGTCCCCTAATCGTACCTGTTAGATAGCCCGGCACCAGCTGATATGACACTGTTAAGTGCCTGGGCACATGCTACCTCACATGCCACATCAGCTGGTTTTCTAAAGGGTAACAGTCAAAGGACTAAGTAGTTGACATGGTTGCAAATTTGAGGACAAGATAGTATTTTTGCCATGTTCAGGGACTAAATAGTTGACAAAGTTGCAAATTCGGGGATTAAATAGTATTTTTGCCAAGTTCGAGGCTAAATAGTTAACAGAGTTACAAATTTAAGGACTAAATAGTATTTTGTCTCTATGTTAAAATATATAAATTCTATAATTTAAATTGTTGGAGGAAAAGATTACCGTGCAAACACAAATCTTAATTTTTATTTAACAATATGAATCATGTGCCTTACTAAATTTAAATCCTTTACTTCGCCTCCTCTCTTTGTCAAATTTAATAAAATTTGTATTTTCATATTAAAGTATTTTTTGATCTTTAAACTATATAGCTTTTGTCAATATCACTCTTAAATTTTGTTTGCAATTAATTTTATCTCTAAACTTGGAATTTTTAAGTAATTTTACTTTCAATTGTGACTATTTTTTGTGGCTTTTAATACTATTTCGTCAATTTAACTACAATTATCATTATGGAATTACAAAATAAAAAACGTTATCGTTGTTAAATTTGAAAAAAACAAAAGTGTAACTAAACATATTATTTAGTATCAGAATTAGCATTGGAGGTCACGGTAGCAGTTTACATTTGCATCTTTCATTAATTATTTAAACAAAATTCGGGTAAATGATAAAATTATTAATTTGTGAATTAAAAGTTTAGAAACACAGATAACGAATAATATTTAAGGACAAAATTGACAGAAATCCTAATAATTCACATAGGAGTTAATTTGTAAAATAAAGCCCACTTTACCAAATTCAAAATTATTGTACATGTCATGTACTTTGAATGAGTCTTAAGAGTTAAAGACTATTATTATTTTTTTTTTGAACTCATTGTATCAGTTGTCGATAATAGTAATTAAATAGTATATTTGCATCATAATTTTTTTGAAATGGAGTTTTAGTATTGGCTACGAAACTCTTATCATTCACACAAAAGTCATAATTTTTTAAGTATATATTTAACTTTTTAAATAACTATTTTGAATAGTGTAAAAATAATGCTTGGTCTGTAGAGAGAAAAGTATATATGTAGCAAGAAAAGTATATATGTAGCAAGAAAAGTTTACACAATAATGTTTTTTCCTTAGTTTTGTTTTTACAATAGTTGTGATTTTTTATCTGATTTAAATTAGTTTTAACATTAATTCATCTTTTGTTCTAACAATACTTCCGTCTCATTTTTTTTCTTTGTTTATTCTAAAAGAAAAAGTAGAATGTTTTGTTTATATTTTTCAACACTAATGGCTCAAGTCATATAAGTATTTTTGCTTATTTTGAAATTACTAATTTTAAATAGAATATTTAGAAAACAAAATGATGTGAAAGAGAACAAAAATTGCAATTGATAAAAAAATTTATCAATATTTAAAGAGCAGTTTGTATTTATTTTTTCTTAAAAAATATTAGAAACTGTTAAATTATAAAAGTAGCATATATGATATATAACTAAGATGCATGATGTCAATGTAAAAATAAAATAAAATAAAAGTAATTAATATTTGTTAATTAGAGTATGATTAATTTCTTATAGCTATTTTATATTTATATATATAAACGAAAAAATTAATTCGTTTTTTGAAATATATCTCATCACTAATATATTTAAAGCGAATGTGACCTTAAAAATAATTTTTAAGTCACCCACATGGAAATCATTAATATTGATTGAAAAGTAAGGAGTATGAAAATGTTGTCTAATTATTGGAGGCTCATTCTCATATTTAGACCTAACAAGTGTCTCTCACTGCATGTGTTGTGAAAATTGAGGCAGGAGAGGCCATTAATAAACTGTTATTTTAAAAAAAGAATAATAGGGAGAAACTTTTGGATATATATATATATACTTGTGATTTTGATAAAAATAAATAATAACAATAATAAATTTATATTATTTTTCACGTGTGTGTATATATATATATATATTAAACTAGAGGCTTCGCATGCACTTACGTGTACTTACAATACTGAATACTCCCTTCTTTGAAATATTCGAAACCTTACAAATTTTCACTTCTTTATTAAATATTCTTAATCTTACTATTTATTTTTTAAAATAATGTCTTATAGTTTTTCTAAAATAATTATAATTTATTATAAAAATAAGTTTTATTTTTTATGAATATAAAAATACATTTTAAAGTATAATTTTATTAAATTTTTTATTAAAAATCATTATTGTATTTTAAATTTTAAAATAATTTTTTATATTAATTAGTTAAATACATATTTAAAATATAAATTATAAGGACAAAGGTATTTTAATAAAAAAGGAGTAAAATTATAAGTTTTATTATAAAAAAAAAGTGTAATTTTTTTTAAAAATGAAATAACAACAACAATCAAAGTCTTTTCTCACTAGGTAGGGTCGGCTATATGGATCAAGTGACGCCAACATGTTCTGTCTTTGCACATTTCTATGATTATGTTGTTTATGGACGAGCCATACAGCACGTTGCTTTCGGGCAACAGCCTAGCGATAACATGTTTATGTCGTTGATCCATATTCATGAATATTCGACAGAGTTTTACGTAGGTTGTACATGTCGACTATCTAACACAACCCTCTTCCTTTATCTGGACTTAGGACCGCAAGCATAGGCGAAATTTTTAGAATGAAATAACATAAAAATAAAAATTTAATATTACGAAAATATTAAATTTTAATTGAGAGTATAAAATTTAGTGGTATCATTGTTAATATTGATTATTACTGTCTCTGACTGGTTATTATGAAAAGATATTTTTGATTTTGCTTTTGTGCTTTTGAATTTTGATGATGATGATGTAGAAGACTTTGTACAAATCTTATGAGCACATATATAGTTGGTAGGTGCATGAACATTATTTAGTCGTTATATTTTATTTTCCCTAATTATTCTCTTTAATTTCCAATTCATAATAATATATATCCGGCTGCTTCTTCAGTACCATTATACCATTCTTGAATTTTGAACCTCCATTAATTAACATCAACCATTTTATATATTATATTCTTCAATTTTAACACCAACGCATGCTCTTTTGTGCCCACTAACAAATAAATATCTACATAAATAATATTCAACAAAAATATTACATATAAATATGCAATCATATATATATCACAAAGAATATATATGTATAAATGCAAGAAAAAAAGACGTTAGTCTTTTTCATGATATATAGTATACCATGCAATAACTATCTACGGTTCCAACCAAATGTAGTTGGTAAAAAATTAATGATGAGCTTAATTAATTATATATCTTTTGTGTTTATTATATATATGTTGGAATATTATGATGATGATATATATCCAAATAATATATATACAGCTTAATTAATCACTTTATTACTATATGCATGGACCCATATGCTCCCCACGCTTGAAAGCTTCATTCTTCTATATACATTAAATCTGATAGCTCCTGCACTTTAATTGGTGCAACAACCAAACATGGTCCTATATATATATATATACATAGGGTAAAGTAGTATGGACACGGATCGTTTGAGTCTTCTGTCAAATATGTCTTTAAAATTTGATTGCAGTTAATTATTCTTCAAGCTAAATTTTATGCGGCATGACACGTGATATAAAAATCTGACTGAATTATTACGCTCAAAACTTTTTATGAAATATAAAATAGAAGATGAAAAAAAATATGACACGGCATATACCACGCGCATACATGCATGAACTCAATCAAGTTATTATAATTTTTATTACTAATTTATATATATATTTTATAACCCGTTAGCTAAATATCCTAATTACAAAGATTAAGGAAAATATTATATAATTCCCACACACACATATATATATATATATATATATATATATATATATAAAAGTTCAACATGGCTTGCAGAAATATCAATTTTGTCATTCACTTATTATAACAAAATCATTAGTGAAGATTTTGGGGTTCCCTCCTTTTTCAGACTGATCATAAACAAACAGCCTGTAACATCATTTTTCATACATATAATTAATAAAAGCAACCTACCAATCGAACAATATATATATATATATATATATATATATATATATATATATATATATAAAATTAAACATATATTAGAAAATAAAAAGTAGTACTATTATTTATAAAAAAAATAGTACTATTACCGTCAATTGACTAATAATCCTTAATAATTAATTAACTTAATAAGAAAAAAAACTATATATATATGGTTATTATCTTTTTTATCACAAAATATTTATTTTATAATTTAAAAATAAAATATATAAAATATATAATGTGATGACACTACAAAAAATGCATTTTTAGCGACGGTTTTAACCGACGCTAAATCTTTAACGACGGTTAGTTTAACCGTCGCTAAAGTTACCGTCGGGAATAACTCTAACGACACTTCAGAAAAGCGTCGGCAATAACCGTCGTTAAATCTTACGACGGTCAAAACCGCCGCTAAAATCTTCTAAATAGACCATTGTTATTTTATATTTAACGACGGTTTCAACCGCCGTTAAAACAGCGACAGTTTATTGTACAAAATTTGGCAACGGTTTAAACCGTCGCTAGATCACTTTTTTTTAACAAATATTTCAATTTATATTGACACTTCTAATTTCTTGAAAAAAAAAACATAAATACTTAATAAAAAAATAGCTTTATTTAAACTCAAGATTTACTAATTGGCAAAAAAAAACTTAAGATGTACTTGAAGTTTTACAAACAAAACATATCCATAATCACCAATTCAACACTCAATTATTAATAATCAAAAGTTTTACAATATAACAACAATAAGAACAAAATTTTTCAAGACCATAGAATGCTGCAAGCTAAGTTAGCCTCATTAGTTGATGCCAAGGCTAGTTGAAGTATGTAGTTTCCCATTAATGTGTCATCTTCAAGTTGAAATCTATACCTAGTAAGAGCAAGAAGAAATCTTGAAGATTAGACAGCAATATTGCATATATATATATATATATATATATATAGTAAAAGAAAATGCAAATTTTTCTTTTTTAAATGTAGAAAGGAATAGAAAACTTAACCCCAAAATAAAAGTTTTTAAAAGTAGTCAATTACAAATACTCAACATTAGTTCTAATGATAAATTTCCTTTTATCATATTATTTCATTTTATAGTACTTTTTCTTAAAACGTCATTATGAAAAAGATTTATGGAAAAAAAATTTAACAAGAATATCAAAAGTCCTTACCTTTGCAAGAAAGACCATTTTCTTAATTTCCTTAAGATTTAGTGCCTTCTGATCTTGTTGTCTAGTCTTCAAGATTTCTTCTTGCTCTTGCTGGATATAGTTACATGTAGTTAAGAACCCCCAGAAAAGTGAAAATATCATTAGCAACAACCCCCAAAAAATATCTATAATCCAAAAAGATCTATTAGGAATTCTTTCATTGTTTTGGCTTATCTCAATTGTTGTTACATCTCAAACTACGATGCCACCAACTGTGATGCCACCAATCCATATAAGGTCCAAGCCACTCAACATGCCCAGTAGTACCATATCCACCACACTAGAGTGCTCTGTTTTCACACCCAAAAAGAAAAAGTATGGCAACCATTTCAACTAAAAGAAATGAGTAATGGAAAGTATAAATACAAGCACCATATTAAAAGTGTCTGATATGCATCCATTGGTAGGAATACAAGGAAAAATGCATAGTAAAATACACCACTATTCTCAGCAAAGTAATTCATGCCAAATATCATACAACAGTACATATCATACATTGGAACTAGAATAACCCCATGAAAAAAGCTTGCAGCATTTTTAAAGAAAACCAAAGGCAATAGCATTAAAATTAAGAATTATGTGTATTTTAAAATTATAATATATATATATATATATATATTATAATTATGCTCTAGCTATTCAATTGCAGAATTATGTGTATTTTAAAATTATAATATATATATATATATATATATATATATAACAATATAACATATATCAAACTTTTCTTTATATAAATCACCCATTTTCGGTATCTGAAAGTAGTAAGGAATAGTTGTATATCATGAACCTATTGTTCATTTGAACTAGATTTACTATAAACAGAAGAGTATATTATACTAGTGTGATTGTGTGTATATATTTCTGCATGGAAGTGTATATTCATAACAAATTTGAATTATTCAATGAATACTATTTAGACGTACTGTACTTTTCCTTGTAGAATTGTATCTTAAATTTTTTTCTATTGAATTTGTAAGCAATAAAGTAAGGCCTAATATGCATCAGCACACTGAACAATTACTTTCAATATATTTCTTGGATTCATAGCAAGTAACCAAGAGAGAAACCACCTAAATCCCATTCTGAAATAAATGAACAGTCAGCACACTGAACAATTACTTTCAATTACTTTTAAAATATCATTCTCCCCAAATCTCCATGCATACATCCCAAAAAAAAAAACTAAGAATCTCCATGCTTACATGTAAGGCCCAGCTCGAATACCTCTGGACAAAACTTAAAATTTCTGCACTACAATCAAAATGGGGTGGACATTTAAAATATCATTCTCTTCAAATATGAGATTTGAGTAACCAAATGAAATTTATACTTACTTTGCTCTGCTCCAGATGTGTCTCCCTGTCCTGCACCAATGTATTACTCACCATTTCAAATTTACCATCCACATATATTTATATATATATATATATAATGGAACCCCAAATACCAATTTTAGGATATGTTCTCCTTTAACTCTTGAATCACCAAGTAGCAGAGCATCAAATTCAAGCCCCACCATATCATTCTTGTGTAGCCCCTGCAGTTGAACACAACACCATACCATGTAGTCCTATTCCACAAAACTCCAAGAAACACACAACATGAGTGAAAGTTGAAGAAAGAGCATAATAATACCAACTTGATTCTCTTTTTTGGTTTTTCTTCTTGAAACTAACTGATTAAGCGCCTCGTTTTTTCTAAATCCACTCAAAAATTAACTTCTTTAAATTTATATGTTCCTCAGCCATAAGACATAGTCACATGCTTTATCTTCTATGGCTAATAAATTGTGGAGTTCAAAAACATTACGTAAATGCATTTGATTAGAAATCCTCTTCCTTCTTCTCATATATAGACAAAAGCTTCTCTGATATAATCTCATCCCATTTTAATCTACAACATTTTCCCACCTGCACACACATACGCACATATATATATATATTCACACTATAATGATTACTAGCCAATTGAAAATCATTAATTAATGATGATCTTGTTCCAAACAGTGCAAGATGTGAGAGAGTGGAACATGAATGCATAATAGTTAGCCTAACTTATCAATGTTAGAATCAAGCACGAAGGTTCTTCAATATTATGAAACATGAATGCATAATTTTTGTGATTCTTGGTGGTGCAGGCCAACAATGAAACCTTAGAAGCAGCATTTGCATATATTACCAAATTAGACACGAGTAAATAGAGCAAAAGCAAGAAGCGAAAAAAAAAGTAAATAATGACAAGGAATGAAACTGAAAAACAATAACTCTGGAAAACAAGAGGTATAACACTCACCTCTCTAGGAAAAAGCTGAAAGGAACGCACGAGGATGCATCATGTGTGGCTCCTTAGTTAGCCTTTGCCATTAATAATATATATATGATGTGTATATATGTTCAAGGAAAAGGTGCCCTTAGTTAGCCTTTGCCATTAATTTGCTTACAGTAATCTGTCATAGGATTGATCATGTGTGGCTCCTCAAGCTCCATTCTTGAGCTCTTGAAGTAGGAAGCCTGTCTCCTGCATGCATATGCATTTTTCACAACTATATATAATCAAATTTTAAAAGAGTACAAGGGCCATCAATTCACTAGGTTTCATAATGATATAAACGCAAGAGGAAAATTCACTACAAAACCCCCCATATTGCCGCTAGAGAAGAAAAAAAACAGATATTAATTAGCGTCAAAGTAGTGTACTCTACCTACGTTGCGGAAAGGTGGTGAATGAAGATCCGCGTGCTTTCTGAGAAAGCGAGAAGGGCGTCTTTGCCATTAATTTGCTTACAGTAATCTGTCATATGAATGATTCATGGCAACACAAAAACTAAAAGTAGATTATGGAGTGAAATGCACACATATATGACACATAATGCCTCTTAGGTTAAGTGTGTGAGGAGATTTGGCATGAACTATACAAATTGCCAGAAATTTAGTAGCAAGGCCAAAATTGAATTTTTTTTTAATTGTTAGTGATTGATAGCACCCAATATCAACCTAATTTTAGAGTACTAAAGAGTATAAATAATAATGAAATATATATAATTGTACTTTAAAAAGGTTGAATATCTTGATAAAAGGAATAATTCTGAAAATATAATAAAATGCCCATAAATGCTCTATTTACTATATTGAATAGGTGCGTTTGATGTTTGTTAAGTGCTGCAGGCTTAACAGGGATCAATGGGGAGATGTATTCCAAAAGCAAGGACCGGAACGAAGGTAATAGGGACCAAATTGAAGAAGAAAGGAAGCAAGGACTAAAATGAAAAGTGAATAAAGAAAGATAGGGGCCAAAATGTAATTTTCACCTGGGGCCAAAATATAATTTTACCTAAGCGTAAAATGGAAGTATTTGGCGAGAAGGCACGTTGACACAAGGAGAGTTCAAATTTGAAAGTGGAGATAAAGTGAGAAATCCAATCGGGATTCGGATTGGACTATTCAAGCTTCAGATTTCAAATCAATTAGGAAATAATATTATCCTATACAAAATAATATTATCTTTAGATAAATAATATTTCATATTTGAATTTAAGTAAGAAAATATATTATTCTATCGAGATATTTATTATTATATAATAAGGAGTGGAGATACTTTCTAATTAGTTTGAATTTAAATATTAAATTCTGTCCTAATTAATAATTATTTCCATCCTATTCCTAATTGAATTGGAAGCCTTAGAGCAATATAAATAGGGCATCTCATAAGGTTGAAAGGGGCATCGAGATAGAGAGGAAAGTAATTCATATTTCAGAGATAATTCAGGCTAGGTTACAAAAGAGAGATAGAGAGGAAACACCTAGAGTTCGTGATTCTAGCGGATCAGAGCAAGGAGAAGGCGGATTTGATTACCGGAGACGGAATTCTTCATCTTTTTTCTTCTTCTTCTTTGTATTTTTTGGTTTTTATGGATTCTTTGGTGGTGTCGAACATGAACATGTTGGGCTAAACTCTCCAATCTTAGGATTGTAGTGCCATAACATGTAGATTTAGTAATTTTGTCTACCTTATTGTTTTGATTCGATTTTAACGAAGTTTATTCAAGTTGTTTGATAAATTCTATGTGCTTGGTCATCACTTAGGGTTACTTGGAGGATTTGGGTATCCTTGGGAGAGGAACCCTAATTTAGTCCTAAGCTTGAATATTGCTGGTTCTAGGTTGAATACATGATTATTCCCTGGTTTCGTTTGAAGGATAGAGATATACCTGAAAACCTAGCAAAGTTGAATTAGTTAGACTTAAAGCTGTTATTGAAATTGTTTGCCCATAGATGTATGAGGCAGTCAACTAAATAATTAGGGATTATATAGGATCGGAAGACCATATAACGACTATAGAAACTAAAGACTAACTTTGTGACTTCGAATCGATATAGTCAAAGGTAGCAATTAGATTAAATCAAAGTGTTAGTGGTAGCTACAATCCTAGGAACTCTTACGTTAATTGATTACTTGAACTCTATTTGTCATTCGTTGCGCTACTTTTCATACTCTTAATTCTAGTTTATATTCGTGCAAACATATCAATATTCTATTTGTTTGACTTAAGGGAGTGCTACGATATTAGTGCTCAATTTACGCATTCAGTTGTAGTTCCTTGGACGATATCTGGTTTACAAACCACTTTATTACTTGTTGACGGTGTACACTTGCACCGGTTATTAAAACCAACAACAGTGATCCAATTAAAAACTTTAAACTACAAAAAAAGAGTTACCATATTGTTTACAATAACAATGGGAGAAATGGAAAAAATGAACTAGTCTTTATGAGGGAAAATCAATTTTACCTGTACCTTTGTCTGTGCTTTTCACTATTCTGTACATCTGCATGAGAAGAAAATTCCACAAATTCAAAGATTACCCATCTAGATCGACTAGATAGTATAATTGCAATAGAAGATAGAGAGATTAACCACTGGAACGATACTCTGGTGCATAATTTTTCTTTTCATAAAATATTTCTCAATCCAGTAGAAAGTAATGCATTGTAGTCACTTAAAGTAATCCAGTAATACATCATAATATAAGACTAAATTCATGTCATAATATATATACACACACACTCAAGGGTTTATTACATCTTCTAAATGGAAGGATGGGTTCCTAGACCTCCATGGTTCTAGTAATATAGAGATCCATCAAATAATTATTCCACCAATAGCAAATATACTCGGATTCCCATAGCAAGTACCATCCATGTTAAGTTTGATTAGTCTTCAGCTGGAGGGCTCCACTTAAAGTGACGCCGGTGAATATTATTTGAAATTAAAATAATACTATTATAAAACTCTGTGAGTTTAAGAAGCTTCTATAAAAGTATTTCCTTATATTATATTACATAAAGAAAATAATTAATTAAGAGACACATAAGATGAGAATTGAAAGCAAATTTTATACCAAATTGTTTAATTTGAAAGCAAATTAAAGGGATCTGTCTAAACATCTCTTTATTTGTCATTACAATAAGAAAAAACAGAGTTACATTAATTCCCTCTCGCATCTACCACCTGCTCGACAAAATGCTTCTGTGAAAGGAAAATACAGAACATGCAGATACTAAGGCTAGGAATAGGATCACTCACTAGTGATTGAAAGAGAAGAAGAAATAAACCTTTGAGTTGATCGGCGATGGCAGCGATGTAGTCTTTGAGTCATGTGGATTGACATCCAACGTCATAATTTGTTCAACCTAACCTCTTCGTCTTCTTGCTCTGAAATCAAACAAAGACAAGACATAGCAAGAATGAGAGTGAGCGATGGATTATTACCTTGCTTGTGGCCAACACCTTCCTCCGCAACATGTGCACTTGTTCTGGAAGGTTTTCATCTTTCCTTTGAATCGAATGAAGTTTCTCCGACAAGAGAATAAGAGCTCGAGAAATGGAGAAAGCCGAATATTCAAGGTCATATTAAATAATCAAGTCGGAGGAGAACCATTCACAAGTCACGACGGAGTGTTGGTTTGAGCCGTGGTTGCCGCCTAGAAGAAAGACATTCGAGCCTCTTCCGATGAAAGTTAAACGCAGTAAAAGAAAGGAAGGGTTTAGGTTTAGCTTTTATTTATTTTTTTTTTTTTTTGTAAATAACGTCGATTACAAAAGTCTCTAAGAACCGTAGTTAAATTTTGGAAATTTTGGTACCTAACTACGGTTATGTTAAGTGTAATAATTTGACCGTAGTTAAAATTATGATTTCTTGTAGTGTGAGATAGCAAAGAAAAATAAAGATAATAGATAGAATAATTATAAGAAGAATGAGAAAATAAATAATTTTTTATTAGTTAATATTTATTTTAGAATATAATAATAATATTTTTATATTATATTTTAAAAAGTAAAAAATAATAAATAACATACCTATGTACATATAGGTGTAATATAAGGTGTATGTTGACGTATTCTTTCTTAATTTATATATATATATATATATATATAACGTATTCTTTCTTAATTTATATTTATATATATATAAGGGGAAAAAAAGCAATGCATGCACCATTCCATTTGTATAGTTTTGAATGCAAGGAATCCGACTACTAATAACATTAATAAGTCTTGTTTGATGGAAGACTCTGATTATGAGCATTCCCCATCCCATGCACTCACCTCCCAACTTTCTTAGAAATTGTGGTCACTAATTATTTTATTATAATTATTAACCATCTACTAATTAAATAGATATATGCTTCTTAATTTTAGTTCTTAAATTTAATTATAAAATTAAAAATTTCAACCATATTTATAAATCAGAGAAGCATATATATATATAGAAACAGTAATTATTTCCAGCAATCTCCTAAAAGTATATATATATATATATACATATATTTAACTCTGATCTATATATATATATATTCCTATACCATTATATTGTAATTTGGTAATAAGTCAACTACACAATTTGTTTGTTTTAAATATTAATTCTATTTTTTTTATTATCTTCAACAATAATCTACTTACACTATTAATGTCAAAATTTTATAAGTTAACACTTTGCTTTGATCATAAAAATAAAATACAATTTTAAACTTTTAATGTTGATGTCGATATGTCCGAGTGGTTAAGGAGACAGACTCGAAATCTGTTGGGCTTTGCCTGCGCAGGTTCGAATCCTGCTGTCGACGCTTTTCACTTTTTAAATTTTGTAAATTATTATGTTGGTTCCTTAAAAATTTATTTATCACAATTTAATCCTTAAAATATAAAAATATCAAATTTAGATACTTAAAAATATATTTTCTCTTAATCTAATTCTTTATAATATAATTTATTTGTCTTGATCTAACTTTTTTATAAAGTATCTTCCAAATCATATTATAGAAAAAAGTCAAACGACACTCATAATTGTTTAGATAACTGTACTTCAATTCTTTCATACAGAAGAAGAATAATTTGTAAACATTGTTAAATTAAAAAAAGCAAAATAAAAGCATAATTGATCTTATAAGTAGGATAACCTTAGGATAAAAATCTTCATTGATATTGATATTGCCAACAAAATGTTTATCATTACACTTCCTGCATAACAGAGAAGTTGTGTTCTGCACAAATATAGATGTCATAGATTTCTCCAACAATTTGATAAAAATTTAAAACTTGCCGGCATAAATGTTTTGATTTGTGTTGATCTAGTAATTATTCACCAAGAAAAATTCAAATTGAAAATAGATATGGACAAACCACCACAAAACTTGACAAAAACAAAAAAAAAAAAGATTGAAAAAAAATTAAAAGTATAAAAGATTTGTTAAATTTATCATATTTGACAAACCTCTCATTCGTAATATAAATGAAAAGAAGAGATGCTTACCTTAGAGAGTGAGAAAGCAAAAAAAAATTTCAATTGAGAGAGTGTGTGTGACATATTAATTTAGTTTATAATAAATGTAACATCGGAATATTTCACCTTGGGACACGTGGCATTGACGTTTTAGAAGCACGATTCCAGCACCCGCTGGAGACACATGACACCACCCATCCATCAGTTACGTGGTCTTTGCCCACGTCACCACACGGAGCTTCCCCTCAACCAGACGTGAGATCTCCACAAAGCCTCGTGGGTCGATCCACGTCCCACGAGGTCGTGGGTCGAGTACGATCTCCCCACATGCAAGTATAAATAGACCCTCATTCAGGGGATTAAAAAGGCAATCAACTCTGGACAGAATTACATACAACTCAAAGAATTATCGCACATCACTCCTTAGATACACCTCACGTGTACTTTCACCTCCTTGAGCCCCGCCGTTGGCCTTCCGTCTAGACCAACCTCCGACCGGTTCACCTCCTCCTCGAAGCACACCGCTTACAGGGCTTCCAACAGCCCTCAGAAACCATAGCTCTCTCCCACTAAGGTAACCTCCCACAGAGCGGCTCGCCCGCCCGGAGTACCTTAGGCACGTCTTAGCCGCACACGGCCCAGGTAACAACCTTGCCTAACGGTTCCGATAGACGTCACCATGACGAACTACATGGACTTTGATCTCTCCAGAAGGGTACATAGGCACCTAGGTGCCTCACCTAAGGACAAGTCCCCCAAGGTTAAGACCCTTTGCGGTTCTAAATTCATATTACAATTGTCTGAACAAAAAATGACAGTTACAATAAATAAAAATATCAAATTTAATTCTTAAAAAATAAAATTAATCTCAATTTAGTCTTAAAAAAAATTCAGTTGTTTTAATGAAGATATTTAATGATTAAATTAAAATAAAATACATTTTTAATAATTAAATTTGATATTTTTTATCTTTCAAATACTAAATTAAAACAAATTATATATTTACATGACTAAATTTAACTTTTTTTATTTTTTAAAATTAAATTAAGATAAAGTATATTTGATTTAGAATCAATTTATTATTTTTTTCAAAAGGGCAAATATGTCATTTCTAAATCCTAATCCGATATAGTTTTATTATTACATATTTACATTACACTAGCATTTAATTTTACTTCACTTTATACCCTTATCCTCTTCCCTCGCTTTAGCCATGGCTTTCTCCACTTCCCTTAAACCCCACCATTACCATCCTCTTCTTCCAACCAAACCCTCCACCGTCTCCGCCGCCGCACCTTCAACCTACGTTCCGGTCCGGTGCGGCGGCCCTCGGTCCAACCGTGGACCGCTCGTGAAAGGCCGAATCCTGAGCATCGAAGCAATCCAAGCCGTCCAAACCCTAAAGCGTCTCCACCGAACCAATCCCCCCAATCTCTCCCACCTCGTCTCCAATACTCTCTCGCGGCTCATCAAATCCGACCTCATCGCCGCCCTCAAGGAGCTCCTCCGGCAGGACCAGTGTGCCATCGCCCTCCGCGCCTTCTCCGCCGTCCGATCCGAGTACGGCGCCGATCTCTCCCTCTACGCCCTCATGGTTCAGGCGCTGGCGAGGAACGAGATGCCGGAGGATGTGGACCGTCTGATCCTCGATCTGGAGGAATCGGACGGCGGGATGATCGAGTGCGAGGATAAGGGGCTGGTGGAGTTGATCAAGGCCGTTGTTGGAGCGGGGAGGAGGGAATCGACGGTCAGGATTTATGGGATGATGAAGAGGAGTGGGTGGGGATCCAGTGTGGAGGCGGACGAGTACGTGGCCGGTGTATTGAGTAAAGGGTTGAAGAGTCTTGGAGAAGAGAGTCTCTCATTGGAGGTTGAGAGTGAATACAAGAGGTCATTTGCGAGGTTTTCTAGGGTCAAATTGGGAAAATAACATTGTTTACCCATATATATCAAATTATCAATACAAACCATACATTCATTTGCATTATGCAATCCTTTTACCCAGCAAATTAATCGCATTTGTTTTTTTTTCTTTTTTATATTAGAATATCTAGCGATGACAGAAAAATAAACAATTAGTTACATAATATTTTTTATGCTTAAAAATAAAATTCCAACTTTCACAGCATGACTAAAGGATCAAATGAGACCGCCAGACTACACTCATTTGGCATTTGATCATTTGAGTCTTCAATATATGTATATTTTGTCTATTGTTTTAACTTTTTAATTGACCACATGGCCATACTAATATATTACTAAAACAATTTTGAGCTAAATTATATCTTCAAAACTAAATTGCTGGAGTAAGCAATTTTATATGGACTATGGACTATGGACTATGGACTATGGAGTGTAAGATGTAATAACTTTCAGTGTGAATAATTAATAAAATATACGTGATATATATATACCAAAGATTAACGTATGGTAGTGTAATTTGGAAGTATTACATTCTTTCCTCTTTTTATTCCTCGGCTTCATTGTGTACAAGGTTATCAGATTTTAGATTTTAGATTAAGGATGGCAATCTTATTCGGATTTAACGGGTTTCTGGTAAAATTACTCGTTGAATTCGGGTCTGGGTATTGAAAAAATGAGTCTGGATCCGGGTCCGAAGATTTTAACGGGTAAATTTCTGGGTCCGAAGATTTTAACGGGTAAATTTCTGAGTCCGAGGACGGGTAAGTGGGTATTCACCCCGGCCCCAGACCCAGACCCGGTGATATAATATATATAAAAATATTTTATATATAAATACTTTTTATATATTATTTATATATATAAATATTAAAAAAAATTTACACACTATCTCACACTTACCCAGTAGTCCAGTACCCACACGCGTGCCTCACCCTCATCACGATTCACACACATTTCTATTTTACTAAGCTCAAACCCAGACTTTTTATTTTAATTTTATTGTGTGTTTGAAGTTTTTTTTTTAAAAAAATGGAAATAATTAAATTTATGAGTGTATATTTAATACTTGTGTGTTTGAAGTTTTTTTTTTAAAATTTGAAAATAATTAAATTTATGATTTGTAGAAAAAAGTAATAAATTTTTCGGGTCCGGGGATGGGTCTCACATTTTATACCCGACCGGAAATTGCGATATTCTTCCCGTACCCTACCCATTGCCATCCTAATTTAGATACATGTGTTTTATTACTTTATTTATACATAGATATTTTATTTATCACGTGAATTTTTTACTCTAAAAAGTAAACAAAAAATTAATGTTATTAGTTTAAAAAACTTAGGTAAAGTATGATTGTCTGATTGGTTATATAAAATATAATATTTTATATATATATATTTCACTATGGTTAGTGTTGTAAAAATTTTTTTTTTTTACATATTATATTAAAAGATTTTATAATAAATATATAAAAAATCTTACTTAAATTTAATGTATTAATTAATACATGCTGTTTTGTTCTGTTATTTTGGTATGTGAGTATTCATATACAGACTTTGTCTGGTAATGTAACTTTATATTTTTTTTTCAACAAGTGGGCTTGGGCTACTTCTAAAATAAGTTTTACTTTTAGGGTTGAGTCCAATTTCAACATCTAAAAGGCTTTTGACCAAAAATAAAAAACATCTTAAAGGCTTCAAGCTTTTTGGTCCAACACACCATATAACAAGTGGATCAACTTGTTATATCAAGTAAATATTGATATAACAAGCGGGTAATTGGCTAATTTGCAATCACCAGAAAAGACAAAAATAAATAAATAAAATGAACAAGAATGATGTGAAACTCGGTCAAAAATGGCATTTTCTTCTTTTTTTTCTTTATATGGTTTTTGTTATGTTGAAGCATGATTAATTGACCAAAAGTTTGAAATGGATAAAAAGGAGGACACAAAATTCACTTAGCTTCAAGGCCGTTGGTGAGACTTTCTTTAATTCATGAATATTTTTTCTCTTACTTCTTATTCTTAAGTGGAAGACCGATAGTCAAACAACATATTTATATTTACATAGAGAGAAAATTGTGGATAAGGTATATATGAGTCTTGGATCGGACGGTTCGATCGATTTAACCGCTAATCGGATACAAGGTGAGTTAGTTGGACAAAAAATCGTTTTTTTAGTTGGACCAAATTTAACTGGAGTCCAACCAGTCATTTGGATTGAACCGTCCAACCGGTCACCCGGGTTTTGAACCGTCCAACCGGCGGTACAACCGATCCTTTTTTTAATTAAAAAATAAAAAATAACATCTGAAAAGAAATTAGAAAAGTCTTGAAAATTAAAATTTAAGAAGTCATAATTATTAAGAATTTTATGTTTGGTTTGATCAAGTTCTTTCAGATTTTGAGAAGTTATGTAATTTAAAACTTCAAAATTATGTATGTTGAAACCTAAAACTTGAGTGACGTCATTTTATATATTAAGAATAATTAATATTTATTATTTATTGCGTCATCCGATTCAACCGATTAAACTGATTAGATCATAAACCAAACATTTATCTGAGTCTTTGTCCGATTCCGTTCTTATATATATATATATATATAGAGAGAGAAGTTCTTAAGTTTATATATATGGACCAATAATATTATCCAATTTTTACTTTTCAAATTAAATAACCTATATAAAAAATAAAATAAGAATAAATATATAGATTAATGTTATTAATTAGTCACTATACTAATAACGGCGTGATGTATGTACATAAAAAATATTTCCTATAAATAGTGTATTGACTCTTCCGATTCAAAGAATCTTTTTTGTTTCCTTCAAATTTTCTTAACTTCTGGATTTAATTAATTATGACATGTTTTATATATGCTGGATTATTCAAAACTTTTATTAATTTCAAAGGTGAAATAATTTGTAAAGAGACCACTTTTCTTGCATACGTTAAGTTGTCACATTTCTTTTTCATTGATTCTCATTTCTCAGTGTGACATTGTTCATACAAAAAAGATGCCAATAAAGGGGTCTTAGTCTTAACAACTTGACTCATGGAAAACTTGTCTAATAATTTTTGGTCCATCCAAATTGTCAGCATTAAATATGAGTATTAATTTTAATAATAAAAATTCAAATATTAATTCATTTCGTTATATCTCTCCATTAGATTTAACTTCATTGATTATTCAATTCCATGTATATATATATATATAGCATTGTTTTGAAAATCGGACCGGACCGGCCGGTTGGACCGGAAAACCGGCTGCCAGTCCGGTCCGGAATAACCAATGAACCGGTCAGGTATAAAACCGGTCAAATCGGTCAAACCGGTCAGAACCGGTGGTTTAGACGGTTCGACCGATTTTTTTTGTTTTTTTTTTGTTTTAAATTTGTGTTGTTTATGATTTAATATTTATTGAAAATTTGTTGTGACTTGTAGTTGTAAGGATTGTTCTATTTCAGTATTTATTGTTTGGTTTGTGATAAGATTTGAGACTTAAATATGTTGATCCTTGAACTTATTTGAAGAGTTTAATATGATATTGTAGTAATTTGCAACTTGTTCTATTTCTTATCATATTTAGATCGAGATGGAAACATATAATTATGAAGTATATAATTTTTTATGATATATTTTAGTATATTTAATTAAAAATATATATTTTAAATGCCACTGGTTCGACCACGGTTCAACCACGGTTCGACCATTGAACCGTGAACCAGTGCCTCGACCGGTTCAATGACCGATCCGATTTTAAAAACATTGATATATAGATTCTTATGCCATTTTACTTTAAAAAAAAATCTTATGCCATCTATTATCTTTACTTTTTTTTTCTTCTTTCTTCTCACACATATGCAATTTTTATTATATATATAACTCTAGAAACAAATGAAAAAGATAAATATCCTAAAATCATTATAATGTACATATAATAGAGGCTTAAATACACTTTTGGTCATTTTAATTTTATAAACGTTTTAATTTAGCTAGCCTTCCTAATTTAGACATAGATAATATATAGTTCTCTTGTTTCGTAGAATGACTATTCAATCTTGTAACTCTCTGGCTGTCACATTTTTTATTTTAAATTCAAATTTTGATATTAAATTTAGCAATTGCTTTAATTAAGAGTTAAATATAAGTTAATACTAATAAATTAAACAAAGCCTAAAGAACTTGTGAATACTAATAATTTTTTTTTTAAAAAAAAAGGAGAGATAGGCCATGACTAGCTAGAGTTTTAATATTTAGCAAACTAATTTGACTCAATCGAATTTATAAAGATCACACACACATATATATTGGATGTCCCAAACAGAAACAGATGGGATATTAGTAATGCATATATAGTATTTATGTTTTGTTTGGGTGTTAGTTAAGAGAGAACTAAGTACTGAAATGTTATATATATGTACAAATACCATGCATGCATGTGACAGTATATATAACATGCATTCTTAAACTTGGTGTTTGTAGAGTTTACGTCAGTAAATTTTGTCAAACAAGTTAACGATGTTAGTAAAAAAGGCAGGCATGAATAAAATTAAAAGTTTAGGCATGAACCATAAAAAAAGATTGGGGACAAAAATGAACATTGCAGCAAAGTTTGAAGCCAACAAGAATACTTTATGTTTATATATATATAATTTTCCCACGCATATCCCTTATCAAAGATAATATAATTTTAGATTGAAAATAATTTTACTTTGTTATCTTATTTTGCAGTTCTGAAAATACCTAGGTTTTCAATTTATTTTGTCTCCCTTATCTTCTAGATTGTATTTTAGTTTTTTGAAAGTTTATATATAACCTTCAATTAGTATATCATCGTTTCAGATTTAATAATTAGATTTGTTAATTGTGTTTGTGTGTGAAATTTTCTTGACAAACAAGTCTTTCTAAATCCAAGATTTTGTGACATATAGAATTACAATTTGCGAATTTTTTGTAAAAAAAATTTCATTTTTTTATCGATTGTTAGAAGAAACTATGACACTTTCAACTGTGAAGATTACTCCAGATCTAATATGCAGAAGATATAAAAGTGACAATTTTGTTGGTGGCACAAAAAACTGTGAAGTTTATCGTCCCAAATGGGATTATCTAAACTTTTAATTTTCTCTTATAATTCAATGGTGTTGTTTACATTTTACTCTTCAGTATTTTTAAAATGACGTTCTCTGATCTATTGTTATAAATGAGCGTTTTTGTGCCTAACAGGTTGATAATGGATAATGCT
The DNA here is from genome assembly GCA_014851425.1 of Senna tora. NCBI lineage: Eukaryota > Viridiplantae > Streptophyta > Magnoliopsida > Fabales > Fabaceae > Senna > Senna tora. The sequence goes on from CM026268.1 coordinate 2,873,818, forward strand.
CTTATAGCTTTTGAGGTGTTCCACTATCTTAAGAAGAAGACTAAGGGGGAAGCAAGGATATATGGCGCTAAAACTTGATATGTCAAAAGCTTATGATCGGATTGAGTGGAGATTTTTGCATAAAATTTTGATAAGCATGAACTTCCCGAATCATATGGTAGAGTTAATAATGATATGTGTGACATTTGTATCATATTCTATCCTTCTCAATGGAGTGCCGGGGTCGTCTTTTACTCCACAAAGAGGATTGAGACAAGGTGATCTCCTATCGCCATACCTTTTCATATTGTGTGCTGAAGCTTTTTCTAGTTTGATTGATAGAGCAAGTGAGAGGGTACTATTCATGGAATTAAGGTGGGTAGGAGATCTCCTCCTATCACTCATCTACTTTTTGCTGATGATAGTATTATCTTCTCTCGTGCATCGGATGAAGCTGTGGCAAATATTCTTTCTATTATTCAGACTTATGAACATGCTTCCGGGCAGCGGGTTAGTTTAGAGAAAACGGAGCTCTCTTTTAGCCGAAATGTTTCTCAAACCAGAAAACAAATGATCCAAGTGAGGATGGGAGTAAAGGTTGTGGAGAGTCCAAGCAAGTATTTGGGTATTCCTTCGGTTGTTGGAAAATCCAAGAAAGTTATTTTCTCTGATGTGCAAGACTGCATGTGGAAGAAGATCAAAGGTTGGAAGGAAAGATGTTTGTCGAAAGTAGGAAAAGAAGTCTTGATTAAGTCTATTGCTCAAGACTGCATCACAGTTTTATGGAAGCAACTTTGGCTCCAAATGCCAGTTTCACTTGGCGTAGTATAATGAAGGCTAGATGGGTTCTTCAATTAGGTGCTGGCTGGCGTGTGGGAAATGGTTTTCAAATTAATATTTGGGAAGATAATTAGATCTCTCCTATTACAGGTCTGAGAATACTAAGCCCAAGGCCTCTTGATTCTGATTTGGTGATGGTTGCCGATCTAATAAATCATGAGAATAGGACTTGGAAGAGGGATCTTATTAATTCTGCCTTCCTTCCCTCTGAAGCTAGAATTATTTTATCATTGCCACTCTCTTGGAGAAATATACAAGATAAATTTATATGGCCTTTTGAATCTTATATCTAAAAATATGGCTTCTTTGTCCCCCTCAACTTCATCAACTAAGGTAAATTGGGCTAGGATTTGGAAACTTACTGTGACACCTAAGATTAGAATATTCTTTTGGAGGTTGTGTCATAATGCTCTTCCTACTTGCTTAAATCTTGGCAAAAGGGGTGTGCAGATTTTAAATGAGTGTCCTAGATGTCGTTTGCCTAGTGAGGATACTGTGCATACTTTTATTGGGTGCACATGGGCTCAATTAGTTTGGTTTCTGTCACCATTGGGTTTTTATCCTAATTTGCACTCAAATGAAGCTTTTATTGATTGGCTACACAGTAAGTTGGAGAATGAGTCGATTCAAGTATTGAACCCGGATTGCTACAGTTTGTTGGGCTATATGGAATGAGAGAAATAATTTTTTGTTTAATGCAAAGCATGTATCTGTTGAAGAGTGTGTGCATAATGTGTTGTCTTTGATGGCTGAATATTCTTTACATGATAAGCAGCCACTCTCTAATGATCCATGTGTTTCTAGCCTGATGAGCAAGTGGAAAAAGCCGCAGAGTCATTTTCATAAACTGAATGTAGATGCTGCTCGTTTGAGTGACACTGAGTGGAGTTTGGGTGCAGTGGTTAGGGATGATTGTGGGGACCTCCATTTTGTTGCTGCTACTAGGATTCAATGCCTTGATGACTCGTCAATTGCTGAAGCTCTTGCCATCCGTTGGGGATTATTGTTGGTAATACAACTAGATGTCACAAATTTGGAAGTAGAAACGGATTGCTTGATTGCGTGCAAATCATATCATGATGGTGCAGATGATTCATTAATGGATACTATTCTTCAAGATTGCTTTTCTTTGTCAAATTATTTTGATCATTTTTTCTCTTCAGCATGTACCTAGGGGTTTAAATCAGGTAGCTCATTATGTAGCTAAGCATCTTCATGCTCTTTGTCCTGCGGTCTGGTTGTCTAATTTTTCAGAACCTGTTGTTTCTTTGGCTCTTTCTGATGTTTCCTCTGGATCTTTTCTTAATGAAAGTGCAGTTTATCAAAAAAAAATATATATAATGTAATGATTTATGTTTTTCTTCAAAAAGAAAAAAGATAATTCAATTCTAATTAAGAGAACGTCCTTTATGGTGTCATCATGATTATGTTATCTAAAATAACATGTTAAATTTTGGATAACAGATTTGAATTATACTATTTGTTACAGTATTATGTGATATATAACATAATGACATACAATTAAGATTATGGATGTTCATTGGTTTAGTTTGAATCCATTTAGTTGGTAAGTTTTCTATATTATAAAAATTTTAAAAAACATATTTATTAATATAAAGTACACTTCATACTTAGTTCTATGATACAATAAGGTATATGAAGCTATTAAAACAGAAATTCATAAATACTACACATAGAAATTAAAATATTATTAAATTAAAGTAATTATTGGACAGAAATTCATAAATACTACACATAGAAATTATTAAAATATTATTAAATTAAAGTAATTATTGGATTAAAGCCTTTAATTTGAATGACATCTATATTATGATCGAATCATCGATTTTCACTATATGATTGATTCAAAGTTTAATTGATTTTGGTTAATTAGTTTTGATCGATTCGATTTGGATCAGTTCGGTTGAGTTAGGCTTGAATCATATTATTGTATTTGAACACCCCTATCACATGACACAAAAAAAGTATTATAAGATGACACTAAAAATATTGTGTCGTCATCTGAGTTATGAGATAATATAGTTGAGTAGAAAATTCTTTTGTTAACTTAATTACCATTTTTACACACATTAAACTTTATATTTTTACATAAATTATTAATAACAAAATTTTTCTTTCCCACTTATATATTTCACAAAAATTTAAAATGCAATGAAAATCTGTTAAACTTCTCATACTACTTAAAAATTTTAACTTTTCACTCTTCTACTCTTATATTCTCTCACTCTTTCTACATTTTTTTTAAAAAAATTTTAATTATTTTATATTGGTGACAAATTATTATAATATATATAAATATATAATATAATCTTTTTAATTACTCTACAATGCCTCAAATGTAATAATAATATAATATAATATAATCTTTTAGTGCTCGAATTATTATAATATAATTTTTTTTTCTAATAACTACAAGACATTATGGACATGATAGCTTTTTCACTAGTGGTGGTTAATGAATAAACAAATTAATTAATTAGGTAAATACCAAACTCTTTTTATCGTTGAATTCTTCAAATTTAATTTGTATAAAATATAATTTCTTCTTGCCTCTCAGAATTATTCCTGCTGCTAAAATAGATGAATCATCAGTTTCTTTTAAGTTTCCTTTTATTGTTTGGCAATTGAAACTAATGACCATTTTTGAATGAGGCAGCATCTCTGATGGGTCACACCATTTGATATTTGGTATCATTATTTTAATACCACTTTCAATTATTATGGGTAAAGAAAGTAGATAAAATTACCCAATTTCAATTCTTCAAAAATAGTGTCATTATAAAATTGATATATATATATATATATATATTTTCCTGTGAATAAAAAAAATTTTAATTTGCAGGGTTAAAAGAAAATCGAACTTTTTTAACTTCCCTTATTATTAAGTAGAGAATAATTACACATTCTTATCACATATTTTGCACAAATAATGCACATGGTATATGAAGCAAACGGATTTTCTTTCTGTACGTACGTACGTAACATATATATATATATATATATATATATTAGAGGCTTCGCATGCATATATCGTGCATATAATTTATTTATTTTTTTAATTTTTTTAAAAATATATTTTAAAATTATGATTATTATACTTTAAATTAATAAAAAATGAAAGATTAAATTATTTCAAAATTTAAAATATAAAATAAAATAATTATTATATTTAAAATAATAAATAAAATCATGGGAAGTTATCACTATTCTTATTTTCTCTCACCCATGATCTTCTCACATCATATTTTTATTTATTTTTTAATTAACTAATTGACTATTTTAGGAGACTGTTGACGGGAAGACCCCACAGCCATATTAATATAGATAATTCTCTCAATTTTAATACTCTAAAAATTAAGTTATTATATTGATTTTAAAAAAATTATTCTATTTATATTTTCGGTCTGAGAGTGATTAACAAGTGTATCAAGTATTTGAACTTGTATGTCCTCACTACAAGAAATATGACAATTTATATTTCGTGTTCACTATTAATTATAAAAAAATATTTTTTTTAATAATTAAATTTTAGTCGCCGAAATTTTAACTATTGAAATAAGTTTTTAAAATAATCAATAATAGTATATTTTCGCGCAACGGTTAATAATTGTCAACAATATTATTTAATATCCTTGCTAAATGCCATTTCTTCATATCTTACTTTAAACTCCTCTATATAATGTTTTGGGCATGTTACTATTGAAGCTAATTAAGTATAAAAAGCTTGTTATATTAATTATATATAAAAGAGAGAGAATAAATTAAAGTAGGATATCAAGTAACAATATTGAAGTTGAAAATGAAATGGATAGAAAAACTTTGCTATTTTTGAAGAATTTATTATAAATATTTCACTCTTAAAAAATTTTTTAGGAGACGTACGGAAGTATTTGAAAGTGACCAAAGTTCAAAGAACCTTTTTTATTTTTAACATATTTTCTGAAATAATATTTTGTAGATAGTATCTTGCCAGCACTCATTCATTCATGGGAGATTCCTCTATACCATTGTCTGCTTTAATGTATTTATATTTAATGAGACACTCAGATTCTGTAATTTTGTTTTGTTCAACTGAATTATTGCTGCAGAGAATAAAGAGAGCATGTGGGAGTGATCTAGTTATATACTAGAACTATACCTTTATGTAATTTCCTATACTTTTAATAATTATTGGTATCTCCAATATAATCAAAATAAAAAGCAAGTTTAATTTTTTTTAAGAAAAGAACTCATTATAATTATAAGAGAGATTAATTGTATAATTTTTTTTAGAGAGAATATTTCTCATGATCAATATATATATATATATATATATATCTCGCAACTCTCTGAGAGTATAATTGAATGAAAATTATTTATTTATTCTTAACTAAGTATTAGAAATTGGATATAGATGAGAGGTCAGAGCAGCTTTAAATCCTCGTGTTAATTGCCTTATCTTTTGATGTGGGTAGGTACAAATCAATCAAAAAATTAGTTACGCTATTGCATTTAATAATAAATGCCCTAATTTAATATATATATATATATATATATAGAGAGAGAGAGAGAGGCTTTTGAACGGATATATACTAAATAAAAAACATATACACAAATTCAGCCACCTTTAAAAATTATTTATAAATATATACCACTTTTACTGTGCACGAGTAAAAACGCCCTCACTCTTTACAATTTTATTATACTTGTTTTCATGTAAATATTAGTATTAAAAACGCGGTCAGCCCTGTAAACGCCCTCACTGAGGTCAACCCTATAAACGCCCTCGTTGAGGGCGTTTTTCTAGTCAAAAATTAAGAGTGAGGGCGTTTTTCAATGTGCACAATAAAAGTGGTATATATATATATATATATATATATAATTTTTAAAGATGACTGAATTTGTATATATTTTTTTATTTGGTACATATCCGTTTAAAAGCCTATATATATTGCACCTAATTTTCTTAAAACTTATCCAATAACCTTACATGAAAAAAACAAGAAAAACAATCCCAAGGTAAAACCCCAAATTAAGGAACTAAGGCTCCTAGCATCCATTAAATTATAGGCCTCATAACACTAGCCTTCAGCTTTTCTGTCCCACTTTATAATAAAGCAAAAAAGCAAGAATAGAGAGAAAAAAGAATAAATGAATTAATTTAAAAAGAGAAATTAAAGTGGAAAGGAAAGAGAAAGCAAGGTATGCAAAGTTTTCCCAAACCCTCATCATCTTTCTCTCCAAAGCCTTTTTCAAGTTTTCTCTCTTCAACTTCTAGTGAGAAGCCCAAACACAACTCTCAAAACCCTTTACCCAAACCCTTGTTTTGATGCACTTACAAGGAAATACCACAAAGTGAAAAAAAAAAAGAGAGAAAGAGAGAAAGAGAAGATTTTTATTAGATAGAAAGAAAGGGGGGGAAAATTTTGTGATTACTATTAAGGTTTGTTTTGAAGCTATAGCTATAGCATATATATATATATATATATATATATATATATATATATATATATATATATATATATATATATATATATATATATATATATGATTTGAAGTTTAATTCTTCTTCATATATATATCCTAAGTGGAGTTTTTGAAGATCTCTCTTCTAAGTTTTGTGGGAAAGGTGTAGCAAATGATGGCTGGAAACCCTAATTGGTGGAGCATGCATCCACCATCTTTGATTCCTCTTGGAGTTGGATCTTCTTCTTCTTCTTCTTCAATTCCTCCTTTGAATTTCATGGCAGAAACTCAAGAACCCACTCACTCATGGAGCCAAATGCTTTTGTAACACCTTCTCTCTCTTTATCTCTCTTCACTTTGTTTGTTTTACTATTCAATCAGCAAACTTACACTACTAAAAAAAAACAGATTTATAAGTGACGAAAAATTCGTCCACTAAATCAATTTTTTCTAGTAGTGAAACCGACGAAGAATTCATATCAAAAAGTACTTTCAAATATATATATATATATTTTGAGTATTTAGTTATAATTTGGTTATATTGAATAATTGCAATTAATTAGTACTTCTTTGAGTTTGAATTAATAATTATTATATATGTTGTGGGTTAATTGTGTTTGATTAATTCTATGTATATATGTTTCAGCGCTGGATTACCCGGAGAAGAAGAGAGAATGGGTTTGATGAGTCAATATTTTGAAACAAAGAAGTTTGAAAATTGGGAAGAAGGAGAAGAAGAAGAAGAGCATAATATTATTGTTAATAACAACAATAATAATAATAATGCATCATCTTCTTCTTCTTCTTCATCTTCAACCTCAACCTCCATTAGAGCTTCTGTTATTGATGTGATAAAGCAAGAGGTTTCCCAAAGTGGCAACTTGTACGGCCATGATCACCAACAATTATTTCAGATGCCTTCTTCTACACCTCCTCCTCCTCAATATGCCTCTTGGTCAAACAATATTAATAATAATCATAGTTTGGTGCCACTAATTACTTCTTCTAATCATTTCTCCTCCCCTAACTCTCGTCTAATCACTAGCTTAATTAATACTTCTACTAATGTATTGGATTTCACTCACCACAACAAGCAAGATCATAAGAAGACCCAACTACCACATCACCCATCTCAGGTATATATATATATATATAAAAATTATATAATAATATAAACACACTCCAATTAATTATTCCTTCCTTACTATTTTCTCTTATAATAATTTTCACTTTCTAATTCAATCTATTTTGAAATTTTAATTATACATATATATATATATATATATATATATATATATATTAAATTAATTATTATTATTGGAGTTTTCATTATTTCATATCTCATTTTCTTGTGTTGCAGTGTAATAATAGCACAGCTTCTGGTAATAAGAAGGCTAGGGTTCACTCATCTCCAAGCCAACCTCCTCTCAAGGTGACCCACTAACACTTTCCTTTTGGATTTTGGATCACAGAAAAAACAAAAGGGAAAAAAAATTTATTTAATTATTTTTTCTAAAAAAATTTTATAATATGACTATCATGTCACACAAGAGAATATAGGTATTTTCTATCACTTATATATTTTAATTATTGAGGACCAGATGAGAGGGTAAGGTTACTATACGTGTTCAAATTCCAGAAATAGTCTCTCTGCTTATAAGGATTATAAGACATCGTACACTTAACCCTCCTCAAACTTTATTTGGTGGGAGTCTTGTGTACTGGGTCGCCCTTTATATATCTTAATTACTGTGTCCATTTTCTCTCTAGCTAGCTAGTTCACTTGGTGTGTGAGTGAGTGAGATCAGAGAGAGAGTTTGTATGTGGGTGTTTTCTTGTGTGTTGTCTTTCTTAATTGGCTGTGTCTCTAAGACTGTAATATTCTTTGTGTTGATGATCATCATGATGATGGAGTCAATAGAAAGATATATAAAATTAATTAATTGAATTGTTAATTATATTATATATATATATGTCCTAATTTTCCATAATGTAATAATCTGATTCTGAATTATCAGGTGAGAAAAGAGAAGCTAGGTGATAGAATAACAGCACTTCACCAGCTAGTTTCCCCATTTGGAAAGGTAATTAATTTATTAACCCCACTCCATTATATATTATATATTGTGCTGGGTTTTTATTAATTACAATTTACAAGTTCCCATGAACAGTTTCTTCTTCTGCTTGGATGGATCCAAGATCCAACTTGTTTATCTTTTTCTCCATTATTGTTAATGTTGATGGGAACCTCTTTTTATTAATTTATTCAATAATTATTTATTGGGTTATTTTATTTTAAGATATAACCTTAAAAGAAAAGAGAAAGGTGACATGGGATGTTGTGTGTGCATGCTTCTCTTTTGCAGACTGACACAGCTTCTGTCTTGTTAGAAGCCACTGGATATATTAGATTCCTTCAAGCTCAAATTCAGGTCTTCTTCTTTCATTTCTCCCACATTTTATATACTTTCAAGTTTCAAACACACACAGATTATATATATAGGGTTATATAATTAAGATTCTGAAGTCTTTAATCGTCTGATTGAGAGGTTGGGTATTTTTTTCTTTATGTGTTTATTTTTCTCTTGGTCTCTTGTTTGAATTTGATTTTTATTAAAATAAGAACGGAAAAAGAGAGAGAGATTGACACAAAGACTCAATCTTTTGAAGTGTAGATTGTTTTGGAAACAACTCACTTTACATATTTCATTTGAAACATAATTTAAAAGATACACACTCTCAGACATGAATTCTCTGAAGAAGTGTGACTTCGTGAAATGTAAGATCCAGACCGTCAAATAAGCATTGAAATATTTGTGTCCGTACTTTAATTTATCTTTCTCATTCGAGGATTTGAATTGTGCACTTGCGTATTCACACACCGGAGGCAATTCATGATTTGTATTCACTAATTAATGTGTAAGTGCATGATTCGAGCTGTCGAATGAGAGTGTAGAAATGCAGTGACGAATCTCGATTCTTATTAAACAGTCTAGATTCTATACTTTATGCACTTTATACATATATATTACACTTTAACTGATCTAAGTCCGACGGATCCATGTCCATACAATTGCCATTATTCTGCAACCTCTCCTTACTCTTCAGAGACAGTCATAACTTATGAGAGCATGGAGAGATAAAGTTCCTCCCAATGTTATAATTATATTATTTATTAATGACTCTGTCCAAAACATATATTATTTATTGTATTAGATGCTTTAATATCTATATATATTTATTATATAGTAAAAAGCAAATTATTTTACAGATTGCAAGTAAGTTTTTTTTTTTAAATAAAACAATTAATTCAATATATATTCTATAGAAATAATTAAGATTAAATTCTGGACATATGAGGTGACATTCTTGAGTTATGGAAGTTAAAAATATTTTGTCTTTTTTACCCTCTTCTTCTTTTCTGGGTTGGCAGGCTCTGAGTTCTCCATACTTGGCCAAAGCATCAAAAAACATGAGGAATCAACACTCTGTAAGTGTCCCTTTATAGTACAAAATTCCCATTTCCCAAAGCATACACACATATGTATATATATAAGTTTATCTAACATGTATTTCTAGGGTACATAACATTTTATCTGATTGATTAATTAATTTTTAAACATTAAAAATTATTTTTTCAAATAAATTTTCACAAATTTTAAATTATTAAATATTTCATTAACTAATTAAAAAGTTACACTTCAAATAAATACTTTATGTATATATACTCAAACTCTCACAATTCCTTTCTCTTTCTCTTATATACATGCACATAGATATGTTAGTGCTGGCCATGGAATGGATATGACCTATGTGATATGTATTATGTACTATCTAGAATGTATTGAGGGGAAATTTTAATTTAATTATTTTTTTCCTTTTTCTTTAAAAAAATTAAAGGTACATGGAGAAAGAAATGCTGTGTTTCCTGAGGACCCGGGTCAGGTATATATATATATATGCTTTATTGGATCCATCAATTAATTAATTATATATATTAATTAGAATTATAGTGGGAGGCTCCTTATTGGCAATTATTGGAACATTTTGTTAATTAATTTAATTAAAGGAATAAAAAAGGCATCAGGAAGAAAATTATACTCACATTTATATTAATTTAATAATACTTTTTCTCCCTCTTTATTTAATATTTATACTATACTATACTATATATGTAGCTGTTGAATGACACTCATGGCCTGAAAAGAAAAGGAGCTACAATTTCAAACCAGGTATGGTATTCTTTAATTTCTTTATGCACAAAAGCTGTCCCATTATGAGTTTAATAATTATACTATTCTTCCATTTGACTCTCTTGTCATTTTTAATATATATTAAGTATATATATATCACTCTAGCTCTAATCATTGTTATATATCACAAAAAGTGGGTATATATAGCTAGAAACTTTAATATTTCAATTCTTAATTAATTATTGAAGATAAAATTAATCATCCCTACAACAACAAAAAAATCAATTTCAACGCTAGTTAATTAATTAACGTTTGTATGTACCTATAAAAAAAAATTTAACGCCATTTGTTAATAACAAACATTATAGTCAATAATATTATTTATTAATTTGGTTATTATATCTGATGTTAAAAGCTCTCAATATAACTTTTAACTCAGAACTATCGCTAATTAGGTTTTTTAGCGGACTTTATAACCAACGCCAAAGTTATATATGTATATATGTTAAAAAAAACTCAGATAAAGTTATTATTAATTAGGTATTTGTGGTATATATATATATATATATATATGATCTTAATTAGTTCTTGAATATTATATAATTAATTGAATGAATTAGCAGGATGGAGAAGAAAAGGGAAAGGATTTAAGGAGTAGAGGGTTGTGCTTAGTGCCTGTGTCTTGCACCCAACATGTTGGAAGTGAAAATGGAGCTGATTATTGGGCACCACCTTATGGCAGCGGATTTTAATCATTTTGTTGTTGTTTCTTAATCATCATCATGATATATATATATATAAATATAACATCATGAGCTTTCAATCTATAGTAATATAAAAGGCTGATTGCTCATGATGCTATATATATGAATTCATCGTTTAATTAAATTAAGCAACTATATATATATGTGTGTATGTAAATGCTTATTGTTGATCCATTAACTCTAATTAATTCTAATCTAATTAGGATCATAGATTCTAAACTTATAAGCTAGAATGTTTATTTAATATGAAGTTTTGGTTTTTCTTGATATATATGCATATTCTGAAGGAGTAGATGTTCAGTAGTACGGTAGTACTGAATTTCAGTATATCCTTCCAATCGGTTAGCCCTAATCCATTCAAGGTAGGTTCTAATTAATGTGAGTTTTTATTAATATTAACAAATGACACTTGGAGGGATATACTGAAATTCAATAGTAAGTTAGTACTAAACTTTTATCCATTTCTGAAGAAGCTAGCTACCCATTCTTCTTCCTTCTTTAATCATTAAGAACGGTTAATGGTTATTAGTGATCTTAATTAACTTAATTTCTCCCTATGTAATTCCTTCAACCGCTTGAAAGTTCAATAGAACTTATATATCATAACAAAATATATAGTTTCTTCTATTTTTTTTATTCTCTTGCAATATAATTAATTAATGAATAATTCATACGTATATTTATATTGGGGGGGGGGGGGGTTTGGAATATATATAACTTCTAAGTATTACTCTTTGGGTACGTAATTAATTAATTAATCTTATGTTAATTTAATTTATGTGTAGCAAAACGTACAATTTTAACTATTATTTGTAAAACCGATTAAATCAGCTAACGATATTATATTAACTGGTATATAAAAATTTATTTAACTCTAACTAATTTAAATTGAATTAACGGAGGCTTCATAATTAAAGTAATTAAACTCTCTGAACATAATATTTTTATTAATAAAACTCGAATCTAAAACCTTTAAAAAAATGAATTAAGTATCCATCATCAAACTTAATGTAATAATTTTATTTCGTATATAAATTACAATGCTAGCTAGCTAGCTAGCTTACTAATTAATAAGCTATATTATATTTATGGAAAAAAATAATAATAAGCCATATATATAAATATAAGCGTGCTTCAATTCAATAGTTGAATATAATATATACACATCGTGGCTCCTACTAGTGAAGATGGTGATGATTATGTTTGTGGCTTTTGGTGTGTGTTTGATTTCAAATTATATAAATATTCTTTGTGTGAGAGAACCATATTCTTGTTGTTTTGCATACACAAACTTTTCCCATAGCATGGGTACTCATCATTATTTATTATACCAATAATCCACACATACAATAGTTTTTCTTAAACTATTTAGATTAAATTAAACTATGATGAGATAAAAATGTAATTTTAAATAACAAAAATAATTTTCAGGCCAAAAAAAAATAACAAACATAATTAATAGTTACAAGAGGTTTAAAATATATGCGAATACGTGATTGATTAGAGTTAAGTCCTCTTTAAAAAGTTATTGAATTTAACTTTTGTGTATGAATTTTTTTTTTAAGAGAACTCTACTTTTATCATGAGACTTTAACTAATTGACTCAAGTCAAATTAAGCAAAATTCAATAAACTATTGGATAGTAATAGTTTATACCAAAATAATATATGTGATAATCACGTGAGATTTGTAATAATTTAACTTTAACCATTCAATTAAATATAAATAGTTAAAAATATATTATTTATTATAAAGTTGATAGTAGGGAAAAACACTCTCAAGTACTACCGAGCAGGGCGCCAGTGACATGTTGGGGAGACCAACAGAGGTCCAACCCAAAGGATTACTGCACAAGCTTAAACCGCAATCAGTATTACCCACCAGTCACAACTACTCAAGTAGCCCTTAGGTACCAGCGGATCTCCCTGGGGAGGGATGCCCACCAAAGCAGAATTTTGAATGGCTTCAGAGGGATTCGAACCCTCGTCCATAGGTGAGACGAGAACTTTCTTTTAAATCATTGATCATTTGTGCCAACCCAGTTATCCAATAATTCTTTCTTCTCTGGCTAAAATGTATCATCTTGCTTATTAAAAATAAATAATATATTTTGTGTGGCTTAATTAAATAGATAATCATTTGAAAAACAAAAAGTTGTGAGGTAAGTGAGAGCAGACATTAATGTGAGAATGTGCGTAGGTGGACTCCACCTCCATGTCTTTGCCTTTTGGACCACCTTCCCGCTTCTTCCGTCACCCTCACGCTATATATTGCATCACATTATATATTTAACCTTTTTTTTTTCATTTGTATTAATAGATATTATCTCAAACCCTAACATTTTTTTTTTAACTAGCTAATTGATTTTTCAAAGCCTTTATGATTAAAGGTTCAAGTTCAGATTTTTTTAAAAAAATTATATATATTCTTTTATAATTTTAATTAATATCAAATTTTATAATAAAAAATAATATGCATTTAATATATATATATATATATATATATATATGTATGTATATAATTCATTATTTTATGATTGATGAATTAATCTTCTTAATTAACAAATATCTAGTTCTTTGGAAAAAAAATATTTTCTATTCTGTTATTAACATTTTGAGTAATTGTACTAATATCTCAATAATGATCTCTTCATTATTATTTTTCTTGTTAAACTTAGAATTTGATTTTCCAAAGCCAGTCAAAAACTTCTGAGAAATTTAATATTTTTCTTTTTAAATTAAACTTGAATTGATTATTTATTTTTAACACAAAAATTGATTTCCACTTAAGCCCATAATTATATGGTGTATAAGAGGTCTGAGTAGTTTGCATGATAGCAAATAATTATTTTTTAAAACAAAAATCCTTTCCTTTAATTTGTGACCAATTTGCTTGAAGCTAAGGAATTAGGGTTTGGTCTTTCATGGCATTTTCCACTTTGAAATGTAAAGCCAATTGGGTAATGACCAGTGATTACCTTTTATCCATAATTATGAATTTTTTATGCGATAATGTTTATGCTAATTAATTCTTAAATGGGTATGATTAGCCCATCAGTAGGTAAATTTACTTAATTTAATTGGCCTAAAGGTTTATACACACAATTTTTAGGATGACGTACTCAAATGGGAAGTTGGTTAAGAAATTCGTTTTTATATTCCATAAAAGCAAAAGGTAAAAGTATGATTGTGATTGTAGTATTTGTTTGGTTACGGATATAGTTAAATAAATATAATTAGTTAATTATACAATAATTAACCTAACTTATAATTAGTGCTTAGTGAGTAGTCAATGACTCACTAGATTGACATAATTTGTATGAATAAATCTTAATGGTATATATATATATATATATATATATATATATATATATATATATATATATATATATATATATATTAGTATATATTGCCTAATTAAGTGATTTTGATTGATGAAGAAAATTAAATTTTCATTTGAAATAATCATTGCCACAAATTATGATATAAACAAAGATGCTTAATTTTTTTTGGTAAACTGGACAGATTATAACAGCCTAATAAACATACAAATGAGGCACCAAATTAAAGGACCACTGAGATCAGTGGCAAGAATCTTTCATAAACCTGCATGAGGCCTCATGAAGTTGGCGGCTTGGTTTGCTTCTCGGAACACATGCACCAAATCGATATCCCAATTCCGATCAATTAGACTTCTAATCCATATTAACTTTCTAAAAAGTTTTAACTTTTTAAAAAGTATTTTTTTCCTAAGAAAAATTTCATGCTGTACGCATGGCCTTTAGAGGGGAACTTTAAATTTGAGATAAAGTTTAATTTATTTTTCTTTAAAAATATGATAGATAATGATGTTTGGTTCATTATGTATATATATATAGTTGAATTAATCTATTATTTTTGGTCAAAATATAGTTGAAATAATCTATAATAGATTTAAAAGACAAAAAAAGCTGATGCATGCAAACTTGCAAAGTTATAAATCGTGCAGAGAATATTTTTGTGTACGAAATGGAATGTACATTAATTAAAGCAATAATATAAAATTTTGTTGGGTGAAAAATTATAATATAATTTTAGATGGACAGTAATGTCAGCTTGGGAATAACGTACAAAAAAGTATTATATATGATTCACTGCCATAACAAAACAAAACCGAGGGCTTATGGATGATTCTATAATTTAATGTAATGTCCATAATTCAAATAAAATTCTTCATCTTGTGCTATTTCACTTATACATATATTAAAAGAGTTTTTTTTATGCCCTCTGGTATTTGAAGTATTGTCCCGATTAATTCAGACTCGATCCGTGTTGGATACCTAATTACAGTAAAAGAATCTTCTAACGGGGATAATTAACATTCACAAAATTTTAAACTCGTGATCATACTTAAATAATATCAAACTGCTTAATTGGACTAACTCCTCGTATAATAAAGGGCTTTGTACATAGGAAAATTCATATTATTTTTAAAACTCTCCACACTCTTTATGTTTGGTTATAGAAAAATTGTTTTAGTATGTAAGGTAAGTGAAAGTATATTGTGAGAAGGAAATAGAATAGAAATTAAAAAAGTGTTTTTAGTATGTAGAAAAATAGAAATAGATTATATAAAAAATAAGTTAAAAATATCACTTTTGTTCTTACCACACACCGATGTTATAGGTAGAAAAAGCGATGTACTCATGTACACAAATATAATTTTCAAAACTTTATAAAGACAAAATAGACTTTTTATTTCATTCAAATTTCCCCTCCCACATGACGAGTCACATATACCTTTCCCAGTAATTTGCATAAACCAAATATGCTCTAAATCTTTATAAATATTGATATAATAAATTAGTTAATAAAATTTAATTTTTATTAAGTGAGTTCTCTAATTTGAGAAAATAAAAATATTAATAAATATAAGTGATCAATGTATCATATATTAATCCATAATTAATAAAGAAGTGCTTATCTGTGTAATTGTGAATTTTCTTTATCTCTCTTGGATTGTGAGCTATAATTACAAGCATAGCTAACCACAATTTTATATATAGTATTTGGCTTTTTAAATTATTAAATAAATGGTAAAATGTAAGATAAATGATCTCAACTATAAGTTTGTGGAAATAAATTGACCTCAAACCTTAAAAAACTTTACAATTTGAAAATTTACTGACATGTCATTGTTTTAATACAACAACAACAAATAAAGCCTTTTTTCATTAGGTGAGATCGGCTATATGGATCAAGCGACGCCAACATGTTCTGATCTTTGCACATTTCTATGGTTAAGTTATTTATGGCTAGATCCCTCTTAATCATTTCTCCTATTGTTTTCTTCATGTTATTGTTTCAATAATTAAAAAAATTTGGATGGAAAAGTACTTAATTACTCTAAAAACTTTATACATTTTATAAAAAAATCCTCAATCAACTTTTTCATCTAAAACCTTAATTAATAGACAATGACATGTCAAAATCAAGTTATATAAAAAAAATACTTAAATTTTAGGCTTCATGCTTTGGCTTTTGAACGAATATATACACAATAAAAAAACATATACACAAATTCAGCTACTTTTAAAAATTATTCACAGAAATATATCACTTTTATTGTGCACATTAAAAAATACCCAATTTTTTACAAGAAAAATGCCCTCAGTGAGGGCGTTTATAGGGTCAAATGGTCAACCCTATAAACGCCCTCACTGAGGGCGTTTTTAACACTAATATTTACATGAAAACAAGTGTGATAAAATTGTAAAAAATGCCCTCATTGAGAGCGTTTATTGGATTGACCATTTGACCCTATAAACGCCCTCATTGAGGGCATTTTTCTTGTAAAATTTTTTTAAAAAAAGCCCTTAGTGACGGCGTTTTTGCTCCTGCACAATAAATATGGTATATATTTGTTGATAGTTTTTAAATGTGACTGAATTTGTGTATATGTTTTTTATTGTGCATATATCTATCTGTTCAAAAGCTATATATATAGAAAACTACTACTTTGAACTTTAGGCATGATGCCCAAAAATAAACCTTTTATATATAATCTAATGTGTTTATTTTTTGTGAGGGTTTTGAAAGGAAAAGTTACCGTAGATATTTTTTGTATAAAGTATAAGGTTGAAGGGATTCTAAATCAATTTTTATAATTGATGAGAAATGTATGATCTATAATTTACAAAAGTCAATACGCATTTCAGCCTTAAATAAATATTTGTTTGCATGTCTACCTTATGTCATGGCAACTTCTTATATTAAGTCATTTGGTTGTAGGAGAAAGGTCATGTCTCCTAATTATTTAGTGAATGATTTAATACTTGAAGTGTCTACATTATTGTAAAAGTCGTGGGTTGATCCTTGGGAGTCGTCAAATTGCAAAGAGCTTCCTGTATTAAGTCATATGTTGTAGGACAGGAGTTCAAATTAGTAAGAAAAGCTTAAAAGCAAGTGTCTTTGTCCCTTTGAAAAGAGTTGTTTGATTGTATTTTGTTGAGACTTATAAGAGTTCTTTTAACTAGTTGGTTAACATAGTATTCAAGAAAATTTGGGTGTAAACCTCTCTGACAAATTGAATCGTCTATTTTCTTTACAAATAACTCTTTTAAAAAATGATAACAACCTTAGGAACCGGAATTTTTTTTTTTCAAAAAACAAAAATTTACATATACCTCCAAATTCATCCCTCTTGAATATACCATAGGCAAAATAGTTATTTACAAATTTCCGTTGGCCAAAAAATTTGAGGAAAAAAAAGGAAAAAAGAAAAAATTTTATTGCTACACAAATTTCAAAGTAATATAGCGTTTGAAAAATCAATAAGGGTTAATTCAAGTAGTAAATAATTTGGTATCGCTTACGTAAGGTCTTAAATTCGAGACCTTGTGAATGTAATTATTTCCGTTGAGAGATTCTTTTATCATAGTCAAGTGCGTGATGCAAATTGAGTCCAGATTAATCAAAGTTGTACTTGAAACATTAAACGACAGTAAAAAAAATATAGCGTTTGAAAAAAAAACCCCTCCATTTATGTATAACAAACTTCTTTGTAAAGTGTCTATTTTAATTTTGTCTTTCCACACAATGTCTTTCCATACAATTAGAAGCCTCTTATATAGTTAAAGAGATCAAGATATGAGCAAATGAAATACAATGTTTGATCCACATAACAAATGTGTAGCAGCTAAAATTGGTCACTATACGAAGGATGAAAAGGAAAAAAGAGAAATCAATTTTCAAGAATTGCATGCTTTATATCAGATTATTGCTATAGAAAAAGAGGATCAGTGCATATGCAGTGATGAGCCAAAATCAATAAATGTATGCTTTCATCTCCAAATACTATATATATATATATATATGAAATAGTTAATTAATGTCTCAAATGACACAATTAGGAGAGCTTACTAGGTTGATTATATATATATATATATATAATTTAATTTAATTAGAGCTTACTAGGTTGATTATTGATATTGATAAAAGTAGCAGCCATCCATTGCTTTCCCAAAGCAATCAATTGTGCATTCAGTTTGTTCCTAACTTGAACAACCACACAACTCAATCTTTCCTTCTTTCCCACAACCTTTGCCTCTATTTCAACCTCTTCCTGCCATTATTCCAAATCATTCACAATCAAAATGCATCAACCTCTAGAATTTGTCTCAACTCAAGCATGCTATTTTGTACATTAATTTCAACTTAGCCCCTAAAATTTGTGTCCTCGTTTATATTAATGGAGATTTTATTATTTTAAGGATTAAGCTGAGACATTTTCATTAAAGGACTAAACTTGACATTTTCATCTTTCAAGAACTAATAGAGACAAATTCTAACTTTTTAGGGACTAATTTGAGACAAATTCTATCTTTTAGGGACTAAATTTAATATTTTCATCTGTAAAGTGATAATTTAGTCTTAAATAAAAAGCAATCTTTTATAATATTTGGCTTTTTTTATTTTCCGTAAATAGATGCTACATTAAAATCAACAATATCAAGAATCCACATAGGTTACAGCAAACAAGAAAAGTCAGAAACTACATCAACTAGGTACAATAGAGAAATGGCTAAACAAAAAGGTTGGCAAATTCTCAAAATACATCAAAGCTGATTGAGTTGAAATTAATATTTGGCTTTTGGGTGAAAGAAATCTATTTTGTCCATATGATCAACATATATAATTATATATGTTTCACCCGAAAGATATATAATTATATATGTTGATCATATGAAACATGTGTCTCAATCTAATTCTTAAAATATTTTACATATCTGAATTTAGTTTTTAAATATTTTAAATTTTAAACTCCAAACATGAAATTACAACACAAGCTATTTTTTGTGGATTAAATTTGATATTTTCATTATTCAATTTTATGAACTAAATTGAAATAATTTCTATTTTTCAGAAACTAAATTTAATAATTTCATGATCCAAGTACTAAAATGAAAGAAGTGAAAATTTTAAAGGCAGAACTTTAATTTACTCAAGAAATGAAGCGTACCTGAAGCTTAGCCGTAGAGAAGAAGGATATAGAGAAATCGACGGAGACATTGAAGGCTGGAACAAGGGAATAGGTGGCTAAGCTACCAACGTTATCAATTAACGTTGCGATTGCTCCAACATGCCAATTCCCATTTTCATCCTATCAAATCAAATCAAATCAAAAGCAAAGCATGAATTAATTAATTAATGGATGAATTTCCAAGGAAAGAACAAAACTAAAATTAATAATCAAGAACAGAAATAAGGGGTTGTTACAGATACGCTTTTGTGTACGATGAAATCACAGAGGAGGAAACCTCTGCGAGCGTTCACTACTCGGATACCCTTTGAAGATAAAACTGCAATTTCTTGACCATAAGTACCATTTGAAAGATCTCTAAGCATATTCAGGCTCAATTGTAGAGGAGATGAATCTGCCATATCTCTCTAAGCTCTTAATTTCTGAGATATAATATACCCACCTAAACAATTGGGGGTTCTTGAAACTTTCAGTGGTCGGACTCAATTTTTGCTCCAAACTAAAAGTTTGAAGTTTTGGTTAATTTTTATTGAACTTACAGAGAAGTAGTTGCACAAGATGAAATTTTTCAAGGATCTTTTACCGGTAAACTAAAATAATGCACATCTCTGTACGAAAATGATAAAAAAAGCTGAAGTGAAAGCGGCCATCACAAAAAAAATCCAAATGAATGCATCCCAAGATCCCAACCATGTTAGTGATCAATGATCACTTGAGCTTTTTAAAATATATTTTTGACTAAATTATCAATTAGAATTTTTAAATATGCAATTTATTTCAATTTAGTCCTCAGTCATTGAAATATGCAATTTGTCTCAATTTAATCTATATAAAATACAATTTATCACAATTTAGTAATTGGAAAACTCCATTAACATAACTACTAACAAATTTTTATAGACTAAACAGATAAAATGTATCTTTCAGAAATCAAATTTGATATTTTCATCTTTTAAGAACTAAATTGAGATAAATTACATCTTTCAAGGATTAAATTTGACATTTTCATATTTCATGGACTAAAATAATAATTTACACTATATTTAAAAATTTAGTTATAAGAATAAAGTATAATCAGTGAATGAGGTTCCTTGAATTTCAGCAGGTTAAGACAATTTGATGGCAAGTACATAATCAGTCTGATGAAATTCCTAATAAGAAAAGGCTTCATTTTCCCCCTTCTTTTTTGGGTTAAATCTTCATATAAGAGGTATTGTTTTTATAGCCACCCAGACTCTCGATATTCATATGCTTTGATAATTAAAAAGAACAAATTCTTATAAGAGAACGATGCTGTTGTGTGTAGATTACAAAGTAACTCTCAAGTTTAGGAAGGCCTTTAAGTGTGCACTTGTTATAGCATATTTTCCTGTTGGGCAAGGGGAAAATGAACAAGCCTTGTAGATCTTCGAGATAACATATGCATAATGCAGTAGATTTCCTGCAAATCACCAATTGAGAGATTATTAAGCAAATGTACAGAAAATAGATAAACCAACCCAACAATGAATAAACAAATATGTATATCAAAAGTGAGTTCTGTTTAAAAATGTGTTTGACATATACTAAGCTTGGTTTACTTAGACAACTCAATGGTAGCAATCCCAATAAAACTCCTTTGGATTAGTCCATTGATTGGTTATTATTTTTAGGTTTGAGAACTCAATGGCTCAAGTTCCATGAAACAGAAATGTAGTTATAAAGGCTAAAAAACTATGAGATCCTCACTATGCATAAGAAAACTTGAAGGGCATTGATTCCAATGAAATTGCCTTGGTATTTGTTAATTCTGTAAACTGTAACTTGCTGCAGAAGCACTTCCCTTATGCTTATACTTGTACCACTAAGAATTCACATCATACTTTTTGTTCTTTAAGCTTGTGCAAATTCTAGATGTAAGAAAAATTCCTTTTCTTTTTTTTTTTTGCTAAAAATGTCTTATACAACTGATTCAGAAAATAAAAATATGCCCATACCTCATCCATCTATGTTTATTTAGGTTAATTCTTGTGGAAGATGTGCTATCTCAATTTCTTGGAGTGACTTCCCTTTTGTTTCCACAACATTTTTCTTCACAAAAATCACTGCCAGCATACAGAATGAAGCAAAAATAGTGTACAGGAGTTGTGCCCCGATTTGCTCTAGCAAGCGCAAAAATAATAGACCAACAAAGAAGTTCATCACCTGATAAAAGAAGAATATTACACATATCAGAGAACTTAATTACAGAGGACAAGGAAAAAGAATGGAATTGGATCCTCTGAAGTGAAGTTCTATGAACTTGGCTGAAATTTTACTATTTTGCACATTAACCAGCAAGCAAGAAATGACAGGATTTCAGTAAGTATTGAATAAAAAAGAATGCAGAAGAAAATTACCCAATGCACAGCCATGCAAATTGCCATTGCCTTTGCCCTGATCCTGCCAGGTAGTATTTCTGACAGGAGGAGACTAGGAACCGGACCAGCACCAAGAGAAAATGTTAAGACAAACCTGCAGTGTCCTTTCTATTTTCAGTGAAACATATCATGAAATGATTTCTCAGGGGTTTGCATAGATCTTTCCAGTAAATTTATGGCATAGAAGAAGGAATGCGATATTTCAGATTTATATGCACTGTGTCTAACAATCTGGGCATCTATTTTATTCAGGCTAAAAAATCAAAAGCACATGTGTCTGCAATACTAATTCCAAGGCACATTAAATTCTTGTAAACATTTGACAATTCTTGATTTGGTTGTTATAATTCTTTACTGTTCATTTTTTCATCATATAATAAGTCCTATTTCGTTTCTTTTTATTCTTTTCTACACCCCTTGCAGGTTCTAGCTTTCTCACCACTCACATCAATATGCCACCAGCGGAAAGATACATAGCTGCAGATCCCGATGCAAAAGAACTTGCTGCAATTACTTGTAGACCCAATGAAACTGCCTAAATCAACAAAAAGAGTAAATGTCAGAGAACATAATTCTGACCTAACTTCACACATTCAATGGAAAATACAAATGAGCCAAACTGTTACATTACAGGAAAATGCTCATTATTAACAAGGGTATGTATTTATCGTTATGGTTTTTAAAAAACCTTTAATAGGAGATCTCATAACCCAAGCTATGCCAATGGTGGGCACGGTATAACAACAACAACAATCAAAGCCTTTTTCCACTAGCCGGGGTCGGCTATATGGATCAAATGATGTCAACGTGTTCTGTCTTTACACAATGGTGGGCACGGTATGAGTGAAAAGTGAAATGTTTTGGGGGCAAAATGTATTGTTTAGTTTCCATTAGTCATATTAATTTATTAAATATTAACCAATCAGGGCTCCACTTAATGTTATACAAATGCAATATCATATTTTGGTGAACTGTAGATGACATGCACAAAAGGTAGAAAATACTAAGTAATTTAAATTCTATACCCATATTCCAGATTGATGCTTAATGCAGGAAATGTTCAAGCATAGAAAAGATTAAATCATCCAAATTATGATATATATATATATACACACATCTTTTCCCTTACCATGCCTAGAAAGCTCCACAGGAGAAGCACTTTCCTTCCAAGTTTATCCATCAGAATCATTGCAATAACTGACCCTGAAGTGGGATGAACAATATGGTTCAGACTTCAGAGAAATATAGAGCACTTACCACCAAAACAACTAAGGCATTAAGGATGTAAAGGCAATGCATACCAGATAGATTGCAAATTCCTACAAGTGTGTTTGCAAGATCTGATGGTACACCAAAACTTTTAAAGATGGTTGAAGAGAAATAGAAAACAGCATTAATTCCAGATAGCTGCTGTAATGCAAAAAGCGTAGATCCAATGAACATAACTGCAAAATGCATAAGCTATTAAGCAATCATCTAGAATAAACAACTACACTGTTCTAGAAACAAACTGAAAATAGAATTAAAAAATATTATAACATATACCTTTGGAATGGCGGCCATAGAGTAATTCTTGGAGTTTAACTGTATCAGGCTCATCACCTCTCTCAGATTTCGACAATTCAGTTATTGCAGGCTTCACATGTATCACTCCCAAGAGCTTCTCAAATTCAGCTTCAGCTTCAGTGCGTCTTCCTCTCTAAAAAAAGTCAAAGAATTAATAACTTCCTGTCTGTAAAATTGGCCTTAATCAATCCAAAAATGAGAAAAAGAGAGAAAAAGAAATGAAGCCAGGAAGGCAGAGATTATTTTAGTAATATCTGTATAAACAAATTGTTCAATAAAGGTTAAAAAAGGACTGACAGAGCAACTCTGGAAACTATGAAGCTGGCATCCGTCACCATGGGAAAAGAGAATCTCTTGCTTAATGAGGTAGGTGGGAGCGCAAAAGGTCGGTCACACAAGTAAACTAGAAACATTCCCTTCCAACAGAAAAATATTAACAGAACATTATTTGAACATGGGAGACTGGAGAAACAGTACTTCGATCACCTCCCTTCAGAATAAAGCTGAACAGAAATCAACAAGAGATAAATGATCTAGAGATATGTATGGTTCTCACACCAACTCTTTCTCCCTCTTAAACTATCTAATTATCTATCTATTTGTACAAGAATTAAATCATAAATTGCAACACATATCAAGTTCATATTTAAATATCTATTAACCATGATCAAGATCCAAATATTTCAGTAGTTCATTCCACGCAACCAACTATGCTTCAATCAAAGGAATGAAAATAGTCAAATGCAGTACATAAAGTAAGTTGACCAAGCTCATTTGAAACTTTAAGTTATTTATGATACACATAGAAGAGTAGATAACCTTGAAAAGCCAATGAGGACTCTCTGCACAGAGCTCCATCGCAAAGGCGAGTGTTGCAGCAGGAATAACAGATATCCAAAAACAAATCCGCCACCTGATTTGACATAAGATACTACCTTTAGAAAATACATGAAAAATAAAGAATATTTGAAAACTGGAATTGATTTATAATTCCAGGGTAAATTTATGTCCATAAACTTCATACCAACCCACTATCTCCTTGGCAGGGAGTCCAACAAGTAGAGCACCCATAAGTCCAAGGCATGTTGCAATCTGAGTTAAGCTCCCAAATGTACCCCTTACTGTAGGAGGTGAAACCTACAAATGTAAAGGGGTTATGGTAAGTATTCAGGAAAACTAGAATGACCTTTACAATTTAAAAATAATGTGATCCCGTGATATAGAGAAAACAAGGTTAATTTTATAGTCCCATATACCTCAGTTACATAAAGAGCTGCTACAGGAGGGCCAAGTCCCATTCCAGTGCCAACAAATAACCTTCCCAAAAGCATACCCCACAGGCTTTTTGTTGTTGCACTGCAAGATTTGTGATTAATAAGTTTATAGCTTTATCTCCTGTTACATATAGAAGGTCATCTGGGACCAGGGCATAAGTTTGGAAACTTAAGCAAGAAAATGCCAAGTAAACAATTTATATCAAAGAGAACAGGATCTCTCCATTGCTTTGCAATGATGATTGTTAGAGTCGTAAATTTATCTTTGTCAGTGTCGTCTATATTTTCCCTATTCAGAAGTAGAAGCCTGATATATATATATATATGTGTGTGTGTGTGTGTGTTCACAAGGTTTAGGTTTTATTAGAAATAATGAGGCTAAGACTTTATGGCAACGTGCTTTCATAGTGCACTTTCTATATCTATATGGATTGTGAACAGTGACAGAACAGTTGGTGTGCTTTCTTTCTTGTCAGTAACACTCCTGTTCACTATAATTTCTATCAGGGAACCTTATCTGTTGAATTGTTTATGGATAGGACAGTATTAAAGGCTTCCCTTTTGAAGAAGTGTTCAGCTCGTGGCCTAAATTAAGGGATCAATAAACATAAGAGATAGTTGATTACACAAAGGAAAATTAACTTCTTACCCCACAGAACAACATACTATATCTTGGGTATATAGTAGAGCTTCCTTTGTAGACTTTAAATTTTTTACATTTCACAGAACTAGATTGCTTGGAGATACAAATAAAAAAAAAACCTTATACAGAAGATACCTCATTGCTGCCCCAGTGATCATAGGCAGAGCACACAACTGGAAAGCCCTCTTACGCCCAACGCCATCTGCAATCCACCCACTGAAGAGAGACCCAACAAAAGCACCGCCTAAACATATACTTACTACAAGACCTTCATCAACATACAAGAGAAAAATGTACATAAATTTTGTAGACAAGTATAACATGATAAACAAATATCTAACCTTAACCAGATGAAGTACCTTCAGCCATGGTATTCCCACTAAAGCCAAGGTCTAATGAAATGCTCTCCAAGGTTTCATTCACTACTCTGCATCAGTAATACCGGTAAGGGAATAGATAATTTCTTCAGACAAAAATTACAAGACATAGAAAATTGAAGGAGGATCAAGCTTCAAAGGGCATACCCAAGGTGGTAGCCAAATAAGAAAGAGCATAGTGAAGCCGCTAATACATGCCGCAAAGACTTCCGCCAAGAAGGTTTACCATTCAGTAACCGTACTAAGACATGACAAATGAAATCTTTCTGTTAGCAACAATAATACGTAGCAGCAATTTCTCTGATAGATTGTCAAAGAGGAGAAAAACAAAAAACGCAATATTTCTTCCACATATTTTTATAAACAAATAAATACTATTAAAGAGGAAAAGGGAAGAAATAAAAATTGGTGGAAGGACAAGATATACTTCAAAGCAAGCAAGAAGAAAGAACAAGAATAAGCTATAGAGGCTCAGACACATAGAAAGGTGACCAATCCTCTGCATATTACTATTTCTTAAACTTCTTCTCTTCCATTTAAAGGAAAGTAAAATATTGGGCCAACATTGAGTATATGAGATAGGAGCTCACTGTTAGTCAACTTGCTAAACAGACTATCCTAGATATTTTAGCATGACCATGTTCTCTAATGCAAGTACGTATGTATGAATGGGTTTTAGGAATGCATGCTTCATTTTAAAGCATACTTTAGTAGTACTTATCTCCATGTACAGCCAAAGAAAAACAAGTAAATATTCATCAGCATGATATTATCTTCCCGAATATATGCATACACATCACACAAACACAATTACTTAATTTAGAGAGGAAAGGAACTTTAGCTGAAATGCTCCACTGATATCAATTTTAAGGAAAATATTCATTTTTCCCACCGAGAGTTAACTTCAAGATGCTATATATATTTAACTCCTATTTTATATTGGATATCATTGACAACTCGTGAAAGTATCATAATATAATATTAATTTACATTTTCATCTTTTAAAAAAGTATAACTACTTATACCAAACTCCGGAAAAACAGGAATGTACCTGAACTTTCGTCTTTGTCATATGCAGTCATGTATTCCCTGGATGACACTCGTTGCCGTCCTCGCATGGTGAAATGAGATAAGTTAAACCTTCCTCAAACCTCAATATACAGTACCAATCCACAGACTTCTAGCACCAGAACAAACAGCAACGAAAAAAAGGTCATCAGTCACAGCACCACACAATCAACTCGCATTAAGAAATTTCTTGGATCTAACATTCCAGAACTTCATTTTGCTAACACGAGAACAGAGAAGAATATAACGATTTTGCCACATTGTTATCTCCAACACCGGATTTACAATAAAAAAAAAAATCTCCTCACTATAATCATACATATACAGATTACAGACCTAGCCATATATATTGGTTTAAAAATTTGAGTACCTTTTTACGCAGAGACTTCGAACTCAGTTTCCAACACAGATGTTGAATCCAGAGGAAGAGACTACGAAGAGAATGGTGGCTAAAATGCGCCTGGTGCAGAAGTCACTGTCAGAGCATTCATTCTTCAAGTGAAGAGTATTATAAGTAGGAGGAAAGAAACAAGTCATAGCAACACATTCAACTACATCTAGAGACGAATTTCAAGAGTCGCGTTAAGAAATGTCTTGGATCTAATCTAACATTCCAGAACTTCATTTTGCTAACACGAGAACAGAGAAGAATAGAATGATTTTGCCACTTTGTTATCTCCAACACCAGATTTACAAAAAAAAAAAAAAATCTCCTCAGTCCTCACTATAATCATACATATTACAGATTACAGACCTAGCCATATACATTGATTTGAAAATTTGAGTACCTTCTTTTTTTGTTCTCTAGCAGAGACTTCGAACTCAGCTTCAAACACAGAGGAGAACAGAAATGGTTGCGATTGAATCTAGAGGAAGAGAATGCGGGCTAAAATGCGCCTGGTGTAGAAGTCACTGTCAGAGCATTCATTCTTGGAGTGAAGAGTATTATAAGTAGGAGGAAAGAAACAAGAACGGTTTGGAATTTGGATGGTGAGTGCTAAAATGCGCGGGGGATGATAAAGAATGAGATTGGGATTTGGGAAAAGAAAGAGCGAATTAAGGAAGAAGCAAAGCGAGGGAGCCATCCTAACCATAAATGGACGTTAACGAAAAGCACGGAACTCTCACGGCTAACACCTGTGCGTGTATTTCATGAAGGAAGAAACAAGGTGAGAAATTATCCGCTGTACTCGTAACTATGTGTACTCTCATTCCATTTGTACTCCAACTGTACACTAGTCATCTTTTGTCACGACCGTTAACCACGCATGCATGCCACGTAAGATGATGATGCAAGAAAATTTGTTACCAATAATATTTAATTATTTATTATATCGCAGCGTAATATACATACTTTAAAATATTTCGATGATGCCATATTGCTATTTAAAGGGCATAGTAATGTTTTTTTTAAAAAGAAATTATTATTGTATTTTTTATATTTTAAATAATCAATAGTAATGAGAAGTTAGATAATTCGTCTATTTTATATCATAATTTATATTCTTTGTTTTTGTTAAATTATATTTCTCCGTAATGTATTAATATTGGAGTTGAGAGTTTGAACTCGAAATTTGTTAGGCTCTTAAAAAAATTTCAACCTACAAAATGCACCGTGATTACATTTTTTACATTTTTAGTGATACAGTAGTATTGAACTCCAGTGGATCTTTCCATTCAGTTAGTTCTTAAACCATTCAAGGTGGGTCCTTATTAATGTGAATTTCTATTAATATTAATAAATGACTTTATATTATTAAAGGAATATATCGAATTTCAGTAATATGATACCACTGAACTTTTATGCTGGGGGAATCAATTAATAATTACTGCGTAAATGCGAGTACACCGTAAAAGGTTGGGTACTCATAACATGGTAACATTCAAAACCAAAATATCACAATTCACATTCAAGTGTACTCTTATTATTATATTACTGAGGATTAATGAAACCCCAAGCTCTACACTTTCAGCACAAAAGAGCAAGAAAAAAAAAAATCCCTTTTTGGTTGTAATTATCTCAACCAGAAAGTTTATTGAATCTTTCCAACTTTGAATGTGTTAAGAGATTGACTAATGAATATACAACATTCATACAGTTACATTTAACAAGGAGTGTTTTGACTATTTCTTGCCATGAAAAAATACAAAATATACCTAGTCCAATGAATTGCTTGGAGCAAACATTCTCCAGAGAATAAAGGCATTAAACTTCAGTATACTATAACTGTACCATTGACATCACACAAAACTCAAGACATGGCAATCCCACACTATTTCCTCTTCTCTTTTTCGTTTTCTGGGGTCCCCTTCGTTTATCTCAATTAGGCAACATCCATTGATGGGCTCATTATCTGGATCTGTAAACCAATGCAGCATGGTTTAAATTCCAACAAGTTGAAAGCAAACAGAAAAGTGAGAGACGAAGCAAACAATGCTACAGGAAGAAACAAATTACCTTGTTCACAAGCAAGTTGACTTGTTCTCTGTACATTTCCTTCAAGTCCACTATATCCGCACGAAGTTCTTCCAGCTATACACATTCAAATACTTTAGATATAAACCCCAAAAAAATGTATATGCTTTCATAATGGAAAAAGCTTAATATTATGGAAAAATAAATACAACAAAAAATAAAGCCTTTTCTCATGAGATGTGATTAGCTATATGAATCAAGTAACGATGATGTGTTATGCCTTTGCTCATTATGGAAAAATAAATAATCATAATATATATCTTCAAGCATTATGCCTTGTGCCATCCAACAATAGTTAGGGCCTGTTTGGTTGTCAGAAAAAAAAATTTGGGAATGGGAATGAGAATATCATTACCACATTTGGTTAGCTATGGAAAGAAAAGCAAAAATATTACATTTCCAAACCCGTTCCCGTTCCCTACCTCCCAAGAGCCCAACCAAACATGCCCTTAGTTCTGAACCGAAAGATCAATACCATTTAAATTTTCGAAGCAGGGATTCCTTCCTGGGTTAGGATTAAAGGATGTTTTTCATTCTGTTTGGTTTTCTTGGTTAAAGAAGAAAGGCATTGAGCTGTGCCAAGCTCTTGTTTAGGCTCTGATGTATTTCAGCAGAAGAAATTATATTAAGGTGAAAGGACGTGATTTCTTTTAGAAATTTGCATGAGTTCTTCGCTTACTATCTAACACCAAAATGTGTCTTAGATACGGTTCCTTTAAAAAAAAAATTGGCAAATTAGAAAGCACCTCCTCATCACGTTCACCCATTAACTCCAAAGCAGCAGAGTGCCTCCTCCTAAGTGCTTCTAGCTCAGCTCGCAGGCCAGGCAATGTGGCAGCCTCCATACGCAACTTTTCACACTGCAGTTCGTGTAATTAAGTCATGCTTGATTACAAGCTAAGGGAACGAGTAAAAGTAAAACTGGAAGTTAAAACTCACCTGCTCTGTCATTTTGACCAACTCCTCTGCAAGAGAATCGCGTATAGATTCCATTGATGCCTGGAATTATAATAGTTAAATATAAATTCATCAAGATTGCCATCTTTTGTTATGATAACTTAATATAAATTGAATAAATTATACATCATGACAAGTTATGGTGCCAAAAATATCCAGGGAAGTGGGGCAACAAATCATACCAAACGTGACATATATGAGGCAAGTTCACCCTCTTTCTGGCGCAATGCAGCTTCAAGAGAACTAGTTGTCATACTCTTCATATAGTAGGGACTCATGCTTGGCTCTCCAGTGTTTCTTCTCTCAGAGAAGCTGTCAGATGAGTCCAATGATGCTTGCAGAAAGAAGCTTTCTTCCATGCTCCCAAGCGAGCTTGCACTAGAGACTTTCCGAGACAGGTTGCCTGCATAGTGAAGTATTTTATAGAAAATACCACAGAAAAGTGAGGTGAAAAGAATCAGAGCATCATACCATTCTCAAAAGAAGAATTTTGCTTTTTATTAGGAGTTTGCTCAGAAGATGGAGCAGAATGAACACGGGCACTCCTCTCCAATTCCACTCGAGCAGCCTTTTCTCTTTCTATCTCCTGGTGAAGATGAAGAGCTTAATTCAAGAAACTTCACAGTTGACACAATAAGCAAGAAGGTACTAAGAAGACCGCTAGAATTCAATATAGTATTTGGCAATAACAGACTTCATATTATTCCTTTGCTTATATATATCCTTTGCTTATATATAATTTCTTTTAAAAAATGCCCAAATATTCTGGATCTGATCAAACTTGTTTACTCAGAAAGTTCAAAATGAGCAATATTTCTCAAATTATGACTTATCTTCATATAAATTCACAAAAATAGTCGTACAAGCTACATCCATTATATTATACTAGAGGCTTGCATGCACTCTTTAATTTAATTTTAAAACATAATGGAAGAAAGGAAAAAAGAACTTCAGATGCAGTATGACATCAACCATAATTTTATTAATTCCATCGCCCAAGGATTAAAAAAGTGTGAGGAAAAGAACTTAATGGAAGAAAGGAGAAAAGAACTTCACATAACATGAATAACAATGTTAACTTACAAATCCATTAAGAGAAGATTTACCTGCTGTAGATGTTCCCTATGAATCAATGCCTCCTGTAACTCTTGCTTATGTTTCTGCCTCAGTTCCCTAATTTCTTCTTCAAGCTGTCTCAAGCGACCTTCTTGAGTGTCAGCTTCCTCCTTTGCTGCAAGGTATTCCTGCCTATTTTCAGCTGCCCTTTGTCTCTCCTTTTCAAGTGTTCTACTTAGCTGAGCTTGTTCTGCCCTTAGGCATGAAATCTGCAATTCATCACAACTTCACAAGTGTAAAATATACTAGTACAAAATCTCCATTACAGACAAGAATTTACTCAAGAAATTGCAAAACCTGGGCTTCAAGGACATTAATTCGAGACAAGGTTTGAGATACGCGTTCATTCATGGATCGCTCTCTTTCCTCAGCAGCAGCAGCTTTAGCCTCTGCTTCCTGCAGAATCAATAAGAAAGATAATATATACACACATATGTACATAATAAGGAGATGGAAATTTTCAAAGATTAGAGTCAGGAAATTCTAGGAACCTGAACTCGAGAATTAAGGGTTCTCTCTACAGTAGCCCAAGCTTCGGCCCTCCTGGCATTTGTTTCCTGTAATTAGGATTCTTGTCAAACACAAATCCCTTGCAATTGAACTGGAACACTGAAAGAAAAGAAACTATAGTGCACAATGACCCTATTTTAATCTGAAAACAGCATAGTCACCTGCATGGCTTCAATTTGCCTTAAAAGTGGCCTTGTAGATTCTGGCACTTGAGTAATCAGTTCCTCACACCGTCTTTCACTTGCCTAGATACAACATACACCAAATTACACAAACTACAAAAAATGCAAAAAAAGTTGCTACAACTTAAATCAAGATTTTAAAAGGATAACCAATTGAAGGATAAGCCTAGAGTAAGGAAGCACACCTGATAACGCTTTTGAAGATCCTCAATGTCCCTGCGTAGCATGTCCTCTTTGAACACTGCCTGAAAATGGATAATGAAACATAACAATCAAGATCTTTGGAAAGTTAACTTAGTCAAAAGATAAACAGAAGATATTACAAAAAACCTGCTGTTCTTTTCGGCTTAATGTTTGCCTCAATTCTTCAAGTGCCTGGACCAGCATAGATTCACGTTCCCCAGCCTCTCTTAGACGACTCTCCAGCTCAGTTCTTGCTTCATTGTTAGCACGTGCTTCTGCTAATGCTTCAGCCTCTTTAGCTGCAGCCAAAGCGTTAGTATAATAATCTTTCTGAGCTGCAAGTTCTGCTTGATGTTTCTCTATTGTTTCTTGCAACAAATTCTCTGTAGCCATCTTGTCCCTCTTGATACTTTCTACTTTATTCTCCTCTACCTGGAATACATGGCATTGACCAGTATGGAAAAAGTTAAATTGGAAGTACTAATGAATATGAGAATTATCAAAACGTGCTGGCTCCAAAATAAAGAAATTTTATGCTGTCAACCACAGAGGAATATCACTATATTACAATCAGCATATCAGACATTATCCTAAGAGGAATGTGACCTTCAAAAGTAACACGCAATAATATATGATATCAAGTAAAGTACTGCTAGAATATCTGTGAATTCTGTTGTTCATGAAATTTAGCTTTTTGTTAGTCAAGTATATCATAAAGTTACAAAGTGATAAACAAATGTGTGAATGAGACTCAAACAGCAAGTTGAAAAGTGAATTAGTGTCGTACCATTTATATTCTATAGACTATACTGCATGGAAATTTTGTTTTATCATATTCCATGGTGAGTGAAGAGAATAATATTTGCTCAGAGTAGTTACCAGCTAATAATAATTTCAACAATGACTTCAGATAGAACTTCACCTGAAGTTTGGTAGTCAAACCTTTCTTCTCCTCCTCAAGCTCTCTAATCTAGCTTTCATTAAAAGAGTGCACAAAAGATTTATCATAATCATTAAAAAAGATCAAAGTTTGAGGAAAGGTGCAATAAGTGGCCTGCACACCTGAGCCCTTAGTTTCCTGATCGTAGATTCCTGAGCAGCCTGCTTTTTGGAAAGTTCTTCACCTGAGATATGAGACAATAATATGAAAAGCAGCCTCTTTACTCTCCACTAATTGAACCGTCACTATGCTTCAATGGACAAACGTTTAACTTTGAAAAATTTTAAAAAGAAAAAAAAAACAATGCCCTTTAGAGGACAAAATACATTTTACAACCAAAACAACACACATCTCTATATAATGCAACATAATTAAATAAGCCATCCCCATCCCTCTTTTCTTTCCTATAAACCTTGTCCAATCCCTTCCACTACAGTTAGAAAACTGTAGACTTACAAGACTATTGAAGAATGCTGCACTAGTCTGTTTAAAGGAACTTCAAGAGCATATGGCTTAAACTAATAAGACCTTGAGCGTAATATATAAGTACAGTTTTTTTCAATATAATTCAAAGTTGTATTTAAAACATCTCTTAGTGCATAATCTCAAATTCCCAACCATAAAATTCTAACCATTAAAATAACTAAGTAGCAACGACAACAATGACATTGATTAACTGCTTCACCTTCCTCAACCTTTAAACCTCGAAACGATTAACAACATGACATCACTACATTTATATACCAAGTTACAACCATGTCAATATTGCCAAACATATTACATCGTGGTGGCCCATGGTTGCAAAGATATCTCCATCCACTATGAATAGCCAAGGCTTCATCAAACCAGGTATTAATGAAATTACTTTCAATAAAATAGGACATATTTTCCCGGTATAATATAGGTCAACACTAACCATCCAAGTAGTGTCTCAGATTTCCACATGCAGAATACCCAAGAAAACTAGAAGCTACATACTCTGACTCTGACATGCACTAAAAATTATGTCATAAAAATTGTCACAAATACAACTGTTTACCTGATTCCCACCCCATCCCACCCCACAGGGAAGAGGAAGGAAAACAGTAAGCAAAATTCAAGGAATAAGAGAAAAGAGGGAACGTAAAACAAAAATAAAATTCTAATCAAAATTGGTGATGATCATAATCATACGCAAAGCTTTATAACAGAAATGTATTTGCAGGACAACTAAATCCTAAACAATTACATCAACGTTGTTAAGATATTAATAATTTAATATTATTAAAATATTCCTGGGCCTTCTACTACCAAGATACATAAGTGTTAAAATTCATGAGAATATTGTCTCAGTAGAAACTTGAATAAGAATTTCATTATCTAATTACCGTCCTTCATCTCTCTCATAGAAATATACAGACTTTTGTTATGTACCAAGGTCAATTCCCCAATCCAACTAAGTTCCAAACCCAAGTAATCTAATAACCAATTTAGAGATATAGTTTTTCATCACTCTAAACATTGTTCCCTTATTTAGAAGAGTCCTGTCATACACTCAAACCTTAAAACGTATTAATGACAGAAACAGATATGTATACACTCAAGTCTAGATGATACAGAATATTTTTTTCATTATTATTTCAGAAGTAGATCATATAGATATTATTTTACTTAATAATTTAGCCTTAGATTCAGATAGCTCTACCTTCGGCCATAACTTGATTAATTATTTCATCTTTTTCCTTTAAGAGAGCAGCTGCATCACTTTTTTTACTCTGCTCTCGTCGAAGAGTATCCCTTTCCTTAGTGAGAGCATACACCTACAATTATTCACATGAAATGAAATGCATGAAAACCACAATAGTTGTAGCTGAAATTTGATACTTCACAACATAAAACACATACCTTCCCTTGATTACCCACTTGGATAAATCATATTCTTCAAGAAAGCCAGATAAAATGCTAAGATGAATTTCATAGCTTATATTTATATTTAAGTTCCTTCACTATGTTTTCATTAGAATCAAATGTTTGATATAATATTATGAACTGACAGTACAAGAACTTGACTGATATACTTTCGTTGTCCCATAATGTCACACCCGAAAAATGCAACATGTATAGCAAATGTTAAGGAAAAAAAATGCAACTTTTAGAAACACTTTAAAAAATTGACTTTTATGGAGCTTCCTCCGAAATTTTATTCTCAAAAGGAAAATTTGGGAAAAAAAATTATTTCAGAGGATATATGTTTTAATGATACACATGTAAGTTGCTGCATATGTTGTGGATTTCTATACTGAAAAAGTCAACAGAGCTCCAATGTTAAGATTGAGATTTGAGGAAGCTATATATATGTAAGCTTTTCGACTTTGCTATTGAAATAAAAATTTAAAACTATAAACACTTTTTGTGAAATGAAATCAAAACAAAGATTTATAACAAATAATACCTTTCTCTCAAGAGTTGCAACCCTCTGATGGTATTCCTCTCGCAGAGTTTCAACTTCAGCCTCATTGGATTTTCTCTGTTCCAAAATTGTTAGAGAACAAAATATGAACATTTTGAAGGAACTGCAGAGCAGAAAAGCAGAAAGCAAAAACACACAATAAAAATGAGAGTGTGATATCATGTCTAGAGAAAAACAGGGATTTTCTCCGAAAGACGCACAAATGAAAACTGATACGGCCAAAAGAAAAAAGGAAGCACAAAGATTGTTCCCATAGATTCTATAAGGATAACTCTCAAAACCTATAGTATAAAAATCTTCAATGAAATATATTATCTGCAATTAATGTAGAACAAGTACTAACACAAAGAGAATCAAGAAGATAAACACAAAAAAAGCTTAAATGCTGAACTTGCTGTAAAAATATATATTATGTGCCACAACAATTTATTTGTTCACTTTTATCCATAATACAACCTCAGATTCCATGCCAGTTAGCCATATAATCACGTTATAGTTTCCATAATGCCAAATTGTCTCTTGGAAAAGTAAAATGGCAGACAATCAGCATCTGATGCCACAGAAGTGAAAATCATCATTTTAAATTTTTAATAGACAGGACATAATTCATGGATTACCTTAAAATGACAAGACAAATTGAGAAAATTTAACGAAAGAGAAAGACTAATTAGTACATTTAAACCTGACACAAACTAAATGGTAATAAAAAGACATAATATACCTTTAAATCCTCAATCATTGATTTTAAGTATTCATTTTCATTCATCAATTTTGCAATCTCATCAGCTTTAGCCTGCAAGGAAAATAAACAAAATTGAAATAAAATTGAAATGAAGTACAAATTGGTACTAGAATGAAATAATTTATTATAGCACATTTATGAAATCTCAGTCAATCCAAAACTAGGATTAACTGTCAGAACACAACTTAGCATTCTTATTAACTTTTCTATCCAGAGACCATGTGATCATGATTCTCTTAAACAATTACAAGAGCTGATCCCTACATTGTGATGCCTTCTTGGCACTTAGAATGCATAATTTCTTCTAAAAATAAACTTTGCTGCTATCATTACCATGTGTACATGCATCACCAATAATACCTGAGCTTGTCTTGCAGCACCTTGTAGGGCAGTTTCCATCATTTTCATTTCCCTTTTCACCCTCTCCAGTTCAAGCATAGAATCTGAGTCTGACATATTTGTCACAGAACTCAAACGTTGCTCTTTCATGTCAGTTTCAACATCATTGGGTAAGTGACTGCCTTCATTTTCATTAGTGGTTGCTTCATTTCCATGCAAAACTAAATTAGGTGCCACCTCAGAAGATGGAGGACTATCACTGGACAAGTGTTCAATACATGACTGATTAACACTATTGATTTCCTCAGAGGCCACAGAAGGTAACACATATGATTTGGTCTCATCACTTTCCTTGTTATCACTAACAGAAGGTAACTCAGAAGCCTTCGTCTCATCTATTTCCTTGCCATCAGGCCCAGCACTAGATGCTTCAGGCTGACCAGGAGAAGCTCCCTCCACACTCTGTTCTGCTTCCAGTCTCTCTTCTTCTCTACTCTCTTCTTCGGTCCTCTCTTGAAGATTCTCTTGCACATCAATAATACCATGTGAGTCATGAGGCTCAATAGTAGGGTGTATTGAATGTGGTTGTAATGACTCTGGACTAGTAGGGTTTTTCAATTCAACAGTCTCACTCTCTTGAACACTATTTACAGAAACCGAACTCTCAGCATTCTGAACAGCAGATTCAGAAAGCTCAAGAGGCGCCACTGGTAACTGGTGCTCTGACTCTCCTTGTTTTGTATTGAATGTGGTTGTTCCATCTGCTGACTCTTTATCCTCACCATGTTCCTCAACCTCTTGCACCTTAATTTCATCCTGGGCAGTACTTTCTTCAGTTTCAGTACGGACTGTCTCGTCAGCTTCCAAGGCTTCTTTTCCCTCAACCGCAGGTAGATCATCTGGAGACTCAGCTTTTTTCAATGATTTCTCAGTTCCAGATTCCTGTTCAGAGGATTCAAGTTTTTCAGATGTTTCTTCAGTATTTTCCTCACTTGTATTCCCCATAAATGCCATAACAGGATTGAATAGGGTTTTCCTGTCTGCAGCTAAAGGCCATGATGTTGCAGCTGGAAGATAAAAACAGAAGGCACAGCTATGATCAGTGTGAAACCTCCATTTTAAACATCAATTAGAAAATTGGGTTGCATTTCGAAATTATATAACTTTTTATTAATGCAACCGCCCAAAATATCTCTTTAGATACAATGAACAGCCAAGATCTAATAATAACTCCTAGCTCGTTGTTGTTAAGAATACTTCAGTTCAATCACAATGACATATTCAAATATTATAAGCTTCATTCTGAAAACAAGAACAGTGATAAGAACTTGAACGAAATATTTACCTTCATTGCTGGATTCAGACTTCTCTTCAAACCCAAGAGCATTGTCGAAATTTTTCTCAATATTCTTCACACTCTCCTGTAGTTTATTCACCGCACCCGCCAAATCAGGAAAGTTCCCCCATGTATTTTTCGCACCGAACCAAGCCATCTTCAAGCTACAAAACCACAAGAAAGACAACCTATAACGCCAACTACGAGTTTAATCAACTTTAATTTCAATAACAATTATAAGCAATATAACAGATCAAAAAGCAATCAAATTTAAATACTATACTAAACACAATCACCACCCAGCACCGAGACTCAGTTAAACATCTGAAATTCTTTCATATAAGCAAAAATGCGCTTGTGTGAGAAACTCATCGCACAATGACATAAAACCCACAAATCCGCAATCTCTCGATACTAAAAACAGAGATCGGGAAATAGAATTGGCGACGGAAAACAATTGACAAGAAAAGCCAACCTCGTGGGTCCGTAATGGAGCGACTGCGTTGGATCAGGAATCAAATCATGGTTTCAACTGATTGAACTCATGTAGTAGAATTTCACTCTCAAATTGAACACAATACAATTCGGTAATGGGGTGGAGAAAATGATAGTAGCTAAAGGGGTACAGGGGAAGGTGGGTTTGGCGCGTCGAGATTTCGGATTTGCGTGTGGGTTCGATTGATGTTGATGAGCTTTGCAATTGCAAAACTATATGCGGTGAATTGCGCCGAATTATTCCAGCGATGTCTATGAGAGAAGGATGAACGCAACGCAGTCGTATCGGCGTAATGAAGAAAACCTGTGTGTTTCACTGTGTAATAATGTGTTGTGTGGGTTAAGTTGGATTTTGGATAAGAGAGAGAGAGAGAAGGAGTGAGTAACTGTGAAGTTAAATTTAGAAGGCTATAAGCATTAAGCAGTGTAGTTTAGTTGAAAGGAGAATAAACGGAATTGATTTATGACATTGACAAAAAAAAAATATTCAAAGACAGAAAATATTGATGTTTCACTCTTGGGGTTAAGAAAAAATTATAAACTTTTATATCATAAAAATTAAATAAAAAGTTGAGCACTATTACAAAAACCAACTGAGAATTTTAAAATTTTTTTAAAAATCTTAGATAAAATTCAGAGTACAAAATGTTAATAGACATAATTAGCTATAAGTGAACATGTTATAAGTACTCTTGTTAATTTTTGCAGGTCTTCTCTCTGATTTCAGGATCTGTCATGATCCTAGAATTGTTCGGGATCCGATCTGCTGAAGTGTAGATTCAATGAAGTGCATAAAGTGTGTAGTACAGCACGGATACAAATCTTGATTTTTATTCTGAATGTTGGGCGATAAAAATTCAGCATGAGCAAAAATTCAACGTGGCAGAAATGAGAATGTTGCGTTGGATGAGTGGTCACACTAAAATGGATAGGATTAGGAATGATTATATTAGAGAGAAAGTGGGAGTAGCACCTATTGTCGAAAAATGAGTTGAAACACGCCTTAGGTGGTTTGGTCATGTACAAAGACGGCCGATAGAGGCTCCTGTCCGTAGAGTTGACCAAATGGAAGATAGTCTAATAACTAGAGGTAGGGAAAGACCAAAGAAAACAATAGGAGAAACGATTAACAAGGATCTATCTATAAACAACTTAACCATAGAAATGTACAAAGACAGAACATATTGGCGTCGCTTGATCCATATAGCCGACCCTATCTAATAAGAAAAGGCTTTGATTATTGTTGATTTAGATCAACATTTTATACATTTGCATTTTATTGGATCCAGATCCAAGTCTTGGTAGGAATAGTGCTGTAGTTTAATGTCTGTGGACGCTGTGCTGCTGCTGTAGGTTTTCGCTTCCTGCTTTGTCTCGGTCTATTTGTACCAAAACTCTGTTCTTCTAATTTTACCTCTTTTTACGAAGGGGGAATATATATATATATATATATGTTATAAGTGAAGTACATGGATGTGGTTGATAAACATAAACTGTTAGGCGTGGACTTTGAATTGAACCAAGCTAGCACCACCAGTAAACCAGACCTACCAATAGCATACCCAACTTGAACTAGGTACTGCCATTGATTGCTCCCAAATGGCCTTAGCCGTTAGAATCAATAGCTTGACTTCTCCTAATCCTAACCTTTGTAATATAAAAAAATCCGAATTCTGTCCCGTCGTGAGATTTTAATCAGCTCGAATCAAATTGTAGAACCAAAGAAAATTCTAGATATTGATAATTTCGACAAAAAAAAAATATAGAATCCTCAACTTTTTAGTTAAGTTATACTTTAAATTTGAGAATTAGTAAATTTGGTTAAAACGGATAAAAAGATAATCTAATGAAAAAGACTATTTTTTACAAGGACAAAAGGATATTTTTAATCCCTTAACTATATCTCATATTTCAGTTTTGTCTCATGAATTTCATTGGTGTTACTTTAATCCCTTAATTAGATAATTTTAAGAAATCAATAAAATAAAAATTCTAACTACTAACACGGTTAATTTATTTGACAAAAAATGCTGACTCAATTTATTTTAATTCATAATTGATTTTGAAGTATACTTATAAACTAATGAAGTGTTCGTTAAAATAAACTCCGAGTCCGTCATTTCTGTCAAATAAATTAATGATATCTTTTTATTGATTTTTTAAAGTCAAATGAGTAGAGTCACACTAATCAACTTGAATTTGAAGGAACTAAACTAAAATATGAGATATAGCAAAGGAGTAAAAATACCATTTTGCCTTAACTAAGTATCCACCTTAAGTGCATAATAGTATCTCAAACAGATTGATTAGACAGAAAATATCTGTAGTAATAAAATGGGTTAGATTAGAGAATGAACTTAACAGTAAGCAGAGAATCAAAGCAGGGCCTTACATGACTTTTGTGCATGCCATGCCACTTGTTTTTCTCAATTTGACTCAAGTTTCATCTTCTTCCTTCACCAATAATCACCACAAGAACAAACGCCATCTTTAAAATGGTGATAGCGATTAACGTCTCTCACAGTGACTTCCCTATCTGTGATTTTGGAGATGAACTTGATAGCAACATGGCAGTCCTCACAAATCCTGAGATTCTTCGTTATCAAAAGCCTTGTTCCTGGCAATGTACTTATCAGTCCAAACGCAATAGCTAGCCTTTCACTGTGACTACACACCTGGTTACTTTTCTCATCTTCTTCCACATCATGGAACACAGATCCTGTGTCTGGGACATACCCAGATTCTCTCATCAGTCTCTCTAGCCTCCTCAACTCGGCATATATCGCATCGGTTTTCGGATGCGAAACATCCCCAGAAAGAAATGAATGGACTTTGTTCTTCACTTCAATCCAGCTACAAGCAGTGCTTTTCTTGATTCCTTTTTCAATCATTAACTCCCTCAACCTTGCAACTCCATCCCACTTACCTGATTGAGCATACATGTTTGATAAAATCACATAGTTTCCAGCATCTTCTGGCTCAAGCTCAATTAGTTTCTCCAATGCTAGCTCTGCCAATTCTACATTCCCATGGATCTTGCATGAATTTAGCAGGGCACCCCATATACCAGAGTCTGGCCTTACATTCATACATGTTATAAGGTCATAAGCTTCATCTAATTCACCACAGTGTCCAAGGAGATCAACCATGCATGTGTAGTGTTGAACTAAGGGACGGATAGAGTAATCTCTCAACATTGAGTTGAAGAAGGCTCGCCCTTCATCAAGCAAACGGCCTCGGCTGCACGCTGCGAGGACACCGACGAAGGTTATATGATCTGGTTGAGATTCTTTCTTCATTTTCTCAAATAAATCCAAGGCTTCATTGGCATGACCATGCATTGCATAACCAGCAATAATGGCATTCCAAGATACA
This sequence comes from Senna tora, assembly GCA_014851425.1. NCBI lineage: Eukaryota > Viridiplantae > Streptophyta > Magnoliopsida > Fabales > Fabaceae > Senna > Senna tora. The sequence goes on from CM026268.1 coordinate 2,916,007, forward strand.
ACCCTTTTCTCTTTAAGCCGCTCGAATAAGTTTCGAGCAACCTTCACAGAACCACATTTTGCATACATATCCAGTAATGCAGTATTGACCCTGTCATTGGATTGAAACCAATGTCTCCAACCAAACCCATGGATTTCTCTTCCATGAGGAAGACAAGCAATGTCAGCTGAAGATGAAATCACAGTGACAAGAGTTGCCTCATTAGGCCTCACGCCTCTTGCTGCCATTTCACTGCAGAGAGAGAGTGATTCATTAGGGTGTCCATTTTGAGCATAAGCTGCCAGCATGGAATTCCACAACACAGAATCTCTCACAACAATTTTATCAAACACTTGGCGTGCATCTCCCACACAACCACACTTGCCATACATGTCAATAAGAGCTGCTCCCACAAACACATCTGTCTCCCACCCAGTACGTATCACCCACTCATGAATGTCCCTTCCATCCCTCATTGCAGAAAGTGCAGAGCAAGCTTTTAGAACAAATGGGAAAGTGAAATTATCTGGCCGTAGCCCATAATCAAGCATCTGGTAAAAAAGCGAAATGGCAACCTCGTAAGGCCCATTCCATGCATAACCCCGAATCAGCACATTCCACAGAAATAAATTCCCTTTGGGAATTCTGTCGAACACTTGGTGGGCATTGCGTAGAGAGTTGCAAACGGAGTAGAGGTTAACAAGTTTAGTAGCTAAATCTTGATTGTAAGCAATACCCAGTTGGCACAATCGGGCATGGAGCTGTCTCCCGGGTCCGATCGCCTTGCCGGCGATACAGGATCGGAGGAGAGACGCGTAATAGGAAGGTGGCGGTGGTGGAAGAAAAGGATCGACTTGGAGGGGTGACTTGGGATGTGGGGTAAGGGTGGTGATGAGAAACTTGTGTGGCAAATGAGTGACGCGACGACTCTTGAAACGAACAAGGTGAAACATAGAATGGATTGTCAAAATAGCAAGAGCAAATGAGTGTTATTTTAGGGTTATTTTGGTGCCATTTCAGCTGAGAAAGACGGAGCCTTTATGTTAGAGTTAAAGAGAATATTGTCTTTTTTGCATTTGAGATGATGTTCTATTTCATTTTAATCCCAATAAAACATACTTTTGCAATAAAAAATACATATATCTTTCATTTTAGACCCCAAACAAACATGTGTATTTTTTCTGCATCTACTTAATGCCATAAGCGACCACCAAAATGGCAGCATAGCTGCATAGGTCATATTTTTATCTCATGTTTGTCACTTAAATACATATTATATATTTACCATATATTGATATTAATTTTTAGTGCCCAAACATGTTATATATTTATCATTGTTTATGTAATTTATTAGATGATTATTGTTAATGTCAATTGGTAACTTCATTACCTTTAATTTAATTTAATTTAATTTTTATCTACTATTTGCAGGGAAAATGTTAATTTAGAAATTGATTGGAAGCCTAAAATTGGAATGGAATCTGACAATGTAGAGGGTGCTTGAAATTTTTGAAAGGAATATGGTGGTAAAGAGGATTCGGGGTTCGAAAGGATTATGTCAACAAAAACAATAAAGACAAAACAATAATAATTTCTTGTCGATTTGTTTGCTGTAAAGTGACAAGCTATGTAACACATGATACAATTGTAACTCATGTATGAGACTTTTGTATGCTTATATTAAAAATCTATTGTGACATGACAAGCTATGTAATACATGATACAATTGAATGAAAAATATATATATACGATAATTCTTGAGAGCAATTTTATGGGAAACATATAATTTTATTGAATAAATGTATTCTCTTACAAAATGACAATTCCTACCCATAATTAACAACATTTTGATTCCCACCTAACATCTCAATCCCTTTTGCTCTAACATACATGAAACTTAACATATAATACATAAAAGAAAAGAAGAAAAAAAAAAGCAAAATACTATTTAGTCCTTGAATTATTGGTTAAACTACTATTTAGTTCCTAAATTTATCAAAAATATTATTTAGTCCCGAAATTTTTAACTATGTCAACTTTTTAGTCCCTGAATTTGACAAAATACTATTTAGTCCTCGAATTTGTAACTATATCAATTATTTACTCCTTAAACTTGGCAAAAATACTATTTAATCATCGAATTTGCAACTCTGTCAACTATTTATCTCCTGACTGTTACCCGTTATAGTTGACAGAGTTGCAAATTCGGTGATTAAATAGTATTTTTGTCAAGTTTGAAGATTAAATAGTTGACATATTTACAAATTCAGAGATTAAATAATAATTTGACTAACAATTCAAGGACTAAATAATATTTTGCCTCCAAAAAAAAACACCAACAAGTCTTCCACCTCTTTCACCTTGACTTCTGGCATTCTTCAAAAAACCATAGTACAACAGCAAAAACAATAAAAGAAAAAATATAATGGGGTATTGTAGAATTCACATAATATTAAACTTGTATTATTGACAAAACTTAAATGTAGAAGATAGCAACTGTTGGACAATAAGCTCTTTATGTCATTGTTCTATTTTTATATGTTAGTGAGGTGTATCTATTATTTGAGGCCTCCCAAGTTCCCTGAATTACGTGTCGTGTTGGAATTTTTTTTAGATTTAAATTTCTAATTATTTTATTATTATTGTTATTTGAAAGTACTACTGAGTAAGAGTCCATTAAAAACTTTGACTAATTTAATTTAATTTTTTTAATAATCATAAAGTTGTATACATTATACATAGGAGTTGGATATAATAAAATTACTATTTTCTCACAAGTCACATAACGTTGAATTTGGATTTCAATTTTTTATTAAGAAAAGTATTCTACCTTGAACATAATTATTTTTAATAAAAAATAACTAAAAATTGTAGAATTTTATAATTTTACATCCATCATAGCACAACTTATAATTTAATAATTCGAGTGAATCCATATATAATTTTAACTCTTCAAATTTATTTATTTTAAAGTTAAAAATATATAATTTATTAGACGTCAAACATATTAAATTAAATTGAAGGTTCCTACTATGACCTTTGAAAATCTTTGTTGAATGCTTATTTTAATTTCTATATCTGGTTATATTTAAGTAAACTATTTATATTGAGTATTTATGTATTCAATTAAATATATGTCAATTATTTAAATTGTTTAAACTAATTATTTTTTATTCACACAACTAAACTCTTACAAGTGTGTTACTTAAAATTTTGAGTTTCACAACCTTTGCACATGCAAAACTCATTCAGAAAAAAATATTAAAATCCACCACCTAATTAATTAATTAAAGTAATAATTCGTTGATTATTTTGTGGATATTTTGAGAGCAAGTGCAATTAGTATATTGAAAGGAGTAGATGTTTAGTGGTACGGTAGTACTGAACTTCAGTATATCCCTCCAATCAGTTGGTTCCTAAACCATTCAAGGTGGGCCCTAATTAATGTGAGTATTTATTAATATTAACAAATGGCACTATATAATTGGAGGGATGTACTGAAGTTCAGTAGTACGGTACCATTGAACTTTTATCCTATTGAAAGATGTACATCATGATTAATCATGCTTACTTCATAGTATGACAAAAGATTATTAATGTTTGATGTGATTTCAAAAAAAAAAAGATTAATGTTTGATGTTTCTGGATATGGTTTTGACTGCTTAAGAAATAAATGTATGTCTGCTTAACCTTTAATTAATTAATAAGATCGTGATAATATATATGTTGACTTCTAGAAACATTAACCAAAAATCAAATATCGTTTACTATATATTATTTTGATATTTGTGTATGATTATATACATATTACGTAATTTTTTTTAAAAAAAAATTGAGAATAAAAAATTTAACTACACAATGCAAGTCTTACTAAAAATAATATATAAGTTTAGGTATCAACTTTTATATTTTTGTTATTAGATTTCTTTACTTAAAAAATCTTCATAATAGGTACTTCGTTATGTTCTTCTTAAATAAAGTCTCAGTGAGGTTTGATTAATGGTAAAATTTTTAGTGTGAGAGCTTTATTCTTATTATGGTAACTTCGCTAATTCGAATCATATTAGTCAAAATCTAATGACTTTTAAATATTGATTGGTTTCAACCTAAAAATAGAATACTATATAAAAACAATTAACACATATTAGGTCTAATAGAAAAGTTTATATAGTGCCTCACAATGAGAAGATGTTTAGTACTACGAGAATGTACACTGAAAAATCAATACTCTCTCCATTTATTACTCATCATTTGTTAATATTTATAAAAAAATTGTTGATAATCTATTTAGAGTGGATATAATTATTAATGTGTATCTATATTAATATTGACAAATAATATTGAATAAATTGAAGGAATAATGCGTGATACTAGACTTTTATTCCCTCACAAGTCATAACATGAAAAATAATTATATTATTGAATAAAAAATTATATTTTGTGTTCAATAGTAACCTTAAGTAGAAATTTTTTTTTTTGGCCTGAACCTTAAGTAGAATTACAAAAAAAATATTTGTGAGAGTTAAAAAAAAGAAAATAATATATAAAATAAATTGTAAAAGCTTAATTATAAAATAATAAATTAATTTGTTATCAATAATAAATAATAAATTAATTAACTGTAAAAATTATACACATAATATTATTAATTATTATTTGTGTGGGCTTTAATTTGCTGTAGTCTGTCAATAATGTTCGAGAAACCCATGTGTGAACGGAATATATATAATACTGTGACATGATAAAATTTAGGAAAACCATTCACACCACATTATTTTCTTTTAAAAAGGTAAAATTGCGCTTATAATAATTCTTTTATTTTAAAAATTTGCACTCTTGAAAATTTAAAAATTTTATTATTTTTAATTAAAATATATTTTTCATAAAAAAAATAAAGATGTATAATTCACTCAGTCCAAAAAAAATTAATTTAAGTGTCATTTAATTAATATCGTTTATTAATAATTGATATTATATTCAATAACATTATTTATTAATTTGGTTATTATAATTGACATTAAAATATTTTTTACATAATTTTTTATTTTAATTTAATTTGATTGTCATAATTAACGTTAAAATGTTTACAACACAATCTTTAAGTTAATTTAACGGTAAAAAAGTAATGCGTGTTAATTCTTTTAGGCTTTTAATTAGCGTTACTAGTTTGGCGTCACTGTCAATTTTGTTCTCAATATTTTTTTGCTGTCAATTATATTTCTAACGTTTTATTTTTTTATCAATATTACCGTTTTTTCACTAACGTCGTTAAACAATTAATAATTTTTGTTGGCGTAACATCACAGGTGGCAAAATAAGCTGACCAGGCAAAATTTTTCTTAATTTGCAATACTGTGTGCGAAAGAAAATTACTTTTGTGCGAGAAACTAAGAGAAAATAACTTGGATTTTTTTTTCTCTCTTTCTTAGTATTGCAAACTAAGAGAGAGAAGAAAATATAACAATCAAAGCCTTATCCCACTAGGTAGGGTCGGCTATATGGATCAAGCGGCGTCAATATGTTCTGTCTTTGCACATTTCTATAGTTAAGTTATTTATAGCTAGATCCCTCTTAATCGTTTCTCCTATTGTTTTCTTTGGTCTTCCCCTACCTCTAGTTATTAGGTTATCTTCCATTTGGTCAACTCTACATACCGCAGCCTCTTTCGGCCGCCTTTGTACATGACCAAACCACCTAAGGCGTGTTTCGACTAATTTTTCGACAATAGATGCTACCCCCACTTAGAGAGAAAAAAATATAAGTTAAAAAAAAAAATCTTGTCAGCAGTCACGTTAGCAAAATTCGTTAATTATTTAACGGCGTTAGTGAAAAAGGTAACATTGGTAGAAAAATAAAATGTTGGGGTATAATTGACAGCAAAAAAAATGTAAAGACAAAATTGACAGTAACGCCAAACGTTGAAAATTAAATAAAAAACACCCTTTTGTCTATTTGTTTATATATTAATTAAATATAATTTAATTATATAAATAATATATATAAGAACGTTTTGAATAACATATAAACTTGTAAATTTTCTAATTATAAAAATATTTTTTTTAAATAAAAAATATTTTATTCTAAAATTTAAAATGTGTATATATGTCAAGATTTGAAAAAGTCATAACTCATAGGGCACGTTCATTAGGCAGAAATAAAAATGGAAACGGAATGTATTTGATGTATTTAGTAGTAAAAGTTTGGTAATAAAAATGGAAAGAGAATGTATTAAAATGACCATTTTACCCCTTATATTAAAATAATAAAAAGAAAATAGGGTTATAATTGTGTCAAATCATATCAAATCAGAGTGATATAATAGATATTTTGTATTTTTTTCTTTTTAAAGTTGATGAAAATGAAAAAATTAAAAAATAAGTGGGGTCCAGTGGGCCCCACCTTTCCATTGGCTTTTCATTTGTTGTTTCTTGCAAGTGAACATGCTTATAACGTTTACAACAAATATATATTTGACATGCATTTAATTTGAATAAGAGAATTATATAATTCTATTTTTTGTCTATGATAGTGATTAATCTCTTCGTTAAATTGTAGGCACTTCAAAAGATGATACAAAAATTTAAAATTATTTTATACTTAAAATTAAAAATTAAACCTCTAATACTTAGTTAAAAATAAACGAATCCCTTCCAATTAAATCATTGAGTTATTCATATCTAGTTTTATGGGTGGGACTTGGGAGATTGACTGATGACTGTTTGGCCTAGCTAGCTAATAATTTAGCTTATGCTTTTTATTTTGAAGCATAAACTCAATTTTTTAATTTCTACTCCAAAGTACTTTTGATTATTTTTCAAACACCTTAAAATTCTAAAATAAACACTTTTATGAAAAATAAAATGTTTCTTCCCTTAAAAAGAACTTTTTCAACAAATATTTTTTATTCAAATTTTTTTTTTAACTGTGAAGGACGTACACGAGTTAAACTAGATCAAATTGAGAAAGAATTGAATGAGAAAACCGAACCAAACAAACTCATGACCAATTAGCGGGTTGATTCGGGTTAAATGAGGTGTTGCCTAACTGTTTTTAAAACTTTTTTATATATTACTTTTCTCTTTTTATCTTTCCTCTTCTTGTTGGTTTGGTGTTTGGATTAGTCTTTAATGTTTGGTAATTTTTAAACTATATTTTGTACACAATACATAAATAAGATTAATTTATTTTTCTTATTAATGAATGACAATGCACTTTAATTAAAATTTAACAATTAAACGTTGCACACTTATATTTTCACACATTATATCACAATAATTAAGTTCTATCAGAAAAAAATACACGTTAATGATTACTTAAGCATCTATTATAAATTATACATAAACTAAATAAATAAAAAAAGACACCTTATAACTCATAAATAAGTAACCAACCCAAGTTTGTGGATTGGATTAAATTGAATTAAAGGTGTAAACAAATTGGATCCTTATAATTATCTTCATGCAATTTTTACAAAAAAAATCTAAAACATTACTCTAAAGAATATATTCTCAATTTTACCAAACAAATAAAGAAAAACTCTTGTAGGACCTACCTTCGTATCTAAGGTAAGATCAGCTTAATTAAGGATGGAGTATGTTTCACGTTTAATTAAGGATCAGCTTTATATTGTTCTTTTCTCCAATTAATTATAATTTTAATGCTAATCTTTTTTTATCTTTAAATATATATATATATATATATATATTTTGTCTAGACCAGGGTATCCACCGTCGAGCACAGTGACTAATCCCCTCGTTGAATTGTAGGCACCTCGAAGGGTGGGACAGCTGGCCCAAAGATTTAAAGTTGCTCTATACCCAAAGCAGGAATCGAACCCCTGACACTTGGTTAAGGATAGATGAATCCCTTCCACTCAACCACACCCTTGAGTTATATATATATAAAAATTTTCATTCTTCGATGTGACATAACATAACTATCAATTATACATTTGTTTCATGAATCATGACTAACAATATTATTATTAATTATAGGTTAAAACTTCATTTTGGTCCCTTATGTTGTACTCAAGTTTTATAATGGTCCTTTATGTTTTAAAATTTTTAAATTGGTCCTTTATGTTGCACAAAAGTTCCAAATTGGTCATTCCGTCCATGTCTTCTGTTAAATGCTGACGTGATTGTTGAGGTGGACATATCACCTCTCATACGTGTCCATTTAAGACTTTAAGCTGATATGTTATGCTACGTCATCGCCACGTCATCTTCTATCGCATTATTTGTGATGACGTGACGATGACGTAGCATGATACGTCAACACGCCACGTCAGCAATTAACTTTAGAAATTAACGGGATTGGACGGAAGGACCAATTTAAAACTTCTGTGCAACATAAAGAATCAATTTAAAACTTTTAAAACATAAAAGACCAATATAAAACTTGAATATAACATAAAGGACTAAAATAGACTTTTAAACCTTAATTATATTCTCACCATCGTAATATACAACAATATCATTTGTCTTAACAACGGCTAGCTACCTAATCTTTTATATATGTCACTCTCTATTTTTCTTTCGCTTATGGTTAACCTTCTCCCTTTTTAACTAATTAGAACATGAATTTTTCTTATTTGTAAAAAAAGTTACATGAGATGCAACTTGTTTTGGATCAATCTCAATGTGTAAAAAGTATCTTGTTATATAAATTTATAAATTTGTTATGTTTAATTCACGTGAATGTAGTAGCTAGTCAACAAAACATGGATTTATCCACGGTTCCGTGGGAAAGCCGTGGGAAAACGGTGAAAAAAAATAAATTTTTTTTATTCAAAATTACCCACGGATTCGATTCCGTGAGTAATTTCATAAAATTAGCCACGGATTTACAATTCATGGGTAAATATCCGTGGGTAAATATTTATTATTTAAATTTTAGATGTATATATATAAAATATTTTACATTAAATAAACAACATGTGATAAATGGCTTAGTGGTAAATTTAAATAATACCATGCAAGGTATCCTGTCTTCGAATCTTTAAAAAGTCATTTTTCAAAAATATAATGTGGTCTCCGGAGGAGTTGTCGGCGGCGGGCGGCCGGCGGTGGTTGGTCACCGGAGGTGGTCGGTGGCTGATGGCCGACGACCGGTGAAGTTCGCCGGCGGCCAATCTAATTTATGAAATTCTCCACGGATTACCTACGGAATAATCTATGGGTAAAATACAAATTCCGCTGCTATTTCCCCACGGACTTTTCCATGGAAAAAAATAGCCACGGATGGGTCCGTGAGGAATTCTCCACGGACTCAAAATTCTGTAGGTAAATTTTTACCGACGCCAATTTTACCCACGGACACAGTCCGTGGGTAAACTCATTTACCCACGGAATAACACAGATTTACCCACGGATTTGTCTGTGGGTAAATCTGTGTTTTGTTGTAAATTTCTCATTTGATCTCTTAATCAAATGATGATGGTTCAAATTTTATCCGATATTATATAGCCAATTGTTTATCTTTAAATATAGAATCCATGGTAAAGAGATTAATCATTATTATCGACGGTGGATACTTTAATTTTAAAAAAATGCCTTTTTGAGTGATTTTCAAAATTATCAAGATCATGAGTGATTCTTAAAAGATTTGAAAATTTCATTTTTAATGCTCTCAAAATATTATTGTTAAATACTAAAAATATAATTATCATCAATTTTAAGATTTAAAACATTTCTCACTTCATTAAAAAAAATCTCACTTATAAATTTCCCACAACCCTAGGTAATACAATTATCATAAATTTTGGGACTAAAACATAAAAATCTTATAACATATGTGCAATATATATAGGATACTAGGCAGTGGGCACATTGTGATTGGTCTAAATTAAACAAGTTGCATCTCACGTAACTTCTCTTCACAAATTGCATCATCTATATCTATATCTATTTAATCTATATATATATATGGCTTTAGAGTTTTTGGTGTCACACAACCAAAGTGTGACACCAAAAAAATAACTTCCCTCTCATGATTTAATATATTATTTAAAATATAATTATTATATTATATTTTGAAGTTTAAAAAATTATCAAATATTTAATATTTTAAATCATAATAATAATTTTATCTAATATATTTTTTAAAAAAATAAAAAACAAATTACATGCACAGTATGTGCATGCGAAGCCTCTAGTATATTATATGAGAGTGGATTCTATGCTGGACAGCATAGAAAAGTAAGGAGAGAGAGTGATACATAATGGGTCCCACACATACATGTGTGGGACCCATTATGTCTCCTATTGGAGGAATAGGAATAAGAATGTGAAAGTGATGTGAACTGTGAAGCAATGTGAATAGAATAAAACTGGATAAAATTAAAAATAACTATTTTGCTCTTATATTAAAAATGAAAATGGAATAAAAGTGGATAAAAAAGTAAGAGCAAAAAACATAATTTCATCATATTACAAAAATAAGTATATTTGATAAGAAGAAAATGAAAATAAATATTAGATTATAAGAAGGATTACATCAATTTAAGATATATATTATTGTATTTTGTTATTTTGATGGTTGGTTTGGTCATTTAATGTAGTATTTATGCACTTTTAATATTTAATATTATTAATATATTAATGCATATAATGTGTCATGTATGACCGTATGAGTACTAATTATTACAATTTTTAAAAAAAATTACAATTTAAAATTAATAATTTGAAAACCTAAAAAATATCTATGAGGTTGTATTTGGTTAGTGGAGTGAATCCAACATTCTTCTTACTAAACATACTTTACTTTTTGTAATGTGATGAAATTATATTTTTGTCTTTACTTTTGTATCAACTTTTATTTCATTTCCACTTTTAATGTAAAGGTAAAATAGTCATTTTACTAAAACAATAATATGACATTAAAAATGTTTGTACTTTTAATTTATATTGATTTATTCATGCTTTTATTTATGTCATCTATCAAATTTTTAAATGCATATCTTGTGTCATGTTATTTTTATATTAATCAATATATAATATTTATTTGTAAATTTTTTTTGCCTTGACTAATCTGAAATTAACTCATATCATGTACCTGACTATAATGGAATAATTTCAATAGAAATAATTACATTTACAAAGTTTTAAATTCAAAACTTTACTTAAATAATACCAAACTATTTATTACTTAGATCAATCCATCTCTTATATCCCACTTCTTTGTTTAAAACATCACATTTTTATACATTTCATTGGTACAACATTATCATTGCGAGTACAATTAAACAACGAGACATGCATGAAAAGTTTTCATGAACCGGTATGTTTGGTATAAATGCACGGATGTACAGTACTGTAGAGAAAAGTGAGGGGAGAGATAGAGAGAAAAATTATGAGAGAGAAAAAGTATGATAAAAAGTGTATTTGGTATGTATAAAATGAGAATGGATCCAGTGCTTGGCTCTTCTATGCATTAGTATGCTAGGCCGATTTTTTTATAGTTTTATTCACTGTTTTATTTAAATTTGAGAAATTATAAACTTTTTTTAAGAATATCTAAAGTATGAAAGATATAGATACAAGAAAAATTTAAAACTCCACATAAATCGAGATTTACTATTTGTGGATTAGGGACTAACTTTTTAGTCCCTAACAAAGGTGTTCCTTAAACCATTCACGGTAGGTCCTTATTTGTGTGGAATTTTTATTTTTTTGTGTCCATAACTCTTATTCTTTAGAAAAAGTTTATAATTTCTCAAATTTAAATAAAAAAAGTGAATAAAATTATGAAAAATAATTGACCTAGCATACTAATGCATAGAAGAGTCAAGTATTAGATCCACTCTCGTATAAAATATGATGAAATTTTTTTTTAAAAATCGTAAAACACCACGATTTTACTGTTTGGATTCTTTACCAAACATACCCATAATTAAGCGAGGAAGGTCCAAATTTTCTACCATTAAATTAAATGTAAGAGTGAACTAACATTCAAAATTGTTTGGATATTGTTCAAAAATTAGTTCAACATTACTTAGTCATTAAAGTGAAATCGGTGCCAAACTTATAAAAGGAGCTCAAAAACTCTGTTTCAAACTGTATCAAGTCAATACACATTAAGTTTGTACTTGACTTTCTAAATTTCTCTTTATTCTCTTATTTTATAATAGATTGAGGTATTTAAATACTTGCTTTGGACAATATGAATATATACTTGGGGTAAGAAAAATTTGAGAGAATATTGTGTGATGTAATAATTTTTATATAATATGTTTTTTTTTCTAGTTGTCTTTTGACAACGATGATAGTTTTTTCTCCGATTTGAAGTTTCCACAATAATTCTTATGTAATGGTTGCATTTCTATTTTATCTTATTTTTCTAATTTATTATAAAAAAAGTTTTTTTTATCATATGAAAACGGAAAAAAAAAAGAAGAAGATATTTTTATCTATTATTATTATTATTATTATTATTCCCAACATAAAAGTTAAGCGCACAAAATTTTTATTATTATTCTCAACCTAATATTATTACTCTTTTCTTCTTTGAAAATTTTTTATTTATGATCTCAATTTTTTATAATTAAAAATTTATGATCTCAATTTAATTCTAAATTATATTAATCATTGAAAAATTTTATTTATCTTGATTCGTAGATTTTTAAAATTTAATCTTATAAAAATTGGCGTTTTCTGTAGAGATGAAATTATCCACAATATAATTTTGAGAAAATAAACTTAATATTTTCATAATTTAAAAACAAATTTGAATAAAAATCATGATTAACATATATATATATATATATATATATTTCCGATTTTAGCACATAAAATTCTTTAATATTATAAAAGTAAATTTCTAAAATGTCACGTCCTAAACGTTGTATTGTATGAGACAAGAAAAAAGTTGACATGATGATGATGATGATAAGAACTTTAGAAAAGATGGATGACCAATAAGCAATTTTGAAAAAAAAAAGAAGTAATAGTTTAGAGTTACAATAAGTTTTGATTTATTATTGTTTAATTATTATATTTGTTTTAAAATTGTTGTTATGTTAATTTTTTTAAAAATATTTTAATATAAATTTCAAAAAAAATTCAATAATTAAAATACAATAGATCATTCTGAAATTAAAGTATTATTTTGGTCATTAATATTTATATGAAGTTTAATGTTTGTCTTTAAAATTATTTTTTTTGTCGATTTTGGTCCTCAAGCGTAACACCGTTAACTTTTTGCCCTTAAATGATGACGTGACATACTTATATAGCACACCTCTCTCCTACGTGTCATATTTTAATGGCGTGGCATGACACATCACTGCCACACATTCAAATATGATGATGATGATGATGAAGGAAAGAAGATAATGATGTGGCAATTTGGGGTGAACCATACAGGATTATTGAGGACCAACATTAAATTTCATACAAACATTAAGGACCAAAATAATATTTTAACCAATATTAATATTACCCAAAAGAAAAAAAGACAAGTGGGGAACCATACAGGATTATTGAACGTTAATTCATGAGCTTGACTTTTCGAGTCATTGAATGAAAAGTGGATAGCATTTATGCGACTTCAATAAGATTTGTAAATAGGACAAAACTTTCCCATTAGTATTTATTTATTTATTTGTTTGTTGCTTGTTATTTATTATTATTAAAAAAAATTACTTTTTAATTCATTTATGACATGTTTCTTTTTTTTTTTTTGGGCCTTGACTTGTTTCTGTTATGACTTATGAGAGTGAATTCTTTCAATTTAACAAGTGGGTGAAGCGGTGGTCTCATGGAGTAAAGAGACATAAAGAGAAGAAGATATAATTTTTTTAAAAAAAATCTCTTAATTTTTCTCTTTTTTTTTGAATTTATCTATCTATATCATAATTTTATTATTATTTTAAAAAAATAGATCAAACTTAAGTAAAGTTTTTGAGGTGTGTTATCAAATTCTCCAATAAAATAAAATACGAGGCAAAAAATATTTATTTGACCAATTATAATTAAGTGAAAAAAGAATATAAAAACTAAATTTTATTTAAAAATATAAATAAAGTTTTATAAAAACTTTTATTATTAAAAGAACTTAATAACACACACCTAAAAAAAATATTACCTTCATTTTTTCCTTAAAAATAACAGGAGAGACATAAACATGATAAGGATAATATTTTAAAACAATGATAAATTTTGAGTCACTATTTATTTCTATATTCAACGGTACGGTAATATTGAAATTCAATATACCACTCCAATCAATTTGTTCATATTTCATTTAAAGTGGATCCTAATTAATATAAATTTTTATTAATATTAACAAATATCACTATATAATTAGAGGGATATATTAAAGTTCAATAATATAATAGTACCGAAGTTTTATTAAAAAAAACCTTGTCCAACATTTTAACCGCCAAGTTTTACCGGGTACTTTGTTTGGGGGAAGAAGGAGAATAGATCCTCTACATTATAAGGTGAAGTGTTCTCTAAAGTGAGGAGAGAAATAAAAAGAAAAAATTGTGGGTTCTACATTTTCACAATTTCTCTCTCTTAGTTGTTCTCTCTCCTTACTTTAATAAACACTTCACCTTACAATATAAAAGATCCGCCTCGAAAAAAAGTACTACTTGAGTTAAGTCTTAACGTTATTGGGTGCGTCTTTCTGAATCACTTCTTGACAAAAGTTTATAATGGTACTATAATTTATATTCGATATTCTTTTTATTTAATATTACATAAAAATTTGGTCACAACTTCTTTTAGGGCATGTTTTTTTTACAAAAAATGCCCAAGGAAATAAAAATGGTGGGCCCACCGGACTTCACTTACTTTTTTATTTTTTCATTTCCATCAACTTAAAAAAAAATACAAAATATCTATTATACCCCTCTGATTTGATATGATTTGACACAATTATAACATTCTTTTCTTTTTATTATTTTAATATAAGGGGTAAAATGGTCATTTTAATACATTTCCTTTCCATTTCCATTACCAAACTTTTACTACTAAACATATCAAATGCATTCCGTTTTTATTTTTGTTTCTATTTCTATTTCTATTTTTGTCTAATGAACGTGCCCTTAGGGTAAATGTCTTATTTTTCTTTTTCTATTATCTTTTATTGCAAAAAATAAAAAGAAGGGAGTCACACTAATAAAATATTATAAATAAATTATAAGATTTAAACTTATTTAATAAATAATAAATAAAGGAAGTATTATAAAGATTTAGTATTCCAACGTTAACTTCACCATGTGCCAATCAATGACATAAATATAATATTAAAGAATTATACCAACACGTGGTTGGTTGGAGTGGTAGATATTCCTTTAAGCAAGATTTCGGGTTCAAGTCTTGTATATAGAAAAATCTCTGCTGTGAGAGCTCTACTCTCATTATAAGATCTCAGCTATCTCGAACATGATTGCCTCCAATAAAAATATTTCTATAAAAAAAGAATTATTATTATATTTCTTTACACTTTTTCTTAACAATTTGTTATCGCTAATTTCTCTTTTTAATCTCCTCACATTACATAATATACATTTAAATTTGTTTTCAGAACGCATTTTTTTTATTTTATATTGTAAAATAAATAATTTTATGAGATGAACGACTAAAAAGATGATAAGAGAATCATTAATTATAATTAGAGGTTTCACATTTACCTCAATTGTTGGAATATATATATAATATAAAATTAGTATTAATTTTTTTAAAAAATAAATTAAAAATTAAGAAGTTATTTTTTCCTATTCTTTTAATAACTATCATTATCCCTCTTTCAAAATAAAAATAAACTATTATTATCTCTATTTTCTCTCTCCCTCTATATTCTCACATCATATATTTTTATTTTTGATTATTTAAATGACTATTTTAAAAGACCATTTATCAGAGACCTAACAACCATATTAATATAATTAGGTATTCCTCTCTTCTGCCGCACTGCCGCTTTGCTTCTTCATCTAAATTACACAAGCAGCTTCTTCTTAGTTCTTACCAGGAGGGGTTGCTATAATTTGCAAATTTTTGTAGTTTAACAACCCCTCCTTATTTTCTTTATTTTCTTTGATTTTAGTACTTAAACTAAATAGATCTTTTAGATTTATATTGTCCCCCCATTATGTTGGTGGTGTTTTTTTTTTCAGATTTATTCTGTGTTTTTGTCTTCCTTTGTGAAAGTTTACTCTCTAATTGCTAGATCTTCTTAGATCTGGTAACTAGAGTTGGGTTTTTTTTACGTTTGTGTATGAAGTTTTTTTACGGATCTACAGATCTTTATGTCAGAAAGCTTCCACTTTATCATGTTGTTAGAAAATTTCAAGGTACGCTCAACTTTGAAGATTACTACAGATTTGATATACAAGAGATCTAACAATAAAAACTTTGTTGACAACATCAAGAATAGTGAAGTTTTTCATCTCAAGTTTATCTTACAAATTAAATGGGACCAGTTGATCTTTATTCGCCCTTAGTTCAACAATTTTTACGAATTCTTTCTTCTATATTGTTAGGATGAAGTTGTTTGATTTATTGTAAGTGCCGTTGGGCTTTTCTATAATTTGATGAATTTTATTATTATTATAAAAAAAACAACCATATTAATATAGATATTAAAAATGTCCCATTGATTCAAGTCCATCTAATTTTATTTTAACCTACCATATATATATATATATATATATATATATATATATATAAAATTTTAAGAATAATTAAATATAATAGAATATTATTGATAACCATAAAATATGACTCTACCCACATTTTTTTCACCAAATTCTTAAGAAATAACACACACACGCACACATATATTCCAAAACTATATAATTTAAAAAATAATTAAATATAATATATATATATATATATATATATATATATATATATATATATATATAGTTTATGTTAATTAAAGAACATCACTCTTATATATATAATATAGATATATATATCCTCTCCAAAAAGAAAAGTTTATAAAATAAAAAAAAAAGAGAGAAAGAAAGTAGCCTGAATTAATCCTTCCATTTAGGTTTTTATATTGAATCCCTATGGCCTACATACATATGACATATCCGATCCCTTTATCCCTTTTTTCTTTTTTCTATCTTTTCTCTCTCTATTCCTTCATCGTCCTCGATCCTCACTTGTTGTCCCATAGCCATGAACATTCAACATGTCCAATAATAATAACCACCCTTCCTCTCCTCAAAACTTGTCTCTCTCCCTTGTAAGCACACCTTCTTCAATCTCTCTCTCTCTCTCTCTCTCTCTATATATATATATATTACCTTTCTTAAATTCCTAATCTTTATATCAATATATATATGTATATAGGGTTTTTCTAATTTCAACCTAATTAATCTCTCTCTCTCTCTCTACATATATTTATATATTACTATATATATTTATGTGTACTAGTCTACTATATATAGTATATTTCCTGCATATGTGTAAATTAATTTGATGATTTTGCCATCCAATTAATTAATTATTTATTTAATTGAAAGGCCGGAATCTTTAACCGTGCGGCAGAGGAGGCCGGGCGGCGAGATTTGGATTTGGAGTTGGACGTCGAGATTAGCAGCGAAAACTCCGGCGGGCTTGCCGGGAGATCATCGCGATCCGACGATGGTTTCGACGGTGAAGGAGAGCCCGATGGTGACGGTGATGGCGACGGAGACAAAAAGAAAAAGAAAAAGAGGAAGAAACTTCAAAGGCACACGGCTGAGCAGATCAGAGAAATGGAAGCGTACGTACTTAATACCACTTTTTTTTTTTAATTCTACTAATTAATACTTAATAATTACTTTCCCCTTCTATATATATATATATAATTGTGTGTACGTATATATCTACGTAATTAATATACGTATATATATACAAATTAATACCACTTTTTTTCTTGTTAATGGAGTGGACATTATTGTTAGGGATAGAAGATATAGTCATCGTAGATAGAGAGAGATCGAAGTGAGAACTGAAATTAACAGAATTACACTTACATCCAACTCTAAGTTTATACCCAATAAAGTATAAAAATTTTAAAATTATTAAGCTATAGTTAATTTTAACTAACTCTCCAATACTCAAAATTTCATGTGAGATTGGAATATAATAGAAGGTAAGCTAATAATTAATTCATATATTACTAATAATTAAGTATTGAGATCCGTTAAAATTAAACTTAAGGGGATGATTTGTTATCAGTAGTGCAAGTTTTTATATGAGTCAGTTAAATACAATTGATTTCTTTGTATCTGTTTGGAAAGTAGATGTTCAGTATATCCTTTTAATCAGATTTATTCAAGATGTGTTCTTATTAATGTGAGTTTAACAAATGACACTATATGATTAGAAAGATGCACTGAAGTTCAGTAGTACGATAGTACTGAACTTTTATTCTTACTGAGTAATGTTGATATCAAACTTAGTTTAAATTAATTAAAAAATTTGTTCATCAAAGATGAATGAAATGGTGTAATAATGCCATATGTTGGCAAAGATGAAAGACAATGTGTTGAAAGTTTAATTCAGCTTTAGAGGACATTATTCATGTTTTTTTTTTTTGGAAGTAAAGTATGATATCCAATTGTAGATAAAAAAGGAGTACATGTTGAGTCTAGTACGAAATTACTGAATTTTTGTATATTTCTTTAATCAATTGATTTTTAATAATTCATTCAAGGTGTACTCTTCTTAATGTGAGCTCCTATTAATATTAATAAATAATACTATATAATTAGAGGGATGTATTAAAGTTTAGTAATATTATAGTACTAAACCTTTATCACAAAGAAAAAAAAAATTTCTATTTGTACAATATTTATTTTAAGAGTGTTAATTTTGGAACAAATTTTACTTGTTTTAAAAACATGGAGGACAAGATCAACATACATAAAACATGTAGAACAAAATTGATTATGAATACAAACTTATTAATTAGTTCTTAACTAGTATTAAAGGGCATTAATTATATATTCTTAATTAACTAGTATTTACATACTTTTGCATGATAACATCTATATAAAGAATTTTGGTCCTGCTAAAATATGAATACACATATATAAACACATTACAAAACTAGTTCTTAATCAAAAGATGTTATATATTTTGAAATTGGAAAAAAATTAATTAGTATATATCATTAATGCAATGCAATTTAGAAGTATGTTTTTGCAACAAACCAATATTATAATATTATTGTAGTATATGTGCATGTAATTAATTTATAAATATTTTTTAAAAAATGAAACTTACTCAAGAAAAAAGATTTTCAGTTTCTAAAGTCAACAATTTATTTGGTCATTTCCCAATCTAGTGATTCTTATTATTATTATTATTATTTGGCTATAATCTAGTGATTCTTATAATGTTGAATAAGTAGTACTTTCAAAAATATAATATGCAGTTAGTTAACATCAATATATGTATAGTTAGTTCACATCAAGCAATGATATTTTTTGAAACTAACAATATAGCTCTTATCTGCACAATGATTTCTGTGTCTATATATATATATAAATGTAATCAAATATGTAAATTAAAAATAATATTTTATTTTTAAATGATATTCTTCATATATAAAATATAAAATTCACAATTTATATAACTCAATAGTAACTTTATGTAATTGTATTTTAAAAACGAATAGCAAATCTATTAATAACATTAATATGGTATTATAACTTGTTATTTAATTAAGTGAGGTTTTCTTTAAGACATAAAATTAGAATGTACATAATAAACTATTGAAGATATATAATTATGTTTATATTTTAGAAACTTTAAATGTATATATTAGAAATTCATAATATTTTTTTCTGAAATCCATAATAATTATGAGTGGAAATTAAATGAATAAAAATTAGATATAAAAGTTCAGTACTACAGTAGTACTGAACTTCGGTATATTCCTTCAATCATATAGTATCATTAGTTAATATTAATAAAAACTTACATTAATAAAGACTCACTTTAAATAGATTATAGATCAATTGATTGGAGGGATATACTAAATTCAGTACTACCGTACGAATTATGAAGATGCTTTCGAAAATTATATACAAAAATTTTAAGTTTTTCAATGTATTAAATGTCCAAATGATATTGATGAATTATATATGGATGAGTTAATGCGTCACCAGGAAGTATATTTTTCAACATTTAATTCAAACTAATAATTTACTTGTAAGATTTATATTAACTTATCTTTTCATTTATGTTTTTTTTAAGGATTAATTTATGTCTTAATGCTTCATTACACAGTTTCAAACCAATTTAGCTTTAGTGTGATTATTTTTTCAATATATGTTAAATTGAAATCCAAAATGTATATCTTATTTACATTAAGTTTAAAAGTATTCATATCACGCATGTCAAAAAAATATTCACACTACAAAAATTTTTTTTTAACATTGGTTATGACGATTAATTAACACAAAAGTTATTAGACTCAATATCACAACTAATAATGAAAGTTATGTTGAAAGCAATTTAATGTCAATTAAACTTACTAGATTAACAAATAAAGTTGTTAACAAATCATGTTAATGGATTATATATAACGTTAATTATTAATGAATAATTTTAATTATCAAACATTAAAATTAATATGTTTTTTGTTCATAAAAAATTAATTTTTTAAGTGTCATATATATCCAATAGAGTGAAAGCAAAATCTAATTAATGCTTTTACCCGTGACCTCTCCGAGCTCCTAATTAAAAACAAAAACCATCTAAACCCACTTATGCTATAGCCTAAACAAATGCATTTCTTCCCCTTAATTACCATGAAAAATGAAAATAAAAATGTCAAGTATATTGCTATTTTTTGTTGGATTCACATCCTCTTTGGTTCAAATTTAATAAAATTTGTTATTTTACAGGTCGACCTATATGCGAGTTAATTTATATAAAAAAATATTATTTTACACATTCACCGAATACAAATTAATATGTAAAAAAATGCTAACTATAAAAATTTTACCAATTTTAAATTCTTGAAGATCCATTTTCATTTTTATTCTCATGACTCCTAACTCTTACCTACCTTTTACCCTCAAAGTCAGCTCCTTAATTCCTTTCACATTAAACTGCCAACTTAGCAATAGGTCTCATCTCATAAATCCAAGCAAAATATTAGATTTCTATTACCTAGTTCCTTTCAACAAAGTTCTAGAATCTAATTAATCATCTTTAAGGATTATTAATTAATGTTAATTAAAGATTATTAAAATTCAAGTCTTGATTAATCAAGTGGAGTTGGTATAACAGAGTTTTAGAATCTAAATAATTAAGTAGCTAGGTTTGAAATCATGTTAATTAATTAAGATAGAGATATAAAAATTCAATACGACGAGAATGCTAAATTGCATTACATCTTTTCAATCATTTTTATGTCATTTTTTAATATTAATAAAGATCTACACTAATAAGAATTCACATTAAATAGATT
The DNA here is from genome assembly GCA_014851425.1 of Senna tora. Lineage (NCBI taxonomy): Eukaryota > Viridiplantae > Streptophyta > Magnoliopsida > Fabales > Fabaceae > Senna > Senna tora. Next base: position 2,937,415 of record CM026268.1, read on the forward strand.
AAGAACAAAGTGATTTGAGAAATGTAATAAAATTTAATACTACTGTAAACCCGAATATCCTGTCGCCTATATATAGAATAAAATACTTTTATTGGAGAATGTGAAAAAAAACTAAGCCATCACCTAATTAATTTGTTTCCCAATTAAGAATCCTTACCTCTTAATTTTAATTAATTACAATGTTAAAATTGTTAAAAGAAGGATAAATATAATCTCAAGTTAGTTTAATTTTGCCTCTCCCTATAGAAAATATATAGGAAACCTTGCAACTTGGAACTTGTTGTCTCCATTATCAAGAATTTAAAATTAACCATTGATTAACTATCTTCTGTGTTATCTCTTAATGGTGTGTTATTTCTTTTACTTTTATATATATTTATATATATATATACACACACACTTGCTAGTGGACTACTCTTCAATAAAGAGATCAAACTTCTTTGTACCTTTCCTTTTAATAGTTTGAAATTTCCTCTTTAATAAAAGAAAAGCAAGATCTCCATGATTAAAAAGGTAAGTTAAGATCAAACCTTATAAATTAAATATTTGCAGTCATGCGGCTAAAGAATCATTCTCATGCATTAAATTGCATTGTCCATATATATTATATCGTATATATATACTACTCAATATTTTATTTAAGAACTAGGAAATTTCTTGATAGTTGAAGAAATAAATTATGCAACGTAAAGAAATTATATTTTTATTATATATGTACTAGCTAACTAGAAGGAAAGTTTTTCAAATCAAAAGACTCTATCTAATTTATATGAAATGATAGCATTCAACAATAATAAGAGTGACACTACTTAGTTAGGGTTTGGATATCTGACAATGTATTTAGAGAAAATTTTATGGTTAGTACTGAAGTCGAATTTGGATTCAGTGCAATTTTTTTTTAATTCTTATGCAATTCCTTGAAAATACTTCATACTTCTAAAGTAATAATAATTTTTTAATAGGGAGTCACGTTAATAGGGATCCACCATGAATAAATTATGGACCAAATTGTTAGTAATATTGACAAATAGCATTGTAAACAACTAAAGTACATTTTGTTAATATTAATAACGATTTAGTCCATAATCTATTCATAGTGGGGCATTGTCAATATTAATAACAATTTGGTCCATACTCTATTATATTCATGGTCGGTACCTAGTGTGCATTCATATTAAAAAAATTATTATTACTTTACAAATTAATCATTTTGAAAGAATTATAGGAAAAAAATTGCATTGCATCCAACTTCATTAAAGTCACTTCAAAAAATTTATGGTGCAAAGAGATTAGTCATTATTGTCAGTAAAAACTTTTACCAAAAAAATCTACATTAAAAAATAAGTTAACATCAACTCAAATAAATTATTTGAATTAATTGTTGATACTTGAAAGCATTAAATCATTATAATTCATTTAAAGCTTAGTACACAAAGATATTAATGTGAGCTTAGTACATACAAATAAATTTGTAAAAATTTCCTCCCAAAAAAAATTTGTAAAAATTATTTAAAATATTTTTTATTTAATTACAAATACTACTATATTACTATATAATTTTTTATTACATATTTCTATATGGCATGGGTCATTTATATACCAATACATGCATTAATCATTATATTAAATTAAACTTATTAGGCCATAACAATGTTACTTTTTTTTTTTCCTTTCTAAACATTAATTTCCACAACTTTCTTATCATAAATGTAAGTTATTAAAACATTGATTGAAATTACATTTAGTATAAACTATGGTTTATGAAAGAACAAATCCCTATATATTTATGTGGATATATAGCTTTGAATTTGTATTAACTATTAAATGTACCTTGGAACAAAAAATCATATTTTAATATAAATCTAGATTAAGATTATGCATAAAATAATAAGGTCATTTAATTTGGCCAACTGTTGTTCCAAGGTTAATTAATGTTAATTAAAGATTAAGATTACAATTTCTAAATCATTAAATTTTTTATATCAAGCAAACAAAAAAACTTAACTAATTAATGTCCTTAGGGCTTAAGATTATTGGTTAACTAATTATTATTACTAATTAATATTAGAATAATATTGCAGGGTTTTCAAAGAGTCACCGCATCCTGATGAGAAGCAGAGGCAACAACTTAGCCAACAATTAGGCCTTGCTCCTACCCAAGTCAAGTTTTGGTTTCAAAATCGTCGAACACAAATTAAGGTAATTAATTTTTTAATTATTTGACTTTACTACTTTTAAATTTTAATTAAATTAATTCTTTTTCCAAACACAACTTAACACACAAGGAAAAATTTTATCGCACAGTTATAAGGCCGTATTATTTGAATGATATTGAATGTTAGACGATAAAAAATCCATGCGAACAAAAATTATTTGAGTTTACAGAAAATGATAATGTTGTGTTGGATGACTTATCATGATAGAAATGATAGGATATTATGAATTATTGACTGAGTAAGTCGGAGTAGCCACCACCTATCATAGGGAAGAACACATCTTAGGTATAATTTTGATCATGTACAAAAAAAGGTCGTTAAAAGTTCTTGTACGTAAAGTTTATAAGATGGAAGATAACCTAGTAAATAGAAGCATGTAGGAGATCGATCGAAGAAACAATGAAAAAAACTATTAAGAATGAATCTAAACTATTAATTAATAATGTAACTATAAAAATAAGTAAAAACAGAATATATTCACGTCACTTAATCTATATATATAGTGGATAAGACTTTATTTGTTGTAATTTTTTTCTTCAAATTAATTAATTAAAGTAATTACTTGCATGATCTCTTTTCAATTTCATGGAAATTAATTACTATATATATATAATTTGCATGCAGGCAATCCAAGAGCGTCATGAAAATTCATTGTTGAAGTCAGAAATGGATAAACTTAGAGAAGAAAATAAAGCGATGAGAGAGACCGTAACCAAAGCTTCTTGCCTTAACTGTGCCTGCACTGCCATTCCTTCTTCTTCTTCACAACATCAACTACTTCTTGAAAATGCCAAACTCAAAGCTGAGGTTTGTTTTAATTATTTTCTCATCATTTTAGATATATCTTCTCTCATTTTTATAATTTAATTTTTATTTAATATATATATAAAAATTTATAAACATAAAGTAATAACACCAATAATACTAATTTTATATAAATTGGCTTTTATATAAGTCAAATCTTAAAGTTTAATTTGATTGGTCGGTGAATATTTTTAAATATTAGAAAATTATTTTGTACTTGATTTTTTAGAGATTTCAAATCAGGGCACTTTTACATATATAAACAAGATCAAATAAATTACATATTACTTTTTAAGGGTTAGGTAACTTGAAAAGTTAAAGTCACAATGAGACAACTTTATTTTTACCTATATATGACACACTAGAAAAATTTGAAAACATAATTAACACATGCAAAATAATGTATACTAATTAATTAAAAAATAGTGAATACCACTAGCTATATATATAATAATATAAATAGAATCATATTTCATATTTTGTCTTGTGTGTTCAATGATGTTCATGCTTCCTAGTGATTTGTGCAAGCATGCATGCATGTGCATATAGACAGTACCACAAATCAACATTATTAGATACAACAACTATTCACACAAAGTACTACTCTATATATGTTTCATTTAATTAATTAAATGTCTAATTAATATATTACTTAATTAATAGACACACATTTTTATGTTAATCCAATCTTGATGAAGATACATCGAGAAGTAATTATATAGTTATACGTCATTATTTTTATATATATTAACCAATATTAATTACATTACACCGTGACACAATACATGTATCTAAAAAGATGTTCACTACGTAATATTTGTAGATAGAGAAGCTTGGAGCAGAACTAGGGAAGAAGACAACGTGGTCGTTGTTGTCATTATCGCCGTCGTCGTCGTCATCACCGACAACTACAAGTACATGCTACAGAGGCAAGAATATTATTATCGAAGAAAAAGATCAGGACGATGAGAATGATAATAATAATAATAATAAGAAAAATAGAAAATTCTGGGATTTTGAGAAGAATGAAATGAATTGGGGAGGAGTTGATGATGAGGAGGAGAGGAAGAGAATAATGGAGATGGTGAAAGAAGCAATGGAAGAGCTAAGAAAGATGGCTACTACGAATGAACCATTGTGGGTGCCTAGTGCTTCTGAAAGTGGTCGTCACCTTCTTAACTATGACGAATATGTGAAACACTTCTCATCATCATCATCACTAGAAAATAATGATATTAATATTAATATTAATGTTAGTGATATTGAAGCCTCTAGGGAAACTGGGGTTGTTTCTCTGGATCTCCCTCGTCTTCTTCAAATCTTCATGGATGTGGTAAGTAATTAATTATAATTACTACCTACATTTATATATATATCACTATATATATTTGACGTGATATATATATTGTTTTCATAATTTGTAGAATGAATGGAGGGAAATGTTTGGATGCTTAATATCGAAGGCAGCAACTATTGATGTTATTTGCAGTGGTGAAGGAGCTAACAAGGATGGTGCCGTCCAATTGGTAAGCAAAATTATTTATATATATATAAATATAAATATAAAATTATAATTATTATATTTTAAAAATAATAATAAAATAGATATTTGATAATATTTTTTTACTTCTAAAATACAATTTAAAATAATTATTATATTTTAAAATAACAAGAAATTATTTATTATTATACTTTTTTAATAATTACTCAACATATCTATTTTTTCTCTCCTACATTCTCTCATTTTATATATATATATATTAAAATTAGAAAATAGAAAATTTGTAACACTCATGATCAGAAGACTCAACAATTATATTAATATAAATAATTATAAATTAGGTGTATAACATTTGGGATGGGATCTTCTAAATTTAGGAAATAATATATATATCTAAATTAAAGTAAGATGGAGATAAAAATAAAAGTGATCATAGTTTTGGGTATGGTTATGAAAATCGAATTAGACTGGTCGGTTTGACCGGAGAACCGGTGAACATTATGTTTTTTTACAACACAATATTTCATTGTTGGTTTTAAATTTTTTCCATATATTTTAATTTATTAAATCTATATCTAAATTTAATTTTGACTAAAATATAACGGTTTAGTTAAAAAAAAAAAGATTAATTATTTATAAATAAGTCTAGGATCCTTAGATAATTATATATATATGTATATATATACACAATTACACACACAAATATATATATATATATATATATATATATATATATATATATATATATATATGTTGTTCATAAAAAGAAATATATAGATATTGTTGATGTGTGGGCGGGCACAAATAATTAAGGACATGAAGGAAAATTGTTGCTTTATTTATGACTAAGAGTTGGAATTTTTTTAAAGTTATTATCTAAAATCCTACTTGGTGAGTGAGCATTTCAGTTCAAAGAGATATTGATATCCAAAAGCTAGTTAATTATGACTGAATAAAAAATCTTTTGAGTTGAATGCTGATTTTTCTAATATATATCATTGGTGTCCTTCTTAAGAGTACCTTCCCTAAATATCATTATTTTATCATATATATATACACACACACACGAGTAACCATTTATAAGGTGACAAAGTAAGTAAATCTTAATTAATATAAAACCCATGGTGTTTATAGAACAAAGTCTGATCTGAATTCTTTTGATTATCTTAATTTGTTCTCCTCCCATCTAATTTATGTTTGAAAAATTAAGACAAAGATGGACCTTCCTCTATTTGTCATGAAATTAATTATATATTTGTTTTTCTGCTAGATTTGTCATGCCGTGTTTTATTTATGATTTATTAATAAATTAGCTGAATGTAAAGACAGCACTGAAAAAAAAAATAATCATTGTAAAATAATTGAAGAACAAATTATAATTATAAACAATTCATCAATGTTGTTTTTATTGGAAATATTACAAGTGCGATTAAATATATATGAGGAATTAATGATAAGGGGGGTTTTGCTGAGGATAAGAGATCCCCAGATCCAAAACCTATGCAATCGGATAAAATGCATAACAATTTAGATCGCTAGATGAAAATTGAGATTCGTGTCTCTATTATAACACTCCCATCCAACGGCCAACGCCTTAAACTATACACTTTACCGGATCTGTACTTTAACAGCAAATCAGCTTTCAACTTTTATATATATATATGTGTGTGTGTGCAGATGTTTGCAGAAGTTCAAATGCTGACACCAATGGTGGGGAGTAGAGAAGTGTATTTTGTTCGGTATTGTAAGAAGATGAATGATGAAGAATGGGGAATCGTTGATGTTTCCATAGACAAATTTGCAAAACACCACAATGATGACACTTACCTTCTCAAATGCATCAAACGTCCATCTGGTTGCATCATTCACTCTAACTCCATTGCCCACTCCAAGGTATATATATATATATATATTATTTAATTCTTTCATATTTTAAGGTTTTGCTTTTTAGTGATATTTAATGATTTAAAAATTCTGAAAACTCAACAATAATAATTTTTGGAGGAAACTATAACTTTCCTCTCTCATATGTTTCAAACAATTTATACTATAAGAAAACTTATAATTTCATTTATTTTAATCGAAATATCTTTATATAATTAAATATGTATTTTAGTAATTTAAAATATAATTATTATTTTTGATTTCAAATGAAATAATTATTTTTAATTTAAAATAAATAATAATTTTTAAAATATTTTTTATAATAAATTATAATTATTTTAAAAAATTTATAAGTTATTAAGGGTGCTTTAGTCAAAATAAATAAAATTGTATGCCTTTTGATCTTTCAAGGAAAGAGAGTGTAAATGTTTTCAAAATATTTTGGAGAGGAATGTAATTTTGACATCTCTTAAGAGACGAAAATGTAAATTTTTTTTATTGTTTAGAAACTTCAACTATCAATAAAAATAATTAGGACTAACCTTAGATGAAGTTACTTATGTGTTTGTTATGAATTTTTCTAATAAAAATAAGACATGTGACAAAAAGTACTTGTATGACTAATCATAAGTAGAGAAAGAATATAGAAGATTAAATTGTGCATGACCTATTATTGAAGAAAAGAAATATAAATAAAACTTATAATTGATTTTTTTTTTCCAAAACTTATAATTGATTGAACTTCATAACAAACATCTAAGTAACTTTACCTTAATTTTTCCTAAAAATAAACCTTAACAATTGCAATAGTTGCCAAAATTCATAATTTTTTTAATACTTGTCTGGGTGAACAAATTTGAGGAGATATTTTATAAAAATTGAAAGTTTGAGAGATTTTTTTTAGTCATAGATTGTTGGTAATAAATTTTAAACCAAAAATAAATAAATAACTTGGATCATTTAACAAAATAACAAAAAAGTGTACTTCTAAACTATTGGGATTAAATTAAACTTTCATGAATTAAAAAGCACCAAAAAATTTTAAAAAAAATTGAAATTTTAAAGTAGAAATTGAATAATGTTTGTTTGTTTGTTTTGGTAGGTAATATGGGTAGAGCACTTAGAATGGGAGAAGAGGAGGAGAGTTGATACAATGTATCGCAGCATGGTCCACAGTGGTCTTCCCTTTGGGGCTAAGCATTGGCTTGCAACATTACAACTCCAATGTGAACGCCTTGTCTTCTTCATGGCTACTAATATTCCAATCAAGGATTCTACTGGTCATTCTTCTTCTACCTACTTTTTTTTAAGAGAGAATTATCAATTTCTTCTCCAAAAAATACAAATTGTTCCAATTTAATCCCTAAAAACTACAAATACTTTTTTGTCCCAATTTGGTTCTTAAAAAAGTCACAAATACACTGACCAAATTGGAAGAGTCTGTATCTTTTAGGACCAAATTGAACATTTCTCAGCATAATATATCTTTTTTATTATTATTTTGACTAAAATTACGATTTTGCATAAAGTTTTAATTTTGTTCTTGTCTTGATTATCTAGTGTAATTTCTTACAGTAGTCATATATAGAGTTCAAGTGAAATTACTCTTGCCAGAATCTGACAAAATTAGCAAAAGGATTCAAGTGAAGTGAAAAAAAGAAAACTATTAATATCTCTGCAACTTTAAAACTTTGTAGGTATTCTTAAATCAATATGCAATTAGCATGCATGACATATACAACATTTAGCTGGAGAAGAAGAAAAAAAAATTGCAGGACTTAATAGAAAGAGTAAATTAATATTTTGGTCCGTAGAAGATATAAGTTGTCTCAATTTAGTCTCTAAAAGATAGAAACGTCAAATTTAGTCCCTGAATGATACAATTTATTTCAATTTAGTCCATGTGAAAATTTCCTGTCAGTTATATTAACGAAGATTCGAATGGGCTAAATTGAGATAAATTGCACATTTCAAGTACTAAATTTGACGTTTCCATGTTTCGGAAACTAAATCGAGACAAACGACATCTTTCATCGGAATATCCTTAATTACTAACAGATGGAGGATGGTGTATTTATGTGCAGGTGTTGGGACAGTGGCTGGGAGGAAGAGCATATTGAAGTTGGGTGAGAGAATGACACAGAGTTTCTGCCAAGCCATTGGAGGTTCAAGCTTGCATTCATGGAGAAAGCTTAGAAGTGATGAGAATGGGGAGAACATAAGGATCAGCTCAAGGAACAACTTGAATGATCCTGGACACCCTCTTGGTTTGATCTTGTGTGCTGTTTGCTGTGTATGGCTTCCTGTTTCTCCAAACCTCCTCTTTCATTTCCTCAGGGACCAAGCTCGCAGAACTGAGGTACCACTAGCTTCTTTCTACCACTTTTTTCTATATGATTTCAAGCTTATTCATGAAATTATATAGGTCAAAACTCTAAATTGGTCCCTTGTGTTTGCACGAAGTTTTATATTGGTCCTTTATGTTTTCAAGAAGTTCCAAATTGATCCTTCCGTCCAAATTCGTTTATTTCTTCCGTTAAGTGCTGACGTGGCGTGCTGAGATGGACATATTATCTATCTTACATGTCCATTTAAGCTGATGTGGCATGACACGTCAGCATGCCAGGTCAGCACTTAACTTAAGAAATTGACGGAAGTGAACGGAAGGACCAATTTGGAACTTCTTGCAAACATAAAGGACCAATTTAAACTTTTCGAAACATAAAGGACCAATATGAAACTTCGTGCAAACACAAGGGACCAATTTGGGATTTTGACCAATTATATATTGAGAGGATTGATTGAGTTTAACTTATGTTGATGACTCTTCACTAGTGGGACATGACAAGTGCTGGTGGGTCTGTGCAATCTATTGCAAACTTAGCCAAAGGAAAAGATAGAGGCAATGCAGTAACAATCCTGGTTAGTTTCTTTTACTATATATCAAAATGCTATAACTAGTGGTGGGACATGACAAGATCTTTTTTTACTCTCTATTACCCTCTTTTGTAGGCAGTAAAATCCCAAGACAAGAAAAGCATCAAGTGGATCCTGCAAGATAGCTGCACAAATGCTTATGAATCAATGGTAGTGTATGCTCCTGTGGACATCACTCCCATGCAGTCTGTGATCACAGGCTGTGACTCAAGCAACCTCCCCATTCTTCCCTCAGGATTCTCCATTCTCCCTGATGGAATCAGGCCATCTGTCATCACTTCAAAGCACCAAGAAAACACCAATGGAGGAGGAGGAAGAGGAGGCTCTTTGCTTGCCATGGCATTTCAGCTCCTTGCTAGCACTTCTCCCACTGCCAAGCTAACAAGGGAGTCTGTGGAATCAGTCAACACACTTATATCTTGTACATTGAGAAATATCAGAACAAGTTTACAATGTGAGGATTGTTAGTAGTACCAAGTCTTTCTATATGTAGTATACTTTTAACTGGGAACAACAAGTATAAGATTTTTTGTCAATTTTGCTCTTGGTTAAACTCTGTTTACTATTGACTGTGTGTCTAAACTTTCAACTTATTTGCAATTTTGCTCTTTATATACTCTCGAGTTCTGTCGAATAATTAACGGAAAATGCAACCGCCTATTTCTGTGGTTTCTGATGCTAACTGTGATGCCACATCGTATATTTAATTGTAGTTTTTTCATCAATTTATTATTCACGATATCGATGACACCCTGTATTTTGTAGTGACATAGTGATTATTGTGGCTCTAAACTGATGAAACAACGTTGTTAAATATATGATTTGGCATTGCGATCAATACTGGAAACAACGAGGGCAGTCATATTTGCATATGCCATTAATTATTTAGACAGAATTGGGTGCATGGCAAAGTTGTTTGCAAATAAAAAGTTCAAGGGCACAATAGACAACAAACAAAATTTAAAGACAAAACTGACAGAAATCGTATAATTTAGAGAACAAAAAGATACTTTTATCCTTTTAACTTTTTCATTGATGATTCCATTAGGGGTGTATGCTGTAAATGTATATATGTATCTGCCATTTCATATATAGAAATAGATACATAAGACATTTTAGAATCGATAACTTTAGCCTCAACCTATAGAGTTACAATATTTTAGTTACATCATTACTAGTATATTATACTATTCATAAAAGTAATAGAGAAAACAGAACACATAACTGATAACCCCACAAAACAAAGAATAGTGAAAAAAGGAGAAAAAGAAGAATCAAATTTCATCAAACGTCTATATCCATATGGAGGTTTATTCGCAGGTACATGAACAGCATTTCATCAAACGTTTGTTAATCATAAAAAAAGCATTGAAACAAAGGCCATGATTTTCATTTTTGAAACTATATTTTCACTTTATAAACCTAAGACATTTTTGGTGATTTGAGATATAGAATCTAAATGTTGAGTCGTGCTTGCATGTGTGCGTAACCCATGTGAAACACTCATAATAAAATACAAAGATATTACAGCTCTTCAAATATGTCATGTGTTGTGTAAAATGGCAACCTTCAATAGTTGGTAGATTAAACCATATTATATACTAGAGGTTTCACATGTACATACGTGCATGTTATTTATTTTTAAAAATTTTAAAGTATAATATAAAATTATTTTTTTTTCGGTGAGTAAGTTACATTTAGTAAGTTATTTTTCGAGATCACACTTTTCTTTTGTGACACCAAAAATCAATATGAAAGAGAAGTTTTTTTTGTAGTTATTTATTGGGAAGTTACACTTGCGAAGTTGTGGGGGAATTTTTTTTTTTGTGTCACATTTTGCTTTTGCGACACTACAAAATGCTCCCACACACGGAGGGAAACTTTATTTCGTAGGTATATATAATCTTTAAATGAATCTATGATGCAATTTGTTGCGTAGAATACAATTTCAGTCGATAAGACCATTATCCACTACCTAAGATATATAATAATAGATTAAATCAAACGGTAGCAAAACTACGTACATGGACATAAAAGACACACTACTGTTTAGTATCTTTGGAATTTGAGACATTCATTTTTACCTTGAACAGATATGTTATTATCTATAAGATTACTTTAGGGAATAGATAAGAGAGGAAGGGAGAAAAACTTGAAAGTTTGTGAAATCATAAAAAATGACATAATTTATAGTAGCTACCAGACTACAAATCCTTCTTATGCAGAGGATATCATATCTGAGATGGCTTCGGATCCGATGCTTTTACATGTCCGATTGATTCTATTTACAACAAAAGGAAAGAATAAATGAACATTAGTAAACAATCAAGGCTTCTTCAACACTTGTTTTCTCCCTCTCATCATCATCTTCTTTCTCCTCTCTCAGACCTGCTCGGAAATGGATAAGGTGAAGTAACTTCCACGTCAATTTATTTCATCTGACCACTCTCAACTATTGACCGGCTGGATCAGATGAAGTAACTTCACGTGCAAGTTACTTTACCTGACCGGGACCTGCTCATCTATTTTCATCTTCTTCGACTTTTTTTCCACCTTTCTCTCCCTTTTAATGGCGTGACGTCGGACTCCTCACAGCTCCCAGATTCTCAAGGTAGGACACCTTCTTGGTGGCTATGTTTGGAAGCTTCTGATTCCTTGCATCAAGCTCCTTCATGAACTCATCTGAAACCTGTACATTACTATGATTATGGTCCTTCTTTTGCTCTGAATCTCCTTGATCTGCTTCCCAACCCATGAAATCTAATAGTGTCATTGAACCAGGTGTCTCTGAACCACTCTTCTCTGTGTCTTCCTTGGGAGTTAATGCAGGTTTTGGTGCTGGGCTTCTGCTTACACTCTTTCTTGCTGTTTGTGAGGGAGCTTGAGTCTGCTGATCTGCATATAGTACATCTTCTATTCTTGAAAGCACTGTGAAAGCCAGACTTTCCAGTATTCTTGAATAGCTTTCTAATACTGCTTGCCCTACATCCTGCCAATTCCCAACACAACACAACATCATATCATTATCATTCATGTTTGATCATATTCAAAGTCCACTAAGATTGCATTTTGGTCCTTCACAGATCTCTATTTTCTCAATAATTAACACTCAGCACCAAACAATTTACCTCATCACTTCGAATACTTTGAGGAGGCGTTTGGTACACGGACTGATTTTTTATTTCTGAGAATCCTAGTCCCACAAATGTGGATTCCCGAGAATATTAGAAAAGTTGTTTTTTTTTCAACTTTTACATTTATGGGACTATTTTACAAGATTCTCATTCTTCACTTGAAAATAATCACATCGCATGGAATTACAATAATACCCTTCCCCTTAGGTGGGATTAAAAAAGTGAAGAAACTTGGGATTATTTTTTCAATCCGTATACCAAACGCGGGATTATAAGATGCCGAAGCTCATAATCCCAGGACTATTTTTTTAACTCTTGTACCAAATGTCTCCTAATTCTATTTTTTTGTGAGGGATCAAATTGATAACTTTTTGTTTTGTATGAGATCAAATTGAGAACACGAATTTAATTTGTAAGGAATCAAATTGAAGAAATGGGCATCTGTGAGAAACCAAAATAGAGTTTTAGTCTATTGAAAATAACTGAAGATAGAGGCAAATGTATGTATATATATATATATATATATAAAGAAAAATGTTCTTACTCCGTTGAATTGGATTTTGCTGATATCTAATGCAGATTGAGGGATCCCAGGGAAACGATGCTTTAGGAGAAGCAAAATGGTTTCTGCTCTTTCTTCAAAAAGCTCTCTCTTTTCCAAACTCACAGCAGAACCCCAAGATGATTTGCTATCTTTCTGGATCATCTTCCTCTTCCAAATCACTATGGATGCCTCCATTCTGTTCTTCAGGTCCAGAATTTTATGTTCTGATGATAAGTCCATGCCCATTAGGAACTGGTCAGGATCAAAAAATTCATCTGTAATGCTCCTGTAGATTGAGTCCCCTAGACTTGCTCTCCCATTCTGTACAACACAAATTATATATATATATATATCTTTGAGTTTACGAGTTTGGTTTAGAAATGTTCACGAGTAAATTACCATTTTGGTCTCTGAAAGATCAGTCTATTTCAGTTTAGTCCTTGAAAGAAGAAATTATTAAATTTAGTCTCTGAAAGATGCAATTTGTCTCAATTTATTTCCTAAAAGATGAAAATATCAAATTAGTCACTGAAAGATATAACTTGTCTCAATTTAGTCCTTGAGAATTTCTATTAACATAACAGATGAAAATTTTTTCAAGGACTAAACTGAGACAAATTACATCTTTCAAGTACTAAATTTGACATTGTATCTTGACAAAATTTGACATTTCTATATTTTTGGGATTAAATTGAGACGAATTACATCATTCAGGGACCGAAATGATAATTTAGTCAATCTTGATCTTACCTTTGGTAGGGATTCAATGTAGCTTTCAGGGATCTCCATTTCTGATAGAACTTGAGCATTTATGGCCATTGCTGCTTTAAGAACTTGATTCACACAATCTTTCTGATATTGTAGAAATTTTCTTGCACCATCAGATAAACCTTCTGGTGGAACCTTTACTGTAGGTAACCACCACTTATCATCATTTTTTGACTTTTTGTCTCCATCATCTGCATCTTTTTTTACATAATAGAACTCATTTTGATCCTTGAAATTGTCTAGGCAATCCTGCTCACCATTAAAAAAAAATTACAATTTCAAAAGGCTATCAAATTATCAATGATCATACTCAAATCCAAGAGGGATGAAATTGAGAAAGTTAATTAATTAAGGATAGTTCTTACAATAAGCATTGTATCGAGCTTGCGCAATGCGGGGATGTTCATGTGGAGATCCGTTCGTTGTCGTGTGGTCATGATCTATATTTCAATCGAAGTTTAATCAGAAACTGGCACGTATATGATTTATACAGGTTATGGTAAAGATAAAAAGAACTGCATATAAATGAGATAGAGTTACCTCCATGTTTGTACCATCCTTGTTTTTTTGTTGTGAAGGAACCATTTCTACAATGTAATCAGTGACCGATAGAAGCCAATCTATTTCCTTTCTCCATTTCGCTTTTCTTTCGGCCGGCATCGGCTCGAGGCGCCGTTGTTCACCGAAAATTGAAGCTGCATTCTCAATGAGAAAAAGAGGATGTCATGTGAGAAACTCTTGGGAATTAATGTAAATATATAATGTTGATGGGACTAAAATAGAAGAAAATTGAACAAACCTGCAAGGTTTGTGAATGCATTTGACAATGCCAAAGCAGAGGAAACACCCTTCCCTCCACCAGACATATCCTCACCCAATAGTAGTTTTGCAAATCTCTCCTTCATCTGTTCCATTTCTGATGCCATAAATGTCAAAGTTATAGACTAATTCAATCCAAAGCAAATCTTGCACAGAATTTGGTAATCATATATATATATAGGAAAAATCATCTTTTACGCCCCCAAACTTCATATCAATTTTCAGTTTCGTCCCTAAACATTTTCTAAAGTCAATTTTGTCCCAAAAATTTTGAATTGCAATTGACTTAATTCCAAAAGTTTCGAACTTTTCGATCCAACACTTGAAATCATTCAAGTTACGGGGACCTCAAGTCATCAAAACGTTTGAGACAAAATTGGCTGCAAAAACTTATTGACGAAATTGAATGAAAAGAATACTTTTGCATGTATATATATATATATATATATAGATAAATAAAAAAGTTTAAATTTTGTTTGCAATAATAACCTTGAAGTAGCTTCTCTCTGAGTTCTTTAAGTGCAATATCTTCCTTGTTTACTTTTGATCTAGGAGCCCCATGTCCATTCCCATTTTGGTCTGCATTATCACCTGAAGATTTTGATGCTTGACTCTCACCATCCAAACCACTTGCCCCATCAACACTCAAACTCTTTGTATGCCTTCCTGTAATCTCAAACATCCCTCTGAAATTGAAGAGCTTCGACCTATAGGTCTCCTGCTCTTGTTCTACGGCTCGAACCATTTCGCCAAAATCGCAATTATGAACAACAAAACATGGGGTTTCCAAGACCTCTTTGGGAGACAGAAGAAGAAAGAAAGAAAGAAGAAGAAAAGAAAGAAGAATACTTCTTTTTTTATTTTTTTTTTGTTGATAGAAAGAGAGAGAGAAAGAAAGAGAAGGGGGGGGGGGGAAATGCAGGGGAGAAGCTAGAATTTGCAATGAAAACCCAATATTTTTTTTAGGAGATTGTGTGAAGAATTGGAGAAAAAGAGTGGAGGTGATTGTTTGATGGGGGAGGTGGTATTGGAAATTTTTTTCCTTTTTTGTGGTAGATAGGGTTTAATATAGAACGTGGGGTGCATGTTGTGAGAAAGGAAGAAAGATGGGTTTAACTGTTTAAGAGTGAGAGAAACAGAATTTGCTCTGTTATTGTTTGTTTTCTTTGTGTGTCCTAAGAGGGAATCTGTTTTGGCTTAATATGTTGGATGGCTGAGGTTGTAATTCCAAGGTCAAAGGTTGCGAAAGACTAGGGAAGACAGACATGTATGTGCTTAGCCAATCACAAAATAAACAACATTAAGGTAAAGATTTCTTTTTTTATATTTATTATGACAAAAGTATTTGGGTGCTCCTAAATTATAGAGTTTTTGTCAAATGTGTCCCTAAACTTTGTTTGCAATTAATTGTTAGCAATAGGGAAATGCAAATGTGATCATTCTCGTGAGATAGTATCATAGTACATCCTTTCAATTATTTGGTGTTAATTTTCAATATTAATAGGGATCCACACTAATAAGGATTTACCTTGAATGAATTAGAGACCAAATGATTAAAAAAATGTATTGAAGTTTATAATTACCTTAGTACTAAACATCCTCTCGTCATCTTCAATGCCAAACAAAAATGACAATAGAAGTTGTTATTATGGTTAAATTGAAGAAAATCATAACTAAATATATGATTTAACATCACGGTCAGCATTGTAAGACAAACACATTTGTATTTATTGTTAATTATTTAGGCAACATTTGGACAAAGGACAAAATTGTTTGCAATTTAAAAATTTAGGGACAAATTTGATAGAAATCATATAATTTAGGGGCACCAAAGGTAATTTTACCTATTTAATATTGTGATTTTTGTTAGGCATTGAAGTCCAAAATCTTGGGAGAAATTTTTGTTATGTTGTTACAACTTCCACGTATGTTGATTCTGTTAGTGGATTCGATGATTTCCAGTAGTACACAGTGCCTATTTTTGTGAGGACGAGAATGAAACCCTTTTTACTCCACTTGTGTTTGCGGGAATCTCTGAGTTGGTTTGGTATATATGGTTGGACAAAAATTTTAACTCATTATCCGATCCATATAATAATCTCAAGGAATTTGTGTCCGAATAAATTGAAGGACGAGGGGTTATTCTAAAACTTTTATTTAATTTTAAATATTCTTAAGAAAATTTATTGATTTAAATATATCTAAGTTAGTTGACTCAAGAAACAAAAATATCTTTGCTGTGCGATATAGAATATATCTAATTTATTACGGTATCCACGAAAATCCTAGGCTTTGAAATTTATGGCGATGATAAATGAAAATGATTGTCATGTAGGCAACTAATTAAACAAAACCAAAAAAACACTGGGAAGGATTTATTTGACATGTATTTTTAGGGTTAGAATTGTTAAAACGGGTTATTAGAATTATTGAGTTAACTTATTTTTAAGGGTAAATTACAGTTTGCCCCCCTGTGGTTTGGCCTAATTCCAGTTTGCCCCCCTGTGGTTTAAAGTGCGACACTTAACTACCCTGTGGTTTGGCTTAAAATTAATGTGCCCCTTGTGGTTTAGAGTATGACACTTGACCCCCCTGTGGTTTGTTATGTTAGCACTTAACTACCTTCACTTACCTTCTATCCAAATTTTAGTCAAATTAATCATCATTTTTATACTTTTAATGTTTAAAATTTGTTATTCAACACTCTATAATTATAAAATAATTCAAAAAATATATAATTAATATAAAAAAAATTATAATTTTAAAAAATCAATAAAATAATTTAATATTTATTGTTTACTCTATTGATTATTTGTATTTAGTTATTTATTCATTTTATTTTTATTTTTTATCTTTAATATTTTAGAATTATTAAATCAATCAAAATAAAATTGTAAGAGAATAATATAATATAAATATATAACTAAATTTAAGTTTTTTTTATTGTTCAAGTTCGGAACATACATACCTGAATTGAATGTTAACGTTATTGAGCTTAGAAACTCTAACATTAAACAATAATTTTCTTAGAAAAGTATCCAATTTATCCAATCATATAACGTTAATAGTGTACCAAAATAAAGTGACAATCCAACTTCATATTAAGTATTAACATATTCAAATTATTGATTTTTTAAAATTATAATTTTTTTTATATTAAATATAATTTTTTTGAATTATTTTATAATTCTAGAGTGTTGAATAACAAATTTTAAACATTAAAAGTATAAAAATGATGATTAATTTGACTAAAATTTGGATAGAAGGTAGGTGAAGGTAGTTAAGTGATAACATAACAAACCACAGGGGGGTCAAGTGTCACACTCTAAACCACAGGGGGTCACATTAATTTTAAGCCAAACCACAGGGTAGTTAAGTGTCGCACTTTAAACCACAGGGGGGCAAACTGAAATTAGGCCAAACCACAGGGGGACAAACTGTAGTTTACCCTATTTTTAAAATAGGTTAAGATTTCTTTAATTCGACCCGATTTTATTAAGACTTAGGGGTTGAGTTGAACTAGTCTATTTTTTTTTTCAATTTTCCAAAATAACATTTTAAATAAATAATACGTGAGTTTTAACATTTGATCAATAATATTTATTATTTAATTTTTGTCTTATTAATATGTGAGTTTGTACTTTATAGACTAACAAGTAAAAAATAAAGTAAAGTATTTTTTAGTCTTTGAATAATTTTTTAAATTATTATTTAGTCTTCAAATTTTATAAAATATTGTTTAATTCTTGAATTTGTGATTCAATTAACTATTTGGTCTCTTGGACGTTACTCGTTAGATAATCGAGTGATATAGTCTTTAATTGCTGATGCGGCTAGACTTCTCTTCCCACACTGTCAAAAATTGGGTCAATGTCCCTTTCTCACTATTTTCCAAGTCAAGTTTTACTTAATATGCAAATATGAAAAATCCTCTCTTATATAAGTCGACGGCAACACTCGCATCGTCGTCGTTAACAGTGCCACGTCAACAGTTAACAGTCACGTCACTCAGTTATATAATAGATCTAAGAAATTAAATAATTGATATAATTACAAATTGGGAATTGAATAATATTTTTACCATGATTTAATGAACACTTTGAAGACTTTAAATAATTTACCTCTAATTAGTTACTATAAAATTTTCCGTTCACTCCTCATTGTGCTCACATTACATCACACAACTAGGGGTGCACACGGTTTGGGTTGGTTCGGGTTAGGGGCGGGTTAGTTCGAGCTGGAGAAAAAATATCAGCGGGTTGGATTTATCGGGTTGGAGAAAAATGCATCAACCAACCCAAACCATTCATTAGCGGTTTGGGTTGGTTCGGGTTGGCGGGCCAGCTTTTTTTTTTTCTTTATTCCTTTTTTTTTTTGAAAAATTTTTCTTTCTTTCTTCCTTGATTCATTAAGCAGCACTAGCTAAAATTAAAAAAAATGCTTAATATAAAATAAAATATATTTTAATAAATTATATTTCATAAACTTTTTAATATCACGTTTCATTCATTTTTTTCAAGTTATGATTAATCTAATTAGTTGTGATCTTGTTATTTGAAGTTTCAATGCATTATGCACATAATATATTTATAATTCAACTTGTTTAATTAATTTTATGATTGGAGAGATTTGCGTGTTGAGTAATGGAATGATAAAAAAATCATAGAAGAATATTTTGAAATTAACCTATCAAAAAAATTTTAATCATAAATGTATATAAAAAAAATAAAAAAGTAATTTTTGGCGGATTGACGGTTTGGTTCGGTTTCAGCGGGCTTAATATTGATAAAATCGCAACCCGAACCGCCATAGTTCGAGCTGAAAAATTTCAACCCGAACTAACCCGCTTGCCCAAACCAAACCAACCCAACATAACAGATTAGATTGGATTTGGCGGATCAGCCGAAGCGATGTTCACCCTACACACAACCCATATAGTTTCCGCTCAAAATCTCTCTCCTATGTTTGAGATCGTGGCTAAATCAATATCCTTTTCAATTCCATATCACTTTCTCTTTTCTCTCTTCCCTTTGTTCGTCCTGTAATATGATTTGGCGAGCAAATATGTTCTTCTGGAATCTACAGACTGTCATGTGCAAGTGCAATCGTTGTCATTCTGCATACAATTTATTACATGTATGAAAGAGATATACAACACAATTAGAATTATTGATATAATCTAATAATTAAAATTGTATTACATCCTAAGTGATCTTAATTGTGTAGTTATTTCACTTTTAGTTTAATAATGTTTATAAATTTTTGTTTTGTTAGAGTTATCTAAATAATTATAAATTTTGTTTATTTTTTAAAAAATCAATAATTACCCATGTGATTGAATGCGACATCCAGATTCCAAATACGTCTGAATCTGAAATTCCCAATTCCTAAACCCTAATCCTCATCGGAGAAATGGAATCCATCGGCGTTTTCATGCCCCGCCCAACGTTCCCTTACTTAGAGAACGAGCTCGAAAGACGCTTCAAGCTCTTCCGCTTCTGGAACGATCCGGAAAAGCTCCAGATTGCCAGCTCCGTTCGCGCCGTCGTGGTGAACTCCGTCGACGGGGCAGACGCCGATCTGATCGGAGCGTTTCCGAAGCTGGAGATCGTGTCGTGCTATGGTGTGGGCGTGGATAAGATCGACTTGAACAAGTGCGCGGAGAAGGGAGTCCGAGTCACCAACACTCCCGATGCGATAACCGATGAGGTCGCCGATTTGGCCATCGGATTGATCTTGGCTCTCCTGAGGAGGATGTGTGCGTGCGATGAGTATGTGAGAAGGGGGAAATGGAAGCAAGGGGATTTCAGCCTCACCACTAAGGTAAGAGGAGCTTTTGGTACTTCTGTGGAATTCTTCATGAATTCTTTTTGTTATGATTTAAAGTGAAAAGATATTAATTTTTAAAATAAATACATTAGTTTAGATATATCTTTTTGTTATGATAAATTTTATTGGTTTTTATTTATTAGATAAATTAAAAAATATATAAATTATTAACATAATTATTTTTTATTTTGTAATCAAAACTATTTTAAAAAAAAATTGAAAAAGAAAAAACAAAATTTGCCCGCAGGTTAGCCGGTTAAACTCGCGGGCCATTGTGAGCAAGCTTGAGTATTACTCCTCAAGTCCGTTTAATTAATGAGTCGTTTTAGACTGGCCCATTTTGACAGTATTAAAACAATTAAACAAGTTTATATGGCTAGTTAGGTTATGTTGAATTTTTTTTTGAAAATGTTAGACAAAATGACTTTTCTTTCTTACACTGTCTATTCATTCTCCCATTTTTAATCTTTCAGCATTCATTCTCCTTACAATGTCTACTAATTTCTCTTGCAGTTCTCTGGTAAAAGAGTCGGCATTATTGGGTTGGGAAGAATTGGCAAGGCAGTCGCTAAGAGAGCTGAAGCATTTAGCTGCAAAATATGCTACCATTCAAGAACAGAAAAACCAGAGTCAAAATATAGGTACTAAAATTTTTAGAGCCGGAAACAATTTTTATGTCTTCAAATTTTACAAAAATTTTCAATTTCGTCCCAATATACTTTTTACCTTCAATTTTATCTCAAAAATATTAATTGTAAATTTGTAATTGATTTCGTCCTAATTCTTAACACCGTACAAATGCCTAATTACAAATTATGACGTGACACCACTTAACATAGCTTATTATTACTAATAATCTCTTGGACACCTTGACACCAAAATAATGTTGTTTCGACTTTCAAATGATGAGTTAGTATTAATATTATATGAATATGAATGATGTCATGTCAAATTTTTGGTTAATAATTTGAATGATGTTTATATATTGGGGCGAAATTGATTGCAACCATACTACTTTTGAGACAAAATCGACTTCGAAAAATATTTAGTGATGAAATTAAAAATTGGTATAAAGTTTAAGTACAGAAAAAGTTTTTTGACATGAGTTCAAATTTGAATTCCTATGATCCTATCTATGATTTTTTTTATGAACTAAACTTAGGTAAGGTTCTTTGTACCTTTGCAACAAGGTTCTCTAATACAAAGATGACATGCGACAAATTTGTTTTTGCATGTCCAATTACGAAAGAGAGAGAACATAGAAGACTACATTTTATATGATCAATCATAGAAGAGAGAAAATATAAATAAAACTTATGATCAGAGGACCTCACGACATCAAACAATCAATCTAATTACAGGTACTATCCAAGCGTAGTTGAATTGGCATCAAACCGCGACATACTAGTTGTGGCTTGCTCGCTTACAGAGGAAACCCATCACATCATCAATGGTGAGGTGATGAATGCACTTGGATCCAAGGGTGTTCTCATCAACGTTGGGAGAGGGAAGCATGTTGATGAAGCAGAGCTGGTTGGTGCACTGCTTGAAGGTCGCTTGGGTGGGGCTGCCCTTGATGTGTTTCAAGATGAGCCTAATGTGCCTCAACACCTATTTGGCTTACAAAATGTGGTCCTTTCGCCTCACATTGGGAGTGCCACTCATGAAACTCGCACTGCCATGGCTGACCTTGTTATTGGAAACTTGGAGGCTCACTTTATGGGGAAGCCTCTTTTAACCACTGTGCTTTAATTCATGTATTCATCAGGGTGAGTCTATGATGCATCTTGTTGCATGCATGTAATGTAATTTTGGTCGATAGGATTGTGACATGTGGACAGGATGACTTGGGATGCAATACAATTTTCCACGTGTCACAATCCTATCGGCCAAAATTGCATTGCATGTATACAACAAGTTGCATCATAAACTAAGTTGCATCTAATAAAAGAGACTAGTGCATATAGTGTAATGGACTTAAACTTGGAATTTTTGTTGGGAGACTCAAAGAAGAGAACGGCTTGGGAAAATCATCTCCAAACCATGGGTTTGCCAAAACCTTTCTGTCAAGAATACTCTTACTATCTCTCACTTCCGGTACCTACCAGCAACCTTGCCAAAATTTAATTAAAGGGATAAATTGATTATTGTATTCTTTTTATATTTTTATTCTTAATTACATTCTCACATTTTTAATGTCATATTTTTTTTTGGTAATTTAAAATGGTAGTAAGGGAAGGTACTCTCAAATACTATTAGACAGAGCGCTAGTGACATGTTGAAGAGATTAATAGAGGCCCAACCTAAATGATTACTACACAGGCCTAAATCGCAACCTAAACCCTAAACCCTAAATCGCAAGCAATTTTACCCAATTGTAACTACTCAATTAGATCTTGGGTGCCAGAGCTCAAGGGATCTCCCTGGGGAAGGATGTCCACCAAATAGAATTTTAGATGGCTTCAGAAAAATTTGAACCCTCACTTATTGGTGAAATGAAAACTTTTCTCCGGATAACCCACATTGATTTTGAACATTCGAATCCACATTGCTTGTCATAAATGTAATTTTGAACATTT
This sequence comes from Senna tora, assembly GCA_014851425.1. Lineage (NCBI taxonomy): Eukaryota > Viridiplantae > Streptophyta > Magnoliopsida > Fabales > Fabaceae > Senna > Senna tora. The sequence goes on from CM026268.1 coordinate 2,960,430, forward strand.
TCATTTTCACCAAATTAATTATGTCAACCAAATGAGACAATAATGTCCAATAATACTTAAAAAGTCGCTTATAATAGGAGAATATTTGTAAAAATAATTTATTTACAGCAATTTATACTCAGTTCTAATTTTGTTTTTATTTGCAATAATGTAGGGAAAGACAAATTTTAAAGAATGAATTACTGTTTCTTTCTTTTACAAAAAAAAATTTATTTTCATCGTAAAAAGATATGGAAAAAACTTAGGTCCATTTTCTTATGTCCATTACATCCAATTCCCCAATATAAATATGACACGTGGCAAAAAGTGTTTAAATGACCAATCACAGTTGAGAGAGAATATAGAAGATCACATTTTATATAACCAATAATAGAAGAGAGAGAGTGTAAATACAATATATGATTGGTGGAATTGGATGTAATGGACATAAAGAAATGGACCTAAATTTTTTCCAAAAGATATATGTTATTACAATTTAGTCTTTGAAAAATATTAAATTTCATCTTCAATAAATATAATTTGTTTTAATTTAATTTTTAAAAAATAAAAATTTCATTTCAATCTTAAAAGATACAAATTATCCTAATGGAGTCTATAACAATTTCTATTTAACATAAGTGACAAAAATCATTTTAAAGATTAAATTATATATTTTACTATATCCCATATTTTAGGTAGTTTACTCTAGAAAATGTTTACCACAGAAAAACAATATTACAAGTCACGCTAAAACCCTTCTGGTTTTGGAGCTTCTTCTCCTTCGTCCCTCTGATTCTCCAATGGATTCCATTGGAGTACTACTGACCTGCCCAATGTTCATCTACCTCGAAGAAGAACTCGGAAAGCGCTTCAAGCTCTACAAGCTCTGGAACTATCCCTCTCTCCCCGACTTCGCACAATCAGACTCAGATTCAATTCGCGCATTGGTTGGGAACACTAAAATCGGCGCCGACGCCGAGATGATCGATTCGTTGCCCAAATTGGAGATCGTCTCGACTTTCAGCGTGGGCTTGGACAAGATTGACCTCACCAAGTGCAAAGAAAGAGGGATCCGGGTAACCAACACGCCCGATGTGTTGACGGACGACGTTGCGGATCTCGCCGTCGGTTTGGCTTTGGCGGTTTTGAGGCGGATTTGTGAGAGTGATCGGTTCGTGAAGAATGGTTTGTGGAAGAAAGGTGATTTCGAACTTTGTACTAAGGTTTTTTTTTTCCCTCTTCACCCTCTCCTTTTTGTGTGTGTGTGTGTGAAGATGCTGCATTGGAATTGGTGGTGGTGGCAATGCAAATTCATTTGGGTTATGAAATTTTTGTTTAATTGTATGTTTTGTGGAAGGAAGGCTCTTGAAATTATTGATTTGTTGCTTTTGCTTTTCATCTTTTGTCTTGGAAACAACAAACAACATTCAGTGCTTTTCTCAGTAGGTGTAGTAAGTATAAAAGTCTATTTTGAGTTCATTTTTCCGTTCCTTCAATATCATTAGGTAATATTAACAGGACAAAGATCTACCCAAATAAATTTGATGAACAAATTTTTATTAATATTGACAAAAGCCCAATTTAGGAATGGAGGGAGTATTGAGTTTAGTACTTCCGCATCAAGGATGCGTGTTCTATCTTTTCTCATTTTGTTATTACTTATTAATAATTAAATACGTACTGATTCCTATTGTTTTTCTCTTCTGTATATTTTATCTTTAATTATTGAGTTATTTTTTGTTTGGTCGACTCTATATATTGAATTTCTAATGATCTCATTTGTACATGACCAATCACGTATTTCTACTAACTTTTTTGACTCCAATATCAATTGATTTTTTTACATATTACTCAAAACTTGAAGTTTAATTTTGTTTCAATCCTCTTTGCTTTTGTGTAAATTATATTATAACAGTGACCAATATAATATTGAGAACTTGAGGTATATTATAGAATTTCAATTTTCATATAAAGAGGGGAATGTATATCAAGAGGAAACTGGCAGAACAACTAGAAACAAGACCTTACTGCAATGCCTACACTGTTTTATACGTTCCTATAACCTTTCCTCAACATTGATGCTTCCAATCTATATTGTCTGACCTTGAGGGAGTAATTGAAATTACTAGCTCCTCAACAATTCCCAAATACTAGTTTTTCACTTAATTATATTTGTGCATTTCAGTTTAGCGGTAAAGCAGTAGGCATTATTGGTTTGGGGAGGATAGGCTCAGCAATAGCAAAGAGAGCTGCAGCTTTTGGGTGTCCAGTGAGTTACCATTCAAGATCTGAAAAACCAGACACAGGATTTAAGTACTACTCTAACATCTTGGACTTAGCAGCTAACTCTGAAATCCTCATTGTTGCTTGTGCTCTTACTGAAGAAACCCATCACATAGTTAATCGTCAAGTCATCGATGCGTTGGGACCGAAGGGCGTACTGATCAATGTCGGACGAGGGCCACACATTGATGAACCTGAGCTTGTTTCTGCATTGATTGAAGGTAGACTGGGTGGGGCAGGGCTTGATGTGTTTGAAGATGAACCAGATGTGCCTGGAGAGTTATTTGGGCTTGGAAATGTTGTGCTCTTGCCTCATGTGGGGAGTGATACCATTGAAACTAGCAAGGCAATGGCAGAACTTGTGATTGAAAACTTGGAGGCACACTTCCTCAACAAGCCACTTCTGACTCCAGTAATTTGATTCTTTAGAGGTACGTGGAATATTGTTTTGTTGCTGGTTATTCAGACTAGTATTTCTGGTGATTGAGAATCAGCCTTGGAGCAACCGTAATTTTGTCAAATTTAAGAGCGCTTTTATAGAAGATGTGGCCTGTGGGTAAGACTTGGATAATTTTTTTTTATTGGGTGAGTTATTAGGTTGAATATGGACAATGATAATAAGAACGTGTTTGTTGTAAGTGTAAGTTATTAGGTTCATCAAATGCCTTTTTTTTAGGGTACAATTCAATACTATATTATTGACTACTTAAAGAAAATCTGTAAATTTTTTTAAAAAAAAATTATTGTACTTCTTTTTTTTTTGGGTGGAGAAAATTGTAGTACGGGAAAGCACTCTCAAGTACTACCGGACAGAGCGCCTGTGGCATGTTGGGGAGACCAACAGAGGCTCAACCCAAAGGATTACTGTACAGGCTTAAACCGCAAGCAGTTTATCCAGTCGCAGCTGGAGGATGAGAACCCTCGCCCATGGGGAGGCGAAAATTTTTTCCCGAATCCTTGACCATTTGTGCCAACCCACTTTAAAACTAGCCTACTATTTTTCAGTGATATTTACATAATTGACTTGGGAGCCAAAAGGTTTAGTTGTAGTGTGCAAAGAATATCTCGAATGTTTATTCGTAATAGCAAATAAGGTATACTTTATTGTTCTTACCAATATTTTTTTGAGTGAATGAATAGTTTAGTCTGATGAAATATTTTAATTTCGTCGTTGACATATTAATTTTCATTAAGTTTAGTAATTTCATTAATATGATTAATAGAATGTTAACTTGTAGTAACATTAATAGATGCAAATTGATTGTTAAATGATGAATTAAATTTTATTCAACAACTAAGGAGGAGTTGATCCAAGTGATGAGTTGTTTGGTATCTTTTAAAATTTGAAACTACTTTGTGAACGGAGCTATAAATAAAACACATCAAGTTTATAAACTAAAAATAAAAAGTGCACATTTTGTGTATTTTGACAATGTTTAATTTATAAATGTGTTTTATTTTTTTAAAAGGTAATGCTATAGAGGGATAGTGGGCTTTGGCTCACCATCTGTCAATTGAAACACATCAAGTTTATAAACTAAAAATAAAAAGTGCACATTTTGTGTATTTTGACAATGTTTAATTTATAAATGTGTTTTATTTTTTTAAAAGGTAATGTTATAGAGGGATAGTGGGCTTTGGCTCACCATCTGTCAATTGTTGGATTGTCTTGAGATCTGTGTCAAAATATTTTTTCTTTTTATAATTTAAGATAACACAAATTTTAAAATAGATCCAACGACTCACAACTGATGAGCTTTAATTATTTATGCATTGTTTGGTAGGATGGAAGTTATGAGAGGTGAATGATCTCACCACTCATGAGCTTGTTTGGTACATGGTGAGGCTTCTTCCATGGTGAGCTAAGTTCCATCATAGGAGGGGAGGTAGGTGCCATGGGTGAGGAGAGGGAAGTTGTGGTGAGGTGAGGTGAGTTGAGGTTTAAAGACCAAAATACCCTTAAAAAAATTGTGACTTTTAAAAAAGTAAGGGCAAAAAAGGTATTTCATACTTTTATCTTCTATTTTCCTATCTTCTTCCCACCATACCAAACAAATTACTTTTATATTTCACTTCCATTTCCCTGCATACCAAACATACTTTTTATCACTTACTTCCACTTCCATTTTCATTTCCATTTCCACTTCCACTTCCACTTCCCACTAAAATACTCACCGGATACTAAACGCCACCTTATAGCTCCAAAGAGTTACCTCTTTTTTTATTGGGGAATGCTTTGAAGTTATAGTGAGTTTTGGCTCATCACTTCTAAGTCATTATATCTGTCTCGAGATATGTATCATTTTAAATTAAAAAAATTGACACAAATTTTAAAACAAATATAATTATGAGCTAGTGAGCCAAGAGCCCACTAAAACTCCATAACATTACACTTTTTTATTAGGGTTTATCTAATAAGTGTTCTAAGATTTTCTTTGATTGGTGTAGAGGGAATTAATATTTTTAAAGTTGGTAAAAAGTCAATTGACACATGTTTTAACACCTTTTCATTAGTTGAAGGGAAACTTTAAAGAGTACCCTAAGAGCACTTGTTAGCAAAACTCTTTTTATTATTATTGAATAGCTCCCAATTCATTTTGCAATAGTCAAATTAGTATATCTTAACGCATATGCATTGCCAAGTTCATTTTTAACAAAAAAATCAAATTGATTCAATTTTATTTTTTATGGATTAAATTGAGATATTTTTATATTTTATAGATTAAAGTAAAAAATATTTCATTTAGAGATATAATTATTAATTCACTCATATTTCCATTCTACCTAATCTTTTTGAAAAATTCACTATTCAATGGTGTAAGCAAAATTTGTGCGACACCTTTGAATAAAAGTTTGTCTATACTAGTCTTTCAAAGTACAATAATCTTATTATGAAAAAAAAGGTACAATAATCTTAAATGAAAGTATATGGAAAGAAGTTCCACTTTGAGGAAGAAAATTTGAAACTACTAATGCTTCACCCAAAGGATGCAATTTGAATAAAATGAGCACAAAGTGAATATTCCCATTCATAAAGTCGTTTTGGAAAAGAAAGATAATTTTCATATATAGTTACAATATTCATATTTATTTTAATTATGCAAATAATTTTAGTACTACCATATTACAAAAAATAATGTACTGAAATTTAATACTATCGTATTACGAAACATGCTTTCATAGGTAGGATATCCATAATTATTGGCAAACAAAAAATAAGTCAAGTTTTAACTGTAGTCTCTCATATTGGCCAGCTATTCAATTATTTAATAATAATTGAATTTACAATATTTTAATTATGCAAATAACTTTAGTACTCCATATTATAATCATGTACCAAAAATATATGCTTCTCAATAATTCAATCTTTTTTTTTTCCTTCTATATGTCCAAGATGGTATCCATATCCTTCTAAATTATTTTATTTTAAAGTTGTTAGACACACAGACAGTAATGTCTATTTGTGTGCTTATATATTTAATGAGTAAAACACTGTTTTGGTCCTTCACAGATGCATCCTATTTTAATTTGGTCTCCCACAAATCGGTGTTATCAATTTGGTCTCCCACAGATTAAATTGTTAGTAATTTGGTCCTTCCGTTAATTAACTTGATGACATGTCAAGTTAAATTGTGACTCAGCAATTTTTTTACTTGACTAGGCATTAATTAATTTAGAGTAATTTATTTTTTATTTAAAAACCTTTTAAATTAAAAAAAAAGCACAAATATGATTCTTTGCGTTAAAAGGAGGAATGTCAAAGGTTCTTTTTAAACTTTTTTTTCAATTTAAAAGGTTTTTTAAATAAAAAATAAATTATTCTAAATTAATTTATGCCTAGTCAGATGAAAAAATTATTGAGTCACAACTTAACTTGACATGTCATCAAGTTAATTAACGGAAGGACCAAATTGCTAACAGTTTGATCTGTGGGGGACCAAATTGATAACACCGATCTGTGGGGGACCAAATTGACAAAGGAGGCATCTGTGGAGGACCAAAACAGTGTTTTACTCTATATTTAATGATGATTCTGTTTAAATTGTACGAAATTTAGCCTAAAAAATTGAATTATTAATCTACTAGCTACTCTATAGAGAGTAAAATTTATTAATTCCTATAGAATGATGGGCAGACTAATAGAGTCATAATTTTTTTTTTTTTCAAACTAGTCTTTAAGCCTCGTTGCCCATTAATATATTCAAGAGGATTCGAAGTTACGTTATATCTTATGTGTATAAGGTTTAAAGGCGAGAAATTTGTTATTGAAGATGATTTTTTTTAAAAAAATAAAGTCTATAATTCAACTGATTAATAAATTAAATTATTAAACATTATTTATGGATAATTTTGTGATACTATTTAACAATCATAATATCCAACATATTCAATTTGTAAGAAATTTCTAAAAGATGTGAACGCATGTTACAAGTTATTTGAAAAAAAAAACAATAATCACAAATTCGACTATCCATTGCACCAAAAAGTATTGCCTAGTATTATTTTTTCTCATAAGTATTTTTCTATTGGAGGCAATTTTGTTCGAATTAGTTGAAATTCCATAACAGGTTAGAGCTCTTCCAGCATAAGTTTTTTCATACACAAGATTCGAACTTGAGGTCTTACTTAAGGAGAATGGAATACTTACCACTCTAACCAACCACCTGTTGGTAAGTATTGTCTAGTATGATAATTATCCATATATAATTAAGCTATTTATCCATATATAATTAAGCTATTTATTCTATAAAATATATGGCTTTAAATTTTAGTCTCTTTCATTTCATATATATACATATATTGAAATATAAAAAATTAAATAAATTAAAGAATTTATATTTTATATATTTAAAATAAAAAATAAACATATAAATTAATACATAATAATTTCTTATTCTCTCTATGTTTGACAATTATTAAATAGACACAGAATTTGGTGGCCATTAATACATATAAATTATATAATTTGTGTTGTGGCATAGTGGAAGCATATTTGAGGGTAAAAGCTCCACATTTGAGTCTAAGCCACCCAACCAAACAACTCTATATATGCTCTGACCCACTGATTCTTTTATCTATTTTTAATGGAAAGGTGTAACTTCTCATAAGAAAATCAAACTTGTTTTTCTTTAATTATTTCAGTATTTGAATGCCCTTCCTCAAAATTTTTTGATAAATAAATATTTTATAATCATATACCTATTTTGATATATGATTAGATGGTAACAAATTCAATCTCCCAAATAATACAAATCTCTACATCATACAATAAATATAATAAAAGCATCACAACTTTTTGTTATCAAATCAAAGTGTTGCTCGATAGGCCAATAACTCACAGGTCGAAGGATCGAATCCTGCCTCTTATCGAAGCGTGGTGGGCTTATAGGATTATAAATGAGTCGAGTCGAATTTTAAATATTTAAGTTCAATTCTTTTAAAATAAGACGAGCTCGAATTTGAATTTAAACTTTTAAACGAACAAAATTTTTTTTTTAGTCTAAACACTACCGTATCATATTACTCCCTTTTCAGCAAAACGTCACCGTTTTATGGGTCATGTCATGCTTCATTAAATGCCAATAATTGCTGATTAACACATAAAATATGCTGGCTGATGATGCTACTACTTGCATTGTGGCTTATATGATATGATTTGATAATTTCGTAATTTAATTAATTATTGGTCAAAACTCTAAATTGGTCCCTTATGTTTGCACGAAATTTTATATTGGTCCTTTATGTTTCAAAAAGTTTAAATTAGTCCTTTATGTTTGCAAAAAGTTCCAAATTGGTCCTTCCGTCCACTTCCGTCAATTTCTTAAGTTAACTGCTGACGTGGCGTGCCGAGCTAGGCACATAATCTCTCTTACGTGTATCAGATAGTTGACGTGGCCTTAAATACACTAAAAACACTCAAACGACATCGTTTAAGCCAAAAATAAAATCATGCTGAGAGGACCAATATGAAACTTTAATGAAACATAAAGGACTAATATAAAACTTCAATGAAACATAAAGGACCAATATAGAACTTCAATGGAACATAAAGGATCAATATAAAACTTCAATGAAACATAAAGGACCAATATAGAACTTCAATGAAACCTAAAGGACCATAAAAAATCAATTTAAAACTTGTGTGAAACATAAAGGATCAAAATAGGCATTTCACCTTAATTATTTGACAATACCAGTAAGTAACTTTGACCCTCGTTGTATCATGTGTTAATACGAGTGTGACCTTTTCCTCAATATTTTTACTCTTGTGCTTATCTCACTTATTAACGATAATCCACAAACTGACACAATTAACGAAAAAAGTAATCAAATAAGATAGCAACTCAGACAAAATGCACTAGCAGTAGGACCCTTTATCTCATTAGGTAGTTTGTCAAATTCCCATCATACAAACGTCATTCTTAATTAAGCTCACAATAGGATAAACAAAAAAAATAAATTATTATTTTAGTCTCTAAAATTATAATTTGTCTCAATTTAATCCTTAAAAAAGTTTTCACCAGTTAGGGTCATTTGGTATGAGAGAAGAGGTGGGAAATTGAGTTTGCTCACCTTTTTATTTTTGTTTGGTACCAAGTGAGAGATGTTCCATGGTGAGTTTAGTTCCATCATACTAGGTGAGTTTAATTCCATCTCAAGAGGGTGGGAAGTTGTGGTGAGGTGAGGTGAAGTTTAAAGACCAAAATGTTCTAAAAAGATTTGTGGCTTTTGAAAAAGTAAGGACAAAAAATGTATTTCATACTTTTATCTTCTATTTTCCTATCTTTTTCCCACCGTACCAAACAATATTACTTTTACATTCCACTTCCATTTTCTTGCATATCAAACATACTTTTTATCACTTACTTTCACTTTCACTTCCATTTCCATTTCCACTTCCACTTACACTTCCCACTAAAATGCTCATCGGATACCAAACACCACCTTAAGTTGATGGAGATTCCATAAATTAAATTAAAACAAACTACATGGACTAAATTTAATATTTTCATCTTTTAAGAACTAAATTAAGACAAATAATACATGGACTAAAATGATAAATTACTTTTAAAAAAATATTTTTCATAATATTTAATAACTCAATAAAACAAGCTGCCGACACTCACTTCCAACCTCCCCTGTTCCTATATACCCATATGGCTTTGGTCACTCCTACCCTTTCACTAATCATTATCCTTTTACTTCCCTTCTCTGTTTCAAAAGCATATTTGCTTCTTCATTGGCCACTCAAACTCATTAGAAAACCCAAATAAACAAATAAATAAATCAAACAATCTTCCACTTCTTCTCCTTCCTTCCTTCCTTCCGTCATGCACACTACTACTACCACTAAAGCTCACAACTTTCTGAATTTTCCTTCTTGGGTTCTCATAATCACCCTCAAAATTCATCTGGGTACCCTTCGATTCCTCTAAATTTCCCAAAGTTACCATCTTTTCTCTCAAATTCCCAAACTCCAAAAACCCCACGATGCTATCGGCAAAATCGGAGTCGGACATTACAAGCTTAGCTCCATCTTCTCCTTCGAGGTCCCCAAAGCGACCTGTGTACTACGTACAGAGCCCTTCGAGGGACTCCCACGATGGGGACAAGTCGTCGTCGATGCAGGCGACTCCCATATCGAATAGTCCGATGGAGTCGCCGTCGCACCCGTCGTTCGGACGGCACTCGAGGAACTCGTCGGCGAGCCGGTTCTCGGGGATTTTCCGGTCGTCGTCGGGGAGGAAAGGAGGAGGGGGAGGGAGCAGGAAGAGGAACGAGAAAGGGTGGCCGGAGTGTAATGTGATATTGGAAGAAGGGTCTTACGATGATTTGAAGGAATTGGCGTTCACCAGAAGGCTTCAAGCTTTGATGGCTCTGTTTGGGTTTGTGGTTATCTTCACTGTGTTCTGTTTGATCATTTGGGGAGCCAGTAGGCCCTTCAACACAGAAATTACGGTCAAGGTAACCAAAAATATACTATATACACACTTCTCTCTTCCTTTTCTTGTTCGTTCAATTTTCTTAACAACAACTAATTCGAACTCGACTAGTACTAGTACTGTGTATTTGACTAGTTCAAAAGAGTTTTTCAATAAAAATAATTATAGTTACACTTTCTCAAATCTAAAACACTAGTTAAGCGATACCAAGTCACTCCTCAATTTGAGTCACCAACAACTTGTCAATTGATTCTTGTAGATTTTGTGTACTTAGCATAGGGCACTTTGTTAGGTAGAAAGGAAGAAATGGAATGGATTTGATATGTTTGGTAATAAAAATTTAGAATAAAAATAGAATGAGAATGTATTAAAACTACCACTTTACCCCTTATATTAAAATAATAAAAAGAAAATAAGGTTAATATTGTGTCAAATCAAAGATTATAATACACATTTTGTATTTTATTTATTTTTTTTATATGAAGAAAAAAAAAATAAAACAGGCCTCACACACTGTTTGTATTTCTTTCCATTGCCCATTATAAGCGAACGGGTTGATAGTTTTTTTTCTTAGAAAATTAAATGCATCGTCTAAGTTTTGAAAAGTTTAAATAACTATTTAATTCTTGATACATACATATATATATATATATATATATATATTTCCCATTATAAGCGAACGGGTTGATAGTTTTTTTTTCTTAGAAAATTAAATGCATCGTCTAAGTTTTGAAAAGTTTAAATAACTATTTAATTCTTGATACATATATATATATATATATATATATATATATATATATATAAAATTTAGTTTTAAAAAAAATACTTTAATTTAGTCTTAAAAGATGAATTCTCAATTAATTTGATATTTTAATTAATAGAATAAATAAAATGTTGACTAATAATTGCATTAATAGAAAGTAATTTACTGTGAATTGTTGCATTGGATTCTATTAAACTAAAAATATATATATAAACAATACATTTTGACTATGTGTAATTTGAAAAATAAAGTACATAAATTTACGAATTATACAAATAGTATATTTTGACACCAAATTATTTAAGAATTGATATTTTAAAGATTAAATTAAGACATTTTATCTTCTAAGGACCAAATTGAAAAACTATACATCTTTCAATCACCAAATTATTGATTTGGTCCTTAGCAAATTATTGCAACAATTTAAGAAGGTATCTCATCTCATGGAGTAAAGATGGGAAAGTAATTTAAGGTATGAACAAATGTGGTAAAGTCTAAAGTTGTTTGTTGTGATTTTTACAGAGCTTGACAGTACATAATCTATATATTGGAGAGGGTTCAGACTTCACAGGAGTACCAACAAAATTACTGACAGTAAATGGATCATTGAGGATAAATATATATAATCCTGCTACTTTTTTTGGAATCCATGTCCATTCTACCCCTATCAACCTTGTCTTCTCAGATATTACTGTTGCATCTGGCCAGGTAATTAACACTTTATTCATCTATGGTTGTTCTGTGTTCATGCGCAACCTCTTTTTTTATGAAAAGATGTTCGTGAGTACTGAAAATTCGATATTTTCTCTGTTCGATATTAATCATTTATTAAATTTAATAAAAATTTAGATGAATCCCTATTAATAATGATAAATGTCATTAAATTAATAGAGGAATGTATTAAAAATTCAATTCTCACGTGATACTAGAATTTTATCCCTTCTCTTTCAATATATTTGGCCTAATCTTAATTTAGGTCTAATGTATTTTATAATTAATTAGAAGCTTCAATTCAATCAATTTTACTATTTATGAACCAGACTAAATAAGAGCTGCTTGTTGATTTTTATTTATTTTAAAGTAGTTTTTTTTAAGAGGAAAGTACATGCATTTACTTCATTCTGATTTTACTTTACTCCTTAATTAAAGTATTACAAAGGTAAAACAATTAACTATTTGCTAAATTTATTACATTTTAGTTACAAGATTAACATAATTGACTTTTAGTATGTCAAAAATTTATTCATGTCATTCCTTTCATGAAAAGGGAAAAAAAAAATTTTCTAAGGGACATTAACAAAAAGTTACATTATAAGTTTTTGTTGAGTCAATTATCATTTTAGTCCTAAAAAGATATAATTTATTTCAATTTAGTCCTTAAAATATATAATTTGTATCACTTTTGTCCATAAAAAAAAGAAACTTATCTCAATTTAGTCCTTGAGAATCTTCATTAACATTGAAGTGTGTTATACTAATAATTACAGCTGAAGAAATACTATCAGCCAAGAAAAAGTCACAGGGTTGTATCAGTGAAGTTAGAAGGAAACAAGGTTCCACTATACGGTGCAGGATCAAGCATAACCCCTTCCCAAACAGGAGTTCAAGTTCCTCTTACTCTCAACTTTCAAATAAGTTCAAGAGGCAATGTGGTGGGGAAACTAGTGAGGACAAAGCATTACAAGCAAATCACTTGTCCCTTGATCATTAATTCATCAGCTTCTAAACCCATCAAGTTCCGCAAGAATTCTTGCACTTATCACTGATCTATATATATATATATATATATACAAAAATCCTATTTTGGTCCCTGTTGTTTAGCATTTTCTTCAATTTGGTCCCTCACGTTTGCGACTGGTACCAATTTAGTCCCCCCATATTTGTTAAGTAATTTTAGTGCTTGGATAATGGAGGAGCCAAAATGGTATCAATTGCAAATGTAAAGGATCACAATGAAACTGAATTAACGTTAGGGGTCAATATGAGACTGAATAAATGTTAGGGATTAAATTGAGAGAAGGTGCTAAATGTTAGGGTCCAAAATAGGATTTTTGTCTATATATATGTTTGAGACTCCGAAGAAAAAAAGAAAGAAGAAACTTGAGTATGTATGTGAGTGAGCCTTTTTAATTTTGTGCATTTGTTGTAGTGAATGGGTACTAGTGTTGTGAGGCTCTTTTTGCAAATTAAATAAAGGCTTGTAAATGTGGAATATGCTTGTGCATATTATGAAGCTGCCATATCATACCATGTGGATTCTGGGTTAGTTGATTCTATCTATTTTTTTATGGTAAGTTGATTCTATCTATTATACTTATTTATTAGTAGAGCTATTAAAATGGGTCAGTCGCTCTAATCCTAATCAATTTTGGTCTTATTTAATTAGAGTTGAACTGGGTTACGTTTGTTTGTTTTTAATTAGGGCCAATAATTCTTCAGCCCGGTCTTATTAGGGCTCAAGTTGGAATGGGCTGATCTGTTTTTATTTTTATTTTTTTAAAAAATTACTTTATTAAGTAATTGCATCATCTTTTGCAAAATTTTTTATAGAGTAATATTTATCTTCCTTTAAAATTCAAAATATTAAGATATATTGATAAAATATGAATTAAAGTAATTAAAAAATGATAAAATAATTAATACAATTTGAATTAAAGTAAAAATTATACAATTAATTTATTATCTAAATATTAAAAGTAAAAGAAAAAAAAATAAAAATGGGCTATAGCCCGGCCCGACCCAGCTCGACTTTAGCCCGCTTTGACCCCTTTTTTTAAAGGGTTGGGTTGGGCTAGTCCATTTTTTATTAGGGTCAGAAAATCTTCATCTGACTCTATAAAATCTATCTATTAGATTAGTGGGTGAATTTTCTATCATTATTTTTTTTTTGTTATTTATTGTCATTAGCCTAAAATAATACTTTTTAATTTTTTTTTAATTTATAATCAAAAGTCTTAGGTGTCTCAAAATATATTGCAATGAACAAATTTTAGAGTTTGGATTTTTTAAATTTGAGAAATGCTAATTTTTTCTAAAGTAGGAGATAAATAGAAATAAAAAGATGATCTCAAATGCATTTATAATAAGTCTCCATTATTGTAGAATATTTAATTTAATTTTTTAGTTTATATCTCTCTTGTACTTTTTGAGAAATAATAAATCTGAGGCATTGGTCACAATTATAAACTGAAAACAAAAATTGTTGAAAAGCACTGTTTTAAGTTAATGGCATGAAATGACTGAGAAAAAAAATTGATTGTTCTTTAAAAGGTACATTATTCTTTTCATTTCGAAAAAATGGGTTTTGCTGAGTGCTTTAAAAAAAAAATTCAATTATTATGAGTCAAAAGGAGACAGAAAAAGATTCAATTTAGGTGCATGACGCATCCCATTCCTCTAATAAGATTTAAACTTTTAATATAATATACCAGACATCAAAACTCTTTAAAGTATATATATATATATATAATTTGTCTGTATTGTAGGAGAATCAACGTGCAAAACATTTTAGGGTGGGATTGGTAAGTAGAATGTGAGAGTGAGAGGGAATGAGAGTGTCAAACAATAATTTTGTCATTTTTTTTAAATGTTAATATATAATTTTTTAATAAAAAATATTATTATTATTTTACTTATGTCTCATTTTATTTTATTTTTTTCTCTTCTATTCCCATTTTCATTTCTTTAAAATAAATTCACCAACTAAACTAAAATTTGTTTAGATGAGATAAAATAAAACAAAAAAGATAATACAAATCGACCGGGTATTTAACAATAAATATTTTCAGAAACTTTATTCTAATTAGAAAGCCTAATATTAAATATATAAATTAAAAGAACTATATAATCCTTAAATAAGCCATACACATGCAGGCCAGGGAAATCATAATAAATAAGAAATTTTTAATGGTTAAATATAGTTTATTTGTCCTTTATTCCAACAAATCAGAGTGGCGCAGCGGAAGCGTGGTGGGCCCATAACCCACAGGTCCCAGGATCGAAACCTGGCTCTGATAAATTCTAGAGAAAAAGGCTTCCGTGTTACTCCTTTTTTTTTCAGTCTAAACGCCACCGTTTCATATTACTCCTTTTTCCGCTAAACGCCACCGTTTAAGCAGAGAAAGGCTTCCGTTCAATATAATTTTTGTTTTTCAGACTATACGTCGCCGTTTAGGCGTTTATTTTACAAGTAATTAAAGGGCTTTTCATGGTCAGTAACTTTTTGATAGCCTCATTATTAATTTAAAGAATTCGTTAATTAGTATTGCTGAAAAACATAATTTCTTATACAAAAATTAATATATAGTTTTATTAAAATAGTGTTTCACAAAATTAATCTAATTTATCCGATCCATAGCTAGCTTAGCTTGAAGAGGAGCAAAGGTTTTCAAATCCCATGTACTCGTTCTTTTCAATCTTCTCAGTCATGTATACTATGCCCACACTACCTGTAATTGAAAATAATTAATAAAAATAAAAGTCACGTGAAAAGAGAATTTAAGAATAAACTAAAATAGATAATTAATTATTAATTAACTGAAGCATATATTTAGATGTAATTAATTAAGAAACTTGCCTAGTGATCATATTGCACCCACAAAAACTGTGAAGGCCACCAAAAAAAAATGATGAAGGAAGCTGTTCCTATTATGGCGATCAACTTCTCCACCAAATGTTGCCCTATAATGGCACCCACAGTAGCAACCGCCACCAAATAAAGAGCTGCAAATTATGGTAATTAGAAATAGAATTTATTATTTAGTCTTTCAATTAGATTATTTAGTTTTTGAATTTTTATTTTTGTCAACTATTTAATTTCTGGGATGTTAATTATTATTCAACTCGGTGATGATGTGACCGTTAAATGTTGACGTGTCATCGTTAATAATTTGCTAATCGTGTTGTTATGTCACGGTACCACGTCATTTTGAGGAGTAAATTTTTTAAATAAACAAGTTGATTTGTGTATATTTTTTTTTGGAACGATATAATTGGCCAAGTCAGAGGCTACTTCTTATATCCAAATGGACTGGATGCAAGCTAGCTAGATATCATTCCAGAAAAATACACAAATTAACTTTAAAAAAAAAACTTTTACTCTTCAAAATGATGTGACACTGTGACATGACAGTACAGTTGGAACGATATAAATGGCCAACTATATATATATATTGAACAAATTAAACTTATGAGGTATAGCAATCTAATCATATATATGTATAGAGAATGGCTCTCCTATTGTTGTGTAAGAGATAAGAGTGAATTACATTCGTACATATCTCTGTCTCACTCTTAAAATTAAGCTACAACTACGAGGGACGACCAACTTGAAAAGGAGAATCAATGAGAAACTAAGTTGAGAAAACCATTAGGGTCTATCTCTCTCAATTTTGGATCATGTGAAGTAAGAGAGAGAAATGCTATTATGTGCAATAGGAAAAACATATGAATAAATAACAAAGGAATATGTAATAGAATTAGTGTCCGTTTGGATTAGTTTATTTTTAAAATAAAGCACTTTAAATTTGAATTTGAGTACTTGGTGTAAAAAAGTTAAAATATTATTTTTTTATGAAGCTTCATTTTGCAACTTTGGAAAAAAGAGGTTGAGGTAGAAGAAAATAAAAACACGAAGAAGCACAAATTTTATTTTATTGGACAAAAATAACCTTACCAAATATATAAAATTACATACCCTACCATTTCTTTTTTAACCTGCATAATCTTCTTCTACCTTCAGCAGTCAATACAAGACATGGGTCCCCCAAATGAGTCTGGTTTGAATCTTCCTGCTGCCCAATTGCTCCTTCGTGGGAAGGATGTATATATTAATCTCGAAAACATCCTCCTCCTCCTCCTTCTTCTTCTCCCATAGAACCCAAATACCCAAAATCGAATTTTTATTGCAGAAAAAAGAAGAAAGAACAGATCCAAATTAATACCCATTTCCTAATAGAACACGAAGAAGACAAAATCGAAAGGCTCACTGGGGTAGATAAACAAGAAGTTGAACTTGAGAAATAGTTTGTGACTTGTGAGAATGAAGAAGATTATTGTATTGGTCAGGGCTTATTATCTTGTTTTGCCGCTATGAAAATGTAGAGATGTCATATGCGTGGCCATGAAAAGAGAATTATATCATGATCTACATACAAACATTATTTGTATTATAAAAGGTACTTTTAATTATGACATCCAAATGCAAATAACTTATTTTTAAAATAAAAACTCTATTATTAAAAGATAAAAAAAAAAAGTACTTCTTTTCAAATCCAATCCAAACGCACTCTTATAATATGGGTAGCTCCTAGCTAATTAATGTATAAATCATACTTCATACACATATTAATTTCTAATTAAATAACCTCTCAGAGCAAAAATATGAAAATTACGCCTAACCAATAATCACATTATTCGATACTCAATTTAAATGGATTACGATCCTACGTATATATAAAAGTTTATTTTATATATATATATATAGCAATGGAAATGAGGATGAAGAAAAGAGTGATCATCCAATGTGCAAAAATGAGATTGAAAGCAACTCCAATGCTAATTCCAAGGAGCAAGACAGGTTGGAAAAGAAGTGCTAAATCATAGTCAATCAGAGCCAAATCTTCAAGACTTGGATGGTTGTCTTTGCTTCAGACTGTACAATACTAGGGGTGTTCAAAACCGAACAAAACAGATACTCCGAAACCAAACCAAATCGAACCAATCTAAAACCGACAAAAACTGACAAATTTGCGGTTTTGTTCGCTCTGAAAATTTCGGTTTTTTGCGGTTCGGTTCGGTTTTCAGTTTTAAGATCTGTGTAACCGAACCGAACCGCATAGGTAACTTTTTTTTTTCCAGGATTTTCGATTTTCAGTTCTATGTTTCTATTTGAAGTTTAACTTTAGAACTAGTTTGATTATCTTTGGACTAAGCTTGAAGATTGCGATGTTGTTTGATTACCACTTAGTTATGGTTATCTATGATTTTATCTTATTAATGAATGAAATGTTTTGTCATTTTCTTGTTATTTGATGATAATGTTATCTATAATTGGATGTTAAAGTCTTTGGTTTGGTTTGTAATGTTAAATTATATTTGTTAAAGTGTTTGGTTTGGTTTGTAACGTAAAATTTTAACGTTAAAGTGTTTGGTTTGATTATAAGTTATAGAATTTTTTGTCATTTTGTTCTATGTTTATAATTCATTTGTTATTTGTCAAATTAAACCTTTAAAACCTTCAAAACCGATTATTTATGGTTTGGTTTGGTTTGGTTTGACACTATAAAATGAAACCGACCGAACCAAACCGCTCAAATAAAAAGTGTTTGGTTTGGTTTGAAAATCCTCTCAAACCGCCCAAACCGAACCGACGAACACCCCTATACAATACTGATGCTCCAGTAATCATGCCTATTAATTAATTAATTTTATCAAACAAAATTCATATTTATATAAATTTAATTTAATAAGATTATATAATTATACATTTAGAGATTGCTAGCACGAATATGCCTCCCCCACAATACCACCCACTGTTCCAAATCCCGATCCTACCAACCCAATTATGCTCTTCGGTATGTTTTTTTATGCAGAAATAAAAATAGAAATGAAAACAAAAACAAAAACGGAATGTGTTTACTGTGTTTGTTAGTAAAAGTTTGAGAATGAAAATGGAATGGGAAAGTATTAAAATTACCACTTTACCCCTTATATTAAAATAAAAAAAAGTTATGATTTTGTCAAATCAAATGGTATAATAGACATTTTGTATTTTCTTTTTATTTTTTTTTAAATTGATAGAAATGAAAAAGTAAAAAATAAATAGAACCCCACCCATTCCTTGCTCATTTTCATGGCCATTTCTTATTAAAAAATAAGGCTTTATTCTCCATCCTATTTCCATTTTCTGAATCCAAATCCCTAAATTAATAATTAATTACATCATAATTCAAATCATAACTTCATCTTAATTCATATGTATAATCTATGTTAAATAATTAAGTGGAATACACTCAGGTATAATTAAGGAATGTATATATGTGTAATACAGTTTCTACTAGTTAATTAAGTGACTTAAGTTTGGACACAAATATGAATAATTTTGCTAAAAACTTAAGTTGTAAAACATTAATTAACAAAAATATAATAATTTTTTAATGTCTAAAAACTTTGTCGTCAACCAACTAATCAAGTGTTTGGCCAAAAAAAAAACCAACTAATCAAGTGAAACATTCTTAATTAAAGAGTGAAGACATTAATTAGCAAAACTCACATATTGATGGATATCTAATTGTAGCAATCCTAAATTAAAATTTGATTAAAATATACATTTGATCTCTTCAGAAAATGTTCCTATATATTATCCTTTTGTGGGTATATGACTATATATGTGTGTGTGTGTGTGTAAGATGTAGTTAATAGAGAGGACAAATTATACTAGACAATTACACAAAATATGAAGACAATAGTAATATTTTCTATTTCCAAATCGGGGAAGAATATAATATTGAATAAACATTATACAAGGAAAAATAGGATTAATTACGGAATTTGGACTTAGGGATTTTTTTTAGTTAATTTCTAATTAATTCGTAGCAATTCCCTAGTTAATTCACCCCCTCCGAAAATTGTCACCGGAAGACCACTTTATATTTTTGAAAAATAATCCTAAGAGGACTCAAAGACAGAACATCATGGATGGTAACATTTAGACCAACCACTAGGCCATTTATCACTTTTTGATTTATTAATGTAAAACATTTTATATATATACATATAATAAATTAGCTAGGGATTTTTTTCCTAGCTAATCCGTAGCTAATTAGTTAGGAAAATCCGTAGCTAATTAGCTAAGGATTTTTCCCAAGCTAATTAGTTAGGGTTTTTTTCCCTAGCTAATTAGTTAGGGATTAGCTAGGAAAATTCGTAGTAAATCCCTAGCTAATTAGCTAGGGTTTTTTTCCCTAGCTAATTAACTAGGAATTTTTTTTCCTAGCTAATTAGCTAGGGAAATCCGTAGCAAATTCCTAACTAAGTTTTCTCGCCTTCTCGCGCCAAACTTTTTTACTAAATTAGCTAGGGATTTTATTTTTAGCTAATCCGTACCTAATTAGCTAGGGATTAGCTAGAGAAATTTTCCTTAGCTAATTTCTGTAACTAAATCAGCATTTTCTTGAAGTGAAAATTCTTTTACAAAATTAGAAAGACTAAGAGTATTACATACTGCATTTATTTAATCTTTAAAATATTATTTGATTTGAGAGATATAAGAATTCAATTACAAATTAACTTTTGTCATATATATATATATATATATATATATATATATATATATATATATATATATATATATAGTAGTGCATATATATACTTACGGGCCATATATGGTATATTCCAAGAAGATGAATAGTTGAATTTGTTGTGTGGTTTCCAACATGATGAGCTGATGACACAGAGGTTGATGATGAGATCACTGAAGCAATTACAATCATCAATTCATCATCACAACAAAAATTGCACTACTAATGTTTCATCTATTCACACCCTTTTTTTTCCCTTCAATATATATATATATATCCCCTCTTTTCTTTCTTTTTCTTCTCTAATTAAATCTCTTATAAGCAGCCAATTAATTAATAAACAAAAAAGCAAGAAGTTGTGTGATAAACTTAAACAAAAGCACACACTGACACTGTGAAAGAAAGTTGAAAAGAAGACAGAGATATAGATAAAGAAAATATTTTTTTTTTCAATTTTTTTCTCTTTATCTCTCTCATAACTTCACTAAAAAATGTAGAGAAATACTTTAGAGGATCCACTCTCAGATATATATATCCACCACACTCGATCCACCAGTCGTTAATTTCAGTGGTATGGTAGTACTGAATTTCAGTACATTCCTCCAATTAGTTGGTTCCTAAACCATTCAAGGTGGGCCCTAATTAATGTAAGTTTTTATTAATATTAACAAATGGCACTACATAATTAGAGGGATGTACTGAAATTCAGTGGTACGGTACCATTGAACTTTTATCCCTTATATCTATATATACAGAGATTCACTTAATTTCTCTCTCTTATTTATCATGTTCATTAATTATAAGTTGCCACTTGCGAGAGACTTTTCAAGGATAAATTCAATGATGCATGAGATATATCCCAAATTTGTTTTTGGTCAAAATGTCTATTTTGGTCCCTATGTTTTATCCAAGTTTAAAATTAGTCTTTTATGTTTAAAATTTTTTAAATTGGTCTTTTATGTTTTCCAGAAGTTCTAAATTGATCTTTCGGTCCATTTCTTCTGTTAAGTACTGACGTGGCATGCTAAGGTGGACATATCATATCTCCTACGTGTCCATTTAAGCTGACGTGTCATACCACGTCATCTTGTATTCATCTTATGTGATGACATGGCGATGATGTAGCAATGACGTTACATGACACGTCAGCTTAAATAGACACGTAGGAGATATGATATGTCCACTTCAACATGCCACGTCAGCACTTAACTTAAGAAGTGGATGGAAGGACCAATTAATTTGGAACTTCTGTGCAATATAAAAGGCCAATTTAAAACTTTTGAAACATAAAGGACTAATTTAATACTTGAGTAAAACATAGAGGACCAAAATAAACCTTTAACCTTTGTTTTTTAGCTTAAAATTCATTTTCAGGAAATGTTATCAACGCTATATTCTCAAGTAGAATCGCTAAAATGATGTTTATTAACTCAATTATTAGGTGAGTCGGGTTGAGAGATTTTAAGTCAAAAACCAACTCGATTCACTTTTTGATGGGATAGATTGTTTAATTTTTTTAAATCACTTAATTATTTAAAAAAAAATGTACTTTTTTCAAATGTAGTTTTAAATATTAACATTTTAAAACTTAGGTTATGTTCGCTTACCAGAAACTACAATGGAAAGCAAAAATAAAAGTAGGTGAGGCCTTACTTTTTTTTCTTTTGTCAGAATTTTTAAAAATAAAAATACAAAAAATACAAAATATCTATTATACCCTTTGAGTTGACACAATCTTAACCTTCTTCTTTTTTTATTATTTTAATATAAGGGACAAAGTGGTAATTTTAATACATTTCCATTCCATTCCCATTCCAAATTTTTACTACCAAACACATCAAACCCATTCTCTTTCCCTCTCCTTCTCTACTAAGCAAACGTGCCCTTAGTACAAATACAATCTCCAATTGAATTTGAAGAAATATAATTTCACTTGTTATTTTATTTAATTTGGGAAATGTATTATTATAATTACTTGGTTGTTTTGATTGTTGATTTTATTTTTTGATGCATTGTTTATGTACTTTTAATGTAATATTAATATAATGTATTAAGTGAGAACATTAATTATCAAAGCTTAAAAAAACATAATTTAAAATTAATAATTTAAAAATCTGAAAAATAGAAAAAAACATAATTTAAAATTAATAATTTAAACATGCCTCACCCAAGCTCACCACTTTAGAAGGTGGAGTTATAATTATCATTTTCTGACTTAAAATTTCAATCAACATAAACTTTCCTAAAATTTAACTATGTTATATATGATAGTAATCACCTATTAGCAACTCGATTAACTGTTTGATGGAATAGATTGTTTAATTTTTGTAATCACGTAATTATTTTTAAAAAATATAGACTTTTTTTAAATGTAGTTTTAAATATTAACATTTTTAAACTTAGTACACATGTAACCTCCACTTGAATTTAAAAAATATAATTTCACTTGTTATTTTATTTAATTTGGGAAATGTATTATTATAACTATTTGGTTATTTTGATTATTGATTTTATTTTTTGATGCATTGTTTATGTACTTTTAATAATATAATGTATTAAGTGTGAACATTAATTATCAAAACTTAAAAAATATAATTTAAAATTAATAATTTAAAAATATGAAAAATAAGAAAAAAAAATTTAATTGGGTTAAGTTAGCCAACTTGCCTCACCCAACTCACCATTTTCGTGGGTCGAGTTATAATTACCATTTTGTGACTTACTTAAAATTTCAACCAACATAAACTTACCTAAAATTTAACTATGTTATATATGTTAGTAATCATTACTAAGAACTAAACTGCTAGATCAAGCATCTAATTAAACTATAATGGTGTATTTGTTTTGAGGAATGTTAAAGGTAATTAGGTAATAAACATTTTTTCTAACATTTTTTTTTATCAAACATACTTTATTTTTTCTATAAGAAACATATATACCTTATTTTTTGTAATATATATGATAAAATTATGTTTTTGTCTTTATATTTTTATCAATTTTTATTCTATTCTCACTTTTAATATAAGCATTTTACCCACTTTTATTCCATTCTCACTATTAATATAAGGGTGACATTTTATTCACTTTTATTCCTATTTTTTATTACCAAATATAATAAATCTATTTCCATTTTTATTCCTATCCCATTTTCCGTACCAAACAAGCACCAATGACTTCTTATATTATATATATATACTGACCAATATAATCATTATTGGTGTTTTTGTGGATAGACCCACCTTCACCAAACATTCCAACCAACCATGGATTGTGTAAATTAAGAACGAAACTAGCTGGAGCATGTGGCATCTTGAAATGAAAGCTAATTAACAAATGGACTTTTTTACGGTGAAAATGATTTAGGGTGTAAAGGCGTACAAATGCTTATACGGTGCATTTGTATTGGTTTAGTTGTAATATTACGTTTAAATATTTTTGACAATTACATATAGGCCCCTCCGAATTTTTGAATGGAAATGACTTTCTGGATAATGTTTTAAATTTTGTTTTTCTACATAGTCAAAATATAATAAAATAATATTTCTGACAAAATAAAATTATAATAATAAAATAATAATAAATATATTTTCTTGGAAGTATTTAAACATTAGCAAAAATATTTTTCTTTAAAAAATCATATTGCAAAATCAAAGACACGAGGGACTAAAAAAAGCAAATAACTTTATCTAACATCCTCATACGTGGAGCAACGTCATTGGTCCATACCATTTGCATGGATTTGGACCTTAAAAGGACCCTTAACATATATATATTGTTGAGTAATTTGTAATATAGGGATGAAAAAGTTTTATATTGGGCAAATCAAAGAATGCTTCACTGTATATATAGAAAGATATAAACTATACAATTAAATAAATAATATATATGTATATGTTATAACATTGGGCAATTCAAAGAATGATTCACTGTATATATGTATATGTATATGTATATGTTGTTATATGTTATACAGTGAAACATTCTTTGATTTGCCCAAACTTTTTCATCCTTATATTATAAACTACTCAACAAAATATATATATATATATATATATATATATATATATATATATATAGTATATATGATCCTTCATTCAAATAAATTTATTAAAAGATGAGAAATCATTGTGGGAAATGATTTATTGAATTG
This sequence comes from Senna tora, assembly GCA_014851425.1. Taxonomy (NCBI): domain Eukaryota; kingdom Viridiplantae; phylum Streptophyta; class Magnoliopsida; order Fabales; family Fabaceae; genus Senna; species Senna tora. Next base: position 2,984,847 of record CM026268.1, read on the forward strand.
GGGCTTGAACAAAGTGAAGAAATATGCTTAGAACTGCTGATTGTGTGATGTATATATTGTAGCTTACGTGTATTATTTTGCTTAGATATAATAAGTTAGTTCCTTGGATGTAAATGGTAGCTCAGATTAATTAGCTTTCCTTTTTTGTATTCTGTTAAGCTTCACGTGATCACTCCATTATATATAGTGAATCACAATTGTAAAGAAAAATAATTCAAGACAGAATACTTTTCTGCTCTTTTCATTTTCCTCATGGTATCAGAGCAACTATTTTGAAATCTCTGTTTTTCCGCTGCTTCTCGACTCTTCTTCTCCATTCGGTGTACTTCGGTTTTTTCTTCTCTTCTATGGCGAACGAAGGAATCGTGGATGGATCACAGATTAAGGAAGGAGGCTCGGGATCTAAGAATGTGGAGTGTACTTGGGCACTTCACAGCTCTGATCAACCAGGCATGGTTCTGGTCACTTCTCCTCTTACAAGGTCAAATTATTTGACCTGGAATATTGCGATGAAAATTTCGCTTGAAGCCAAAGAGAAGCTTGGCTTTGTTGATCATTCTCTGCCGGCTCCACCGATGGCCGATGTGGTTGCTTACAGAAGGTGGAAAAACGCAGATTCCATGGTTAAGGCATGGATAATCAACTCAATTTCTAAGGATCTTGCGGATCACTTCATTTGTTTTCCAAGTTCACAGGCTCTTTGGGATGAGTTGGAGACTCGGTATGGAAGGAGATGTGGACCTCAAATTTATCATATCCAAAGAACAATCACTACGATTCATCAAGGAGATGATCTGGTGAGTGTTTACTATGGACGTTTGTACAAGAGCTGGGATGAGTTGCATCGTCTTATGCCTAGATCTGTTTGTACGTGTGGAGCAAGTAAGAAGAATGATGAGATAGATGAATCTTTGAAGCTCAATCAATTCTTGATGGGCTTGAATGAGGCATATGATGCTTTGCGAAGTCAAATCTTGGCCTTAGATCCGAAGCCAAGTGTGAGCAAAGCCTTCTCAATGGTTGCTCAAATGGAGGCTGAGAGAGAAGTTAAGATGACTATAAGCTCTTCTGTAACTGATGTAGGAGCTCTGCTTGTAAGGAGTTCTAAGATTGATGTTGATCAGAAAGGCAGTAAGAAGAAGGATAGCAAGAAGGATAGATATTGTGAACACTGCAATATCTCAGGTCATGCTAAGGATACGTGTTTTAAATTACACGGTTATCCTGATTGGTACAAAGAAAAGAAGGCAGGAAGTTCAAAGAAGCAACAACACAATGTTGTGGCTAATGTGGAGGTGGATAATCCTTTGGAGCAGAAGGATTCAGCTGATATTGCAACTTTGATCTCTCAGTTAGTGAGGCAAGAGTTGGCTAAGATCTCAAAGGCAAAAGGAGGCTCAGATGAACATGTTAGCTTTGTGAATGTCATGGACTTTGCAGGTAATATTTCTAATCTTAACCAACTAATGGAATCAGCTGTTTGGATTATTGATACTGGAGCATCCTGTCATATATGTCATGAAAGAAACTTATTGATAGATATGAAGGTTCTTCCTAATCCTATTAATGTGCACCTACCTGATGGGAATTCTGTGAAGGTCAACGAGGTTGGGACAGTAATCTTGAGTGAGGGATTGCAATTAGAAAATGTTCTATTTGTTCCTACATTTAAATATAACTTACTCTCAGTAAGGAGAATTATTAAAGCCAACATCATTGTTGTTTTTAATCAGTCCAATTGTTTGGTACAGGACCTCAAGACTAAGAGGAACTTGGCAGTTGGAAACACTATTGGGAATCTGTATTTTTTGAAGCAAAGGTTGTCCAAGATTTTTGAAAATTGTAATAGTGTTTTGTCAAAGAATAGTACTGTATTTTGGCATCAAAGGTTGGGGCATGCCCCTTTGAATGTCATACGCCATACTGATATTTTTTTGGATGATTGTTTACCAACTTGTCAAGTTTGCTATGAAGCAAAACAACAAAGGATTACTTTTCCAGTTAGCAATTCGAGAGCAGAAGAAGTTTTTTCTCTTATCCATGTTGATGTGTGGGGTCCATATAAGAGACCTAGCTTGAGTTTAGCTCATTATGTTTTGACAATTGTTGATGATTTTAGTAGAGCAACTTGGACCTTTTTGATTCACGAAAAGTCACAAGTTGTACAGACTTTGAAAAATTTCTTTATCATGGTGCAAACTCAATTTGCAAAAAGAGTGAAAGTAATGAGGAGTGATAATGGAACTGAATTTGTAAATGAAAAATGCACAATCTTGCTAGAGGAATTAGGTATTTTACACCAAAAATCTTGTGTATATACACCTCAGCAAAATGGTATTGTTGAACGCAAACACAAACATCTTTTACAAGTTGCAAGAGCCTTGATGTTTCAATCTGGTTTGCCCATGAAATTTTGGGGAGAGAGTATTTTGACAGCTACTTATATTATAAATAGATTGCCTTCAGTTATTTTGGGGTGGAAGACACCTTATGAAATGCTGTACAAGAAGACTCCTGATTATTCTAGATTGAAGAGTTTTGGTTGCTTGTGTTTTGTGGCAAATACAATAACTCATAAAGATAAATTTGCACCAAGATCTTTTAAGTGCATTTTTATCGGGTATGCTCCTGGACAAAAGGCCTACAAGACATATGATGTTGAGTCTCATAAGGTTATTATCTCACGTGATGTAGTTTTTCATGAAGAAGAGTTCCCCTACTTAATGGTGCCTAAAGATGCTTCTGACATGCCCTCGCCTAAGCCTTTATTACCCACACACTTTGAAGCCTTACCACAAACCCGTGAAGCCTTGTCACAATCACCTTTACTTCCACCTAACTCAATGCCATCACGTGACCATTCTGAACCTTATATTCAAACACCCAATTCTGCCCAAAATTCATCAGAACCCGTGCCTAATCCTACCCCACCTACTATTCCACCTACTCCTTACCTTATTAATGACACATCCATTACTTTACCACCACAAATTTCTGACTCTACCCAAAATAGTACCCATTCCAACCAGCCTACTATTCAACCTACACATACCTTTGTTGACAATTCTATTGTCTTACCTCTACCCACTAGAAACAGTACTAGGCAACGGCATAAACCAGCTTGGCTTCAGGATTTTGTCTGCAATGCAGTAATGGACAATGATAATACTTATCAATTGTCACAAGTTTCATACTCTTCTTTCTACACGGCTTTTATGGCTAATGTGAACAAGGTCAGAGAACCATCCTTTTTTAAAGAAGCAAGCAAGTATGCAGAGTGGAATGAGGCAATGAAGAGGGAGCTTGATGCTTTGGAAGAGAACAAGACTTGGATTTTAACTGATTTACCAGAAGGAAAACAAGCTATTGGCTCAAAATGGGTGTACAAAGTTAAGTATAATGCCGATGGATCAGTTGATAGGTGTAAAGCAAGGGTAGTTGCTAAAGGATATAATCAAGTCTCTGGGATTGATTACTCTGATAGCTTCTCTCCGGTTGCAAAGCAAGTTACAGTGAGGCTTTTCTTAGCAATGAGTGCAATGAAGAATTGGTGTATTCACCAATTGGACATCAATAATGCCTTTCTTCATGGTTATTTGAAGGAAGAAGTATACCTAAAGCCTCCTGAAGGTTACTTGAAAGCTCAAGGTAATCAAGTTTGTAAGCTGAAGAAATCTCTTTACGGTTTGAAGCAAGCTTCAAGAGAGTGGAACTCTGAGTTCACTCTACAGTTGGTAAAGTATGGCTTTAAGCAATCAAGTAATGATCACTGCTTGTTTACAAAAGGATCAGGTATGGAATTCCTTGCTTTAGTGGTATATGTTGATGATGTTCTTATTACTGGAGCTTGTGAAGCAAATATAGTGCGGGTGAAAGATTTTTTGCATACCACTTTCACTATAAAGGACCTAGGATATGCAAAGTTTTTCTTAGGAGTTGAAATTTCACGTTCGGAGGAAGGTATGTTCATTTCTCAGAGAAAGTACATTATTGATATTCTGACTGATACAGGGCTCACTGATGCAAAAATTGCATCCATTCCTTTGCCAAGGGGTCATAAATTTGATGATACCTCCACTCCTCTCCATGATCCGGATAAATTTAGAAGATTGGTAGGAAGATTGCTATACTTGAACATGACTAGACCCGATATATCTCATAGTGTACAACAGTTAAGTCAGTATGTGTCTGCACCATTAGAGTCACATTGGGATGGAGCCTTGCAGGTGGTTCGCTATTTGAAGGGCACTACTTCTTCTGGATTATTTTTTAAGGCTCATACATTGTGTAATGTCACTGCTTATTGTGACTCAGACTGGGCTTTTTGTCCTGCATCCAGAAGGTCTCTAACAGGCTATTGTATCTTCCTTGGGGAGTCTTTGGTGTCTTGGAAGACCAAGAAGCAGTCAACAGTCTCAAGATCATCTTGTGAGGCAGAGTATAGAAGTATGGCCTCTACAGTTTGTGAACTAATGTGGCTTTCCTTTGTGTTGGCTGATTTGCATATTACTGTACCCACACCTATTCCCTTCTGGTGTGATAATAAATCTGCCCTTCATATCACAGCAAATCCAGTCTTTCACGAAAGAACTAAACACATTGATATTGATTGCCATATAGTTCGTGATAAGTATAAGGAGGGGTTCATTAAGCCACAATATATTCCTTCTCAACTCCAGCTAGCGGATGTTTTCACCAAATCCTTAGCTCAACCACAGTTCAAGACCTTTATTGCCAAGTTGGGAATGGTTTCAAACCCTTCTCCAACTTGAGGGGGGGCTGAAGAAATATGCTTAGAACTGCTGATTGTGTGATGTATATATTGTAGCTTACGTGTATTATTTTGCTTAGATATAATAAGTTAGTTCCTTGGATGTAAATGGTAGCTCAGATTAATTAGCTTTCCTTTTTTGTATTCTGTTAAGCTTCACGTGATCACTCCATTATATATAGTGAATCACAATTGTAAAGAAAAATAATTCAAGACAGAATACTTTTCTGCTCTTTTCATTTTCCTCACAAAGCGAAGATATAAGAGCCTACACATTTAAAAGCTGTTGAAGAATTTATTTTGTGGCAGGTTCCATAATCCAATTTATTTAAGCCACAATTATGGGCAAAAAATTAAAGCTACGAACAAATGCACTAAAGCAACAACATTTATTGCGAATAAATAAGTGATACTTGCAATCCATCCCAACAAATCAGAGTGGCGCAGCGGAAGCGTGGTGGGCCCATAACCCACAGGTCGCAGGATCGAAACCTGCCTCTGATATTTTAAAATGAAAGCTATTCTTTTTCTTATCCTAAACGCTGCCGTATCAATTTTTCTGTCCATATAGAATTCACTATATTATATTTAATTATGGAAAAAATTTAGGTCCATTTCCTTATGTCCATTTCATCCAATTCCACCAATCATATATTTTATTTATACTCTCTTTCTTCTATGATTGGTCATATAAAAGGTGGTCTCCTATATTCTCTCTCTACTATAATTGGTCATTTAAACACTTTTTGCCACGTGTCATAATTATATTGGGGAATTGGATGAAATGGACTTAAGGAAATGGACCTAAGTTTTTTCCTTTAATTATTTATTACTCAAGTAGATATGTACTATGACATAATCCCAACCCCAAATATCAAAAATCACTTATAACACGTGATTGTTTTAATTTTTTTTATTACAAGAAATTAATATTTTGATCCAAAATTTTTATTTTATTTTAATTTAATTATGGGTAAATAGAATAACTTGATTTTTATTATGAAAAAATCTTTTAGAATAAGTTCAACCCACAGTAGTTTCACAAGTATATAAATTACTAGAGACTTATAAAATTATTATTATTATATTTTAAAATAATAATAAATTAGATATTTGATAGTTTGTTTAATTTTTAAAAAAGGCAATATAAAATTGATATTATAATATTAAATAATAATAAGTTATTTTTATTTTTTTCAATAAGTAATAACTAGTCATGATATTTACTTTCTCTCTCTTACATTTTTTTATAATTTTTGTTGTTGTATTTTTTAATTATTAAATATGTATTTTATAACACCAATAATCAAAATACTCAACCATCATTATTAATATATAGATATATACTCTCCTCTTTAAAAACCTTACACTTTTATTTATTTTAACCAAGCTATCTTTAATAATGTTAAATTTTTTTTAAAAAAAAAATATTTATTAAATTAATATATTTTAAAACTTATTACTTCATTAATATTTTTTTAGTTAAAATTAAAAAGTTATTTTATTTTATTTTATTTAAAAATAATTTTTATATTAGTCGTGAAATAAATATTTAGTTATATAAATAAAAAATATAAAGATATTTTGATTAAAATAGGTAATAATATGAAAAAAAAAATGTCATCTCTCATTCATAGGGGTGTGTAATTTGCTCAAAATTACGACTTGCATACACTAGGATAAATTAAAGCAAATTATGTGTAGAATAGAAAAGATTTTTTTGTGGTCCAAAAGTAATTATGCACAACTTCAATAAGAATTCACAATCTATGCTGTGTCGAGAAAAAAATATTAAATTCCAAATTCTATTATGTCATGTACAATAACAAAAAATCACAGTACGCATGAGGGGAAAATGATTTGATAAGAACATTGGTAGATAACAATAGATAATAAAAAAGTAAACAAGATGGTGCATCTAACCAAGAATACTACAATTATAGAATTTGTAATTTTTTCCTAAGTCTTCCATATATCTCTAAACAAGCTGACTAATAATAAATCATGAACGTTAACCAAGTATCAAAGGTTTAATTCCTGATTTTAGGTATGAAGTAACTTTAAATTTTTGGATTAGCTGTCCTATCCATTGAGGTGCTTACAAGTCAGCAAAAGAATTTAATCACTATGCTCGACGGTGAATATACCTTGATTTAAACAATAAATAGTAATAATAATAATAATAATAAATCATGATCAGTTGGTCGAAGAACGCTTCTTCTACTCAGCATTCACAGCCAGAAGATCTCTGCTGTTGTCCACCACCACCACCAACATCAATTCTATCAGGCATGTATCTGTCATAATCAAAACCACCAATTAAAAGAAGTATTGATCAATGACTTTCTTTTGTTTCCCACGTGCTTTATTTTATTAGAGACAATTATGTTCGAGACGCTTTTAGGTACTAAATGTGGACACTTATCCCAACGAGAATTTGAACATTGATTTGTCACGTGGTATTCAGCAATTATAATTATTTATGATTGATTACTCAGATTAGACATGCATTAAAAGCTTCACTAGATGTTGGATAGTCATTTCTCCCTAAAAAACGCTTGGACATACTAGGTTTTGTAAAAGATATACCATCAAGTTAATCATAAATAAACATATATACAAGTATGCCAGTTTTTTTTTTTTTTAACAAATCTTGTCTCTAACAGATTTGTATCTTTATTTATGATTATCCTGATTTACTTATCTTTCGATGGAACCCAAATGACTTAGGGAACCCTCTCTCAAAAGCTAACTGTTAAGGGAGAAGAATCAAGCCACTTTAAGTACCCCATCGAGTATACTATACTATTCGACGTGAGATTTGGGTAGCCCATACTATCCCATCCCCATCACATCATCTTCTTTTATGGACCGAATTTAGCTAAAATATCTCTTGCTAATTAGTATCTTATAAATTCTAACAGCTTTCTTGAGGCATAATGGAATAATCCTTCCCATTTATAAGGATTAGGAGTTAAGCAAATACATATTTTACAAGTACGAGCAAATCAAATTGTTCAACCATAAAACATCTCATTTACACTCAGTATCACACATGATTGATTCAGGAGGCTCACCGTACTGAAGTTGCAATTTTTAAATATTTACACTAATTCATATTTGTGACTGAAGTCCATAATCGATGTACTAGGCTGAGGCTCACAAATGGTTGAACAATTTGATTAAGAAAAAAATTTAGGTAGTTCCTTATATCTTTGCTATAAGGTTCCTCTAATCATATGCTTCATTTTCACTCTCTCTCTCTCTCTCTTCTATGATTGGTCATGTAAAAGGTGGTCTTCTATTTCTCTCTCTACTTAATTGGATCATTCACACATAGACTAAAGTCCATAATCGTCAATCGATGTAATAGGTCTTATATGGTTAATTCGATCATTAGTGACCCAACTATATTAGACCCAACCCAAAGCCACCCATTTTGTCACCTCTAAGTAGACATAACAGCATGGCTATTTGTTCTATGTGGAAGACTGGTCATGGAACAAACAAGACTTTTATCTTGACCTCCAAATTGGCTACTAATTCAATTCAAGTAAAAGAAGCAATTCAAAGAAGGGAAATGAACCTTAAAATGGCATTACTCAAAGCATTTTGAATATCTACCATCAATGCAGCAACAACACCAAAATGAAACCTTATACATATATCAATATATGCACAACAGGAAATAATGGGGAATTCAGGAATACTCACATTTCTTCTTCAGGTTCATTCTTTAGTGCAATCTTGGCTATACACTGGAAAGCAGAATCTACATTAAATCCTTCTTTCGCAGAGGTCTCGAAGTATGGTATGTTTCCCTTGGAAGCACACCATGCCTTTACTTTCTTCTCAGAAACCTGCACCAACAGACTGTAATAAATGCAGCACAAAGAATTTTTCAAAAAGTAAAGCAACAAGTATTGAGTAGTTCTATGGAATGATTTGTTTCTCTCAAGAGGTCGAGCTTCTTTCACCATTAGATATGTTTTGAGACTCGTTGTGATTTCTTTTTAAGTATTTAGTAAGGTGAGAATCTCCAGTATGGTGAAAAAAACTCAACATAGAGCCCACCATATGATTTCCCCATATGTGTTTTAATTGAATTGAGAAGATTATTTCCATAAATGACAAGAACCAATTATATCATGAGAAAAGAGGTAACTTACAACTCTGCTATTCCCACCATCAACATCTATTTTGTTCCCCAAGACAACAAATGGGAAGTTTTCAGGATCAGAAGGACTAGCCTGAAAATCAAATATAATAGATGGGAGTTTCAATCACTTTTCTCAAATGATTGCGATTATCCAAAGCTAAAGATAAAAGACCACCTGAATCAGAAATTCTTCTCGCCAGTGGTTAAGATTATCAAAAGATTTCATGACATTTACATCATATACAAGTACGCAGCAGTCTGCACCTCGGTAGAAAGCCACACCAAGACTCTGAAATCTCTCTTGACCAGCAGTATCCCAAATCTGAACACACCAGAAGAACCTCTCAAACTTAGATCAGACCGAAATGCATGTCAATACTAGAATAAACTCAACATGTGTCACATGAATGTGGAACTATTCACTGATTGATTATCTCTAAAATAAAAAGAAATTTTGTTTACCCTTAATACAGTTGAAAAGAATCCACCACTACCGCAAGCATGATATCATCTCACGAGCAATATAGAATATTTCAAACATTATATAGACAACTTTACTACATGATGGAACACTAGACAAAAATCATATTGTTACTAAATCAAATGTAATAGGTTTTGTTAAGAACTTTATTTTCTTATAGTTGAAATGCTGCATTCAATGCTAATTTCCAGAAAGTGAAATACAGAGAACACAATTTTCATTGTCTTCTTACTACTATTAAATTTTTTGTTTTTTCAAAAAATACAGTCGTGCAATGGATGCGTGGGTCATCTTGACCCAACACGGTAGCCCAACAGAACAGCACTTTTATGAATCATTGGAATGGTGAGATTCAGAGTTTCTAAATCGAATTGCATGACTTTGGCAATTCATAGCATGTGGTTCATTTCCAATTCACCCCACAAATTGTATCGGTGGCTTGATGAATCGAACTGAATCATGCGATTGGAATCATAAATCGAACGATTTCTACAACTATTTATTAATCACTTCAGAGGATCTAAGACAACAGTTCTTAAAACTAATACAAATCAGCTATATGAAAACATAACTTAGAGATTTAAACACAAGGCGATAACTAAATAGCTCAGAACAGATCAGAATGGCCTGGTTTTTCATATCATGACTAGAAAATAAAATGTTGAAGACAGCACACATAGACCCAAAGGCTGTATTCCACTGACTTAAGAAGCAAGTTACTCTCATGTCTCTCACCTGCAATGTGAATAGCCTATCTTCAAACTGAACTTCCTTGGTAAGAAAATCAGCTCCAATGGTAGCCTTATACTGAGTACTAAACTTGCGATTCACATATCTAAATACAAAAAATTAAAAAAAGAAAAAGAAAAAAAAAAGGAGAGATGGATGATAATAATAGTATTCAAATAGAAAACGTATAGATACCAAAAAAAATCACTGAGTTTCGAGAATTACTGATTCATAAGTGATGTTTTACCAACCCTGCCAAGAAACATTCAACAAGTGCCAATCAGTAAACAAAATTTTTGTCTAACTTCAATCATAAGCTTCCCAAAAAAATGGGTACAAATAATAAATAATAAGCCCAGCATGATATGAGGAGACAATATTAAATCATAAACCCTATTATGAAAATGAGAATTATGTTGAATAATTTGCATTAAACAAGATTATTAAGCATTTCCTGTTCTTTTATACTCTTTACTATCGTAATTTTGAAGAAACTGAAAGCCACAGGAAGGGACCATATGTTCAATTATGGCTTGCGAATAATGAAAAAGCACAAGGTTTCCTATAACAAACAAACAAAACGGATGGAAGATTCAAGAAATGAATTTCAAAAGAAAATTTGAAATAAAAAGAGGAAAACAGAAGGGTACCTACCCGCTATCTCCGAGGATTATAACCTTTAATAACACACGGCGGCGAGATGCCATCGATCAAAAAATGAAAGACAAATGTGAGGATTTTCTTTTCCCGGAAAATGAAATTGAGTGGGAAAATTCGAAACCCAGAATTTGAGAGAAATTGCGAGGCAGGTTGAAGGAGAAAAATTTACAATTTACAAACAAGAAATGCAATGCAAGCCATAAGCCAATATATACGGCTTTCCTGGACTCTCTATTTCCCTTCCTAAAATACCATTCAATTTTTGGTTCAATTAGAGAAGTGGTGGTTTTGGAACCCATATAAGTTTTGAAATTGAAAAAGGGGCGAAATTATAACTTTTGAAAAATGTTAACATGCCACTTATTATTTAATAAAAAAATTTTAATGTTATTAGACAAAATTTGAAACAAATTATTAAGATAGAGGACTAATTTATAATTTTTAAAAGATAAAATATGAAACTAATGAAAAAAAATGTCCGATCAAAATGGATATTTGAGCAATTTTATATAAAGTTTTTGGAGAAAATAAAGGTTAGTTTTAGCATTAATTTATTTATGGCCAAAATGCTTTTTTGGTCCTCAATGTTTGCACGAAGTTTAATATTGGTCCTCAACGTTTCAAAAAGTTATTTTAGGTCCTCAACGTTTTTTTTTGGGTCAAAATTGGTCCTTTAGCGTAACATCCATCTGGTTTTGCCATTAAATGCTGACGTGAGGCTTATGTGGTACACTCTCTATCCTACGTGTCATATTTAAATGACATGGCACCCTCTTTCACTCAAACTCAGCAAAACCACGCCATTTTGATTCATTTAAATGTTCTGTTTTGGTCATTTAAATGAATCAAAACGACATCGTTTTACTGAGTTAAAGTGAAAGAGGGTGTCATGTCATTTAAATATGACACGTAAGAGAGAGGGTGTACCACATAAGCCTTCACGTTAGCATTTAATGACAAAACCATATGGATGTTATGCTAGAGAACCAATTTTGACAAAAAAAACATTAAGGACCAATATTAAATTTTATACAAACATTAATGACCAAAAGAGTAATTTATCCTTTATTTAAACACAAGAGGGCAGCTTATATCCATCACGTATTTCACAAAATCACAATCATCACAACTTTGCCGTCCAATGACCAACTATATTTCCTTCACAATAGATGTGGTTAGTAGTTGTCACAAACTTTTTCAAATTTTGTGTACTCTAAAATTTTATTTTTTCTTGAAATCAAAATAATTATTTATAATTGTATAATAAGATTGATGGCAACAACTTGCAATTTGTTATCAAAATTAACAAATCATGTCATGTAGCTAAACATTTCCAGCTAAGCCACTCCTTACCAATCATTTAGCCTTCTGAATTCACATCAAAAAGCACTTACTTTTAATTATTTAAAAAAAAAATTTATTGTGGTTCAAATGGAGTTGTGTTTCCATTGTGAAAAAGTAGCATGGGCTCACATATTGCTATACATTCATTATTATTTTGCTTTATATAACCGATTTAATAAGAGTAGGTCTACATTTTAATTCTTGGAAAATAGTTAATAATATGATTTGGATTTTGAAAGATTATAGTATAGTTGTTAGTCCTCAAAAAATCATATCAAATCAACTCATTAATATTTGGACATTTAGCTTTAACCGTCCATGGTGATGTGGTTTGTTAAATATTGAATTAGATGTATTAAATATTTTGTTTGGACACCCGATCTATTATTGATGTGAAAAAATTGTCTATTCAACATAATATAAACTCAACCAAGTAAAAAAAAAAAGCAATTGATTGGACGCTCAAAAAGTACTTAACACTCTCATATATATTATGAATTATCGAAACTTCATTTTAGTCATCTATCTATGCACTTTTTTTTTTAAAAAAAATTGTTCTCATCTTTTTAAAAGTGTTAAATTAGTCTTCTATCTTTACAAATTGTTCTACATTGTTCCACATGGTTGACAATATTACACAAAAAGAACAATATGGAATAAGTTACAAAGATAAAAGATTGATTTAAAGTTTTTGAAAGAATGAGGACTAATATGAAAAAGTGATAAAGATAGAGGACAAAAATAAAATTTTAACCTATTATGAAAAAGCAATTTTTTCTACGTATATGTTAATTGGGCATTCAAAAAAGTACTTGATACATCCTCATTATAATTTAATGGACCACATTACTTAGCTTGGACTATTAATAGCTAATATCTCGGAAACTAACATGATATTTCAGAGACAAAAAAATATATCATGATCTTTTAAAGATTAAATTGTAATATTTGATATTCTTAATTTTAGAGATTAAAAAGTAAGTTAAGGAGACAACTGAGCTATGAACTATATTACTAACAATTCTTTTAGGAAATTTTAAATGTATTTTGGAAAATTGTATTTTCCTTTATGAAAACTCTAATTATTGTTTTTAGAATTGTGTCTCTCTCCTTAAAGAGAAGAGGAAGAAGACTGTGTACTAAGAAGAAAAACATTAGCAAATTTGTATAATGCTGGAGAGACTCAACTTAGAGTACTAAGCACAAAATATTAGAATTAGAAACATTAGCAATTTTCAAAAAAAAAAATTATGTGGGTGTAATTTGTTTATTTTTCAAGTCCATATAAGAGGAAAAACCACAAGAAATGGATCCAATTTAGAAGAGGAAGAGGAATATAATTCCACTAAAAGACATAAGGAAAGAACACAAATTTATGCCTCACACAAATATATACAACAATTATATATGTTGAAATAAATTAATACTAAATCAAGCTTCTTTTATTCTTTTTAAACAAATTAAGTTAGAGGTTTTTTAATTTCATTATACTTTTTAAAATTATATGTAACTCATTAAATTATAACTTATATATATATATATATATATATATATATATATATATATAACGTAACATTTTGTGTATTAAATTATTAACAAAAATAAAAATATTAAAGTTAAATTAAGTTGGCATAACAAATATTGTGAATTTGGAAAAAGTGCTTATGACTTATGAGAAATAGTGTGAGGAAGAAATTATGGTATATAATATATTCAACTTTTGATTAGAATATGATCAATAAAATTGAGTTTAATAAAAGAGATGTGACGAATTAATATTTGAAATCTTGTTAAACATTATTGGTATCTACATTTAGTATATTCAAACATGATTACTTTCAATTGGAAGATACATGTGAAAAAAAAGTTTGTAATTCAATATTATTATCATAAAAATATTTGTAGTATTTTATAGTCAAAATTTAACAACAATAATAATAATATAAATGCAGTTAAAAGTAGCAAGAGTTTAATTCTTAAATGTAGACAATTTCAATGTAAAAAATCATTTTGTTTTTGTTTTATTTTAAAGTGTATCATTTTTTATGGAAAAATAGTATCACTAAATATTCCTATAATTGATTTAACTACCATTTAATCACTTTAGCAATATTAACAATTTTGTTGTTAAATGTTTGTTTTACTCGTACAATAAATATTTAGAAATTATTATATATAGGGATTAAATAAACAACTTTAACATCAAGATCTAGCATAATCCAAGAGACTATATATTAAATCATTTAAAACACAATTGATTAATATTTTAACATATATGATTATTTTGGCTACCTCTTAAGTAAAATTGCTTTCCATTTGCATTAATCTATATCTGGAGTTTTTGGTGTCACACAAGCAAAGTGTGATACCAAAAAAATAACTTTCCCATTAAAAACAACTAATCAATAAATAATTTCTTATGAATAACTTTTTAATAAATAACTTCCCATAATTTAATATATTATTTAAAATATAATTATTATATTATATTTTGAAAGTTAAAAAATTATCAAATATTTAATATTTTATTATTTTAAATCATAATAATAATTTTATCTTATATATATTTTTTAAAAAACAAAAATAATTACATGCATGGTACGTGCCGTGCATGCGAAGCCTCTAGTAAGTTATATTATTATTGGATTCAATTCCTCACACTTTGAGTATAGAGGTCATTGGACTAGCTATCCTATCTTTCGAGGCGGATACAATTCAACAAAAAAATTAATCACTATGTTGGATTACTTAGTCTAAACCAAAAAAAAATTATATTATTATTTTGTTTATTATTAATATCTTTAAATTCAAATTTAATGGAAATGATACAAAAATACAAGTTCAAAGACTTAACAGTAGAACTGGGAATTCTACATCCCAAACCAATTCCGAAGGCAAAGAAAATTGCAAAAAAGAGATACTAACACTCACAAATTCGTTTCACGAACGGTCTTAGCGTTGAATCTCTTCGATTCATCATTCTCTTCTTTCTGTTAATTCGTTTGTTTTACTTCTCCCCAAACTCCAAATTTCTCGGTGTTTTCTAATCGAATTTCCTTTTTAGATTGCTATTCGTTGTACGATCCTGTGTGTGGAAGTGTTGAATTTGCCTGATTCTCTGATGTGGCAGAGAAAAAAGCAATAGGGTATTTGCTTTGATTTGATTCAATCTTCTTAATTAGTCCCTATCGTGGAGTGATTGAAGATTGGAAATGAGCACGCCGAACCGGGCGACGGTGAGAGACCTCGTTGAGGAAGCGAAGAAACGGATTGTCTTCTTGATCATATGTGTCGTGGGACTGTCATATCTCATGTCCTGTAAGTTTCCAGTATTGGCTTCAGTTGTGAAATCCCTCCCCCAAACTCGTTTTAGTTTATTTGGGATATTATGCTGTCATTGTAACAGTTCATCAAATTCGATTATCTGCCATTGATGGGTATGTTTCTGTTTTGATTATTTTCTAGAATGATTGGTTTATCAAATTAAACTGAGAGCAATTCTGTATGCTTTTAGCTCTATGTTGTTTATTTAGTTTGGCCAGCCCTTTAATCGCCTCTTTATGGTTTTACCTATCAATATTAGTCATGCTCATCAGTCATCATGTTCTTCAGCTTGTGCAAATAATAATAGGATCCGAGTGATGGTAGTTGGCGTGTGCTACATTCTAATTCTGGCAACTGTATTTATGGGGATCACATTGGGGGAAACTTATTTATTATACAATGCTAATTGAATGCGATGTACAGAGTCATGCGCTTACCATTAGTGGTTTTGAGTGCTTAGTTTGTAGGATTGTTCAAGTTACTACAGTTTTCATGAGCCAAGAGCCCAAGAGTAGATGGTCATGTTGGTGGTTCTGAGATCTGTTTTAAGTTTTAAGGAGTCCTGCTTTATTCATTGTTCATGTTGGTAATATGGTACCTGCCAATCCCCAAATCTTTTTCTGTTTCAATGTTATGGCTCGGTCACTCGGATATGCTGGCATAGTCCCATGTGTGCTGAAATTTAATGAGTCTGGTCCTTTCTCTTTTATTTATCACTCGATTTTGTTGAAGAGTTAAAAAAAAGGTACTATGATTTAGCTTAAGTATTGAACAAACAATTAAAGTTTGAGATATTGATTCATAGGAGAAAAGGGTCGAATAAACAATTGAGGGAGTTTAGGACAAAAGATAAATGGAGCGATCTAATTTGTAAACTCCCTCTCTCCTCTGACAAAAGGCTTACTTGTTATAAAGAAATCGCATTATTACTTTTGAAGTAATACTCTTTTCTTCTCTCTTTTTCTTTTTTAACTAAATATTCTTAAAGTTAGTAAAAACATGCCTTAGGTGATTTGATCATGTACAAACAAGGCCGTTAGAGGCTCCTGTATATAGAGTTGACTAAATGGAAGATAGTCCAATAACTAGAGGTAGAGAAAGACCAAAGAAAACAATAGGAGAAACTATTAGGATGAATTTAACTATTAATAACCTAACCATAGAAATGAGTAAAGACAAAACACGTTGGTGTCGCTAGATCCATATAGCCGAACCCACCTAATGGGAAAAGGCTTTGATTGTTGTTGTTGTTGTTATTCTTAACGTGTTGAAAAGTCCGTTAAGGAAACCATTGTGTTCCTATTATTATGTCTCCTCTTGCTCATGTGTTGTGGTTGTCCCACCCCATCATGCTCTTGTTGAGGTTTGTTTTGGAACTGACCAAAATGAACCACAGTTCTGTTTGATTTCTAACTTATCTTCTGTCCATTTCTCAGCTAGTTCATTGTTTATAGGTTATACATAAGTATGGATGGTATATAGAACAAGAAAAATATGATCATACAATTACTTGGACATAAGTGGCTGCGACATTTTCTGTTTTAAGATGAAGTTTGAGTCATACTCTTTTCTTCCCTCAATTTGATGTCTGGCTTTTAAACTTCTGTTCTTGTTTACTAGGTTGCCATCCATTTGTCTTCTCTTAAATGTCTTTACATGTTTAGGTTATACTTAAAAAGCTTCAAGTGTGTCCCTCATGATGGAGATCTTGTTTAGGTCTTTGTGTTTGATTTATTTCTCTTTCTTTAATTTCAGTGACAAGCTCCTCAGTTTGGGTCAACTTGCCAGCTGCAGCCTCCTTAATTATCATCCTCCGTTATTTATCACTAGATTTTGATATGAAGAGAAAAGCTGCTGTATACAACAATAAACCAGGTTCCGGTGATGTTCAGTCTTCAAAGAAACCTATTGAATTTTCCAAAGTTGTTGCAAGGTCTGATTGGAGAGAAAAAGTTAATTCTCCTGTTGTTGAGGATGCAATAGATCACTTTAGCCGACATCTTATTTCTGAGTGGGTGACAGACCTGTGGTACTCTCGCTTAACACCAGATAAGGAGGGTCCTGAGGAGTTAGTGCAAATAATAAATGGTGTTCTTGGGGAAATTTCTGGACGTGCGAGGAACATAAATCTAATTGATCTTTTGATAAGGTGCTCAGTTATTTGTTGTTCAGGATTCTTCTCTTTTTGGGTTGTAAATTGGCAGACCAGGAGTCAACTTCTCTTTTATGGTTCAGGGATCTTATTACTCTTATTT
Organism: Senna tora; assembly: GCA_014851425.1. Taxonomy (NCBI): domain Eukaryota; kingdom Viridiplantae; phylum Streptophyta; class Magnoliopsida; order Fabales; family Fabaceae; genus Senna; species Senna tora. Next base: position 3,002,570 of record CM026268.1, read on the forward strand.
GCACACATTTGGAGCTTTTCCGTGCTGCTCAAGCAAAGATTGAATTGCAACATTCAGGCTCGGTTACATGTGAAGATCAAGATGCTGAACTAAAACGTGTCATGGCAGCTGAGAACAAATTGCATCCTGCTTTACTCTCTGCTGAAGCTGAGCACAAGGTTTTGCACTTTATTGTTTAACTTATATTGAGTTGAACAACTTACCCTTTGCCCTTTGGCTAATATCTTGTCCCTTTACTTTCTAAGTTTGTGGGATTTAAGCTTTGTGTATTCCCACTGAGCAGGTTTTGCAGCATTTAATGGATGCTCTTATGTCTGTCACATTCAAGCCTGAGGACTTGCAATGTGCTTACTTCCGATATACTGCAAGGGAGCTTCTTGCATGTGCAGTAATGAGACCTGTCCTGAACTTAGCTAGTCCAAGGTATCTCTTTGGTTCCAATTTTCTCGTTTTGTGATGTATTTTGTCATTCTCATTTACCCTACTTTCTGCTGGCAGATTTATTAATGAAAGAATTGAATCTGTAGCAATCAATATGACCAAGGTTAAAGGGGCTACTGCAGTTCAAGAGGCATCTCACTCCAAATCAGAGGAATTGCAGATGTCACCTGACCACTTCTCTATAGATCCTTCTGTTACTGGTGTTGAACTTGTACAGCTAAGAAATAGCCACTCCAAAAAAACACAGTCATCTTCAGAAGATAATGCTAATGATAAATTTTCAAAAGACCCATTGCTTGCAATCAATGCTCAATCATCACGGTCATGGAACTCATTGCATGCAAACTCCCAAACTAGTGATGACCAGGGCATTCAACAACTTCACTCAGGAGGAGAGTGGGGTGATATCTTAGATCGCATCTCTCACAGAAAGACCCAAGTCCTTGCTCCGGAAAATTTGGAGAATATGTGGACAAAAGGGAAAAACTATAAGCACAAGGAAGAGAAGAATCAATCAAATAAGCAAGTGCCACACCATTCTTTGGTAGGAAAATCACTAAGAGTAGGTGGTTTGAAGGCGTTATCTGGACCTCAAGAAAAGGACACTTGCTCCAAGGTTAATTCCTCCAAGGGCATTAATGTTGATTCTGGACACAGTGCACAGTTCAGAGTAGAAAACACACCATTTCATGCAAACAGGAATGGATCAACTTACCCTTCTATTACCTCTGATCAAGATGATGAGGATGAGTACATGCATCTGCAGACGGTTGATTCAGGTAGCACTACTTCTTATAATTCTGAAGATGAAGAAACTAGCAATGTAACTGGTCTTGATTCCCCTGTAACTAAAGTTTGGGATGGAAAGAGTAACAGAAATCATGCAGTTTCACACATTCATCACCCACTTGAAAATTTTGATGTTCATAGTATAAAGAAAGTGAATAAGAGGCATTCTCGCTATCAGAGATTACCCAGAGCTCAATCTGGCTGGAAAAGGTCCAGGCCAAGTGGTCATAAGGTAAATACATGGCAAGAAGTAGAGAGAACTAGCTTTTTATCTGGAGATGGACAGGATATACTTAGTTCTATAAAAACACATACAAATTCTGAGGACTCTAGTGATGAGGCTGATACTGAAAATTTGGGTAGAATTCACAGTGGAGCAGCAGCTTCTTCTTCTGCATCCTTTATTTCTAAATCAGAAAGTTCTGTTAATTCTCTGAAAAGCTCCTTGGCAGTAGATTCATTTTTCAAGTTGAGATGCGAGGTACTTTTCATCATACTCTGTAACTCCTTTGATCAATAATGCTTAAGCTTATATTCCAATATGCTTGTATGTGAAAAAAATCATAGTTGATTCACTGGTGCAGGTCTTAGGTGCAAATATTGTGAAGAGTGACTCAAGAACATTTGCTGTTTATTCCATATCTGTTACAGATGTAAATAATAACAGTTGGACAATTAAAAGAAGGTAATAAGCCTTCTTTTTCTCTTTCATTACTGTGTTTCTAATACTATTTGTCAATCTTATGATGTCTTCTTGTGCTCTTTTTCTTGAGGCTTGCATAATTGAGGTTTATTTCTTATTTCTGAAGGTTTCGTCATTTTGAGGAGTTACATCGACGTTTGAAATTGTTCCCTGAGTATAATCTTCATTTGCCTCCAAAGCATTTTTTGTCAACAGGTTTAGATGTACCTGTCATTCAAGAGCGGTGCAAGTTGCTGGACAAATATTTAAAGGTTAGAAACTCAACTCACATTTCTTTGCTCCCACCCCACCCCACAAGAAAAAAGAATTCAAGAGCTCAATTGTTTGTAGCATGATAGTACAGATTGTGTAAACTAAGATATGTTGGAGTTATAATAAATGACATTTTGAACAAAACTCTGTTTTGAGATATTGCTTCCTTTGCTAATGATGTTCCTCTGTGCTTGCTATATTTCTTGACTCATTTTAATTTCCCTTCAGGAGCTTATGCAGCTTCCAACAGTTTCAGGATCAATTGAAGTATGGGACTTTCTCAGTGTTGATTCACAGGTCTGAATTCTTGTCCGACAGTTTCCTCTTTTTGTTACCTTTCTTTTGTTAATAAATTTCTTTCTTCGATTACCTCTTATTTTGCAGACTTACCTATTCTCGAATTCATTTTCTATCATTCAAACATTGTCAGGTAACTCATGTTTGATTGAGAATGTTGTGTGGCCACTGGCCATACTTTTATTTTCCCCCACTCTTTTTTGACTTGTCTTGCATTTCTCTAGTTGACCTGCATGATAAGCCATCTGAAAAGACTGAAAGAGCTTCTAATTTGTCCACGTCTGCAAGTGGCCCCTTGGCCTCACGGAAAGAAAACTATAGCACTGAAAATAAGGAGGCTGTTTTGCGAACAAGAAATAATTTTGTAGCTGATGGATTAAGGTCAAAAGAATTTCCTGGAAGTAATGCAGATACTAGAGCGGGGAAGAATGCACCAACTCCCGAGAACTTACAGAATACAGTGAAAAGAAGCAAGCCTGATGGTTCAGATGAAGCGGCTAATTTGCTTCATAAGACTTCTTCTGATACTATTCCTACCGAGGTTATCCTAAGATAAATCCAGACCTTACCTATTTCTTACTTAATATGTGTTCTTTACTTTCAGGAATAGCTGAAATAGATACCTGCTGTTAACTTCAGCAAATTATCTTTGATTGTGGCTAAGCTTCTTTGTAGACGTAATATTTACATGTGTGAATCAGGATGGCAGATGATACTGACAATATAAAATTCTTTGATGCAGTGGGTCCCGCCAAATTTGAGTGTACCCATATTGGATCTTGTTGATGTTATCTTCCAGGTTCAAGATGGTGGATGGATGAGGTAGCTTGTAAAATCATATTTCTTACACCATTAACATGAAATGTTTGGTTTTGAGATCTACAGTAAGCTCATCTTCTTAGAATGTTTATCTTGTGTGCAATGCAGGCGGAAGGCTTTTTGGGTTGCTAAACAGGTCCTTCAATTAGGAATGGGTGATGCCTTTGATGATTGGTTGATAGAAAAAATCCAGCTTCTCCGTAAGGGTTCAGTGGTTGCTTCTGGTATCAGCCGAGTTGAGCAAGTAATCTTCTGACCTGTTCAAGTTTTACACTACTCATTTTGACCAATATGAAAGTGACTTTTCAAAACAAATTAAAATTAATCGAGTTTTTTATTGTTATCTCCAAATAAATAATATTGAAAAAAAAATTTAGAAATATATATTTTAATAAAAATTAATATTAGATTTGAGTGTATTTGGCCAAAATGGGTGAAAAGTGTGGGTTTTCTTTATTTTAGATAGTGTAATTTTTCAAAACAGATGAGATAATAGTTGAATTTTGTGTAATTTACCTGTACTTGTATATCCCCACCTAGTGGGAAAAGGCTTTGTTTGTTTGTTGTTGTTGTACCTGTACTTGTATATGTATTTTATACAACCCTAATAATGCTTCTGGGGCATAATGGAGTTCTCACAAGTATGAAAGGGTAGCATTGTCACCGGATGTGTGTGTCATGTGTTTTAGAAGGTCTGAGACGAATAGCCATCTTTTTCTACATTGTGAAGTGGCAAGGTTTATGTGGAATATGCTGTTTGGTCTCTTTGAAGAGAATTGGGTATGTCCGGCAAATCTCGATATTTTTTTGGGTATCAAGTTTGTGGGGTTTGGAAGGAATAAGGAGCATAAAGCTCTTTGGCAATGTGCAGTTTTGGTGACGCTATGGTGTCTTTGGCTGGAAAGGAATGCTAGGGTCTTTAATAATAGATTCCTCTCACCTCATTTGTTGTGGGATAGAATTATTTTTTTGTCTTCTTTATGGGCTTCGTCGAATGGTCTGTTTAGAGGAATGTTCATTATGGATATTCAAAGGGATTGGAAGGCCCTATTGAGATAATGTCTTAGTTTCCTTCTGCTGGTCTTCTTCTTTTTATTTTCTATTCCTGAGGACTGCTTGTCCTCGTGTTTGTAAACTTCTTTTTTTCTTTAATACAATTTCTTTTTTCTATCCAAAAAAAAAGGGTAGCATTGTACTGAATGCGTAGCTTAATATATGATATGCTGATAAGAGCTGTTGTGTAACTTGAGTAGATACTATGGCCTGATGGAATATTCATAACCAAGCATCCAAAACGAAGGCCGCCACCTCCTAGCCCATCCCAGAATTTACCTCCTGGCCAAGAACCTCCAGTTGCATCTCCTAAGATGGACGATGAGCAGAAAATGGAGGCAGATCGACGTGCCAAGTTTGTTTATGAGCTAATTATTGGTAATACCTGTTATCCCGTTCATTCCCCATTTATCCCCTCTAGATTGCACATCGAAGTAATTAATTGCTCCAACGAAGTATATATTGGAGGATCAGATGGACTAAATGTTTAGATAAGCAAACTAGAGGGATTAAAACTTAAGCCTATTTTGTATTTAAGTGGATCAGATGGTCTAAATTTTTCTGCCCTCCCCACTTCTTGGTTTCTTCTTGCATGTAGATCATGCACCATCAGCAATTGTCGGTCTCGTTGGTCGCAAGGAGTATGAACAATGTGCCAGGGATCTCTATTTTTTTCTGCAGGTAATTTCTTCCTTAATTGATGTTATCAAGTTTTCCATATAAAGTTGTGCCCCCTTTTTGTGGTGTTGTTGATAGTTGAAACATTAACACTATACTTTTTTGGGTGATGACATCAACCTGTAGTCCCTGTTTAGTTGTTCATTTTTTAGTTTCAACTTCTCCATTGAAGTTGAACACTGCATTTTAATTTTGAATTTCCCTAGTTTTACAGCTGAGTATCCCATGTTTCAAGTTAATATATTTAACATTAAAAACATCAATTACATGATCAAGAAATTGATCCAATTTCAGATAAGGATAAGAATAACTAACTTATAGTCATGAGACACACATTTTGACATAGTTCTAATATTATGTGACTCTTATTGATACCCTTCTTGCAGTCATCAGTTTGCTTGAGGCAGCTAGCTTTTGACCTTCTAGAGTTACTTATATTATCAGCATTTCCGGAACTAGATTATGCATTCAAGCAGCTTCATGAAGAAAGGCACAAATTCAGTGAGCCTAAATGAAAGTGATTATTATTATTACTTTACTTCCAATTCAATGTTTTCAAAGTATCATTGTCTTGTGTGTGCTCTGCCTGCCCTCAAACATCTATCTGCTGTAGTAGATATAATTTTGGCTTTTCTAAGGGAACTATTTGTAAATTTTCAGATTAATGCAATTATTTCATGTCCTTTTTCATTTTCTCAACTCTACATTTCCAATTTTTCATTATAATCAAAAGGGGATCAAGATTCTCGCGATTGAAACGTTGTAATCAATAATAGAAATAGAGATTTCTTTTTATACATTTCATAATTCAATGTAAGATAACTAGGATTGGCCAAAAAGTACTATTGTTACTCTAAACTCTAAAGGCTTCTATTAATTAAGTCTCTAAATTTTGATTGCTATCAATTGTACCCTTAATTTTTTATTTTTCGAACAATGGTTTCATTTTCACTAATATTATTTAAATTAATAACGGCGGGTGTTGATGTGGTGTTACTTGTGGCAAGAAAATTATATTTTGGCCCCTTCAACTTTGGAAATTTCAGTTTAGTCCTTGCACTCTTTTTACTATTGCAATATTGTTTTCCTCACGGTTTTTAACTCCACTTTCTTCTCCTAAATTCTAAATTAGCATTCTTCAAGCGTTTACATATATTAACAATTATTTCCTACCGTTATAAAATACATTTAAATTACTCTAAAACCCCCTAAAGGTTTCATAATCCCATAATTTTAAAACTATGTTTTAAGAGTTGAGTAGTTAACATGTTGTGAATGACACGTTCACATCGTGGTAAGAGGTAGTGCTAGCTCTACTGTCAATTACACCAAATCCAAGCCTCCTTCCTTCTCACAACCTTTTCCTCCCAAATCAGTTCAACCTAATCAGGGACGGTGTCTTCCCTCTACCTCGATGTCACTGCAACGTGTCATTCACGACAAGAAGAATAAACGATGGCGACGGAGTTTTGAAACAAAGTTTTAAAATCATGGAATTATAGAAGCTTTAGGGGGTTTTAGAGTAATTTAAATGTGTTTAAAATGGTAGGAAATAATTGTTAATATATGTAAATGCTTGAAGATGGCTAATCTAGAATTTAAGAGAAGAAAGTGTTGCTAAACCGTGAAAAAAAAAACAGTATTACAATAGTAAGAAATTGCATAGACTAAACTGAATTTTTTAAGATTGAAAAAAAAAGAAGCCAAAATGTGATTTTGTATTAGTAAAAAGTGTCAATTGCTCGAAAAATGAAAGATTAAAAAATAATTGATTGTAATTAAAATTTGACAGCAGCCCCAAATATAATTGACAAAATCTCAAAGTTTATAAGTATCAAAGATACTTATGCCATTAGGTTTTAAAAAATAATAGACTAGCACTATGTCTCAACTAAAGTGTTTTAAGGCCTGTATGACTTAAGTTGTTTATTCTCGAAATTTCAACATAAAGATTCTGGTCACTTTTATTTCGTATATATTTTTTACAAAATAAAAGATTAGTTTACGAGAAGTAGGTTTGATTTCACTTCAAGGTATGAAGTATCGAGCAAAATAAATGTTACAAAGTTGCGTAGGTAAGGCCGAAAGGGAGATACTTGTTAAAACATTATGCATAGTTCATTCTCTTTTAGAATAAACCGGAGGTTAGAGATGTCAAAATTAGCACTGTCAAAATGAATCGGAGTCCGCCCGCTAAATGGACGGGCTTGGGCAAGCAAAAATAGGCATGTTTAAGCCCGCAAGCTAAACGAGTTAGCACGCGGGCCCCGCGGGCCGGCCCGCCAAAATATTAAAAAAAATAAAAAAAAAATTAATATATATTTATTTAAAATATGTATAAATATATATATTTTAGATAATTTTATGTGTTAAATAATAATTTTATTCTAATAATGTATATAAATAATTTATATAATAATTAAAATTAATAAATATTAATTTAAAATTTAAAAATTACTAATTACTAATTTTTAAGTAAATATATAATTTTATAATTAATTTTTAAAAAAATTATATTTTAAAAAAATAAAAAAAATTGGCCCGCGGGCCATTACGGGCGGGCTTGGACATTACTTTCCAAGCCCGCCAAATAAACGGGCCGGCCCGAACCAGCCCGTTTAACACTGACCCGTCACGGGCCGGTGCGGGTCGGGTCATCCCGTTTTGACAGTGCTAGTCAAAATGATCTTATCCTTGTGAGCCGACTCATTTGACTTTGTAAATTTTATAAGGTTAGACTGAAGAGTTTTTAACCCTAGTAAAAAATGAGTTAGCCAAGTCCAAAGCGGCCAAACTAGCCCATTCTTATTTTAATAAATTAATTTTTTTATTTTGTTTATCTTAATTCAAATTGTATTCTTATTTTAACATTTTTTAAATATTTTACTTCATATTTTATCAATATTTCTTAATAATATTAAATAATTTTATAAAAAATGATTTTCTTACCACCTAAGTTTTGAATGAGGTATATGCTCAAAATTTAGTCCTTGAAAATAAAATGTTCAAACTTCAAATTTAATTTTTATTAGATTAATTTTCAAAGGGTACCACGGACATTGAATCTCTAATCAACTTCAGCTGAGGATGCAAATAAATTCCAACTGTTTAGAAAACATTACTAATCTTAAAACAGATATAAAGCAACACAACTATGATGGGGGCACATCTTTGGGATACAAGTGCTAATTAAAATTGTTTTGCATAGCTAGACTAATGAAGAGTTGTTGCAAGACCTCAATAAAATGTTCAGAATAAGTTGGTAAAAGGTAAGCAGTTTCAAGCTGCGGTAATTTGACACTCATTTACTGAACAAGCTTAATTTACTCTCATAACTCCACCAAAAAATGTAGAGAATTACTTTAGAGGATCCACTCTCATAATCTACTTGAATTTGCATAAGAATTGCATAACATAAGCAAAAGCTTCACAGGCCTCCTATAACCTAATTGCTTTTTTTTTTTATAGAAACCTATAACGGTATAACCTAATTGATACACAAAGGTATTAAGATACTCGCATATAACAGATTGAATGCATGCAAAACGTTCAATCACAACTTTACCAGGCAACCTGGAACTGTCTTAACAACTCTTAAGTTAACCAATGTTGTTCTGATAAAGGCAAAAGATAATGAGCAGCTTAATCTAAGCATAAAACGTCCAATGGATGCATGTGTAAAAGCCCTGGTTTGCTTTTACACTCAAGGACAACCTAATTGAAATTCCATAATTCAATTACTCACAGTTCACTAGATAACAAATATCTCATGAATTCTTGAGTGAGATCATCAGGGGATTTCCCTTGGAGGCAAGCAACGTAAACCAAAAATATAGATGACATAAACTCTCATTGAACAACCAAAACGTCTTACAATCTTCTCGTTTAAATTAAAGCAACTACAAATTAAGTTAAACAAAAATGGCACAAGCAATGAGGCTATAAGAACCACTAAGAATGTTCCAAGAGCTTGCCCCCACAGTAAAACCCTTCTAAACGTATAATTCATTACCACCCAGATTAGGAAAACAACAATCTACCTAAGGCTTAGGCAGAGGCAGCTGCTTCCTTCCTCCTGGGTGCAGCTTGGGTACCTAAATAAAATGACCAAAATCAACACATTAATGATAAGGAAACAATAAACAATAAAGCCTCAGTACATCATATTAAGATAGAAAGAGGGTTCATACCTTCTCTGAAGCCACTCTTGAATCTGCGAGGCACATTACGCAGGTACCTCATCCTACCAGTTCCCGTGGTCTTTCTTCGGATTGCCTTGACACTCCAGTTATCTGCCAACCAAAACCAGAAAAACACATTTTCATCTCTAGAAGCGAATCAAATTGACTATACAACACAATAACCACAATCCAAGATCATCGTCTTTATTATAAATGATGAAAGAATCTCGTCGCGTTAACAAGACTTACATTTCCTCTTGCGAGCAGCGGGGAAAGCGCATGCAGAGCAGCGACTCTTCTGGAGGTGGAAGCTCCGGCGGCCGCACCTCACACAGAGAGTGTGCGTCTTGTTCCTTCTCTTACCGAAGCTTCCCGTTCCCTTCCCCTGCGTTCCATTTAGAGTTACTCAATAATATCAGGTTCCACAATTAGCATATGAAATGAGGATATTGAAAGAAACACACAGGCATTCGATTGAATCAGATAGAGAGGGTACCATTGAAGCAGAAGCCAAAACCCTAGATGAAGCGAGGAGGTATTTGGCTGAAGGAAAAGAAGCGGCTTTCAGAGTGAGTATTTATATGAGCGAGAGAAAATGAAGGTTTTAGGTTTGAATTCTGAGGTGGGTTACTCGTAAAGTCCAGCCCACTTTACTTTTCTGATTGGGTCTTAAATGGGCTTTCATGCCCTAAACAGTAAACCAAGTGTAGTCCATGGGCTGGATCTAAAGCCCAAAATAGGCTGTCCTTAATCCTTATCCAATTGTTCTTGTTGAGAAGATATATACAAAAAAAAAATGCACTGTTTTTTTAATATTTTAAAATTTTATTATCATTTAGTTGCTTGAAAGAAATTTTAATGAACTTAGGCATGAAATATTTTAAAAAAACCTTTATTACAGTGCGTGAACAAGAACAAATAATGATCTTATTCCTTTCCCTTTGGCTCTTTTTCAGGTTTGTTTAGAAGTAAAAAAAACATGTAAAATAACAATAAATTTTTCATTTTAATATTTTTATCTTGAAAAAAATCTCATTTTTTTCATCTTATAATATATTTAGATATAAGAAATAAATGAGAATGGAAGAAAAATAATATTATAAGTGATAGTGCGGCTTTAACTTTTATTTAGAGTGAGTCTCCCTCTCTCTTTCTCTCAATCTCTCTCTCTCTCTCTCTTTCTCTCTATCTCGATCTCGATCTCGATCTAGCATAGGATTCAGAGATAATTTTTATGAAAAAAAGAGACGCGTCTTTCTTAGTTCTTCACATCAATTTAGTGTTGAGTGTCAATTTTTAGAGAAAATTTTAAATGCGCAAGTGTTGCTTTATTTGTATATTTTGTGTATTGGTTAATAATATTTATTTAAATTTTTATTTTTCAAATTAGGCAGCCTAAATAAAATAAGAATAATTATATGATTACTATTAACTAATACAGTGCAACACATATATCTAAATACTTTCCCAAATTTCACTTCACATTGAGGACCACCAATTCACCTCTTTCCTATCCTTAACACACATCATAATTCAGATGTTATATGCTAACAATCTTAATCAACTATGTAAGAACAATAATCCTTTCCTAATAAAATGAAGCTAGTTATACTTTTACTAATTTCTAATGATTCTTTTTATTTTTTCCTAGATTATCTTTCATCTTAAACCCTAAACAATCTTTTTCAACCATACTCGTAGAATTTGAATTTATGACTTGGCTTTCCATACATGCATGTTGCCTAAATGAAGAGTTTGAAAGTTATTAATGTTAACTAAAGCACAACCAATCTAGATCCTTGTAATTCTCCTTCTCATGTATTTTTTTTTTTTTTGTCTTTTCTAAGTACAATTATTTTCTACATTAGTCCGCAAGTGGTTTATGTATAAAAAAAAAAATAAGAGAAGAATAGACGATCGCGATTGATTGATCACTAAATTAACAACTATAAATAAGTGAATTACAGAGTGATAGGATATTTCCTATTATGGGCCCGTGACTCATGCCTGCGAACAATTGCCCGACCTATAAGTGGCGTGCCTAACAGTAGCTTAATGATAGCCTGAAAACATAATTAGACTTCTCCTCCTGTCCCTAGTCTCCTATCTATAAACTCATTGTGAGAGTTAAACTCTATTGTGATTAGAGGTGTGCAAAATCGATCCAAACCGAACCAATCGGTCCGATCTAAATCAAACCGACCAAAATCGATTAAAACCGGCTACATAATCGGATGAATTGGTTTATTTTCTTGACAATCGATTTGGTTTGGTCGGTTGATAAATAAGGTCCAATCCCAACCGAACCGAACCAAACCAACCGATTATAATTTTTTAAAAATATTTTATGATATTGGTTTTTATGGTTTTATGATGTTAGATTGTAATTTTAAGTTTGTAATGTTGGAATATTGTACTAATAACTTTAGTTTGTTGGTTTCCATGGTTAGGAATAGCTATTTTTATTTTTTTAAGGTTTAAATTGAAGAGAAAAATTATTAATATTTTTAAAAAAAAATTTGTCAAAAAACTGATCGAGCCGAACCAACTATGATCGGTTTGGTTTGGTTCGGTTGATGTCCAAAGAGCGGATTGAATTGGATAACTTTTTTTTATCATCGGATTGGATTGATTCGGTTATCTAAATCGTCAAAACCGAACCAATCCGCAAGTTTGCTCACCCTAATTATGATGGCCCCAATCTAAGGGTTTCAAATTTGATTAAGCATAAGAATAAATTAGTAGGCCAGTAATTGCCACTATCTTTTATGTATCCACCACCTTTAGCTTTGCATCTTAATCAATGCCACTACACTTTCAACTACACTTAGTCAAAAACAATACAATATTCCTTATTATTTAGATACCAATTAAAAGTCCCCATTGCTACCTTCTACTCTCTTTTATCTATAAATTAGCTCTTCAACACAAAGGCAGAGACAAAAAAGAAAGTGTGAAGACCTACACAAAAGAAATATAACACCTTTAGATTTTTTTTACTTTTGGACAACCTTAAGAAACTTGTCACCATAAGAACATGTCTTTATGTGTAAAACTGATTCAACAAGAGAGAAACAACCTAGGCTTCTCAGAAATAATGCTGCTGCTTAGAGAAACCATTGTGAAGACCAAGTTTTTCTTCAACAAAACCCTTCAAAACTTGAAGTCTTTCTTCTTTGGAGGGTACCAGAAACTACCCAGATCTCTTTCCTTCAAGCCTCTTTCTCGTTCAAGTGGTAATAATAATAACAATTCAGTGACTTACACAAAAGAACAATTCTACTATGAGTTCTATGATGAATGGCAAGCCGATCTCAAGAGGCTGAAGAAGATTGAAGAAGAAAAGGCTGAGGAAGCTACTGGAAGCTCAGTAGTGAAGAAGATTGAAGAAGAAGGAGAGAAGAAAAAGAAGGGATTTTTAAGGTCAGAATCAGAAGAAAAGGGAGGAGGAGTTCATGTGTTAGCACAAAAGATGAAGGAAATGGAGATGAAGATGATGGATGGAGGTGATGTGGAGAACTTGCTAGACATAGAAGAGGCAATTCATTACTATTCTTACCTCACAAGTCCTGTTTATTTGGATATTGTGGACAAGTTTTTCATGGATATGCACTCTGAGTTCTCTGTGTCTTCTTCTCTGTTAGAAGCAGCATCAAACACTTGAGATTAGATTTTGCAAAGAATGTTGTTTTTAGTGTATATGGCCTATTTTTGTGACTTCTTCTATTTTGCTATTCCTGGTGTGGTTGATGACTTGATGTATGGTTTAGTTGTTTGGCGATTTTGAGAGTTTTTTTTTTTTTTTTTTTCTAAAGTACTATTTTGGTGCTCAATATTTGCATGAAGTTTAATGTTGCTTCTCAATGTTTCAAAAGTTTAATGTTGGTCCTCAAAGTTTTTTTTTTTTGTCGATTTTGGTCCTCGAGTGTAACACCGTTAACTTTTTACCGTTAAATGATGACGTGGCACACACTCTCTCCCACGTGTCATATTTTAATGACGTGGCATGACACATCACTGCCACGTCACCCCAGACGATGATAATAATGATGATTATGAAGGAGAGAAGATGATGATATGGCAATGTGGAGTGACGTGGCAGTGATGTGTCGTGTGACGTCATTAAAATATGACATGTCGGAGAGAGTGTGTGCCACATAAGCATGCCGCGTCATCATTTAACGGCAAAAAGTTAACGGTGTTACGCTCGAGGACCAAAATCGACAAAAAAAAAAACTTTGAGGACCAACATTAAACTTCATGCATTGAGGACCAAAATAATACTTTAATTTTTTTTTTAACTCCAGTTTATGTTTAGTGTTTACATTGTGAATGCTTGAATTCTTGTTACTTCATCAATAAGAAATATTTGGAATATAATCTCGTGTGCATTTTATTTCAGTTAAAAATTATACTCCTTTCTTTGTATTTTAAAATTTTAATTAATATAAAAAATCATTTTTAAAACTAAAACAAGTTAAATTTATTAATTTTAATTCAAGAATAAAAAAGATCAACCTAAATTTTAAAAACATATTTTCTAATTAACTATATTTTTGTTTATAAAAAAATTAGGCAAAAACATGTTTTCATTCGTATTAATTTTGTCCTTAGATGCTTTCTTTTCAATTTCGTCCATTATTGTTTTAATTGTTAATATATATCCAAATTAATAATTAAAAACTGTGATATCTTTATTTGACCTAATTTTATAGAATTTATGATCAATGGGGAAAATAACATCATTTTTTTAATTTTTTTCTTCTTCCAAAAAAAAATTGTACATTACTCTTGACAAAATAAGAATCCACTTGGCTGAGTTCATCTTCACATTTGTATTTCTAATAATAATCTAGTCCCTTTTTTTTTCAGTTTATGGTTAGGTAATTTTATTATTAATTTCATTTTCATAAACAATTTAGATGAAAAAGCAAAAATTATACATTACGGACAAAACTGATAATAATCCTAAACTTGGGATGAAAAGCATAGGCAAGATTATTATTATCTTAAAAAATATTTTAGTGAAAATAAATAAAACTTGAACTTTTTTAAAATGGAGAATGGAATAGAATTTACTCGAAAAAGTAATTAATTATTGCTGTTCCTAACCAAATAAATTCTTGGATTGTAATGGAGAAAGAAGTTTTAGATGGTGAACCAGTATATCATGCATCCCTCCTCAGGGAGATTCCCTGGCACTCAAAGGCTAGTTGAGTGGTTGCGACCGGATAAAACTGCTTGCGATTTAGGCCTGTGAAGTAATCCTTTAGGTTGAGCCTCTGCTGGTCTCCCCAACATGCCACTGGAGCCCTGCGCGGTAGTACTTGAGAGTGCCTTCCCTTACCACGAATTTAAGCACACAAAAAAAAGTATATCATGCACAATTTTTCTAGAAGACCCCCTCTCACACACATGCTTATATTTTATTTTATCAACCTAGTCTCTCTTATTTCAAAACTGAATTTACTCTACAAATTCTTTAATGGATGTTACCATAATACCATGTGGTTTCTTTCTTCTGTCAAAATCACAGGTTATAGAAGTAACACAGTGGAACAATATAAAACCTTTGAAAGTTTCAGTTGCACTATAACATTCATTTATAGTAGTTTCCCATACCTAATTCACTGCAGAATAATTGAATAAACAGTAGACTAAGTAATAAGAACTGCTCTGTTCATAATTCCCATTGAGCTTTATACATGCATGCCTGGTAGAGAAAAGATGAAGAGTCCAGCTTCTAATCCCTGGAAGAATAACCATGATAAGAACGAGTATGAATCATCCAGAAGAAAGCCACCTGATATGCCAGATCTCATGTAAGCTCCAAATGAATCAGAAATGCATGGTCCAACCATAAGTCCATGAACCAAATTAGAAATTTAGCCTTCCTTGCTAAATGATACTACTAGTAACCAGCGGATGAAACCAAGACATTATGCTCCTTTAAACGTTTCTGGAAATGAGCTAATTGATTCTGTAACTGCAGGATGCCAGCTGCCTTCTGAGATAGAATGGCGTTTAATCTTGTTATATAACCATCTAGTTGATTCCCTGGTTGATCTGCTTCAACCAAGAGGTTCATCTCCTGCAAGCATAGTGTATAAAGTATAAACGTTTAATTATGAGCAAACAATGGACTCCATCTTGTTTTTTCCTTGGAACTATTTCTTTTTCCCAAGATTCATAACAAAATGAATCCGGATTCAGGCATATATCTGTGAGTTTACTGCTTAATAACTGCCTAAATATTTGTATAATTGTATTTTCCTATTAGACCAGGCCACACATATATTTACTGTTTATGCTACTTGTCAGAAAAATCTTTTAAGTACATGTAGAGCTCTTTCAAAAGTAATATTAGACAACAAATAAAGTTTAATCATTATATATATAAATATGATACATCTAAAACCCATAAAAAGCAACAAGGTGAAAAACAATGCTTCGTGTGACGCCATCTAATATAAAGCATTTACAAGACAACTATAGCCCAAAGGTTGACATATATGACTCAGTTGCATAGTTGACCAGAAAATGAGTGTTAAAAATACTTCAAGAATAATAGAGCCAATTTAAGTACCTCTCTAACAATGTTCATGGTTTCCTCTACTTGTTTCCTGTGAGCATTTACAAGGTCCTCCTCTTCCTGAAATTATAAAAGAATGCTTCATCTAACAATGAATACTAGATTTTGCTAGATGCCAATTTGATAACCATTCTCTTAACATTCCTACCTGTAAGAGGGCATTTAAATCGTCATCTGAATTTGCAGTAGTGGATTCAACTTTTGGAAGGTCCTTCCATTTGCTCTGACTACCGGGTTTCTTTAACTTGTCCTCAGTGGTACCATATGGTTCTATCTTTCCATTTTTCTTCCAAGATGGTTTCCCTTGATCATAGTAATCTTCAGGTGGACTAAATTCATCATCATCATCATTTTCTTCAGGCCATGTATCAGCAGCACGATCCTCAAAGGTCGATGCAGTAACCGAAGATAATGGAATGGTGGTTGATTCCTTGGGATTGAAACTTGAAGATAAAACATCTTTCTTAGGGTTGCTTCCTTTTGATAGGCTCTTCACCCTGGATTTTTATTGAGATTGTAACAGCAAAGCAATAAATTCTCTATTATTTTTTGTTTAAGTGTGCCAGTCTTGTGGTCTGAAAAGGAGAAGATGATTATGAACCATGAATACAATCAACAATTGAAAAATAGTCCTTACCTATCAGCATATCTTAATGTATTAAGAGTGTGTTCACATGAACCAGAGCTAGGTGATATGCATGAAATCATAACGGTGCGGGAGTTACCAACAAATGAATCCCTCAAAACCTCAGTCAATTTACTGCCTCTGAAAGGGATGTGTCCCTGGTCGTTATCAAGAGCTCTTATGCATTCCTTCAAGGCAAGTAAGCTCTTATTGATCTCAGCACCTTCAATTCTGCATCATATAAATTTGAACAGCCAACCAAAAAAACAAATCCATTAAGTTTAAGAAAAATGGAAATACATTCTGCCTATACCAAAGTTTTTCTGGTGTCACAATGAATGATCTGGTCTAAGAAAGCAGGAGTTGGTAGTTATTGGCTAAGCAATTATTTGGTTTGCCCCAATGATGGCTTTTTTTATCTCATTTATATGTTGATATTCGTGTTATGATAAAAGAAAATGGTGGCTATTAACAGTCTAAATTTCTTAAAGCGTTATTTTTTTATAATTACTTTTCAATCAACTAACTAAGCATATATATATATACACCTTCTTGCAGGCTCATTTGAGAATACCTTGTCTGCTTGTCATTATCTGTGGTATCTGCTCCACGTTCACTTCCAGCAAGATCAATGAAGGAGAGCTTGCCAACAAGACGAGGAGGCTTGGATGCATTGCCATCAGCTAACCTCTTGATAGCAAGCTGAAGTATTGCATGTGATCGTGAAGATTCCTCATTCGCACCTGTGGTACCAGTACTTCTTGTGGAACTTCCTTTCTCAATCAACTCCTTGATGGTCTCCACATCGGATACTTTGTACTCTTGCAAACCCACAATACAAACTTGCTGCTTACCATCCTCCCTCATGCAAAGTTTTCTGCAAGTAAAACTTTAAGCCTCACAAACAAAGACATTGAGATTACAGGTGCTAACAAATGAAGGAAGGATCAAACTTACTTCCGATCATTAAGGAGATCAAAAAGCTTTCCACCATAAATTTCAAAGAAACTCACAAACAACTGAAACCCATCATTCCTGTAAGTATGGTGCATAAGTCTCAAGATATCCCTTGATGCTTTAAGTGGAAGTGGCTTCATTGTGTAAGTTTTTCCACTACCTAGATAAGCAGAAAATGACATTTAGAGTTTAACCATTTTGCTTTGACATAAACCAAGTGTATACATAAGGAAAAAATTGGGTAATATATTTATTGCATTATTTACAATATAAATTACAAAGTACAAACAACCCATTAAAATCCCAAAAGCTTGATATTGTTAGGTTGTACTTAAAGAAGTGGATAACAAAGGGTTAGAAATGAAATGAACATTTATTTTCATAACAGAAACTTCAGTTGATATTGGCATATTGCACATCTCAAATGGGCACTATCAGACTTTTTCCAAAGTCAGCTGTAATTGCAACTAATCAAATTCAAAGGACTGCTATTACCTGTTTGCCCGTAAGCAAAGCAAGTTGCCTTAGTGCGTTGAAAGATTATCGGAACTATGGGCTCCACTGTTTCACGATAGACCTGACAAAAAGGTTAAAAAGAAACTAACGTAATTATTATCATATCATGTATTGTCCATTTTTTTGTCAACTGAACATTTTACAATGTAGTTACCTCGTCATTGGTAACCTCTTCATTCAAGACAGCATCAAAAACAAATTCATGCTTTTCTAAATATTGAGTTAAGTCAACCTGCAAAGCATTTAAATTTTAAAATCATCGAATATAAAGCACAAACACTCCAATGGAGAACTAAGGATATTTTGTTTTTCCTATTGCACTCACCTTAAGTTTAGTCTCATGTACTGTTAAAGAATTGGAGTGTGTATCTATAATATCTTCCTCATTCTTTGCTAATTCTTTCTTATTGAGTGGTCTCTTGCGCACCTGCATTAAAATAATGGCACACAAACGCCAGAACAAAATTAAAATTCAAGCAACATTTTAAGATAAGATCCTATGATCTTGCAACCAAAAATCGGTCTTGATCCCATATCGCAATCTTGCAAGTACTATCCCGCCTATCCTAGAAATTTGATTTTTTTTGTAAAGCTACTTCAAAGTCCAGCAATTTGTATATATATATATATATATTTTAATATCCCCTACAGAACTTGTATTTCTGCATTTTGTTTAAAGGTTCAAAGATCCACATTGCCACAAGCAACTTTGCCTCATTGCACTACACAGGAGCAACTTCGATCTTCCTCTTCTTATCTACTAGTTTGTAATTTTTTGGTTGCTGCACCTTCACTCTGCAGCTTCAATCATCTACTAGTTTTCATTTTTGTATTTGTTTATTTATCTTTATAGTTATATATTGTCTCATGAAAAATTATTCCAATAATTCTGATAATTTATTCGAATCAAACCTTGTATCCATTAGTTGGAAATGACATTAATTCCTTAACATTAATTTGGTGCGACTTTAATTGTTTTATTTTTATGCCTATTTTAAAATGTTATATTATTATATATATTATTAAATCTTAAGTGGTAGGATCTTACAATCCTTAATCCGATCTTATAATTCAATCCATTTAACCTCTCGGGATCCTACACAGGATCTAGATCCTTATTACAACATTGCCAACCAATCTCTTTGCAGTTAAAACAATTTTAACTTTCAGATAGTAGAATAAATTTTAAAGCAGTTCAATGTATGCAAAGTGAGTTAATGCGTTAATGCAACAAATGAATAGTAGGAAAAAATCAGATTTAATAGAAAACAGCCAGTAAAACTTTTTAAATAAAGAATGAATCACAAAGCAGCAATTAATAAGGACACATCAATGGTTATATTGTGGTTTGAGAAAGAACATACCACAACTTTAATCTTTGCCACAGAACTAGATTTCTCTTTGTCTGCAGAAAAACTTTTCATGAGATTGTTTTCAGGTGCGCGAGCTCTACCATTCTGTTTGTTCGAAATGTAAGGTTCAGAGTCATCAAAGCTTCTACCCCGAGCAGGATGATACGTCGAGGTACTATCATAAACTTTGGTCACTGGTATCTGCCAAGATTGAAATTATCAGCAAAACCAAGTTACCCTTCCATAATGAAAGCTATATCATCCTTGTTCAAAACACACACAAAAACAAAATTTTGTATGACAACTGCAAAATGCAATGTTCAATGTATACAAGTAATCAAATCCACTATCATCTCTAGATTCAGTTGATGCCTCTGATATTTATGTCGCATGATAAAGGTTTCAAGACACTCACTGAATTCTCACAAACTTCAAAGTTGCGAAGTGAGTATCAGTCGCAAACAAATGAGAGCAAATCGTAAATTCAAAGCCTTATAACCAAGAAAACAAATGGAAGTCTTTCTAGAAATGCTTAAGGTAAAAAATAATAATAATTTACCTCGGGAAGAAGCTCTGTATCAAACGAATGCAGGTCCAATAGCCCGGGGCTGAAATCACCAGGTGAATCTTCAGCATTCTTTCTCGGGTTTGAATATCGATAATTACCTGGAGGTGTGGAGGGCTCCATATAATACTCATTCCCTCCATTAAAGCTCCTTTGTGCATTCCTAAACATTCTAGCTCCCTGCCCTCCCCCACCATAGAAATTATAGTCCTGCTCGCATTTCAAGCCCACGTTACGGTGCAAATCAAAATGCAGATAAGTAAAGTTGCAAGTAAATATCATTTGCGGATCATTATCATCATGGCAATTATAATCATTTTAAAAAGAGAAAACTTCTGATTATCAGGCAAAAGCACGTGGTTAAATTGAGGTGACTAAAGGAAGGGGGAAGAGGGAGATAGTTCTGCCTAATAAACATAGTTTTCAGTTCAGGCGTATACAATTACTATCAGCCTATGAGGGTGTAACTAAAAGGGACAAATTTGTAAGTTTTCCCTTGCATTTTCTTAATGTTCCGGGCAGCTGAATAGAAAAGAAAAAGAGTAGACAGACACGTTTAAGATCAGAACCTGAAGTGGTGGAATGGAATTTTCGGAGGACTGAAGGTGTTGAAGACCAGCAGATTGGAGCCACCTCCCATTGGACGAGCTGTCCAGAAAGTTGTCCGAGTACTGGCGCTGGTGGTGCACCCCCGTCACACCAGATCTCTGCCCCTGCTTCCCTCCTCCGTTCATCTTCTTTTCTTCTTCTCTCTCTCCGAAACCCGAACCAGAAGCCGATCGAACCACACCAACAACACCTTCCAAGCTCTGGAAGCCAAAATCTAGCTCCGATCAGACTCTTCCTTAACCAAACCGATCGGAATCTTCATCCGGAAACGGAAAGCAATGCCTCAACAATGCGAGCATATAAAGCTCAATGGAAACAGAGAAGAAGAGAAAAACGGAAAAATGAGGAAGCCTCAGGGGGGGAGCTGATGAACAAACTACAAAGGATGCAAGCTAAAGGCTGTGTAGAGTAGAACCGAAGATATAGGAGGAAATCAAATCAAATGTAATGTAATAATTAATAGAGGCTTTGAAATTTCTTGAAGGAGGAGAGACTGGGATCGGCACGTGTGAAGAGAAGAGAAACGAACCGAACGTGTGAGAAAATAAGAAGCGAAGCGTATGAAAAGGAAACGACGTCGTAGAAAGCGGGTCCCGTGGGTTTTCGAAATTGCCCTTTCATCGCCCACCGTCTTCACATGGCGTGGGGACCACCATGTTCTTTTTTCCATTGCAATCTATTCACCCTTGCGCGCTTGGCTTCACATTCAAAAAAATTCTTTCGATTTTTGCGGAGTTTGTAAGCCGATGCCACGTGTCGCGATCTGGACGACAAATTTTTTTGTTTTTGTTGAAATCCAAAGGATTCATTGTAAACACTAACACGATGCGTTCTTCCACCGTTATCATGATGATGATGATGGGGTTATTGGGCCCAGGGCCCAGAACTCCGGCCTTATTCTTCTGTTTCAAAGCCAGGAAAAAATATATCGGTTTCCTAAAAGGTTATGTATATTGCACATAGGTTAGGTACACCAAGTCAATTTATATTGATACTAATGGGTCAAAATCAGAATTATCTAATGAATCGGCTAATGCATTATGATCATTTATTATATCACATTTGAACTTGGTTCAATGCTATCTAACCAAAATTATGGATTTGGGATGTGACATGAAAATTTATGAGATCTACATATTTTGTATTTGATCTTTCCTTTTACATGAGTATATTATATTATTTCTATATAAAATATCCAAATTCCAAAAATCATTATGGGATCATAAATTGGGCCATCCAAGTTCAAAGCCCACTTTGTAGTGGGCTAATAAACTATATCAACCCAAACTACTTTCACATTTAAAAAAACAAAGCTATCAAATTTTCTCTCTCTCTTCAATTGATCCTTCAAAGTTCAATCTTAACAAATAACAATTCTCACAAGTCACATGGTTCAACCAAAATTCATCAATAATTATCTAGAAATCTTGACCTTTTTCTTTTAAATTGAAAGAGGCAAAACATGGCTATATTAATCTGGCTCAAGTCTGTTAGTTATTAGTCTCTCAAAATATCTGTTTTATAATATAAAAAAAAATGTAAGACATGAGAGTATTTTATAATATAAAATTATATATATATATATATATATTCATATTAGTATGACTCTAGATTTTTTAGTCAGTGACATCTTAAAATAATTATTTTATAATATAAAATAAAAATAAAATATAAGATTTGAGAATATTTTGTAATATGAAATAAAATATATCTATGCGAAGTGAGGAGTGTGGAGAGAAAAAGTATATATAGTAGTAAAGAAGTTACAATATTTTAGTGGGAGTTAATTAATCTCCCATTTATTTTGACATTTTAAAATGTAATAATTAATATTTCATATTATATTTTAGGTCAAAATTTTAAATTGATCCCTTATGTTTGCACGAAGTTTTATATTGGTCTTTTATGTTTCAAAAAGTTTAAATTGGTCATTTTATGTTTGCTTATGTTTGCAAGAAGTTCCAAATTGGTCCTTCCGTCCAAGTCCGTTAAGTGCTGACGTAGCGTGCTGAGGTGGACATATCATTTATTCTACGTGTCCATTTAAGCTGACGTGTCATACCACAGCAGCGCCATGTCATCATCCACTATCATGTGCGATGATGTGGCGCTGATGTGGCAATAACGTAGCATGAAACGTCAGCACTTAACATAAGAAATTGACGGAAGGACCAATTTGTAACTTCTTGCAAACATAAAGGACCAATTTAAACTTTTTGAAACATAAAGGACCAATATGAAACTTCGTGCAAACATAAGGGATCAATTTGGAGTTTTGACCTATATTTTAAAATTAAATTAAAAAATAAGAATGTTGGTGAAATTCATATATAGTTTAAATATTTTTTTTCTTCTTCTACAGAAGAAAGAAAACGAATCCTTAACTCCTAACTAACAAAGTAATCACATGGGTCGGATAAACTAATGAAACCATATATAGTTTTCAAGACCATTGCAAAAATAGATTTTTCCCGCGCTATAGAAAATGATATTACCTCAAACTCTTGATATTCTTGAAACAGAGCACTTCATATTTTCTTCTCTTGAAACTGTGTGATCAAAACACGCACGAAACTCCTCACCTCAATTTCCTTCTTCTTCTTCTTCTTCTTCTTCTTGGTCATATTCACGAACGCTTCGTGATGGATGATAATGCTCCTACTGAGGCCGAATACTTCGGCCCAACCTATCTCAATCCCATAGACACTTCATATTCCCAGAAGCTCTTCCAACTCGAAAAGCTACGAGGCGGCGTGATTCTTGAAGTCTTCAACGCACATCAAGCCAAGATTGCTCAGCTCGCAGGCGTAGTCGCCGTCGCCGTTTTCGACCGCGCCAACACGCCCAGGATCGATCCTGCTTTCGTCAGAGAGATCAAGACCTCCGTCTCGATCCCGGTCGTAGCAAGATTCCGCGTCGGAAACGACGTCGAAGCGCAGATCATCGGAATTAGCGGCGCCGACATCATGGACGAAAACGAGATGCTCGGTGTGATCGACGACCAGAATTTCATCTTCAAGCACCAGTACAACACCTACGCGGAGGCGTCGCCGCCGTTCATCTGCGGATGCCGAACCCTAGGCGAGGTCTTCTCGAGGATCGTGGAAGGCGCGGCGATGATACGGATCCAAGGCGACAGCGGCGGTGGTAGACTCGCGGAGACGGTGAAGAATGTCAGATCTATAATGGCGGATCTGAGGATTCTCCTTTCGTTGGGCGACGAGGAGGTCTCGGCGTTCGCGACGAAGATAGGCGCGCCGATGGATCTCCTGCATCTGGCGAGGAAATGGAGATTGAGGTTCCCGGTGATGTTGTGGGCCGCCGGCGGGATAGTGACGCCGGCGGATGCGGCAATGATGATGCAGTTGGGTTGCGATGGTGTGTTCGTCGGATCCGAAATCTTCAGCTCGCAGAATCCGATTAAGCGACTCAAAGGTATCGTTGAGGCCGTTAAGTTATACCGCGTTCCTCAAGCTTTAGCTCATGTTAGCACTGGATTAGCGAAATTCGCGAAGTGAGCCATCTTGTTTTTGAACATTGAAGATTCGTATAGATCGATGAACAAACTTTGCATGTTGATTTGGATTCGTTTATGCATTTAGTGTTAATCTTTGCTCTGAGAATATAGAACAGAGATGGATTTGTATAAAATCAGTTGGGTGTGTTACTACCAGTGTTAAATATACAGTTTATATGTTTCTTTCTCTTAGCAAAGTATAGTAAGTAAGATTTAGTTCTTAATTTTGTAATCCTGGGTTTTAGATACGGTTTTTCAGCTCATTGATACTTGAAATAATGAGCGATTAAGATTAACCAATGAATTGCCGGAGAAAACAACTTTATGTTCCTGATGAAAATATGGATGTACTTTGCAATTACATCAGATAATGATTGTCAAATATCAAAGGGAAACTTATGTTTTTCCAGAGCACCACTTACTGAAATGTTCTTTTCTGTCAACATATCTAACGCTTCATTTTGAATGAGAATACGGCAAAATAGAAATGAAGTGGTACTTTGGAGAGAGTTAAAATACTATTTAGTTTTTGAATTGTTGGTGAAACTATTATTTAGTCTTAAAATGTTTAATTATGTCAACTATTTAGTCCCTAAATTTGACAAAATATTATTTAGTCCCCGAATTTGTAACTATGTCAACTATTTAGTCCTCAAACTTGACAAAAATACTATTTAATCATCGAATTTGCAAATCTGTCAACTATTTAGTCTCCTGATTGTTACCCCGTTATAGTTGATAGAGTTGCAAATTCGGTGATTAAATAGTATTTTTGTCAAGTTTGAGGATTAAATAGTTGACATAATTACAAATTTAGGGACTAAATAGTATTTTGTCAAATTTGGAGACTAAATAGTTAAACATTTCGGGGACTAAACAGTATTTTTATAAATTCAGAGACTAAATAGTAGTTTGACCAACAATTTAAGGACTAAATAGTATTTATTATTTCCTCATTTGTACACTTTCATTATATTAAACAAGTGTATTTCGATATATAATTTATCATTTTTAAAATTGTATAAAATGTAAGTCAAAGCATATAATATTAATATTTTAAAAACTGTTTAAAATACATATTTTGATGTTATTCTGTAAAAATTATTTAAATAATGAAGAATACAAATTTGATTAAACTAACATAGTTACATAATAAACATTTAAAACCATTCATGTATTTAAATAATAATATTAATTACAAAGGACATGGAAAAATTTATAATTTGACAATCAGAAGTATCTATTAAAAAAATTAGACACAAATCACTTCTTAAATATTTATGAATAAAGAGTTTATCAAATTATTTTTTTAATTTTTTGTCTGAACCAATTTTTTTGCCACTAAATCGGGGTATTCACTGTCACAACTCTTGATTAATCCATTCGTCATTAATCCTCCACTTAAGATTTGAGAGTAAATAGCTAACATTATGATTTTTATATCCAAAAATAAAAATGGAATTTCGACACTTTTTAAAAAGCTTCATTTTAAATAATATTTAAAAAAGAATTAAGAATTTTTATTATTAGTTGAAAAGAAAATATTATCTTAAATTTAATGAAAAATCAATAAAAATAATTTTTTAAATTCTCTCGTTAATAAAAAAAATTCTTAAATAATATTCTTATGACATTTATTAACAAAACTTTTTAGAAAATAAGCTCAACCAACCCTCTACTTTACCAAGAGTTGAAAATATATACTGAATAGACATTAGTAGTAGTAGCATTATCTGTCCAAGGTCACTCACAAATAAAATAGTTATAATCGAATACTCTTATTAATTAATTAATTTTAAAGATGATCTCAAAAAATATATAAAACTGTTTTTCCCGCTAATAGAGAATGCAAATTGAAATCCCCAAACGGCCAAACCCATACCCATGCAATTCACAATCTTGATCTTGATTCTTCGAACACAACACACACACACACATATATATATATATATATATATATTCTCTTCAACTGTTTTCATTCAAACCACTCGCTTCTGAATCCATTCCTTCTGAGACACTCTTCAATTTCCTTCTCTTCTTCTTCTTCTTCTTCTTGATAATATCCTCAGTCACTACTTTCTTGATGGATAATCAAGTAGCTCCCACTCCCAGTGCTAATTCCTACCCCAACACTCCGTATTACGAAAAGGTCAAGCGAACCGAAAAGCTACGATCAGGCGTCATTCTTGAAGTTCGTAACACATTGCAAGCCAAGATGGCTCAGGAAGCCGGCGTCGCTGCCTTAATCCTCTCCGAGCCAACTAACCGAACCGCTTCCCGCATGATGGATCCGGCTCTCATCAAAGACATCAAGCGCGCCGTCTCCATTCCCATCGTAGCCAGAGCGCGCGTCGGCCATTTCGTCGAAGCTCAGATCCTCGACGAGCTCGGCGTCGATTTCATCGAGGAGAGCGAGCTTCTCGATGTAGCAGACGAGCAGAACTTCATCAACAAGCTCAAATTCAACGCCTCCACGTCGTCTCCGCCTTTCATCTGCGGCGCTCAAACCCTCGGGGAGGCTTTCAGGAGGATAGCTGAAGGCGCGGCGATGATTAGGATTCAAGGCGATTTGATCGAATCCGGGAGTATTTCCAAGACGGTGAAGCACGTGAAAAATCTGAAGGCGGATTTGAGGATTCTGTACTCGTTGTTGGACGAAGAGGTTTCCGCGTTCACGAAGAAGATCGGGGCGCATATTGATCTTGTGTGGCAAGCGAAGAGTTGGAAGCGTTTGCCGGTGATGCTATTCGCCTCCGGCGGTATAGCGACGCCGTTGGACGCGGGTCTGTTTATGCAAATGGAATGCGATGGAGTGTACGTAGGATCTGAAATCTTCAAATCCTCTGATCCGGTTGCGCGAATCAAAGCTATCGTGGAGGTTGTTAAGTCCAACGGTGATATTCGAGTCTTGAATCAACATACCGTTTTGGCCTCTGTTACCAATAAGACGGATGAAGCAGAACCATCTGAATCTGCTGCTTGAAGCTTCCATAGAATTTGTATGTACCATTTACGTAGTTTCAGTTTCGGAACTTAAGAGTCTAATATTGTTTCATATAGTACGTATATTCGAACTTCGTCCATGAGTATTGTATAGGATCTAATTTTCCGTGATAGGGTGGCTAGTGGCTACTGTGAATTTTGAATTGCCAATCTTTTTCTTTTTTGTGAAATTTGATCAGTTTATGATTTTGTTCTTTCTTGCATATTGGTTTGGATTTTGGTTTGTAAGTTTCATATAATTGCTCTGAGAATTACAGAGATGAATTTGAATAACACTGCTCTACCCAATTTTCCGTGAATATGTTCAAATATCTTTAGATAGTTTAAATTTATTTTCCTTACAAATATTTAAGAGATTAATCTATCATCAATGAATGATTGGTTAGAATAGCAAATCTTTCATTCTTTTTAAGCAATGTCTTAGAAATCAAGATTGATGTTTCAATTTGAATTCAAAATCAGCTGACTATTATGTATGAATTTTACTTGTGAGTCGTGATAGAAATAATGAGTGAATAGTCAAAGCATAGCCAAGAAAAACTTTATTTCCTTATTGAAGATATTTAGTAATTACATCAAGTAATGAAGGTGAAACTTGAATGTTTTCCTTTCCAGAACACCACCTGCTTGGATGTTCTGTTCTATTCTGTTGTGTTGTGTCCCATTTTTTCACACCTCAATGGCTCAATCACTTCCTTCTCCCCATATTTTTGGGTGCTAAGAACAAGTCTCACTCAGATTGTTTCCTCCATTTGAATACATCCATTACTAAACAAGCACCTGAGAGCAATCTCATAAGCAGAAAAGATAGCCCCATTCACCACAAACGCTCTAGCAACAGCAGTTCCTAAGCCCCGCCATAGCACACCATATCCTTCTGCTTTCACACTCTTGCCGATGCAATCCAGAATGCCTCTGTATTTCAATGAAGATGGGGTTTGAGCCTGAAGCCTCGTCTTTATAACATCCAAAGGGTAGCAACAAACCCAGCTCGCCACCCCAGCTAGTCCTCCTGCAATTAACATAGTGTTTAGGGTTTCTTGCCCACTTTTTCTACACCCAGGGTGAAGCTGCTCCCTCATGTACTCGTAGGTCCAGAAGTAGAAGCCATGAGAGGGTGCGTCCCTTAGCACAGTAATGCCTAGTCCTCTGTACATTCCCTTCAGACCCTCCTTTCTCCATATGGTCTTTGCCACTTGTAAGGGACCTTTTTGAGGAGACTCCGTCAATTTGGCTGTGTTTTGGAGCTGAAGGCGGATTTTGACCAGTTCTACTGGGGAAAGAAGGAGGCTTTGTAGGGCACCTGTGCTCACTCCTCCCAGTGCAACGCCCTTGTAGGAAGGAGGGTCGTTGGGTGAGAGTGATGTGTCAAATGCCCTTGAGAATACTGCGTAGATTTGGAATACCATTGCATTCTGCACCCACAAAACATAGAATTTGATCAAAATCAGACAATCATTGAACTGGGAAATTGTGTCAGCGTCAGTAACATTTATATTAATGGCTTATGGCCCTACGGCACCCCACCTACCTCAAGGCTAAGTTAGTCCAATCTTTTACTTGGAGTTATAGGATTTTTTTTCCTTTTTTTAATGAAAATGGATAAGATTGTTGTTGGCACTCTGTATTTTTGGTGTAGCCATGTTTGATTCCTCACCCACCCCAGAATTTAGCTCAAAAATGCTTGAATTGAAAGGATGTGTACGAATCAGCGAGTCCCTATCCCAATGATTCTCCAACAATTAAAAAAGAAAGAAGATTCACTGTTAAAGTTAAACAAAACCTAGGGAAGTATCCCAATGAATGCATCACATCCATCAATGAGTGGATTCTACAAAACAGCACTACTGAATACAATAACAACTTAAATTTATTCTGTGAGGTCCAGGAAGATCATCACGATGGCCCACTGAGATTGCTTTTATGGAGTATCTATTACCATGTCTCCTACTATCAATTCCTTCCTTTCAAATGAATCCATCAGAACAAAATCAAAATAACCCATCACCCTTCAAATCACACAGAAAATTGGTAGGTTCTGGATGATAGTGTAGCAGGAGACATAGTGATAAGGTTCTGGTCCACACACCAGAAAATGAAAACAAACAAACCCCATGTGATTTCCTGAACTAGTTAAGATCTAACTCGTACATTAATGGATTCTGGAAATTAATCTGAGGTAAAAAAAAAAAAAGAAAATCAATGGAGGGATGAGAGTGATGACCTGGAAAGTAACAGAAGCCAGAGGAGCAGCCATGCCTCTGTACAGAGCAGAAGGCCCTTCCTTGCCCACCACATGTCTGAGTATGGTGAAAGCAGAGCCTGTGTCGGAGCTCTGCTGGCGAACACGGAGGGTGTCGAGAGGGTAGCCGGAGATTATTCCGGCAATGCCCCCAAAGCCGCCGGCGACGAACTCTCTACCCCAGCTGCTCGCGAGAAATTCTGGCCAGAAATCCATTATCTCCTCCTTTTCATCCCCTCAAAAATCACTTAACCCTTTTCTAAAAACTCTTCGTGACCCAAAAATTCGAAACTCCTCCTTTGTTTCTTGCACGGATCAAACTGCTTCAGGTTTTCTCGGAGAGTGGCTATATCGGAAAAAATCTAAATGCCTTTTGCCAGATCTTTTCACCTATCCTTTTTATTGGGACAAGGAAGAAGAGAAGAGGAAGAGAAAGGGAAAAACGAAGGCCAGGGGTAGAGGTAGCCTATATTTGTCGGGTGTGCGATGAGAAGGGAGAGGACAAGAGCAAAAAGGTAACGTTCCCTTTCATGAGGAGTGGCACACGTGGACCAATAAGAGGTAGGTGCATTCAGCCTAGTGTTCACGAAAGTCTTATAAATTTTTGGTGCACCCAATTGGGAGTATATTCAGTGGTGCTTCCACAGAAGAAAAGGAAAAGATACAGAGAGGAAGAGGTGGAGGAGGAGGTGGAGGCTATGAATTGATTATAAATTCTAATAATGAAGGATGGATGGATGACATATAATGCAACTCATGGGAAAAGAAAGAAAAAGATAATAATGTAATCTGCAAATACAAATCAAACTCAAAAGTTTGCGAAAGTTGTTTTTATGTGTCATGGGTGGATGGATGGTGGGGTAGCTTTTTGTAGGTTTGTTAGGCAGATTTTACGTCACCTCCATTTCAATCCGTTAATGTAATCTCCAAATTAGATAGAAATGCAAATAACGGGATTTGATCTAATAGAAGGGATTAGTCTCTCGCAATATAATGAATTTATATTCGAATTTTCGCTGAGAGAAATACTCACATTTAGTGCCTCCAACAAAATTATTTTCAATAAAAAGATACATATAAAAAATTTACATGCTAATGCAAATAGCTTATGTTTATGGATTATGTTTTCAAATCTCAAACATAGCCTTAAGCAAAAGCTTGTGAATTGTGTGTCTAATAATTTCTTTTAGATTGATTAATAATATTTATTTATTTTTATTTTTTATATTAATGTGTTTATATTAATGACCCATTTGATTAATGAATTAATTATAAAATGATAAAAAATTAAAATGAATAAAATTAAAATAAAATAACAATTTTACCCTTCATATAAAAAAATAAAACCCAAATCCTCCCATTACCTTCATCCATTGAGGATTTGAATATTTTCTGACTTGAGGGTTATGTTCAAATTCTTCTAACCGTCAAACTTGTATCAAAATAAGGGTAGGGCATTCTCTTACCCATTCCTTCCATAAAAAATGTGAACTAAAAAAAAATTCTCACAAGAAGTAGAAGAGTCTTTTTTTTTTTGGTAAAGTATCCTTCCGGCCCCCAAACTTTGTTGCAATGTTCATTCCTGTTCTCAAACTTTTTTTTGGTTCATGTCTACCCCTAAACTTTCAATTTTGTTCATGCCTACCCTTTTTGCTAACACCGTTAACTTTTTTGACAGAATTTGCTGGCGTGGATGATGAATGTGTATTTCTTATGCCACGTCATTGTCCACCTCACATTTAACTTTTTACTTTTATTAAAAAAAATTAACCTAATCCAAATAAAAAACATTTTAAGGTAAAAGTTTGGTTTTTTTTTGGATTAGGTTATTTTTTTTTAATAAAAGTAAAAAGTTAAATGTGAGGTGGATAATGACGTGGCATAAGAGATGCAAATTTATCATCCACGTCAGCAAATTTCGTCAAGCAAGTTAACGGTGTTAGCAAAAAGGGCAGACATGAACAAAATTGAAAGTTTGGGGGTAGGCATGAAAAAAATTGAAAGTTTGGAGGTAGGCATGAACCAAAAAAAAAAGTTTAGGGACAGGAATGAACATTGCAGCAAAGTTTGGGGGCAGCAAGGGTACTTTACTTTTTTTTTTTTTTTAACCAAACTTAATTAACTCCAATTAAATTAATAAAAACTATATTATAATATTACCCAAGAGGAGTGATTAGCCATGTGATGATTCTTGCTTTTGGTTGGGAAAGGATTGGATACTTTAAATACAAAACAATTTGTCGGTCCTCTATTGATGTCATCTTCAGAAGGGAAACAGAAAAAGTATTATTTATGTTTTATAACTAATAGTTTACAAGTGATTCACGTAAGCTCTTGTGACAAATTAATCCAACACTATTTTTTAATGTTGTATTTTATTGAGTAAGAATTAAAAATAAAACTCACTTTTTCCCACCTTGTTTGGTTTTATAGAAATATCAAAATTTGTATTCGAAATTGAAAAAAAAAAAGTTTTGACAATTATTTTATTGAAAAGTGAACTTTTAGACTAAGAATATTAACTCTTAATTTTTTAAGGGAGGGTAGTATAATTTTTTAAATTAGAGAGGAAGGCAATATAATTTCAATATCTCTGAAGAGATGACACTGTAATTTTCTCTTGAAATTTTTAATTTCTTACCTAGCTAATCAAAATTGGAATTGGTTCCCATGCAAATCTCTATCCTTATCTAATGATAGGGAATGACATAATGACAAATAATCTATTCCCAAAAAGTAGTAGTATTCCTTTAAAAGAGGACAATGATAATTATCAAAATAACTTCCTAATTTTTTGCTTTAAACATTAATAATAATAATTGGAAAAAATTTAGGTCCATTTTCTTATGTCCATTATATCCAGTTCCTCAATATAAATATGACACGTGACAAAAAGTGTTTAAACGACCAATCACAGTAGAGAGAGAATATAGAAGATCACATTTTATATAACCAATAATAGAAGAGAGAGAGTGTAAATACAATATATGATTGGTGGAACTAGATGTAATGGACATAAAGAAATGGACCTAAGTTTTTTCCATAATAATTTTATTTCATAACAAAATAATAATTATTTTATATTATATTTAAAATATTAGAAAAATAACATGTACCTATTTACATACGAAACCTCTAATAACAAAATATTTATAAAAATTAATTTAAATAAACTTTTTCTAAGACAAAGCTTAAATTTTATTTCTTCCACTCATTTCTATTTTAAAAACTATACTTTTCTCTTTAAAATAGTAAGAAAGCTACAAAATTATCCATAAAAAAAAAAACTCAATAGTAATGTT
The DNA here is from genome assembly GCA_014851425.1 of Senna tora. Classification (NCBI taxonomy): domain Eukaryota; kingdom Viridiplantae; phylum Streptophyta; class Magnoliopsida; order Fabales; family Fabaceae; genus Senna; species Senna tora. Next base: position 3,035,063 of record CM026268.1, read on the forward strand.
AAATTTTCTAAAAATTAAATTTTTTTCAAAAAATATACTTTCAAAATGATCACGTCATTATAATTTATTTTGAGTTTAAAATAATAAATTTAATTCATTTTAAATTTTTTACATTGGTATTTAATTATATAAAGATTACATATAAGAGTATCTTCGTCAAAAGAATGATAAAATTTAGGAGCGGCATCTTGTAGTCAAACGATCGGTTTACGGATTAAAAAATAATTCGGAGAATCTTTTAATTTTATATTTGTTTTTTACTTTTTGTAGTCTCACCAAATGGAGTGGGATCTTGTAATTCTATGGGATAAGATTATAAGACCATTTTTAACTTTGTAAATTTACTCATTATCCTAACCTAATTATCTTTCATCATTTAAATCAGTCCTCTCAAAATTAAACCTTTGCACATCTCTCTTCTTCACGATAAAGTTATTTTTATTTCAAATTTAAAAAGTATATTGGTCAAATAAATATTTAAATACTTAAGAAGACATTTTTCTCTTTAATTTTTTTTTAATTTTACACCTTAAAAATGATGCAGCAGCATGACATAGCAGCATGGTTGACAAGTTAATGGTGACACATCACCTATGAGTTAACGATTAACATCATAGCCTCTTAGAGATTAAATAGTTAACATATACAAATTTAAGAACTAAATATATTTTCAAAATTTAGAGACTAGTAAGTTTATTTGTTTTTTTTGTTTAATATAGTAACTTAAGGCAAAAGTATCTTTCATGTTCCCAACGTTTGGGGTCCTGTCACTTTCGCCTTTAATGTTTTTTTGCTGTCAATTATACCCCTAATGTTTTATGTTTCTCCCAATGTCAGTCTTTTGGCTAACACCGCCAATTTTTGAACGATTTTTGATGACGCGACATCCTATATAGCCAACAGTTCTAACTGGACTTTATTTTTCACATCAGCAATATATTTTATGGGTACAATGGAACAAAAAAATTCAGTACATTAATAAATCCAGTACACCAAAAATACTCATTACATCAATTGTTGGCCACATAGGATGTCACGTCATCAAAAGCCGTTCAAAAATTGATGGTGTTAGCCAAAAGCCTGACATTAAGACAAAAACAAAACGTTAAAAGTATAATTGATAACAATACATTAGGATAAAAGTGACAGAATTCCCAAACGTTTGAGCAGGAAAGTATTTTGCCATAAGTTAATTAACAATCTATTGAAATGAGTTTCCTCTATTAATTATGTTTTGGGTCAAACTGTCTTATTAAAAATGACAAGAGCCCAAATTGGTACCTTTGGGTGGTATTTTTTTGGCCTTATTGCGTGGTGTTAATTGTTTGGCTGGTCTATAGGCAGCCCATGTTCCTTCTCTTACCGCCCTGTGTCTCCGACCCATTTGGCAAATAGGAGTCCATTTCACTTAACCGACTTCGCTGGTGTTCAAGAATCGAGAACCCGCAAGGTAAAGCCGGTAAAGTTGACGCCGTTAATTCGAATCCGTCAAAATAAACAGACGGAATAACGGATTAGCGTTTCGACTTAAACGACTTTGGTAGAGAGAAAAGAGAAAAGAGAAAAGAGAAAAGAGAGAGAGAGAGACACCAAGAGCCGAAGGAAGCAGAGCCTCTCAGCCGCTCCTATGGCTTACCTCACTTTCACCCTTCCAATACCTTCTACTTCCGCTCCTACTTCATCGCTTCTTCCTTCTTCTTCTTCTCCATCGTCTTCTTCTTCATCATCATCTTCTTCTTCTATTCGTATTCGACGACCTTTCGTCTCTTCATCTCTTCATCTCCTTCCCGTCTCACCTCTCTTCCGCAACCCTCGGACGTCCAGGCATGTCGTTCGTATGGCTCCAGAGGAGGAGAAGATGACTCGTCGTTCCCCGCTCGATTTCCCAATTGTAAGTCTATTTATTTTCTAGGTTAATTTTTCTCTTTCGGTAATTTCTAGCAATTTTTTTGTTTGCCTCTATTCCTCTCCTGCTTAATTGGTTGGTGAAGTGATTGGAAAACGAGGTAGGCAGTGTACAGTTCTTTTCGGCAATGATAAGATATTAAAGATGTTATGCTTTTGTGGAATTAGTGAGGTTTAATTATAAGTATACGGATATAGTTTTGGGTAGAGAAGGAGTCGGAACTCCAAGTTCACTACGCAGAAGCATGATGTTTGTGTTGGCTTACTTAGACGAGAAATCTTGTCTTAAAATAACATTGTGATGATTTTTTTCTTGAAAATTCTGAAAACGCAGCCTGGAATATCTTCTTTCATTTCTTCTTTGCTGATTAGGGTTTATCCTCAAGGTTTCTGTTTAGTAATCTTAGCTCATAACTGAAGTGCGTATCTTGTTTTTTTTCCTATGGTGATTAATGATAAAGAAACAAATTTTTATACATATTTTGTACTTATGAAGCTCAGTATCACCACATAAGATATGTATGCCCCCATTGCTCTGATGTACTTAAACTGGCTGCATAAAGGGAGAAGAAGGAATTGTGATATGTCAGCTTATTATGATGCTTTATTGGAGTATATGTGATCTATTCAATGCATAACTTCGTGCTGTAGGTTGATGGATTTGTCATTTTAAATAAAATGACACTTTACTCTGAAGTGCTGGTTTATTCTATATTGTTATCAATCTCTAATGCATTTTGTAGAAGTAATTTTATTTTTTCTCATCCATTTATAAACAGTTTATTAACCCCATAAATGAAGTTTCATACTGTTTTAAAGCATGGAGCTTATACAACACAAGGATAAATTGTGTTTGGTGAACTTCATTTTTTATTCTCTAAGGGTGTGTTTGGAAAGGTAAAAATGGAAGGAAAGTGAAGATAATAAGATATCCTTCCCTTTGTTTGGATTTTGAAATTTTGAGGTAATAGAAATTGGAGGATATTATATTAGCTCTACTTCTTAGTTAATTTTAGTGAACTCCAAATTGGAGGATTTTGGAGAAACTCCAAAACAAGGAGAAGAGAAAGTAGCATTAAATCTTCCCTTTTACTTTTTTCTTCAATTTCTTCCCTTTCCTCCCCCTCCATATTCCCAAACAAACCTTGGGTGATTAATCTCCTTGATAAAAACTACTACTTCCTTATGCACATATGAAGCAACAAGAAACAAAGGATGATGTTTCACATCAATGGCCTCCCTTCCTCCCTTGTTAACAATTATTTCTGGTCTGATGTCATATAGAAGAAAACTTGGACCCGTTGAAGACTGTTAGCCAGACTAATCTTTCTGGAAATTTCTTTTCTTCTTCGTTTCCACAATCTGGTAGTCTGTAATATTATTATTTAGATTTAAGAGTTAGGTTTTGTGAGATTGTCTACATTTTTTGCTCTTCTAATATCGAGGCAGTTTGATACATGATCTGATTGATTTTTGAATATATCTTTTGTTAGGAATGGGAAAGGCCTAAGCCAGGACGAAGACCAGACATATTCCCTCAATTTAGTCCAATGAAGACACCTTTGCCGCCTCCATTGCCTGCAGATCCTCCTGAAGAAGATGAAGAAGAGGAAGAAAAGAAAGAGGAAGAAGAAGAAGAAGAAGAGGAAAAGCCTGAAAAGGAAGAGCCAGATATGCCAGAATAGTAATGGTGAATTGACTGAGTTATATTCATTTCAACTTAGGCCATCTTGATATTCCTGCCACACTGCTATTTGCCAATCTTAGCACAGCGTCATGAGAAAGATTAGCATATTGAATCGGAAATTTGTTCTATCTTTTTTTTTTTTTTTTTCCTAGCTGCTTCAAGTATTTCTAATGCTAGTTTATGCTTTCACGGCATTCTCTCTCCCTCCCTCCCTCCCTCCCCAAATTGAAATAAAACCCTACCTATTAAGAAGCAATATTATGAGTGGTTAGTTTTATATTATATTTTTTTGAAAGAAATTCTTTGTACTTATTTCATGATTTTGAGATTACTAGCTTGCGATTCTGCTAGGCTGTTGAATGGTTCGATATGTATTGAAATTAGCAGGGAGAGTTTTATCATTAGGTTATTAGGTTGGTCGTGTAATGTCATTTATTCTACATTGAGCTATTTAAAATTTTTAATACTTTAATAATTGCAAATTAGAGTTATTTAACTAAATGAGGTAAATATGTTAATCAAAATGATTTTGTTAGCGGAAAAATAAACCTAAATTTCTAACATTATACTATACACCTTGGATGATAAAAGTTTAATATTATTGTATTATTGAAATTTGGCACATTTCTTCAATTATGTAGAGCTATTTGTTAATATTTTAAAATTGTAAATGAATAGAGATAAAAAAGAATTAAAAGTTAAAAAATTAATCATTTATTATCTTCTCTTTTTATTTTTAACTTCTCAAATAAAAAGATGTCTTTTTTTTTTAAATATTCAATCCAAACACCCGAGTTTGTTTATAAGGATTAAAGCATTCAATAAAGGGCTTGCATCCTTGGCAAATTCAAACCATTTTTATGTGAATAAGGCAGTTCACCTATTTTCATCCCAGAGACTATGAATGAATGTTTGTAAATTTCATAATCCCAAGCTAACCAATCAGAGTAAAGCTACTTATTGTGCTTACATCATGATAAGCCAGAGTTCATTACTTAATTTGGCATAAACGTAGAGTTCCTTCATAATCAGAGATACATTTGTATTTACTGCCCAACAATGCAAGTATAAGGTTCTAATTGGAATAGAGTCCTCATTTCTTTCCACTTTTCTTGAGACCAGAACCTCCAAAGTTTCCCTTCTGTTGTGCCTTGGCTTTCAACTCCTTTAGAGCCTGTAAAACAATATTTAGTTTAAGGAAAAAATTAAGATGCAGTTTTTTCGATAAAAAACTAATGTGTATATTTTATTTAATTCATCTCTCTTATAATTAATTCTTTTTATAATAATTTTCACATATTTTATTTTGATAGTAGAATCTGATAACAAAGAGCAATACACAGTCTAGTCCTTAGTTTAAACAGGATCATGTTTAAAAGCAAATCAATTAAATGCTGCAAAGTAATATCTCACCTTTTCCTCTTCCTTTTTCTTCTGAATGTTAGCCAAATCAACCTACAGACACAAATATAAATTAAGTGCATAAAATACAATCTAACAAAGGGTAACTAGATGGAATGAATTTGACCAAAAACATAAACTTGAAAGCTACATACTGAGCATGGAAGTATGATGCAACGCCTGAAGAAAATGTTTATAAACTATAGGCCAAATCTATAATGGACACCACATCAAGTCATCTTAGGAGCTACTATTAAGAGTTTGAAACAGAATCATATCAATGAATACAACATGACATGAATTTAATGGCTTCAGGTTTATTGCCGAGAAGATGCTAGGATAAAAAGTTCAATGTTTAAAAATAATCAATCCAATCTCAAATTTGATTTCTCTTCGTTGATTCTTTCCATAATTATAACAATTTCTTAAATTAACGTGCTAAAAGGGACACCTAATTTTTGTTTTTCCTTTCTTCTTTTCTTTTTTGTCAAGAAATTAAAATTTCAACACAAGATCGACGAAATACCTCGTCGTAATCTTTCTTATCAGACTTTGGCTTCTTCAAAGGCTTTGCTTTTCCACCTACACACACAAGATCAATTAGATAGATGCAAAATCAAGATTCTTATATATATATAGATCCAAATTTCAGGATTCACATCAATTTTGAGGGCAAAAGGAAAAACAGCTCAATCTGAAGATGAATCGATTTCAAAAATAAGAAATATGGAGATTTGAAATTCAGGGTAATACCTTGCTTAGTCGACATGGCTGCGATGTACAACAGGTAGGGATGGGTCTGAATCCAAATGAGAAACAAGGAGACGACCTTACCCTCACGATCACGATCTCATGTATGGAATGGAACTTCCTCTTGCGTTCAAATCCTATTTATAGTGCAAATCCAGGCGCCCAATCTCTACTCTCCATTCAATAAAACTATAAAAGCACTAATAATAAAGAAGAAAAGAGTAAATGAATATTAAAAGAGTATAATACTAAAGGAGTTTAAAAACAAATAAACAAATTAAAATATTCACTAATTGCAGTATTTTTTATCTTGGAATTAAAAATAAAGGTGAAATTATTCTTTTGGTCCTTAAACGTTTGTACGAAGTTTAATATTGGTCATCAATGTTTCAAAAAGTTATTTTAGGTAAAATTGGTCATTTAGCGTAACATCTGTCTGATTTTACCATTAAATGCTGACGTGGAAGACTTGTGTGGCACAACTTCTCTCATACCTGTCATATTTAAATGACATGACACTCTCTCTCACTCAAACTCAGTAAAACGATACTGTTTTGATTCATTTAAATGTTCTGTTTTGAACCAAAACGACGTCGTTTTGCTGAGTTTGAGTGGGAGAGGGTGCCATGTCATTTAAATATGACACGTAGAAGAGAGGGTGTGCCACATAAGTCTTTCATGTCAGCATTTAATGGCAAAACCAAATGTATGTTACGTTACAGGACCACTTTTGACCAGAAAAAAAAACGTTGAGGATCTAAAATAACTTTTTGAGACGTTGAGGACCAATATTAAACTTCGTGCAAACGTTGAGGACCAAAAGAGTAATTTGGCCTAAAAATAAATAAACAAATTAAAATATTAACCGTACCTAATGATTCTTGTTTTGTGTTTACCGTCTTGCATTATATTTGACGGTAATGGATCAGCTGAAATTGCAAGTGGCTGATTGAAGATTTATAATTAATAAATATTTTGTAATCATGTGGAGATTTTCAAGATGATTTCTCTTTTGGAGAGATTTCAAAATCCATTACTTATTTACGGTTGTTTTGTTTTGTATCGCAGAGCTCTCTGACTGATCACTCCTACTTCGCCTACCAACTGTTTGTTGATTTGCCTATGTGAGTATTATCAAGTGGGATGGAAAGAACCTTCTCCTCTATGAGTAGCAGAGTTGGGAGAAAGCGGCTTTGGACTGTTTTACAAGGTATCTTGGTAGAAATTTCTTAGTACATTGTAAGATTAATAATTTGCATCTCTCTCTCTCTCTTAATTGCATTGGCTGTCTCAACTTATTAAAGTGATTTAATACTGCATCTTACGTGCAAGGTTCGAATTCTTCCCTTTGACAAGTAATTTCTTTTGATAATGAACCCCATTGAAGAAGATCATCTGATTCATATTTATGTAAACAAGAAATGCTTGCAAGACACGTAGTGAACACAAAACAAGCAGAGCATCCCAGTCATATATATATATATATATATGTCTTCTTATAGTCCAACTTTGTACTAAAGCTCTCTTCTTATTGATAAACATACATGTAGGAAACAAAAGCGTTGAGCTCATCACAAAGTCACATTGATACTGATAATTTCACAGCTAAAGTGGTGCTGCCACTTAGAGCAGGTAATCAATAAGCTTGTTGTTCTCTAATACACTTCAGTAAGTAGAACTATAAAATTTCCAATTTTCTCTCAAGAAAATGATGTAAAAAAGGCACATAAAGTAGAAAAGGCTAAAGAATACACTAACCTAATTGTGTACATAATGGTACAATTATCTACCAACCGTAACAGAAATTGTTACATCATTTATGGAATAATGGTTTTGCGAGCTATTACTTAAGTCTGACCCTTTCACATCCACACCGATAAAGAATGCTGGCTGCTTTGGTTGGGCAAGTTGAATAGTATCATTTGATAGAAAAGAAACAACATCTTCCATGGAAGGTCTATCATATGCATGATCTTGTACACACAAGAGCCCAATATGAATACTTCTCACTACTTTGTTTTGAGTACTTTCTTCATTTAATGCTGAGTCTGTTAACTCCAAAGCTCTACCTTCATTCCACAGCTGCCATGCCTGAAACAATCCCATCATCCACCAAAAGGAAAATCCCAACGACTTAGTTATTAGAAAATGAATTTCATGAAATAGTGGTTTAAGAAACTTACATATCCTATGAGATTGAGTGAACGATCAAAATAATCTAGACTGTTATTCTTCTTGCCACTAAGAATCTCTAGTAGCAACACACCAAAGCTGAATACATCTGCTTTGATTGACACCACACCGTTTATTGCATACTCTGGAGACATGTAACCACTTAAATAATAACAAAACAAATCAATGTTATAATCCAAAATAATCAAAGTCATGCAGAAATACTGAAAATCAATGGCTGGTGATATACTCACTATGTTCCGACCACTCTATTTGTCTTCTCTTCAGATTCTCTCATACCAAATATTCGAGCCAGGCCGAAATCAGATATTTTAGGATTCATTTGTTCATCAACTAATATATTGCTAGCCTTCAGATCACGATGTATCACTTTTAGTCTTGAATACTTGTGAAGATAGAGAAGTCCTTGAGCAATGCCTTCAATGATGTTAAAGCGTTTTTTCCAGTCTAGTAAATACCTTCTATTTGCATCTGTTTTAGAGTAAGAAAGGTTATTAATATGTTTGACACTAGGATTATTCCAAGTTTTGTTAGGATAATATATGGCTTACCAAATAGGTAGAGGTCTAAGCTCTTGTTGGGCATGTACTCATAAACTAATATTCTTTCATCTCTCTCAATGCATAATCCTAGCATCCTCACAAGATTAGTGTGCTGGAGTTTGGCCATGAGTTTAGCTTCATTCTTAAACTCCTTTTGCCCTTGTCCAGAACTTATAGAAAGTCGCTTTATTGCTACTTCTTGCCCATCATTTAGTGTTCCCTGAAAGAATTATTATATTAAAGTTCTTATCTAGATAGTTTATAATGTCAATTTGAGTATGCAAAAATTACCTTATAAACGGGACCAAAACCGCCCTCTCCTAGCTTATTAGCAGCTGAGAAATTGTCTGTAGCAGCCACAATGCTTTCAAAATTGAATATTTCAAACTCATTGCTTGTATTTCCATGTTTCTTACACCTTTTGGCTTTACTGTACGCCATGAAAAGCATTGCATTTCCTCCAATTTCGTGTAAGATCCTCTTTTGGTTCATTTTTCTATCCACTAAAACATGACATTTAAGTTCAGGAAAAGGTCATAAACTCATAATATTATATTTTTAAATTATTATGAGGTAGTTACCTTTTGCTCTGTATTTCCTCCACGAGACAAAGCACAAGTAGCATATCAGGGATATTGGGATGGTTGCTGCTATCCCAATGGCAAGCCCTATCCACCACTTGTTTACTGCAAAATTCACAAAAATAGGATTTTTTTTTTCTCAATCCAAGAATGTAGAAAAGTGATAATTACAGTCCTGGCTCGAGTATCTAGGTATCATCCTATATCAGACATATATTTTGTTTGATGACAAAAAATTTAGGTGACTTAATATCCCACAGCCAAATAGATCCGATTATTCGAACCAAAGGCATGCACTTCTCATGTGTCATTAGCAGAAGGCGACCATATGATACTAAAATGGGCATTGCAGAAGACAAATTTTGAGGAAACTGGACATACCTTTGTGTTCAACAACATAAATAGGTTGCCCTTTTGCCCCCGAAGCTCCTATAAATCTGCTTCCTTTACCCCATATTTGGCAACCAGTATTATTACCCTGATTCACTGCTGCATAAGCCTCACAAGAACAGTTGTTCCTGCATATCATCTCACAACACTGCTCATCAATGTTCCCACTCTTGTAAACCTCAAAACTATCCATGGACATGTAACCAAAACGCTGCACAAACCCACTGTCATGTCTCCTACATTTGGGAGGGCTTTGTATTATGCAGAGAGGACTAATCTGAATGGAGGTACTGTATCCACTCAGTTTATCATAGTACCTTGACCACAAAATCACACCTCCATAGTTATGTGACTTCTTTACAACAGGAAACACCTTAGAGATTAACAAATTAGCAGGAACATAGCCACTGAGAGTCGCTTCCTGAGATGCTGCCAACCCCAACAATATTTTGGCCCCTTTCACAGATTCTGACCATCTATTCCATGAGTTCACAAAGTTATTAGCATTGGCTTGTGAATACTCACAGGAAGGGTAGTTGAAGAGTGGCCAGATATAGTCAAAAATATCAAGGGCATCCATAAGTGCAGAATCAGGAGATAGGCACAGAGGAGCAGCAGTCAGGTACACTTTCTGTGTTTCTGTGGAATGTGACTTGAGATAACGTGCAAGGTCCTTCAAGTGTGGTGCGTTTTCTGGGAGATAAAAATCTATACCATCTAATGTGGCATCTCCAAGTGGGCGTTGTGAAGAAGAAGAAGAAGAAGATGATGAAGTGTTTCCACCTAAGAAATTGTTCCACAAGTAATCAGAGAAATTCTTAACATCATTAGAGGAAGCCTTCCTGAAATCCTCATCTCCTCCTCCAACAGAGAGCAAGACCTTGATCCCTTGTTTCTGACAGTATCTGATGTCTGAGCCAATCACAGAGCAGGAAGATGTAGAAGGGTCACAGTGACCAGCAAGGTTGAGTTGAGGGGTTCGGTTATTCCCAAAACCATAGAGTAATGAAATGGTCACAATTGAGTATTTCCCAGTGGCACATGTTTCTGCAAGAGTTCCTTCGTTGCGGTTTTGTCCCCAGCAAACGGCCATGTCGTCAGCTTTAGAGGTGAGGATTTGAAGGAGGAATAGTAGGAGGAGACAGGAAAAAGATTGGATTTTTTTAGCCATATTTTGCTCTGTTTTATTTCTCTAATCTGTGATTTATGTTTCTCCTATTTAAGACGATGGCCACGCGTTTTATGACCTTCTTAGATACGTATGAGTCAATAAGTCATATCTGAGTCTTGCACAAAAACAAAAATGAGTCATGTCAATCTTAGTCCTGTAGTGACGTATTTCCAAGGGTATAACCTTGTGCCATTGATTTAATGATTTTTATGATTTATCTGATTCCCTTATATTTTGTTTGGATGAGCTTGTGAAAAAAGAATTTTATTTATCAAATTTTTTAAAAAAGATCTTTTAGCTAAATGACTTTTTTTTATGTTTAGATATTATAATAGAAAAGAACTTATATTTAAAGTGAATAGTTTTTACAAGTGTTTTAAGTTAAAGCTCAATTCTTCAACTTCTTAAAAAATTCATATTTTAACTTTTACTTTTTCTAAAAAATTTATCCAAACAAGATTTTATGTTTATAAAAGATCTTTTTCAATTAAAAAATACTTTTTAAATTAAAAAAAAGTCTATCCAAATGGGCTTAATGATTAGTCCTTAGCCTGTCGAGTTGGGGATACCTTGGGAAACAAAAAAAATACTTTTTAAATTTATTATATGATAATAGTTAAGTGACTAATACTAAAAATAATATATTTTAAAAATAATAAAATATAATTTTTTTTTGTAATTGTTAATTATAATTACATCCATATATATGGCTAAAGTACTATTTTGGTCCTTAATGTTTGCATGAAGTTTAATGTTAGTCCTCAATGTTTCAAAAGTTTAATGTTGGTCCTCAATGTTTTTTTTTTGGGTCGATTTTGGTCCTCGAGCATAACACCGTTAACTTTTTTATGTTAAATGATGACGTGTCATGCTTATATGGCACACTCTCTCTCCTACATGTCATATTTTAATGATGTGGCATGACACATCATTGCCACGTCACCCCAGATGATGATGATAATGATGCTGATGAAGGAGAGAAGATGATGACGTGGCAATTTGGGGTGATGTGGCAATGATGTGTCATGCTACATCATTAAAATATGACATGCAGGAGAGAAGGTGTGTCATATAAGCATGTCACGTCATCATTTAACGGCAAAAAGTTAACGGTGTTACACTCGAGGACCAAAATCGACCCAAAAATAAAACTTTGAGGACCAACATTAAACTTTTGAAACATTGAGGACCAACATTAAACTTCATGCAAACATTGAGGACCAAAATAGTACTTTAGCCTATATATTTTTGGGTAAACTACAATTTATTCCCTTTGGTTTGGTTTAAAATCAGTTTATCCCCGTAGTTTAAAATGTGATACTTTACCACCTTGTGGTTTAGCTTAGAAGCAATATACGCCCTGTGGTTAAAAGTGTAAAACTTGGCCCCTGTGATTTGTTATATTATCAATCAATTACTCTATGTTATTTTTTATCTGAAGTTTAGTCGAATTAGTCAATAATTTAAAATTTTATAAAATTAGTTTGTGTTTATGCAATTTTAAAATAAATAAAATATCAATTTGATCCTTCTTAGATGCCATCTTTCTCAATTTGATCATTCTTACATATATTTTTTTAATTCAATCCTTTTTAGATTATTCTATTACGAATTCGGTTCTTACTATCAAAATCGTCAATAAAGCATGATTATATGATTGAATGAATTTGATACGTTTACAAAAAAATAGAAAAATATCCATTTTGATCCGTTATCTTTCTCACTAGTTTCATATTGGTCCTTTATCTTTCAAAAGTTTCAAATTAGTCCTCTATTTTTGCAATTTGTTCGAAATCAGTTTTTTTGAGGTTGAAGGAGGGATAAAATTATAATTTTTGAAAAGTTTTAGCATGCCATGTCATCATTTAAAAAAAAATTGGCGGTAAGGACCGAGTTGATAATGGAATAATCTAAAAAGAACTAAATTGATAAAATACATCTAAGAATGATCAAATTGAGAAAGATGACATCTAAGGAAGACCAAATTGATATTTTACTTATTTTAAATTGCATAAATACAAACTAATTTTATAAAATTTTAAACTATTGACTAATTCGACTAAATTTCAGATAAAAAAGATGGCATAGGATAGTTAATTGGTAACATAACAAACCACATGGGGCCATGTCTCACACTCTTAACCATAAAGTGATACATTGTTTTTAAACCAAACCACAGAGTGATAAAACGTCACATTCTAAATCACAGGGGACAAACTAATTTTAAGTCAAACTACAAAAGTAAACTAGTTTAGGGTTTATCCTATATTTTTATTTTTTTTATAAGACTCTAACGCATGATAAATTTATGTATGATTTATAATTACGGACTCTTTATATGATTTTTTAAAATTTTGTATAAACTAATTCTAAAAAATTTTAACAAGTGTGGTAACATCATTTGTTTAAAATATCTTTTTGTAAATTTTTTTATTTATTTATTTTGGATCAAATATTTACTAGAACATGTCTAGTGGCAAATTCTTATGTATTATAATTTATAAGACAAGGTAACATGACACTTCATTCTTATACCTATGGCTTAGTTTGGTACTTTGGTACAATAAAGTTGTAGCAAGGGAATTGAAATTAGAATTGAAATTTGGCCAAATTTTAAAAATTTACTTTATTCCATTGGACTCAAATTTCTTACATTTGATAGAATGAGGGTTTTATCATTGAGACTATGAAAAATTCTCTCAATCATAAAATTAATACATCTTTTATGAAATTACCCTTCACATATTTTTTTCCTCTCACAATCATCCTTAAGCTATACAGCATGGTCACATATAAGTCAATAGTCATTATATCAGAGTCTTACCCAAAAACAAAATTGAGTCATGTCAATCTGAGTTCGGTAGTGACATATTTTTGGCCTTGGTTTCCTTTTTCCAAGGGTATAACCTCGTGCTATTGATTTTTATTTGAAGGATTTATCTAATTGTATTAAAATATTTTATTAAGATTTTTTTATTGAGAAAAAATTTATTATTTTAAAATTCATAAGAAATAATTTATAAATTTTTTTATTGATTAAAATAAATCTTAATATTTTTAAAATATTTGCTAACAAAATCCTTATTTAAAAAGAATTTTATTTTTTTAACTTTTTTTTGTCACACTAAGGGTTTGTTTGGCGAAGCCTTTTTTATAGGCTGTTTTGGCTGAGCTTTTGGAGTTTTTAAAAGTTTTTATTTTCTTATTTTATGTTGTTTAGAAAATATTTTAAAAGTACTTTTGAATTGTACTAGAAATAATTTTTTAACTTAAAATAAAAGTTAAAAATTTGAGCTTCTACTTCTAACTAAAAGCATAAGCTAAAATTTAAAACTATTAAAACAAAACTATCCTTACTCAAATTTCAAAGTTTCTATTTTATCTTTCTCATAAAATCTAATTAACAAAGACAATAATAATAATAATTTATCAAAATAATAATAATAGTAAATATATATAATTAATTTTAAAATTTAAATAAAATTAATATATATTTATCTTGTAAAAATAATAATCATAAATAAAATTGTATTAATTAAAATTAATAATTTATTTCATTAAAATTTTATTAAATTAATTAGTATTTTTAATTTATTAGTTTAATAAAAATTACCGATAATAAAAATTTATATCATTTTTCTATTTAATAATATTAATAACACCTTAAATTTATATATGTCCTATTGATAATTTTATAGTCAAAAATAATTTTTTATGCAATAAGTTAAATACAAATTATTTTTGAACTATTGATAAAAATAATTTTTAATTTAATTTATTTAACGCAAATTACTCTCTCTCACAATATAATTAAATGAAATATCACAATTGCGTAAACTGTGGCTAACCGAAGGCATCACGGCAGAGAATCCGTGTTGGTGCAGAGCTCGGGTCATAATCCCTTATGAAATAGGGAATGCAAGAAATTTGAGTATTCTAGCACTTGATGGGAATAGCTTTCATGGTCCAATTCCACCATCTCTAGAAAATTTGTACACATTTAAGTAGTCTTACACTCACTGAAAATAGCCTCTCAGGTGTTATTCCTCTTCAAAATTTGGAAACCATATATTCTTCTTTGAGTTTCTTTGGACTTGGTGAGAATAATTTAAGTGAAAAATTACCACCACAAATGTATGTTAAGGTATGCTCATATCGGACTGAGCGAATTTTCTTGCTTGTCCCAACCCATCGGACCGAGCAAGCTCCCTCGTTCGTTCCGATTCATCTGTCAATGGCTATGCTGACATGGCTCCCGCCACTCCTTAGGACTTTTAAATTATCATCATACTCCCCATCAGAACCTACTTATATCCAACAAGCCTTCCAGATATGTTCACTGAATCCTATCTATTCTCTATACTCTTTACTACCGATACCTGACTTGAACGTCAGAGTCCCACCGCAGGTGTCACCCGAGTATATCCTAATCTTAATTACATTGACTTTAACTATAATAGAGTGCAAGGTCAGGTTTCTTCTAATTGGGGTGCCTGCAAAAACTCGAGTCTCTTAAAATGGCTGGAAATTAAAAAAGTGGCACTATTGCTAGTGAGATTTTTCAGCTGAAACAACTACCAAGTCTTAACCTTTCCTTGAACCGAATATTGGGTGAGATTCCTCCACAAATTGGGAATTCCTCCAACTTGTACCTTCTGAATTTGAGTAGCAACAATCTTTCAAGTATGATACCAATTGGCATTGAAAAGCTTTTTAATTTAAAAGGCCAACATCCGATTTTCCATTTTTGTTTATCCATTTTCCTTTTCTTTTTTGTCAAGAAATAAAAAATTCAGCACAAGATCGATGAAATACCTTGTCCTAATCTTTATCATCAGACTTTGCCTTCTTCAAAGGCTTTGCTTTTCCACCTACACACCCAAGATCAATTAGATAGATGCAAAATCAAGATTCTTATACATAGATCCAAATTTTAGGATTCACGTCAATTTTGAGGGCAAAAGAGAGAAAAAAAAAAAGAAAAGGAAAACAGCACCAAAAAATGTAGTCCAAATAAAATTTGTTATGGATGTTATAACAAAGTGTTATCTAAAATGTCATCATCTGAACATACCTTACATCATTTAATTTTGACATCTAATACACGGGATTAGAATAATCTAGCTAAGCTTTACCTAAAAAAAAGGCTAAAGTATTATTTTGGTCCTTAATGTTCTGAAGATGAATCGAATTTGAATACTTCCTTAGTGGACATGGCAACAGAGAAAATATAAATTGTTAGAAAAATAATAAAAGGCGTTGAACCGAACTGAGACACGAATATCTCGCTTTCTTTAGGGTAATTGACACTTCCCACATAAAGAAGTGAGAGTGCAAATGAAAGATATGATTGAAGGAACTTTATGGCAAAGATATAAGGAGCTGTACTTAAGGCCTTGTTCTTTAACAAGAAATGGTCATAGAAATGAGCAAGGAATGGATAGGACCCACCGGTCCCACCTATTTTTTACTTTCTAATTTCCATCAACTTTAAAAAAAATTACAAAATATCTATTATACCCTTTGATTTGACACAATCATAACTTTCTTTTCTTTTTATTATTTTAATATAAAGGGTAAAGTGGTAATTTTAATACATTCCCATTCCATTTCCATTCCCAAGCTTTTACTAACAAACACAGTAAACGCATTCCGTTTCCATTTCCGTTTTCATTTTCATTTCTATTTCTGCGGAAAGAACGTGTCCTAAATTTTTTTTCATGTATAAAACATCATATCAATGGTGTGTTTGGTTGGTGGTTTTGAGGATGTAATGTTGGACATCCAACATTCTTCTTACCAAACAAACTCACTTTTTGCAATGTGATGAAATTACGGTTTTGTTCTTTTTTTTTTCACTTTTATTCCATTCCCACTAACATTCTCGTTCTCATTTTTATTACATTCTCAAAACCACCATCTAAACGCGCCCAATTGTTTCATCTTTTCCATTATGTCGGTGCCAGAGAGGTGGAAAGAGAAAGAGACGAAGTGCAGTTGGGTTCATCGTTCACAAGAAGCCAGTTGAGTTTCCTTCAATTTACTTATTTTTGTTTTGATAATTCAATTTACTTAATTAAAAAAAGTATTTCTTATTATTATTAGAGAGCTTATACAAATTTTGATTTGGTATATAAATCTGTACAAATCAGAATAATTAATTCAAGTTGTGCGACGTCTATAGGTAAACTTATCATTTTTGTACTTTTTGTTTATAACTATCATATTTCTACTCTTAAGTCCTTATGTTTTAAAATTTGTACTCTTATATTAATGAAAGTATTTTTACTAAATTCTAAACTCTTATATTCTCCAAAAAAATATTAATAAAATTATTTTTTTCTAAGCTCTAAACCCTAAAACTTAAAACTCTTATATCCTTCCAAAAATATTTATGAAATTATTTTCACTAAATCCTAAACCTTAAATTTTAAACCCCTAAAACATAAAACCTAAATACCAAAAATATAATTATCATACAAAATTCTATAGGGGCTGCTGAAGTGCAAATGTAAAAAAATTATTGGACACGTGGTGCAATATGAACCATACTGATGGAAATTTATACAAATTTGTATGGAGTATATGATTTGTATATTAGAATTTTCCTATTATTATTACAAAGAAAATATTATGATGATCACCCAGAATGAGAGTATTTCTCAAACTCACTTTTTTTTGTCATGTAGGCACTCTTTTTGTAATTAAAATAAGTATTTCTCATTTATTATGCACCCATCTGTACATTTTATTCAAGAGTGGTGATCACACGGGTTTGAATTCATGTATTTTTACATTAATTTGCCACATGTCAATTTCTAATAGGATCTCCAAAATTTTACAATTATATACAATATAAATAATCAAAATACTGTATCTACCTCCTATAGTCCCATGGAAGAATTTGTTATGACATTTTTAAAGACTAATGACACACAATTCAACCCACAACATTCAACTTTCACTATTAATAAAGAAACACAGTTAATATGATGATCAAATCAAGGGCAGTATACTTACCAAACAGTGTATTACATGTAATCTCACGATTCCCAAAAAAAATTTTACATCATATTTTATACATATTAAACACACTTTTTCTCTGTCCTAATTTTCTCTCTATCTCTCTCCTCACTTTTCTCTACAGTACTTCCCTTTATTCTGCAGTACTTTCTTTACAGTACTTTACATCTGTACATTTATACCGAGGGATCCAGACACAAAACTTCGTTCAATTTGCATACTATAACTAGTCATGGAGTACTAGTATTCATCTACCATCCATCTCTGAAATTGTTACATCATTGGTAGAACAATTTTCTATTCTTTTTTTAAACAAAAATGATGCAGTACTTCTCCCTTCTATATTATTGATGAGGAATGCTGGTTGCTTAGGTTCAGCAGGTAAAATGGCTTCATTTGACAACAAAGAAACAATATCCAACATGTTGGGTCTATCTTTGGCTTGATCTTGTACACACAAGAGGCCAATATGAATGCATCTCAATATTATTCCATTATTGCAATTGCTAATTGTTCCACTTAGTATAGAATCTACAAGTTGGAAGGCTCTATCTTCATTCCACAACTTCCATGCCTGAAACAGACAGTAATATTAATAGAGGCTAACTGACTGTTAGATATTGAAGTGATTAAGAATTGGTGTTTCAGGGATTAAACTGAAACATTTTATTTTTTAAGGACGAAATTGAGAGATCATATATATATTTCAGGGACCAAATCATTAATTTACTTTGAATAGTATACGCCACTTACATATCCTATGAGATTGAAGCAATCCTTAAAATCGGAATAATTATTATTCTTCTTGCCACTGATAATCTCAAGTAGAAGTACTCCAAAACTGAAAACATCGGTTTTGGTTGAGACAATACCATTCAAAGCATATTCTGGAGACATATAACCGCTGGAATAATAATTTATGAAAGAAAATTAGACTTTTGAACATTTATAACATAGTAGCATTACTAATATAGCAAATGATTGAATTAGCAAAACAAGAATTTATACTTATTTGGTTACTTACTAAGTTCCAACCAATCTACTTGCATTTTGCTCCGCTTCCTTCAATCTAAATATTCTTGCCATGCCAAAATCAGATATCTTCGGATTCATCTCATAATCAAGTAAAATATTACTTGGCTTCAAGTCTCGGTGTATCACTTTTAATCTTGAAAATTTATGAAGATAAAGAAGTCCTTGAGCTATTCCTTGAATAATATTAAATCGTATATTCCAATCCAATAAAACCTTGTTGTTGGAATCTGTGTCATGTAATTGAATTATTATAGAAAAAAAAGAGAGACATCCATCATAATAAAGAAAATGTGTTAACAAAAAAACTATCTTGAGATATTAATTTGCATACCAAAAAGGTAGAAATCCAAGCTTTTGTTTGGCATATATTCATAGATCAACATATTTTCTTCTGCTTCAAAGCAAAACCCACAAAGTCTCACTAAATTAGTATGCTGGAGTTTTGCAATCAATTTGACCTCATTTTTAAATTCCATTAACCCTTGTTTAGAGCTTCTAGAAAGTCTTTTCACAGCTATTTCTTGTCCATCCATTAGTTTTCCCTGAAAATTACACTTATCAAATAATCACCAATCTTTTTCTCTATACTATTATATACTTGAAAAGGACTATGGGCAGCAGAGTAATTTAATCAAAGTAGATATTCATCATTGAGTTTGTTTGGGCAAAACTATCCTTTTGATCCTTAAATTATAAGGTCTCTGTCAATTTGATCCTTAAATTTTATTTTTTTGTCGATTACGTCCCTAAACTTTCAATTTATAAGCAATTTCGCCCTTCTCCCTATCTCCGTCTAAATATTTAATGGCAAATGCAAATATTGCTATCCGTGTGGGCTTTAATACTGATCGGGATGCCAAGTCATATATTTAACTATGCCTTCAACTTACCCATGGTAAGACCCTATATTTTTTAGTGCCAAAGTCAGTATTCGAGTCCAAATGGACAGCCATATTTGCATTTAGCATATATTATTTAGACTGAGTTAGGGTGAAGAGTAAAATTGCTTGCAAATTGAAAGTTTAGAGACGAAAACAAGGTTTAGAGTCAAAATTGACATTGGGGGACCAAAAATGTACTTTTGCTTCTTTTTTTTTCTTTACTAAATATTTAGATTTACCTTGTAGACAGGTCCAAAGCCACCCTCTCCTAGCTTATTTGTTGATGAGAAGTTGTTTGTTGCTTTAGCCATGCTTTCAAAGCTGAATATATGTATCTCATGCCCTGTTTTTTCAGTTTTACTGAACTCTTTCCCTTTGCCATTTTCTGCAAAAGGTACTGCAATGTCCCCAATTTCATTTAATAGCTTCTTTTGGTTCAGCCTTTTCTCAGCTACACATGATCAATCACACAAGACCAAAAATAGTAGGTATCCCAACTAACCAACCTCATAAAATGACACTTGATAAATTTTTTTTGCTTGGAATATAATATTTACCTTCTATTCTTCCTTTCCTCCTTAATAAATGGCATATGTAGGCTGTGGCTGACATGAGTGTCAATAAAGCTCCTCCTACCACACCAACTATCAATAACTTCTGATTTGCTACAAAGCACAAAACAAAACTCATCACAACAAATTTGAAATGTAAGGACGAAATTGTGGCATAAGGTAAGTATCTTTCAGGTACTAAATTTGATATTTTCATGATTCACATACCAAAATAGCGGTTTACTCGAATTGTTTTTATCTTCTTAAGAAAAAAACAAAAATAGTTGTTCACCTACTCTTGGTTTTCCCAACTCCTATGTCTTGGGGATTGTCTCTTTTGTCATCTCGGATGAAGTAAATCTGCTGCCCATCAAGAGATTCCTTAAAGTTGGTCGTGTTGTCCCATATCTGGCAGCCAGTACCATCGTTGTTTGTGAAAGAATATGCTGCACAGGAGCAATTCATCAAACACCTGACCCCACAGTCATAGAGAGGAGCATCATCAGTTCCTTCAACCTTGTACCCTTCTTTGGACATACTACCATATTGATTATTCAGCATTGACACATAAGCATCTGGGTGCCTGCAATTTGGAGGCTTTGGAGGTTCACATCCCTTAACAAATGCAGGGCTTTTTCTGTTGCATGACACAGATGCTCCCATGGTAAGTTCCCCCTGTGGATTCAAACCAATAGCATCTTGTAAATACCCATATAATTCCAAAGCCACTTCATTCCCATCTGAAGAGTTGGAAAACAAGGCTGACTCTAAATTTTCAAAGTAGTACAGAATCATGTAAGATGGATCATCATCAGGCCATTGAAGCAATGCACCACCAGACCAGTAGAGATTCCCTCTCCACCATATACCCAATTGAATTGTGTTGTTGGAGTCCATGTCAATCCCAAAAGTGAATGAACCCAGGTCAGGATTCTGTGATGCCACCCATGATGTTAGGTTGCATCTGTTCCCTTTTACTTTGTCAAATCCCAGTTTCATCCCTGGCAGCAGAATGTTATTGGGATAGTCAAAACTGCTCCACAGAGACCTTTTCTTATTGCCAGCTTCATCCTTTTCACTGAGCTCAAGGCTGCCGCCATCTGTTAGAGTGGCACTAGCATTGATTCTGTGTTGTTGCTTTGGTGCTTCAGAAGAGTATATGGATATGGTGACAGCATCTTCACTGTACAAAATTTTCATGTCACCATATTCATCAATCAGAAACCTTGGCTCTGTGAAAAGATGAAGTGGGTTGTTTCTGTTGGCAAGCCAGATGCATTCTCCCTTCCAAGTTATTCCCAAGTAGTAATTCTGACTACTGTCAGGCAAAGACAAGAACTGAAGCTTAAACTCTCCAGATTGAGAGGTCAGAAAATCAGTGGCTGTCAAATTAAATCCTTGGGATATAGTGTTACCATGCCAGACTTGTGAGGAGACTAGCTTTGCCATGAAGTGTAAATGCAATGTAATATTGAGGAAAAGTAGAGATCTTCCTCTGCTATTATACACACAAGGCATGATTATTGATTCTCATTTTCAGCAAGCAGCTGCAGTAGCACCTGTTGGATATATATAACTAGAAGGCAAAAGAGTATAGGGTATTATATTTGTCAATTTTGCCCCTAAATTTTACAATTTGTAAGCAACCCAAAAGATACTCTTGCCTAACTAAAATTTGAAAATTTTCAGCTTTGGTTTTGTAGTTAACCTATAGGTAGAGTCCCACCAAGGCGATAATATCCATTTACTCTCTTGCAATACATTTGAATATAAGGTATGGCGGTGGCTTCAAAGATAACTAAAATACACACAAGTTTTCAATTTTGGCCATAGAAATCATTGTGTGAAAAATTTTCTCTATTTTTTAACAGAATTTCGTCACGTCAGCAACTATTTTGTCAACTTAGTATTTTTTAACTAATTGAAGAACATTTCAATCATTTCACAATAAAAACTTCAATCAAAATAACAAAGTATTTGCTACGTGACCAAAATTGAAACTTCAGAAGTGTTGGGTGCAAGATATGAAAACTTACAGAATTTGTATGCCTATGACTTTAAACTCAAGGACATTATGTAAAGCCAAATTATATTTACCCATGTAATTATTTTGATTTTTTTAGCCAAGTAATTTTGAGGTTTGTACTTTGACTTTATAGAAGAAACAAGGGGAGGAACCATTTTAATTTTTTTTTACTATTTATAATGATTCTTGTTTTGTGTTACCGTTTTGCATTATATTTGACTAAACAATGCCGTCTAAGGTTAGGCCGTGGCTTCAGTGATAATTGGCATAGTTTAGCATTGGGTTTCTAATTTTCTATCGTAGTTATTGGCTCTGTTATTATAGAGACTTTAAAACTCCTCTCTCTGCTCTTACCTTATCTTCAGATTTACAATTAATAAATATTTTGTAATCATGTGGAGATTTTGAAGATGATCTCTCTTTTGGAGAGATTTCAAAACCCTTTACTTCTTTACGGTTGTTTTGTATCGCAGAGCTCTCTGACTGATCACTCCTACTTCGCCTACCAACTGTTTGTTGATTTGCCTATGTGAGTATTATCAAGTGGGATGGAAAGAACCTTCTCCTCTATGAGTAGCAGAGTTGGAGAAAGCGGATTTGGACTGTTTTACAAGGTACCTTGGTAGATATTTATTAGTACATTACTACATTGTAAGAGATTAATAATACTCTAAAGTATTTGCATCTTCTCTCTCTCTTAATTGCATTGGCTGTCTCAACTTGTTAAAGTGATTTAATACTTCATCTTGCTGTCCAAGGTTCGGATTCTTCCCTTTGACAAGTAATTTCTTTTGATAATGAACCCCATTGAAGGAGATAATCTGATTCATATTTATGTAAACAAGAAATGCTTGCAACTACAAAAACTATGTGTTGAACGACACGTAATGAACACACTTCCAACTTTGTACTAAAGCTCTCTTCTTATTAATAAGCATTGAACAGACATGCAGGAAACAAAAACCTTGAGCTCATCACAAAGTCACATTGATACTGACAATTTCACAGCTAAAGTGATGCTGCCACTTAGAGCAGGTAATCAATAACACCTTGTTCTCTAATACACTTCAGAGAGTAGAACTATAAAATTTCCAATTTTCGCTCAAGAAAATGATGTAAAAGGGCACATAAAGTAGAAAATGCTAAAGAATATACTAATCTAATTGTGTACATAATGGTACCATTATCTACCATCCGTAACAGAAATTGTTACATCGTTTATGGAATAATGGTTTTGCGAGCTATTACTTAAGTCTGACCCTTTTACATCCACACCGATAAAGAATGCTGGCTGCTTTGGTTGGGCAAGTTGAATAGTATCATTTGATAGAAAAGAAACAACATCTTCCATGGAAGGTCTATCATATGCATGATCTTGTACACACAAAAGCCCAATATGAATACTTCTCACTACTTTGTTTTGAGTACTTTCTTCATTTAATGCCGAGTCTGTTAACTCCAAAGCTCTATCTTCATTCCACAGCTGCCATGCCTGAAACAATCCCATCATCCACCAAAAGGAAAATCCCAACAATTTAGTTATTAGAAAATGAATTCCATGAAATAGTGGTTTAAGAAACTTACATATCCTATGAGATTGAGTGAACGATCTAAATAATAGTGACTGTTATTTTTCTTGCCACTAAGAATCTCTAGTAGCAATACACCAAAGCTAAATACATCTGCTTTGATTGACACCACACCGTTTATCGCATACTCTGGAGACATGTAACCACTTAAATAATAACAAAACAAATCAATGTTATAATCCAAAATGATCAATGTCATGCAGAAATACTGAAAATCAATGGCTGATGATATACTCACTATGTTCCGACCACTCTATTTGTCTTCTCTTCAGATTCTCTCATACCAAATATTCGAGCCAGGCCGAAATCAGATATTTTAGGATTCATTTGTTCATCAACTAATATATTGCTAGCCTTCAGATCACGATGTATCACTTTTAGTCTTGAATACTTGTGAAGATAGAGAAGTCCTTGAGCAATGCCTTCAATGATGTTAAAGCGTTTTTTCCAATCTAGTAAATACCTTCTATTTGCATCTGTTTTAGAGTAAGAAAGGTTATTAATATGTTTGACACTAGGATTATTCCAAGTTTTGTTAGGATAATATATGGCTTACCAAATAGGTAGAGGTCTAAGCTCTTGTTGGGCATGTACTCATAAACTAATATTCTTTCATCTCTCTCAATGCATAACCCTAGCATCCTCACAAGATTAGTGTGCTGGAGTTTGGCCATGAGTTTAGCTTCATTCTTAAACTCCTTTTGCCCTTGTCCAGAACCTATAGAAAGTCGCTTTATTGCTACCTCTTGCCCATCAATTAGTGTTCCCTGAAAGCATTATTATATTAAAGTTCTTATCTAGATAGTTTATAATGTCAATTTGAGTATGCAAAAATTACCTTATAAACGGGACCAAAACCGCCCTCTCCTAGCTTATTAGCAGCTGAGAAATTGTCCGTAGCAGCCGCAATGCTTTCAAAATTGAATATTTCAAACTCATTGCTTGTATTTCCATGTTTCTTACTCCTTTTGGCTTTACTGTACGCCATGGAAAGCATTGCATTTCCTCCAATTTCGTGTAATATCCTCTTTTGCTTCATTTTTCTATCCACTGGTAATATGACATTTAAGTTAAGAAAAAGTTCCAAAACTCATAATATTATATTTTGAAATTATTATGATGAGGTAGTTACCTTCTGCTCTGTATTTCCTCCACAAGACAAAGCATAAGTAGCATATCAGGGGTGTTGCGATGGTTGCTGCTATCCCAATGACAAGCCCTATCCACCACTTGTTTTCTGCAAAATTCACAAAAATATTATTATTTTTTCAATCCAAGAGTGTACAAAAGTGATAATTCCAGTCCTGGCTCGAGTATTTAGGTATCATCCTATATCAGATATCTGAAAATAATTACAATTTACAAATAGACAATACCACTGATCCAGTGTATTTAGGTTCAGGACTGAATTGACCATCTTTTTCTCAATAATATTAGTAATCATGAACTTTTGAAGTTCCTCTTCCTCTGTCTTTATCAAAAAGCAGGAAAATAACAGAAATGTACTACAGATTGCAGCTGTGTTTTATATCAATGTTGATGCTATATCTAACATATTTTTTGTTTGGTGACAAAAAATTTAGGTTACTTAATATCCCACAACCAAATAGATACGATGTTTCGAACCAAAGCCATGCAATTGTCATGTCTCATGAGTAGAAGGTGACCATATGAGTCAACCCTCATTCAGCAAACCTAAGATATTAAAATGGGCATTGCAGAAGACAAATTTTGAGGAGACTGGAGATACCTTTGTGTTCAACAACATAAATAGGTTTCCCTTTTGCCCCAGAAGCTCCTATAAATCTGGTTCCTTTACCCCATATTTGGCAACCGGTATTATTACCCTGATTCACTGCTGCATAAGCCTCACAAGAACAATTGTTCCTGCATATCTTCTCACAACACTGCTCATCAATGTTCCCACTCTTGTAAACCTCAAAACTATCCATGGACATGTAACCAAAACGCTCCACAAACCCACTGTCATGTCTCCTACATTTGGGAGTGCTTTGTATTATGCAGAGAGGACTAATCTGAATGGAGGTACTGTATCCACTCAGTTTATCATAGTACCTTGACCACAACAACACACCTCCATAGTTGTGTGACTTCTTCACAACAGGAAGCACCTTAGAGACCAACAAATCAGCAGGAACATAACCACTAACCGTCGCCGTTTGAGATGCAGGCAACCCCAAGTAAATTTTGGCCCCTTTCACAGATTCTGACCATCTATTCCATGAGTTCACAAAGTTATTAGCATTGGCTTGTGAATACTCACAGGAAGGGTAGTTGAAGAACTGTACCCAGATATAGTCAAAAAGTCCTGTATCAAGGGCATCCTTAACTGCAGAATCAGGAGATAAGCATAGAGGAGCAGCTGTCAAGTACACTTTTTGCGTTTCTGTGGAATGTGACTTGAGATAACCTGCAAGATCCTTCAAGTGTGGGGTGGATTCTGGGAGATAAATATCTATACCATCCAATATGGCATCTCCAAGTGGGCGTTGTGATGAAGAAGAAGATGATGATGATGAGGTGTTTCCACCTAAGAAATGGTTCCACAAGTAATCAGAGAAATTCTTAACATCACTAGAGGAGGCCTTCCTGTAATCCCCATCTCCTCCTCCAACAGAGAGCAAGACCTTGATCCCTTGTTTCTGACAGTATTTGATGTCTGAGCCAATCACAGAGCAGGAAGATGTAGAAGGGTCACAGTGACCAGCAAGGTTGAGTTGAGGGGTTCGGTTATTCCCAAAACCATAGAGTAATGAAATGGTCACAATTGAGTATTTCCCAGTGGCACATGTTTCTGCAAGAGTTCCTTCGTTGCGGTTTTGACCCCAGCAAACAACGACGTCCTCAGCTTCAGAGGTGAGGATTTGGAGGAGGAATAGTAGGAGAGGAAGAAGAAGGAAGAGACAAGATAAAGATTGGATTTTTTTAGCCATATTTTGCTCTGTTTTTCTTTCTTTACCAAATCTGAGCTATGTTTCTCCCATTTATGATTTAACGCGTTTTATTATATCTGCTTAGATAGGTACGTATATAGGTCAATAGTCATCAAATCTGAGTCTTACCCCAAACAAAAATGAGTCATGTCATGTCTCAATCTGGTTCTGTAGTGACGTATTTTTTTGCCTTAGTTCCCTTTTTCCAAGGGTATAATCTTGTGCCATTGATTTTTATCATCTATCTAATTTTTTAAAGATATTTTGCAGGGTTTATTTAACAAGTATTTTGAGACATTTGTTAAGAATTTTTTATTAATTAAGAAAAAATTTATTTATTTATTTTTTTTAAGTTAATGAGAAGTTAATAGATACAATTTTTGATAATGAGGAGTGACACAGTTGGTTAAGGTTCGGGCTCTTACCTTATAAGGGCGAGGGTTCGAACCCTATGACCAATGTGAGGGCCTTATTAGTGGGTGATATGTAAATTCTCTTATAAAACTTCAAAAAAATTGAAAGGTCTTCTCTAACCCTAATAATAGAATATTGATACTTATCCCATCTAAACTTTCATTCACAAAAAAATTAATCATTTATACCTGAGTCTTGCCCAATAACAAAATTGAGTCATGTGAATCTGGTCCTATAGTGACGTATTTTTTGCCTTAGTTTCCTTTTTCCAAGGGTATAACCTCGTCCATTGGTTTTTATTTGAAGGATTTATCTTATTGTATTAAAATTTTTTTATTAAGAGAAAATTTATTATTTTAAAATTAATAAAATAAACAAATATAAATTTATAAGTTTTTTATTGATTTTCTTAATATTTAAAAAATATTCGCTAACAAAATCTTTATTTAGAAAGATTTTTAACTTTTTTAACCCCTTTTTTTCCTCATACTAAAGGCTTGTTTGGCCAATCTTGTTTTTAAAAGTGTTTATTTTTTAAAAAGTAATTATTTTCTTATTTTACGTTGTTTGAAAAATATTTTAAAAGTGTTTTTGAATTATAGCAAAAGTGATTTTTTTTAACTTTGTGTAAATGCTAAAAATTGGAGATTCTGCTTCTAACCAAAATTATAAGATTTTTTTTGATAAAAAAATTATAAGTTAAAATTTAAAACTTTTAAGACAAAATTATCTTTACTCAAATTTTAATTCTTATTTTATCTTTCCCATAAAACCTAATTAATAAAGACAATAACAATAATTTATCAAAAATACTTTTCAAATTCAATTTACTACATATAAATTACTTCTCTCTCACAATATGTTTTTTCAAAATCGAAAAATTAGTTGAAAATAAATAATTTTCAAATGTTTGGTCGGGCCTGATTTAAAGGTAGCTCTTCCCCTTTCAAATGGTATTTTTAATGGTTTTACACTTTTACTCATCATAGTTTATATTATAGAGAAATTGAGCATTAAGCTTCTTCTCTCTTTTAAATTTTTTTAAAAAATATCATTTTTGAGGCCTAAGGGACCTTTTATGTGAATTTGTTACATGTTAATAGTTAAATGACTAATATTAATTGGGCATAAAAGTGACTAATATTAAAAATATGTTTTTAAAAATAATAAAATATAATTTAATTTTTTTTAACTATGAATTATAATTACACCCATTTTTTTCTCTTTTTCCTTATTAAACTCTAACATATGATAAATCTATGTATAATTTATAGTTAGAAACTCCTCTCTATGTATGATTTCTTTTAAATTCTATATCAACTAATTCTCATGTATCACGGGACAGGGTGAGAAGACCTTATTCCTAATTACTAATCCTTTTCTTTCTAAAATGCATAGTATAATTTAAATTAAAACAAAAATTATAAAATTAATTTAATATATAAAAATAAAATTGGGTTAATCCAGGCCGGTCCCAATCCAATTTAATCATATTATTTTTAGGGTTGAATTGGACTACGAACAAAAAATTCTTTAATATAACCTTATATATTTTATATGGTCCAACAAACTGGCTCGTAATAATTATTCCATTTTCACATTTCTACATATAGTAACATCCCATGGGTAAACCTTTAATTTATAATTAGGATTATTTTAATTCCTTTGAAGTTCTATAATTAATAAGAGACTATTATTATTGGTTGTGACTAAGCCAAGACAAGGAGTAGATGTTTAGTGGTACGGTAGTACTGAACTTTAATACATTCCTCCAATCAGTTGGTCCCTAAACCATTCAAGGTGGACTCTAATTAATGTGAGTTTTTATTAATATTAACAAATGGCACTATATGATTGGAGGGATGCACTGAAGTTCAGTGGTACAATACCATTGAACTTTTATCCAAGACAAGATGTGGATGCGCTGGCTTTGTAACTAACAGCCTCTCCTCATTAAATGAGATGTGGAAGTGGCGGCTTTAATTTGGATTCATGTTTCACAATTACAATCACAATCCAATCCAAATAATCAATTAAGCTGTCTCTAATTATGATTTTTTTGGTTAGATCTATGGCTTACTTAGATAGAGTCATTTATGAATCCAAATAAATTTGATTCAATCTTTTTGTTGGGTAGGTGTACAGACTAAGAGTCTGTTTGTGCATGTTTATTTTTAAAAAAGAAGCACTTATTTTTTTAATAATCATTTTTTTTAAAAAAAAATGTCTTGTTTGTGCATGCTTATTTCATAAAATAAGTTATTCTTAGTTATAGCAGAATGCATTCTTTTAGCTTTAAGCAGAAGCTAGAAATTGGAGCTTTTTTTTCTAGCTAGTAGCAGAAGTTGAAATTTAAATAATTTAGGACAAAAATACCCTTACTAAAATTTAATATTCCCCATTATATCCTTTATTATTTTAAACCTAACTTTAACCTATACAATCTCACACTTTACAATCAGTGCAAGTTCTTCTATTCATCTTCTTCCTTCACAAAATTACATTAATTAAAATTAATAATTATTTAATTAACATTTTAATATATTAATAAATAAATTATTTTATTTTTATTTATTTAATATTAATTAATTAATTATTGATATCCATTTATCTATTTAACAATATTAATAATATCATAATTTATATATGCCCTTCTTGCTAAATTTACAGTCAAAAGCACTTATTTATATAATTGTACCAAACACAAATTGTTTTTCAACTACTAATAAAAGTACTTCTCAACTCAATTTGTCAAACACAAACAGCTACTCCTTCACAGCACTTTTAAAGAAACTCCATTTAAAAAGAAGTCATTTGAAAATCAACAATTTTCATAAGCATGCACAAACGGACCCTAAGAAAATCATTAGCTCACCTAAAAAATTGAGAACATGAGATTAAAAGACTAAATTACCCTTACTAAATTATCCCTACTAATTATTCTTTCTCCATTAATCTCATCTTGGGAATAGGTATTAAGTGGCGATAAAATTGCAAAAAAAAATTAATATTCTCTTCTTGATTTTATAAAATAGCAGGTATTTTGAAAAATAAAAAATAAAAACCTCCAACAAAACAAGATATCGTGAATAAGGAAGAGTAGTATCTTATAACTTTTGAGAGGTAAATTATTTTTTGATCCCTCAATCATTAGTCAAACAACTATTTAATTCATAAATTTTAAAAATAGAGTATTTAGAATCATCTCGCCATATGTCTTTCTTCTTTTCTGCCATTGTTGTCTTCTTGATATGGTTTGTAGTTGCCATCGTCTTATTGTCTTACTATCGCCATTATCGTCTTCTTAGAGCAAGAGTAGTTGATTTTAAGCAAAATTGATGAGATTTTAGAATCAAAGAATCATATCAAAATTGAATCAATTGTTGAGACGTGATATTGAGGAGGTAAAGATTTGATTTTTTGGCATGTGACGATAGACTTGGAACCAAAAAGAATTTCATATTCATAATTCATGTTTGAATTTGAATACAGCTGAGGTTATGGAGGAAATTAGGATGCAAATTCAAATAGATCAAATATGGGAATCAAGGATTGGAATAGAGAAAATAGATAAATTTAATGGTTGAGATGTGCATTGTGGTTGCACTTCACACCACAGTACATATCAACTGATTCAAATTGCGGGTATTTGGAATCCTTGTGAAGAAGAAATGAGTTGATGTGGCAAGAGATGTGGAGAATGAAATTAATACACGTGGGAGGAGAGGAGACTATATATGTTACTTTAGTATATTATATAGATACTTAAATGCAAGATAAATTTAAAGAGCATGTATTTTTGGAGGTATAGTAGTTAGAAGTATGTCTTGATTTAGTTAAAAGATTTTTAAAAAACTTTATGCCTATAGGAAATTCTATAATTATTTTGTGTAATATTTTGATGGCTCTTAGCTAGAGACTTATTATTTTGATTGGTCACCCATCAATATTGATAGATAATGCATACTTGTGTGACAGTGTTTGTTTCGCTGACACTTATTACGACATATGTTAAACGTCCCTTTAACCTTGGACAATAAAATTATTATCTTAACCTCAAGATTTCATGTATAATTGTATAGAACTTTCTTTTCTCCTCCTACACTCACACACTACGGCATTGTTTGGTTGCAAGAATGTTGTACGGAATGGAAATGTTAGAGGGAATGAGAATATGATGTGAATGGAATAAAAATTGTTAAAATAGTTATTTTACCCTTATATTAAACGTGGGAATGGAGCCAAAGTGGGTTGGCACAAATGCACAAGGATCCGGAGGAAAGTTCTCGCCTCACCCATGGGCAAGGGTTCGAATCCCCCTGAAGCCATCCTAAATCCTGCTTTTGTGGACATCCCTCGATTGTGTAAAACTGCTTGCGGTTTAGGCCTGTGCAGTAATCCTTTGGGTTGAGCCTCTATTGGTCTCTCCAACATCCCACTGGCGCCCTACCCGATAATTCTTGGGAGTGCCTTCCCTTACTACCATTTTTATTCATAAAAAAAAGTGAAAAAGAAATAAAAGTGAGTAAAAAGGTAAGAACAAAAATTTAATTTTATCATATTACAAAAAAAAAAGAAATGTTTAGTATAAAAAATATTAAAAAAATATTAAATTACAACTAAAATTACGTCCTAAATTCACACAATCAAACGGATCCTACTATCCATCATTATTTCCTACTCTCTCCTCATTTCTTTCAAGAACTTCAAGTCCTTTGTCACTTTAACTTTTATGTCTCACAAGACTCACTTTATTGAAACTTATTGGAAATCGAACGAAGACTCGAGCTATAAATTTTATGAAACTTATTAATAAGCAATTTATTTTAACTGACATAAGATTTAAATTATAGAGAGAAAATTGAATATTGAGTTTTTTTTTGCCGAAATTAAATATTGACTTTAAATTTGAAGAATGGGTTTAAAAATTAGATAGATTCAATCAAAAAATGAAAAATAATAAAGTGATTGACGGACTAGGAACCACTTGCAAAAATTAATTATAAAAATTTGTATAGAATATAAATTATCAGGAAATAATTGAAGTAGGTAGCACAAGATTGATTGTTATACAACTCCTACAAATTTTCATTAAATCGTAATATAATATAAATCAATAATGTGTGAAATCAAAGATCTTCTATTAATGCTATCAAATTATTTTATTATATAAATTATCTGATTTCATCACTTTTAGGTTGGCCTATGGTGTTTGTTCACACAGCGAGGATGGTAATGCAAAAACTGAAAAAAATGTGGTCCCTAATTAATTTTTTTTATTGACGTGTGTCTTTATTAATATAATATTCTCTTAATTTTTTATTTATTAATTGTTAATATTAAATAAATTTGATCTGTAAACCATAATCTATTTAAGATGAATTTTTATTAACGTATGTTCAAAATAATATTAACAAAATAACATTAAATAAATAAAATAAATTTTTAATACTAACATAATATTAAAATTTTATCCGTTCATATACTTCTTTTACAATACACGATTTTATTAATCACTCGTCTTATAAGCTATATGTTCCAAACTCCCAAACACACCATAAGTGACACACCCAATAATTTTTAAATTTGAAAACCTTTTTCAACCGATCAAATAAAATTTTAATTAATACTTTAAAAATGAGTCAGAAACTTCTTAAAAATTATTATTATTTGTTATTTATTTTTTATAAATTTAAAAAAACTTTAATGAATATCTTTGTGCTTAAGATACCAATTATTAATACTAACACAATGCAACACAAATTATAAGTGATCTTTGTTCCTTAATCGTCTCTTGAGTTTAATCTTAAAAGAATAAAAATGAAGCGTCATCAATTATAAGGGTCATCTTCAATAATAAATCGAAATATAAGTGAGAGATTAGTAACTTACACTAGAGAATAATTAACTTAATCAAAATAAAAAGAGACAGATTATATAATTAAACCCTATATATATATAATATATCAAAGTAATTTTACCAAACACATTAATTAATGTACCTTCTCTTTCATTTTCTAGATGTTTAGTTGGTGTTAATATCAATACGGAAAAGAATAAGCTTATTTTTGTTCATATGGTTATATTTTTAGTTTTCTTTTTTAAATTATTAGTGAATTTTCTGTCTTATTGGTGTTTTCCTACTTATTTTCTTAATTAGCGTTAGAAACTTATTATTTTTCAAATGAAGGAATAATCAACTAATGCTATGTAGGAATAATTTGTGAGGGATGCACAAGAATTTTAGAGGTAAAAAATATATTTAGTATACAAAGAAATATAATGTGTTATAAAATAAATTTGTATGTTTGATATGCATGCAAGAGTATGAGAAATAAAATGAGAAATAAAATGAGTTTAACGTCTAAAGTAATGGTGAGAGACACTGATGGTGGCTTAAAGAAGAATAATTTTCTATAAAATTCTCAAATTTTATCATTTGAAGAATGAAAAACACATTCCATCATTTAAATAAAATGTATTTAAGTGAAATTCAAAAATTTGAAGGATGAAAAACACATTCCATCATTTAAAATAAAATGTATTTTAGTAAAATTCAAAAATAAGATCTCATCAGTCAAACAAACACACAAAGCAATATAATCTTAACCTAATTCTAGTTTCTTCAATTTTGCTCTTGCCTACTTGTATGTAATTTTGATAATTTATTAAGAATAAAATAAATATTTCATTTTTTTTATATAAAAATAAATATTTCATATAAAAACTTTTTCACCTCATTCTCATCTTTCCTCTTCTTCTTTAACAAGGGAATTCATCTTTCCTTTTTCCCTCTTTCTCTCCAACCAAACATATTTTTAAAGAAAATATCAAAATATATCTTTCTATTTTAAATTTTCTTATAATCAAACATGTTTTCAAAAGATTTTAGGCTGCGTTTGGTTCAATAAATTGTGGAATTCAAATTGTAATTGAATTGTAATTGGAATTGGAATTGGTGAGATGGATTAGAATTGGAATTGAATTATTTTAATTGAAAAGTGTGTTTGGTATGAAAAGATAGAATTGAAAGTTTGCAAAAGAATGTGAGGTAAAAAGATTAATTTACCCCTCAATAAATGTTAACTAATTAATTTTTTTAAATTTTTTTTGTATATAATTATTTTTTTATATTCATTATAAAAAATTAATTATTTAATATTAATTAAATAATTAATAAATAATTTTTAAAAATAAAAAACAATGAGAGAGTAAGGACAAAAGTGTCTTTTAAACTCAATTCACAAAATTTATCCCAATTCCTCAAAAAATATCCTACAATCTAATTCCACAAAATTTACACACCCAATTCTAATTTCACAAGTACCAACCAACTTGAAGAATATTCCATGAAGAATTCAATTCTCCGTCCAACCAACACAATATGTCTTAATTAGGTCTCGTTTGGTATACTTGGTAGAGGGAAGCTGAAAGGGAAGGTGAGGTATGAGCATGTTTGCTGTTTGGTATGGTTTAGGAGGAGGGAAGGAGTATGAGCTTCCTTTTGTAGAGAGAGGCTTCCTTCCCTCATGATGGGGAGGGAAGTAGAGGGAATGTGAGGTTTAAAGACCAAAATACCCTTAAAAAATTTGTGGCTTTTAAAAAAGTAAGGGCAAAAAAGGTTTTTCATACTTTTATCTTCTTCCCACCATACCAACCAATATTACTTCTACATTCCACTTCTATTTTCCTGCATACCAAACATACTTTTTATTACTTAGTTCCACTTCCACTTCCATTTCCACTTCCACTTCCACTTCTCACTAAAACACTAACCGGATACCAAACGCCACCTTAGGGTATGTTTGGTTAGTAGAATGTTTGAGGGGATGTGAATGTGAATGGAAATGAGAATGAAAATGTTGGAGAGAAGGATAATGAAATGTGACTGTGATGTGAATAAAATAAAAGTGTGTAAAACTACTATTTCACCCTTATATTAAAAATGAGAATGGAATAACGTGGGTAAAAAAGTAAGGATAAAAATATAATTTCATTACATTACGAAAAATAAAGTATGTTTGATTGAAAGAATGTAGAGGGATTACGTTTACTATTACATAATTTCTTATATAACCAAACGAACCCTTAATAACTTCAATGCAAACTTCTTTCGTCAAATTCAATATAGACTAAAGTCACTAAACATGATTATTTGTTGTGTAAGTTGATTTAAATTTTGAAAACTAGCACATTCATTCAACAAAAACTTTAGGTAACAAACATTAATCATCTCATTTCTCCAATATGAAATGCCTCTAAATTCTTGAACTTGAGCCCACTTACAGAAAAAAGTTTCAAAAGGAGATATTTCTTTATTTATTTTTTAAGGTAAGGCATGTCAAAGTCAAATTTATTTATCATACGGAATAGAAAAGTTTCACAATTCTGTCCAAACTTTCAACACCCAAATTTATCTTTACATATCTATAAAGTACAAGACATATTTAAAGAGCAAGTAGGTAATTATTTCATGTATTAAATGTAGTTAAATATAATGATAACATAAAAAATTATGTAGATAGCACTTTATCCATACACAATAGAACTGCAAAATTTATACATTAA
This sequence comes from Senna tora, assembly GCA_014851425.1. Taxonomy (NCBI): domain Eukaryota; kingdom Viridiplantae; phylum Streptophyta; class Magnoliopsida; order Fabales; family Fabaceae; genus Senna; species Senna tora. Next base: position 3,070,724 of record CM026268.1, read on the forward strand.
ATCTAGGTATGATACTTTTTTTTTTCTTAATCAAAATCTAGGTATGATACTTTAAAAACTTTAAATAAATATTTTTTTTAAAGTACTATTTTGATCCTCAATGTTTGCATGAAGTTTAATGTTGGTCCTTAATGTTTCAAAAGTTTAATGTTAGTCCTCAAAGTTTTTGTTTTTGGTCGATTTTGGTCCTCGGGCGTAACACCGTTAACTTTTTGTCGTTAAATGATGACGTGACATGTTTATATGACACACCTTCTCTCCTACATATCATATTTTAATGACGTGACATGACACATCACTGTCACGTCACCCCAGATGATGATGATAATGATGCTGATGAAGGAGAGAATATGATGATGTGGCAATATGGGGTCACGTGGCAATGATGTGTCATGCCACGTCATTAAAATATGACATGTAGGAGGGATGGTGTGCCATATAAGCATGCCACGTCATCATTTAACGGTAAAAAGTTAACGGTGTTACGCTCGAGAACCAAAATTGACAAAAAATTTTTTTGAGAACCAACATTAAACTTTTGAAACATTGAAAACTAACATTAAACTTCATACAAACAAGGACCAAAATAGGCCTTTAGTTTTTTTTTTTTTGGAATTTTATAATATCATACCTTCATCCTATCTATAATTGCAAGACAATTTTATAGAGCATGTATGTGATTTAATTTTCCCAAAATGGACATTTGACTTTTTTTTTTAATTGTTTTAAGTTTGCAAGATTTTAAATATATTGCTTTAGAATCTTATATAATATATCTGCAAAATTTTTAAGAAACATTTAACAACAGTGAAAAGTAAAACATACATTAGTAATATAATCAATTGAATTGGGAGATTTAAAATTAATAGTACCAAATTATATTCAATGTTTTAAATATAATTTTATGAAATATTTAATTTATGTAGTAAGTGATAAATTCTCAAACATTTTTTTCTTGGCACGTGCTTGCAACTACTGAATGCAATGAAAAAGACTTGTAACTTGTAAGTTGTAACCTGTTTGGTATGAGTTTTGGGAGAGACAAAATGGATTTGGCCATCCATTTGATTGATTTACGTTTGGGAAAAAATATATCATGTCACGTTATTAAAATATGATACGTATGAGAGAGTGTGTACCACATAAGCATGTCACGTCATCATTTAACAGCAAAAAGTTAACAGTGTTACGCTCAAGGACCAAAATCGACCAAAAGAAAAAACTTTGAGGACTAACATTACACTTTTGAAACATTGAGGATCAACGTTAAACTTCATGCAAACATTGAGGACCAAAGTAGTACTTTAGCCTACTTTTTTCCTCTTCTAATTTTTCTCTTTATCTCTCTCCTCACTTTTCTCTAAAGTAATTTCCTTTATTTTACAGTATTTTGCATCCTTTCCCTTCTCTTCTGTGCATTTCTACCAAACGTAGTCTTATGGTTCTCAAAAACTTTACATCATATCTTTTACATATCAAACATACTTTTTATCTCTTAATTTTTATCTCTATCTCTTTCCTCAGTTTTCTCTATAATACTTTCATTTACTTTACAATACTTTACATCCATTCTCTTTTCTTCCGTGTATTTTTACCAAACATAGCCCAGGATTTATCATCAAGGGTTGTCCAAATCGTCTCATTAAATTACTAAAATGCCCCTATCACCCCTCACTCCCACTATGGATCACCACCACCACTACCTCACCATCTACCACCACCACCCGAATCCTATTAATAACATTTTCATTTCCACCTCTATTCGCATTTTCTCAACAAAAAAAAAATTTAGCAATCAAAAGGACCTTTGATAAACTTAAAGCTGTGAAAGTGGGCCAGTTCAACCCAATTAGACTGGCCCATCAAGAATTTCAGGTTAAAAAAAGTTGAAAAACACTAAAATCGGCATATCACATCATGTTAAAAAAAAGAAGAAGCAAATTTCTAATTTCGATAACTACAAATAAATAGTAGGGTAAAGTACCCTTCCCGCCCCCAAACTTTGCTGCAATGTTTATTCCTGCCCCTAAACTTTTTTTTGGTTCATGCCTACCCCTAAACTTTCAATTTTGTTCATGCCTACCCTTTTTGCTAACACCGTTAACTTTTTTGACAGAATTTGCTGACGTGGATGATGAATGTGTATTTCTTTTGCCACGTCATTGTCCACCTCACATTTAACTTTTTATTTTTATTAAAAAAATTAACCTAATCCAAATAAAAAAACATTTTAAGGTAAAAGTTTGATTTTTTTTTTGGATTAGGTTACTTTTTTTTTTATAAAAGTAAAAACTAAAATGTGAGGTGGACAATGACGTGGCAAAAGAGATGCAAATTTATCGTCCACGTCAGCAAATTCCGTCAAACAAGTTAACAGTGTTAGCAAAAAGGGCAGACATGAACAAAATTGAAAGTTTGGGGGTAGGCATGAACAAAATTGAAAGTTTGGGGGTAGGCATGAACCAAAAAAAAAGTTTGGGGGCAGGAATGAACGTTGCAGCAAAGTTTGGGGCAGCAAAAGTACTTTACCCTAAATAGTAAAATGGATAAAAATATTAATTTAACACATTAAATTGACAAATAATATTTCAAACTTACAAAGACAAATTATAAGAATGAATTCTCTGTCATTATTGTTTTCTCTAACATTAGTCTAATATATTATCTTTCAATAATTTTTTTTATAATCAAAAGTTTTAGGTGTCTCAAATTTACTATTTCTCAAAAGTATGAGAGAAATATAAACAACAAAATTAAATACTCTACATTAATCGAGATCATCCAAGAACGGATTAAGAAGCACCCTTTTATTTATATTTATTTCATGTTTTAGAGAAAATTTCTATTTCTCAAATGCACATAATTTCAACTCCAAAATTTGTTTATCACAAATATATTTTGAAATACCTAAATTTTTTATTGTAAACAAACTATTTAAAAGTATTATTTTAAGCTAATGACAGAAAAAAAAAAAAGAGGATCCACTCTCCACAAATTACATACACAACACAAAATTTCAATTAAGTAGGTCTTTTTTTATAGAATTTTATTTTTTTAGAAACAAAAATATAAGAATTGAAAAAATATAAATAGGCAAAAGTACATTTTCTACTCCCAACGTTTGGGGGTCCTGTCACTTTCGCCCCTAACGTTTTTTCGCTGTTAATTGTACCCCTAACGTTTTAAGTTTCTGCCAATGTCACCCTTTTCACTAACACCGTCAAATATTTAACCGTTTTTGCTGACGTGACATCCTATGTGGCAAACCTTTTTTTTTTTGTCAATTGCACCTCTAACGTTACATTTCTGCCAATGTCACCCTTTTCACTAGCACCATCAAATATTTATTAGTTTTTGTTTACGTGGCATCCTATGTGGCAAAAATATCTGACTTGGTATATTTTTTTCCACATCAGATTTCTTACTCATCTTTTCCCCATCAAAGTTGTGTCGTTTTAACCTCAGCCTATTCCTTCTAAAATATAACTCAAACGCACGCGCTATTTTGCTCATAAAAACATCGGAGACGTTATCAATTCTCTATTTTAGGGTAACGTCTCCGACAAAGTAGAGAATGAGTAACGTCTCCGATGTTTTTGTCTGCAAAATGGCATGTGCGTTTGAGTTATATTTTAAAAGGAATATGGTGAGGCTAAAACGATACGGTTTTGATGGGAAAAAGATGAGTAAAAAATCTGGTGTGGAAAAAATATGCCAAGTCAGATATTTTTGCCACATAGGATGCCACATAAGCAAAAACTATTAAATATTTGATGTGCTAGTGAAAAGGGTGACATTGGTAAAAATGTAAAACGTTATGGGTACAATTGACAGAAAAAAAACGTTTTGCCATATAGGATGCCACGTCAGCAAAAACTGTTAAATATTTGACGGTGTTAGTGAAAAGGGTGACATTGGCAGAAACATAAAACGTTAGGGATACAATTGACAGTGAAAAACGTTAGGGACGAAACTGACAAGACCCCAAACATTGAGGGTAGGAAAGATACTTTTTCTAATCTCTATTGTTAATTTCTAATTAGTCCAAAAGTTAATTCCTTTCACACAAAAAGACTTGGTAAGTCTACTATAGTTGGACTTTTTCTTCCAAGTTAAACTAACAAAAGAAATTTCTTAAAACCTGTCCCACATAAATTATGCTTTTGGGTGCCGACAAGAATCTATTTTAGTTCCGTACGTCTATCATCCATTTTTAATTTGATTTCTATATTTGTTCAATCTTTATTTTGATCTTTCACATTTATAATTACTGTTTGGTTAAATATTTAGTATACATACTAATATATACACTTAAGTGATACACATACACGTTAAATTGACATTCCAGCACCAAATTCAAAACTCATAACATCTCTCTAATCTTTCACTGTAACTCAAATAAATTTAAAATTTTATGAATGCAGTTATTTTCGTTGAAAGACTCTCTTATTATAATTAAATATATAATACCAGTTAAATCCAAATTAATCTAAACAATAGCTCAAAGACCGAACTTTAGATAAAAATAACGCGTTCAAAAAAGCTAAAGAACCATTAACCATACAAAACCGAAAGCATATTGAAAACAATGAACACCCATATGGTTAAAAAGGAACTTTAAAATGATTAAATGAGAGAGTAAAAAGTAGGAATGGTATTACTTAGTCAAAAGAGGTTTTCTTGTTTGACAGACATAAGAAAAGTAGAGCATTAATGGAGACATTATAGAAACTTTAACCTGAAATTGGAGCAGCATTTGGGGCTTTTAATCCAACGTTAATTAGGGTTTAGGGATTTTTTATTGATTTTAAATTTTAAAAAAGATAATATTAATAAATATAGGAATGCCAACTCAACATGTACATGTATCACTTAAATGTATATACCATCGTATACACTATACATTTAATTGTCCACGTCTACGTTTGTTAATTATTTCAACACTTAGATAATAGAGGGACCAAATTGACACCGGTTATAAATGTGAAAGATTAAATTGAGACTGAGCAAACTTTAGCGATCACCAAATTGAAAAAAAAAGGTATAAACGTAAGGGACTAAAGTAGAAGTTTTGTCCTTTGAGTGATGTAGCGCACAAAAACAGAGAATTTCAACGACAAAAAATCAAAAGTAAGTTATTTGTTGATCTCTTATAATAACCTTTTAGGGTTTTGCTAGAGATGGAGGAGCGTCAACTCAACATGTACATGTATTACTATAGTGTACATATCACTGATATCAACATATATACTAAATATTTAACTATTCACGTTAGCATTTCGTTAATTATTTTAATACTTGGATAATAGAGAGATCAAATTGACACAAATTATAAATGTGTGAGACTAAATTGAGACTGAACAAACGTTAAGGATCACATTGAAAAACGTAAGGGACTAAAATGAAAATTTTGTCCTTTAGGTGCTATAGCACACAAAAGCAAAGAATTTCAAAGGCAAAAAATCCAAAATAAGGCTACGTTTGGATGAGAGGTTTAGGGTGGAAAGGGAGGGAAGATAATGGTCAAATTGGATTGAATATATGTTTGGATGTTTTTTTTTTTTATGGAGTGGAATGGCAAGTCCTTCTTGTTCATCCAAAAGTCCCATTTTCTTGACCCTCCAAATTGGGGGGTCAAGGATAGAATGGAATGGTTTGTCAATTTTGTTGGCATGCTATTATAATATTTATACCTTTCCTATTTTAATAAGATTACAAATTTATCATATAGTACATTATAAAAAGACCTAACCTAAGAGATAATATTGAAAAAAATAATTAACTGACCACAAAAAAATAAAAAAATAATTAAATAATCATTTTATTCCTTAACTTTTTTCATTAAACTCTTAAATAATATATTTATCAATTTCGTTCTATTCCCTCTATTTTCTCGTTAAAACTTTTAAACAACATATTTCTCTATTCTTCTCCACTCCTCTCCTCTCCCCGCCTTCCCATTAATGATCACTCCCTTCTATGTTCCATGAAAGTTTCAAATATAGCCTAAGTTATTTGTTGATCTCTTATAATAACTTTTAGGGTTTTGCTAATTGATGCCCTTAAGTCACTTGTTAAAGTTCATCTAATTGAAAAGAAATATGTAAGAAGTAACAAAAAATATTGGACTTGCTTAACAACAAATTTCAAAAACTATTTTTTGTTTTTAAAAGAAAAGAAAAATTGTTTGACAATTTATTTTCTATAATTGTTCTTAAAAATTGAAAAATAAATTTTCATTCTTAAAAATAAAAAACAAAAATCAGTAAAAGTTTTTTTGTAATATTTTTTTTTTTCAAAAACAAGAATATAATGAATTGACAAGAAGTTAAAATATTAATTGTGTTTTAAACAATTTCTAAAATAAATTAATCAAACAAAATTTTTATTTTTGTTCTTCCAAAATTGTTTTTGAAAACACAACAAAAACAATTGTCAAATAAGACCACAATTTTTTTTGTTAGGGATTCTTTTCAACTAATGAAAAAGCTCGTAAAATTAATGATGTTAACTTTTCATCAAGTTTATGACAATAAATTCTCTCACAACCAATGAAAAAAATCGTAATAAATGTCTTAACACACTTGTTAAATAAACTTTAATTATTTATATCTAAAATCTTCATCAAACTTTATAAATCAGTTAAAGTTTTGCTTTGCTAAACCCTAACTTTTTAAAACTTGCTACTTTTTAGCTTACATACATGTTGCACACAGCTGACAAAATCCTTGACCTCATATTACAAATTGATACTAAAAATTTTCACAGCTAAAGTGATGCTACAATTTCATTTGGTAATCACTGAGTGAGCTTTAATTCTTCTAATAGATTTCAAACTGTACAAGAGTTAGAAAATTTGTCAACTATTTATCTCTCAAGAAATTAAATGCAGCAAAATGCGTTTGTGTTTGAAAATACACTCATCTTATATATATTGTGTACATAATGATACAATTATCTACCATTTGTAGCAGAAATTGTTATATCATTTATGGAACAAGTCTCTTGCATGCTATCAGTTAACCCTGAATCTCCCATAATCACACTGATAAAAAATGCTGGCTGCTTTGGTTGGGAAAGTTTGATAGTATCATTTGACAAGAAAGAAACAACATCTTCCATGGAAGGTCTATCATATGCATGATCTTGCACACACAAGAGGCCAATATGAATACTTCTCACTACTTTGTTTTGAGTATTTGCTTCATTTAATGTTGTTGAGTTTATTAACTCTAATGCTCTACCTTCATTCCATAGCCTCCATGCCTGAAACAATCCCAAAATGTGGCGACTAAGTGATTATCTTGTGAAGTCTGGGAATGGATTCAGTGCTATACAACATTGAAAAGTAAGGATAGAGATAGACAAATGTGAGGCCCACCTCGTGTCTATCTCTCTCCTCTACTTTTCAGTACTGTACACCATTGGATCCTTGTGAAATCCATGCACTAATAGTTTAAGAAACTTACGTATCCTATGAGATTGAGTGGATGATGATCTAAATCATAACGACTGTTATTCTTCTTGCTGCTGAGAATCTCTAACAGTAGCACACCAAAGCTGAATACATCTGTTTTAATTGATACGATACCGTTCATTGCATACTCAGGAGACATGTAACCGCTTTAAGTGATAACAAAAATAAATGAATGTTAGAATCTAAAATAATGAAATCATATAGACAACTTTGAAAGTGAAAGAATGGATGTTTATATACTTACTATGTTCCTACCACTCTATTTGTATTTTCTTCAAATTCTCCTAAACCAAATATGCGAGCCATGCCGAAATCAGATATTTTGGGATTCAAATCTTCGTCAAGTAATATATTGCTCGCCTTTAAATCACGATGTATTACTTTGAGTCTCGAATACTTATGAAGATAGAGCAATCCTTGAGCAATGCCTTTAATAATGTCAAATCTTTTTTCCCAGTCTAGTGCATATGTTCCACTAACATCTGTCTTGGAGTAAAGATGCTTCGTGTTAATTAATAAGAATTTACACTAAAAGGTTCATATAGTTTTGTGTTAAGAAAAGGAAATAAAAACATACCAAAGAGATAGAAGTCTAAGCTCTTGTTGGGCATATACTCATAGACCAATATTCTTTCATCTCTCTGAATGCAGAATCCTAAAAGCCTCACAAGATTAGTGTGTTGGAGTTTGGCCATGAGTTTAGCTTCGTTCTTGAACTCTATTAGCCCTTGTCCTGAACTTTTAGACAGGCGTTTTATTGCTACCACTTGTCCATCAGTTAATGTTCCCTGAAAGTATTATTATTACTATTATACAAAATTCTTAACTTCTTCTTAGAGTAAATTATCATTTTGGTCCCTAAAAGATATAATTTGTCTAAATTTAGTCCTTGAAAGTTGAAAATGCTGAATTTAGTCTCTGGCGGTGAGCCTTGGAGCAACGGTAAGATTGCTACCATGTAACCTAGAGGCCACGGGTTCAAATTCTGAAAACAGCCTTTTTGCTTATAGGGGTAAAACTACGTACATATGACCCTCCCCAAATCCCATCTGGTGAGAGCCTCGTGCATTGGGCCACCCTTTATGTTAATGGAGATTCCCATGGGCTAAATTGAGACAAATTGCATATTCAGGGACTAAATTGTGATAGATTGCATCTTTCAGGGATCAAAATAATAATTACTCTAACTTGTTATCTACGAAGTTTAAAATGTTAAATTAAATATGAAGGACTTAATTACCTTATAAACAGGACCAAAACCACCCTCTCCAAGCTTATTAGCATTTGAGAAATTGTCTGTGGCAGCTACAATACTTTGAAAACTGAATATTTCAACATCATTGCTTGTCTTCCCATGTCTCTCAAATTTTTTGGCCATTGAAAGCATTGCATTACCTCCAATTTCAAGTAATATCTTCTTCTGCCTCATTTTTCTTTCCACTAGTAATGTGACATTAAAGTATATAAGTTACAAAAAGTCTTAATCTCATAACATATTAGGAAATTATTACAAAGAAGATAGATAGATAGATACCTTTTTCTTTATGTTTTCTCCAAAAGGAAACGCAAAAGTAGCATATAAGAGGTATTGCGAGAACAGCTCCAATACCAGTGATAAGCCATATCCACCACCTGTTTGCTACAATGCACAAAATTGTGATTTTTTTCAGCTCAGAAAAGTTAAAGTAACACAATTTTAATTAATTACTGATAGTTCAAATTCTATATATAGCAGGTATCTGAAAATAATCACAAAGAGAAAATTAGCATTCTCTAGGCATTATTTATGATTCTTCCTTTTTCTTACTACTCATGTATTTTGACCATCTTTTCTTCAATAATATTGAAGTAGCCAATACTTGTTTCAATTTGGATTAGAGTAAATTACTATTTTGATCTGCGAAAGATTTTACTTGTCCCTAAATTTGACGTTTTCATAATTCATATTCAAGGACTAAATTGAGACAAGAAAAATCTTTTTACAGACCAAAACAATAATTTACTCTTTTGATTACCAAAAGAATCGGCCGGGGAAATGATTTCTGATACCAATTTTACAGGACATACAACATGTAACACAATTACTTTTTCAGTGATATCTATGTTGTTGGAGTATGGGACAATTGCTGCTACACTTTGAAGTTTGAACAACAATCTCTTCTTCAACAATTGCCCTCCTAGGAACCGAATCCGTGTCCTTGGCTCTGATACATCAAACTCTTACTACTAAGCCAAAAGCTAAAGCAACTAGTCAAATTGCAGTTTAACTATGACTTTGCCCTACTTAGCCTCGGCCACGGGATGTCGGGACACAATCTGTAACTAAAAAAATTAGCATTGCAGGTTGGGAAAGTAGACATACCTCTGTGTTTAACAACATAAATCGCCTGCCCTTTTCCCCCATGACCTTCAACAAACTTACTTCCTTTCCCCCATATCTGGCAACCAGTTTTATTAGCCTCATTCACAGCTGCATAAGCCTCACAAGAACAATTCTTCCTACACATCATCTCACAACACTGCACACCAAGGTTCCCACCATCATAGACAACCTTAAAACCATCAATAGACATAGAACCAAACCGTTGCTCAAACCCATCATCATCATCATGACTACTTCTCTTGCATTTGGGATCACTTTGCTGTGTACACATAGCACTAATTTCAATGGCAGTACTAAACCCACTCACTTCATCATAGTACCTTGTCCACAAAGCCAAACCTCCATAGTTAGGCGAATTATTCACAACAGGGAGCACTTGAGACACAAACAAATCAGGAGAAACATAGCCACTGGATGAAGCTGCTGGAGAAGCAGGCAAACCCAAGAAAATTTCCGCCTTTTTCAATGAAGTGACCCATTGGTTCCATATATTCACAAAGGGATTAGGGTTGGCTTGCGAGAATTCACAAGAAGGGTTGTTGTAGAATTTCACAAAGACATAGTCAAAAAGACCCGTGTCAAGAGCAGAAGCAAGAATTGAATCTGGGAATAGACATTGAGGTGAAGCAGATAAGCACACATTTGGATGGGACTTGAGGTCACGTGCTAGGTCCTTCAAGTATGGCGTGAATTCCTCTATAGCAAAATCTATTCCATCTAGAATGGAACCTCCAAGTGGGCGTGATTGTGAAGAAGAAGAAGAAGATGACGAATTTCTATATAAGAAATTGTTCCATAAGTAATCAGAGAGATTCAGGGCATCTTGAGGGGAAGTGAGATTGTAAGTCCCAAATCCTCCCCCAATGGAGAGAATGACCTTGATGCCTTGTTTTTGACAGTATGTGATTTGTGAAGCGAGTTGGGTGCAAGAAGATGAAGGGTCACCACCACAGTGAGTTGTGAGGTTGAGAAGAGGGGTTGAGAAGTTACCGAATCCGGAGAGGAAGGATATGATGACGAAGGAGTATTTTGCTGATGCACATGTTTGTGTGAGGTTTGCCTCATTGGTGATGCCGTTTTGACCCCAGTAAACGGCAACGTCGTTGGATTGGGAGGAGGTGGGGATTTGGGTTAGGAAGAGGATGAGGAGGAAGAGAGAAGAAGGGGGTTGAAGGGTTTTGGTGATCATCTTGTTGATTTTGTTTTAGTGGTAATGGTAATGTGGGTTGGGTTATGTATGTATTTTGGATTAACATATGAATTAGTATGATGATGATGATGATGAAGGAAGTCAATGGTGTGTGATGTAGCAGGTAAACGAAGGGGCGACGTGTTTTAATTAAATTTGCTCTCTTTCTTTTTTTTTTTTTTTTGTTATCTCTATTATATGCCTTTGTTCTTTTTTGACAATTCCAAAAGTAATTGGAGAGAGACAATTCCAACTCATGTGACCTGATTGGGTATGGTTCATGATTTTATTTTATTTTTTATGCTGCTCAATTGAGGTAGTCAAGGAGCTAGACAGTGGATCCTCACTAAGGCTGTGTTTGGTAATAAAAAAAGGTTTTGCTAATTAGCATGTTTAGAACATTCTTTAAGGTTTTCTTTTAACTAATGAAAAGGCCTTAAAAAATGTGTTGGTTGATTTTTTATTAACTTCAAAAAAAGTTATTCCCTCTCTACCAATCAACAAAAACCTTAACAAGTGCCCTAGGGCACTTGTTAGATAAACCTATAAAAAAAAGTTGGGCTAAAGTACTATTTTGGTCCTCAATGTTTGCATGAAGTTTAATGTTGGTCCTCAAAGTTTTTTTTTGTCGATTTTGGTCCTCAAGCGTAATACCGTTAACTTTTGTCGTTAATTGATGACGTGACATGCTTATGTAGCACACCCTCTCTCCTACATGTCATATTTTAATGACGTGGCATGACACATCACTGGCACGTATCATATTTTAAAATGATGATGATGAAAGAGAGAAGCTGATGATGTGGCAATATGGAGTAATGTGTCATATCACGTCATTAAAATATGACACGCAAGAGAGAGGGTGTGCCACATAAACATGCTACGTCATCATTTAACGGTAAAAGTTAATGGTGTTATGCTCGAGGACCAAAATCGACAAAAAAAAAACTTTGAGGACCAACATTAAATTTTTGAAGGACCATCATTAAACTTCATACAAACATTGAGTATCAAAATAGTATTTTAGCCAAAAAAAGTTGGTGCAATCCCTCTTACATTTTTTCTATCAAACAAATTTACTTTTTGCAATGTGATAAAATAATTATGTTTATGTTTTTATTTTTTTATCCACTTTTATTCTATTTACACTTTTAATATAAGGGTAAAATTGTCATTTTATCAATTTTTATTTCATTCACATCACATTGACATGACATTTTTATTCACTCCAAGTTTCAACATTCTCATTTTCTCACTCATTCCCCCTATCAAAATAATTTTTTTGTAATTGTTGATAGAGTGAAGAGAAAAAGATTTTCTTTTTTCTATCTCTCTCCACTAACAACTATATATAAAAGTACTTTTAAATTTTAACTCAACCTACTTTAAGTTTAGGTTGGGTTTAATTATATGACTTCTTTTAAAAATATTTTATATCATATAAAATATTATAAGCTTTGTTGATATTAATATTCTTTTTAATATTATACTTTTATAAATCAATTTGTAATATTATTATATATATAAATAAAAGGCAAAAGTACCTTTCTTACCCCCAACGTTTGGGAGTCCTGTCAGTTTCGCCCCTAACATTTTTCGCTGTCAATTGTACCCCTAACGTTTTACGTTTCTGCCAATGTCAACCTTTTCACTAACACCGTCAAATATTTAACAGTTTTTGCTGACGTGGCATCCTATGTGGCAAAACGTTTTTTTTTTCTGTCAGTTGTAACCCTAATGTTTTACATTTCTGCCAATGTCACCCTTTTCACTAGTACCATCAAATATTTAATAGTTTTTGCTTATGTGGCATCCTATGTGGCATAAATATCTGACTTGGTATATTTTTTTCCACATCAGATTTCCTACTCATCTTTTCCCCATCAAAGTGGTGTCGTTTTGACCTCGACCTATTCCTTCTAAAATATAACTCAAACGCACGCGCTATTTTGCTCATAAAAACATCGAAGCAGTTATCCATTCTCTATTTTAGGATAACGTCTCCGACAAAGTAGAGAATGGGTAACGTCTCCGATGTTTTTATCTGCAAAATGGCACGTGCGTTTGAGTTATATTTTAAAAGGAATATGGTGAGGCTAAAACGACACGGTTTTGATGGGAAAAAGATGAGTAAAAAATTTGGTGTGAAAAAAAATATGCCAAGTCAGATATTTTTGACACATAGGATGCCACATAAGCAAAAACTATTAAATATTTGATGGTGCTAGTGAAAAGGGTGACATTGGTAGAAATGTAAAACGTTAGGAGTACAATTGACAGAAAAAAAAAACGTTTTGCCACATAGGATGCCACGTCAGCAAAAACTGTTAAATATTTGATGGTGTTAGTGAAAAAGGGTGACATTGGCAGAAACGTAAAACGTTAGGGGTACAATTGACAGTGAAAAAACGTTAGGGGCGAAACTGACAGGACCCCTAAACGTTGGGAGTAGGAAAGGTACTTTTGCCTAAATAAAATTGTTGGCTTTCTTGTGTTACTTTTTAGTGTCATAAAATATTTATTTTATAATTTAAAAATAAAATAAAATATATGATATAACGAGATAAAAGAAAAAAAAAGTAGACTAATTACGTGAAGAATTTAAAAAGTAAATAATTTTTTTATCATTTAATAGTCCTTGGTCTGTCGGGCTGAAAAATACCTTGGGAAACAAAAAAATATAATAATAAGAGTTTTATATTGTATTTTATAAATTAAAAAACAAATAAAGTGCATGAATATACATGCAAAGTCTTTAAATCATAATATGTTAATACATGAAATAAATTGTATCAAATAACTTTTTGATCAATATGTTTTAAAATCAATTTGTAAAAAACGTTTATAAAATAAAATATATGATTTTTAATATTTTAAAAAAAAGGGTCCATATTCAGTTATTCACACTCCTATTGCTTGCAGCTCATGTGTGTTCAATCCAATTACTCCTAATATCATATTTTGAAATAAGCAGGGAATAATGGTGATTGGTGATTGGTGAAGAACTAAGGTCTTTTAAAATAATTTTTATTTTCAATTTTTTTTGAGAAAATATATCCTAAAAAAATCGTTTATGTTTGGCCAATTAATTTGTATAAAAAGTCGCTTTTGCTTGTCATATATAATATAAATACTAAATATGATATTTTGAAGTTCCTCTTCTTCTTCTTCTTCTACTTCTATCACTATCAAATGACAGTAATGTGAGATTGCAGTTATCCTGTGAATAGGTTTTGGTGGGGCATTTAATGGAAAGTATATAAAATGCTATAATTGGAGACAACTTGCAAGAAACTCCAGCCAATAAATGGCAGAAATTTAATGCTCTCCATCCCTCACATCTCTACATCAAGATGGACAGGCTTCAGGATCTTCCTTGCAACTTCCAAGTTTGTCTTCAACTCTATTCTTTCACAAATTATATATTATCTATTTTGTTTTTAACAGGTGGCTGGTTGGAGTGATATGTATTTTATTTTTTGTTGAGAGAACTTTGTTCTTGTTATGAGACATTCGCTAGCTCAAACAGGATTGCTTCTAGAAGATACTTGTAAAAAATAAGGATTTGTCACTAACTTATATTTATGGAGAGCTGTCAAAATAGGTTAAATCTACTGGGCTAACTTGCATAACTCACCAAATAGATGGATTAGGTTTATATTTTTTCAGTCCCTATAATGCTAGCACTATTACTAACCCGACCTAGTTAACCTACCTATTATATAGGCCAGTCCGCATAACCCACGAGTCAGTCCGTTTAACACATTTATGTATTTTTTTTAAAAAAATTAAATTATAAGAAAAACTTAATTAAAACTTTGCCTTAGTATTTTTAATTTGTGATTGTAAGTTTATGATGGATTAGTAGATTAGTCTGTGTAAATATTGAGATAAGCCAAATTCAATATTTTTTAATCCATTTAAAATCCAACCCATTTAACCCGTGACTTGTAGTGAGCCAACTTATATGAACCTGGTTGGCCCACTTTTACACATCATGAGACCCACGCGTGTGTTTTCATTAAACAACCCAACAAGACAATGTCAATTTTCGCCCTAAACAGTGAAGGGAAAAAAAAAATCCCAGATCGGAAAATTCGAAGCACAAATCTTATCAAAACAAACAGCACAAAGCAGCAAAACAAAACATAAATCATTGCGTAATTTCGTTTGCACTTGCTTTAAATGGCATGAAGGAAACGTTATGAGCAAGTTTAGTAACTATATCATATCCAAAAGTTGAATCACAAGGAACAAGGAAATCCAAAATGTTCCATTTTCAAAAAGCATAGCATATATATAAGAAATTAATGTTTTCGACAAAAATAAAATAATTAAAAGATGTTTTAAACTCTAATTTTTTAAAATAAACAAAACTACTGATTTTTTTTTATAAATACATAAAAAGAATACTAATATGAATTCTCAAAATTAATTTTATAAGATAGTTCTAAATAATGGAAGACGAAACAACATTCCTCTCTTTGACCAGTAATTTAAAAATTGAGTTGCCTATGCAGATTGAAGCAACTTTTTTTAATTATTGCATCATAATGTATATAAGCTTCAAGGACCACTTTGAGTAGTAATTTCATATGATAAAATGATTAAATGGACCACTTTCAAGGAAATAGCCTAATTCATAGAATTACAGAAAACATATTTATTGTTAAACGTACATTGTACAACCTTGAGGTCATCACAAAGTCAATGATACTGATCAAGCCAATGCGAGTTGACTTGTCTGATCACATTCTGTCCATAACAATTATTTGGCTTCGGTTCGATTCCAGTTGATCCTTCATTTGGTGGATATGTAAAAACCCCTGTAAGTGCTCTTTAAGCTTACGAGCCTGACCTGACCATAAACTGGAAAGTCATCCCCTAACCTAATTTTATTTTCACCAAAAATACATGATACTGATAATTTCTAATTCCATAGCTAAAGTGATGTAATCTTACAGTTTTCATATACATTTCAGAAACTAGAAATATAACTAATTAAGTTTCCAATTATCTAATAATTGTGTACATACATACATACATACATACATATTAATGGTACAATTATCTTGCATCCACTGTAGAGATTGTTACATCATTTATGGAATGATGGTCTTGGCTTCTCTCATGAAACTTTGGCTCTTCCACAACTACACTGACAAAGAAAGCTGGTTGCTTTGGCTGTGGAAGTTGAATATTCTCATTTGATAGGAAAGAGACAACATCTAACATTGAAGGTCTATCTATTGCTTGATCTTGTACACACAAGAGCCCAATATGAATACTTCTAAGCACTTTGTTTTCAGTACTTGATTCTTTAATTTCTGCATCTACTAACTCTAAAGCTTTAACTTCATTCCAGAGCTTCCATGCCTATAATAATCAGAGTGTTATAGAAGAATTTGAGAAGTTAATTAGTAGAATATGAATTTCAGGAAATGGATGTTTTAGAAACTTACGTATCCTATGAGATTGAGCGTATGATTTGAACTATAGAGACCGTTATTCTTCTTGCCGCTAAGAATCTCTAGTAGTAATACACCGAAGCTGAACACGTCTGTTTTGATCGACACAACACCGTTCATTGCATACTCAGGAGACATATAACCACTTAAGAAATAACAAAGTAAATGAATGTTAGAATCCAAAATCAATCGAAGTCATATGAAAAATACGGAAAAACAATGGGTGTTCCTCTTTTTATACTTACTATGTTCCAACAACTCTGTTTGTGTTTTCTTCGGATCCTCTCGGACCAAATATTCGCGCCATGCCGAAATCAGATATTTTGGGGTTCATTTCTTCATTGAGTAATATATTGCTGGCCTTCAGGTCACGATGTATCACTTTTAGTCTGGAATACTTGTGAAGATAAACTAATCCTTGAGCAATGCCTTCAATAATGCGGAATCGTTTTTCCCAATCAAGTACACTCCTTCTATTTGCATCTGTGGTAGAGTAAAGATGCTTATTAATATAAAAATCTTAACTTTAAAGCTTTCATATTTTTGTTAAGGGACAAAAGAAGACATACCAAATAGATAGAAGTCTAAGCTCTTGTTGGGTAAGTATTCATAGACCAATATTCTTTCATCTCGCTCAATGCAAAACCCTAAAAGCCTTACAAGATTAGTGTGCTGGAGTTTGGCCATGAGTTTAGCTTCATTCTTAAATTCTGTTAAACCTTGTCCAGAACTTTTCGAAAGACGCTTTATTGCCATCTCTTGCCCGTCATTTAGTTTTCCCTGAAGTATAATTATATAAATTTCTGGTCTAAATAAGTAAAAATGTCATGTCAATATAAGTGTGAAAGAATTAATTACCTTATAAACAGGACCATAACCACCCTCTCCAAGCTTATTAGCATTTGAGAAACTGTTTGTGGCAGCTACAATGCTTTGAAAACTGAAAATTTCAACCTCATTGCTCGTCTTTCGACGTTTCTTACTATTTTTGGCTTTTCCATATGCCATGGAAAGCATTGCATTACCTCCAATTTCTTTTATTATCTTCATTTGCTTCATTTTCATATCCACTTCTTCTTTGTATTTTCTCCACAAGGCAAAGCAAAAGTAGCAGATCAATGGCATTGCTAAAGCAAATCCAATACCAATGATAAGCCATATCCACCACCTATTTACTGCAAATCACAAATATATGATTTTCATGTCAGGAAAGTTAGAGAAGAGACTCAAGAGAGTCTACAATCTAGGTATTACTATTAGTGCAAATACTATGCTAGGTATCTACTACAATCAGCATTCCATATGTGTTATATTATGTACTCTTTTGATAATTTCTTCTTTAATAATATTTGTAAATATGAAACTCTGAAGTTCCTCTTCATCTATACTCTATCAGATAGCAGAGGAAATGCCAACATTGGTTCTAGTGATTGATACTCCCAAGGAGAAATGATTGCCAAAAAATTAGCAGTGTAAATGATTTTTTATATCAATTTTACACTGCATATGTTAGGGTTACATTTCCAAATGATATTATTCCTGAATAATAAATACGAATATGACGACACGTAACTCCAAAAAATGGATGTTTTTTTTTGTCTAGATCAAGGTATCCACTGTCGAGCACAGTGACTAATCCCCTCGTTGAATTGTAGGCACCTCGAAGGGTGATCCTATTCTAAAAGAGCTCCAAAATCATAGGGGATCTTAGGTATGTAATCTTAACACACTACTCTCTCTAACCACCAGATCAACCCCAAATGATATTCCTAACTAATAAATATGAATATGACGACATTTAATTCAAAAAATGATCTTGAACGTATTCTAAAAGAGCTCTAAATTCATAGGGGATTTTTGTTATAAAAGGTTACAAGACTCTTTCAACCTTAAAATGACTTGGGCGTCAGAGTTCACGATGGAACCCTATGCTCACTCGTGCCTCTGATACATTCTTGTTTTACAAACTTCCACAACCCAGATGATCTGACCACCAGATCAACCCATAATGGTATTCCTAACCAATAAATATGAATATGACAACACCACTTAATTCAAACAATGGATGTTGAACCTATTCTAAAAGACCTCCAAAACCATAGGGGATTTTTGTTATAAAAGGACTTTAGGTATGTAATATTAAGACACCACTCTCTCTTACCCTAAATTGACTTGGGAATTGGAGTTCACGATAGAGCCCTATGCTCTCTCATTCCTTTGACCCTATCTTGTTTTACAAACTTTCATAGCCTAGATGATTCGACCACCACCATATCAATCCCCAGTATGTAAAACTTTTATTTTTATCACTAACATACAAAATCTGCACTTCAAAACAATCAAAGCATAATTATTAGCCCACTTCATGATGGAAAATTAGACATACATACATACCTTTGTTTTTAACAACATAAATTAGCTTCCCTTCTGCCCCATGATCTTCAATGAAACTACTTCCTTTCCCCCAAATCTGGCAACCAGAATTATTAACCTGATTCAAAGCTGCATAAGCCTCACAAGAACAATTGTTCCTGCATATCATCTCACAACATTTCATATCATTGCTCTCCTCCATCTTGTAAACCACATAACCATCCCTCTCCATATAACCCAAACGTCCCTTGAATCCACCGTCGCGCCCCCGGCATTCCAGAGTACTTCCCTGTGTGCTGCACAATGACTTAATCTTAACCTCAGTACTATATCCACTCAGTTGATCATAGTACCTTTCCCACAACATCACACCTCCGTAGTTTTGTGACTTCTTAATAGCAGGAAATACCTTAGAAATCAACAAATCAGCAGGAACAAACCCAGTCACAGTGGCTTCCCGAGAAGCAGGAAAAGTGGCAAACATTTTGGTCCCATAAAACCATTGTGCCCAACGATTCCATGTGTACAAAAAAGCATCAGAGTTGGCTTCACTATACTCACACGAAGGGTTATTGAAGAATTCCACCCAAAGATAGTCAAAAAGCCGCGTATCAATGGAAGTCCCAAATGTGGAATTATCAGGAAATGGGCATTCTGGGGTTGCAGCTACATACACTTTCTGCGCCACAGTGCTGAAATTCCTCAAATAACGCGCAAGATCCTCCACGTGAGTGATGGATTCCGGCAGATAGAAACAGATTCCGTCAATGACCGCATCCCCAAATGGCCGCGAGACAGAGCTCCCACCCAAGAAATTGTTCCACAAGTAATTGGAAAGGCTCTTGAAGTCGTTCGAGGAGGCTCGATTGTAATCGTCGTCCCCCGCGCCGACGCAGAGGATGACCTTGATCCCTTGTTTCTGACAGTACCCGATCTCTTTGCCGACGGCGGTGCAGGAAGACGAAGGGTCACAGTGACCTGCGAGGTTGAGCTGCGGGGTTTGACCATTGCCGAAGGCGTAGAGAATGGATATGACTACAATGGAGTACTTGCCGGTGGCGCAGGTCTCTTGGAGAGTCCCTTCGTTGCGGTTTTGGCCCCAGACGATGGAGATTTCGTCGGACTCGGAGGTGGGGATTTGAAGGAGGAAGAGGAATAAGAGAGGAAGGAGAAATTTGGGCATTTTTGGAGTGTTTTTGTGGTGAATTGTTGTGTTCAAGTTGATTCATCTGTGAATGAAATAGTTAGTTAGGTGGGAGTTGAGGGGGATGACTTTGTGATATCCACGACGGACCAAGTCAATGTTACGACTTACGACTCAAAAAGAGTAAATTAATGCGTACGCGGTTGACATAAATCCAAATCCTAATCTCACAAAAAGTTTTAGCATCCTTCACCTATGGACTTTGAATTCCTTTGAAACAATTTGAATTTTCACTATCAGTAGTCACAAGCAGATTTTTTTCACTTCGGTATCTGCATGTTTGATAGAGAATGAGTAAAAGTGAGCTCAGAGTTGAGCTGAGTTGAAATTTGGCGAGGTTTTGATATATTTGGTAGGTGGTAAGGTGAATAAAAAAAAAACCTTCCTTCATGAGAAGTAAGTAAGGTTACTTGTGTGTGAGGAGGGAAATTGTGGTAAGGTGAGGTAAGGTGATGTTTAAAGACCAAAATGCCCTTAAAAAATTTGTGGCTTTTAAAAATGTAAGGGTAAGAAAGGTATTCCATACTTTTATCTTCTATTTCCCTGTCTTCTTCCCACCATACCAAACAATAATACTTTTACATTCCACTTCCATTTCCCTGCATACCAAACATACTTTTTATCACTTACTTTCACTTTCCACTAAAATACTCACAGGATACTAAACGCCACCTAATTCTGCATTAATTTTTCAGATTGCACTTTTGTTAGTCTTGCTTAAGGGAAAATTTCATTGCAAGATCAACTTTATTATATGATATTGAAGATTCGGCTGTAAAAAGTTAATATGAGCATAAATTTAATATAACTGAAATAAGAATGTTGTATTAGATGAGTGGTTACACTAAAATGATTGTATTACAGAGAAAGTTGAGGTAACACCTATTGTAAAAAAAATAGTTGAAACACACTCCAGATTATTTGGTCATATATAAAGAAGGCCATTGGATGCTCATATACGTAGAGTTGACCAAATGGAAGATAGCCAAATAACTAATGACAGGAGGAGACAAAAAAAAACAAAATAGGAGAAACTATTAAGATGGATTTTTTTTTATTAATTATCTAACTATAGAAATGAATAAATACAGAACATCTTAGCGTCGTTTGATTCATATAGTCAACCTCATCTATTAGAAAAATGCTTTGATTGTTATTGTTGGGCCTTTGTTAGTCTCCTAAAATATTACTGCACCCTATTCATTAGTATTTAAGAGGGCTTTCTCTTACTATAATTTTCTTTGAAAAAAAGGAGTAAATTACAATTCCTGACACACACTAAGTTTTTACAATATTATGAAAATGTTAAATTTAATTATTAAAAGATATTTTGTGTTGGGGCGAGTCTATGATGCAACTTGTTGCATACATGCAATAATTTCGGCCGATATGATTGTGGAGTGTGAAAAATTACATTGCATCTCAAGTCATCCTACCCACATATTACAATCATATCGATCAAAATTACATTGCATGCATGCAACAAGTTATATCATAGACCTACTACTTGTGTTGGTATTGCAATTTCCTTCATACATTTCATGTTTTTTTTAATTTCTATTGTTTGTCATAAAATTGCGATACAAAATATATTTTAAAGATTAAAATTTAATATTTTTACGATTCAAATATTAAGGTAGGACAGCTGAAAATTTGTTAGAGGCTAATTTTTTGGTGCTAAATTTAATATTTCTTCATTTATGAATCAATAGTTAAGTAGGCAGGAAACTAGGAGTTTTTTTTTTTTTTGGATAGGAGGAAACTAGGAGTTGAGCGGATAAGAATGACTTTTTATCGACGACCAAGTCAATACTCAATATTTCATAGTCATGCTAAGATTAGAGTCTTAAGATAAGAGTAAAAAATGTTTTTGGTTTCTAAAAAAAATTTATTTATCACAATTTAATTCTTAAATTATCAAATTTTGTCAATGAAAAAGTTCACTTGTTTCAATTTATGCATGCCATGAGTCAAAAAGATACTAAATTAGTAAAGTTAGTATTTAAAAGATACTTGTATTGTAATTTACCCTCCAAGTCATATTTTTTTGAGTAAATTACACTGCCCTCCCTTGAGAGATGTTGAAATTACATTGCCCTTCTTTGAGAGATCAAAAGTCATTACACTTTGATCCAAAACATCATTCTCGAATAAAAAAAGTCTAAAAAGTCAATTTTTTTTCAATTTCCAATACAATAAATATTCATGACTAAATTACCCTCACAAAAGAATAAAACTCTATAAAATGTGACCTATACTTACTTTCATCCTCTTATAATAACATTGTTTCATTTTTTATTGTCTTTTTTTATTTTATTAATATTTAGAGTAATTATTATTGTTAACATAATAAAATTCTAAAAAAAAAGTCTGTAACTTCAAATAATTTACAAATTTTTATATTAATAATGTAATGTAATATAAAATATCTATTATTTTACTTTTTTTATAATACCTATTATTTTACTTAATTTTCAACAATTAAGTTTAATATATATATATATATATATATATATATATATTATATAATAATAAAATATATCAAAAATATTTTGTTAGGTGTACTAGAATTCAGTTTTATAAATTTCAATAAAGTATAACTTATACAGTTTTTATCTTGTGTGAGGATCAATTTAGTCATGAATATATCTCTCAGGGGAGGGCAGTGTAATTTACTCTATTCTTTTATAGGGACAAAATTGTAATATAAAGTATTTTTCATGGGTTAAAATGCTTTTATGATTTAGAAATTGAAAATTGAGATAATTCAGGATTATATTTAATATTTTTATAATTCAAAAATTAAATTAAAATAATTAAAATTTCTTAGAAATTAAATTTAATATTTATATAATTTAATGATTAAATTGAAACAAGAATAATTTAGTCTAACGTTAATGCAAGAGTTCCTTCTGATTTAGAATAAGGTTATTTTCTTTCTTACATCCCTTGAATTGATATCCAATTTCCTTCTTTATAACTTTTTATAATAAATAATACATCTAAATTCTTCAATATGCACCCGCCAGTCTCTAGAATAAATTAGGTCTGAATTAAGTGAAGTAAATCCACATAAAGTTATACTGTTTATTGGCTGCAACAAAATTACATTGCAACCGATCAACGGTCTAGATTCTAGACAATGGATCAAATGTGAAGTTACTTCACCTTATCTATTTTCGGATAAACTCGGTTCGAATTTTTTAAGAGAGATACCTGTATTTAGTATTTGAAAATATTCTAAATAGGATTGCCTTCAATACAACTATAACACCTAGGACTAAACAGCAATTCAAACTATCCCGCCAACCTACCAAACAATCCAACCTGAACTATTACGATTCGGTTAATGGATTTTGTGTTTACGAATCCGTTCAGACCACCTCAAACCGCCAACCCGCTCATTCTAATTTTTTTTTTTAAATATTCACTTGAAATATGGACGATCTTTTCATATTGTTTAACTTCGTTTTTTATAGTTTTTCTACTCTTTTTTTTTTACAAAATACTGTAAGTGTATTACATTTAAATGAATATGTGTTCTTTATATCTACGCTAAGTCATCCCATCACAAATATTTTTTAGCAACAATATTCATTTTTTTCTTAGTTCTCGTCAAATGTCATTCTACATATTATATCAGTATTGATGTGGTAAGTTAATTAAATTATTTTTTTAAACATATTAAACCTATAATTCAATCCATTTTTTTTTTGGTAAGCTACATATTTTGTCTTATGAATCCAATTTCTCAACCTCTTATATGCTTGCACATTGAACCCACATAAAATAAAAATTTGTTCATTAGAACTTTTTAGCTGGAATGTGGATGACGCATAGAATAAAAAAAATAGAAAAAGTTAACTTGTCAATTCGAACCAATCCGATCCACCGATAAATGATTTGGATTAATTGATTCATTTTCAACGACTTCGGATCAATCCAATCCGATGTTATTTTTTATCGGTCTGAATCATTTTGTTTCAACCCGAACTAAACTAGTCCGTAAGCAACTTAGTAATACGGTAGGAGTGAAAGAAAATTCTTCAATCGGCATATAGGACAATTTTGCAAAATTTGAAAGTATAAAATGTTGAAGTTAATGATTAAGACGCACATTTTTTTTACTCAATAATTGTGTGCAGTTTCTTTTGACACTTTTATTATAATCCTTGATACGATTTGCAGAAGATAGAGACTTGTCATACAATTGACCCACTGAATTCAAACCATATTGTTAACACTGCACATCAACTTATGGCCCACTCAAGAAAAATTGCATCTTCAAAGTGATACATATTAGAAATTAGTGTTGCATATTATTATTATTATTTTAATTTGGACTTAATTTATTAGAATTTTGTTTTAATTGAAAGAGTCAAAATATTATTTAGTCTTTGAATTGTTGGTTAAATTACTATTTAGTCTTTAAATTTGACAAAAATACTATTTAGTCTTCGAATTTACAATTCTGTCAACTATTTAGTCCCTGAATTTTACAAAAATACTATTTAATCTCCGAATTTGCAACTCTGTCAACTATTTAATCCCCGAACTTGGCAAAAATACTATTTAGTTCTTGAATTTACAATTTTGTCAACTATTTAGTCCACTGACTATTACCCGTTAAATAACCAGCTGACGTGGCCTTTAAATGTTGATGTGGCATGTGAGATAGCATGTGCCCAGGCACTTCACGGTGCCACATCAGCATTTAACGACGACATCAGCTGGTGCCTGGTTATCTAACAGGTAACGATCAGGGGACTAAATTGCAAATTGAGGACTAAATAGTTAACAAAGTTGTAAATTTGGGGACTAAATAATATTTTTGTCAAATTCAAGAACTAAAGAGTTGACAAAATTACAAATTTAAAAACTAAATAGCATTTTTGCAAAATTCAAAGATTAATAGTAATTTGACCAATAGATACTAAATAGTAGAGCTACATCTTATCTCCTATTTATAGGAAATGATTTCATTTGACTGTTCTAACTCTTTTTTGGTTCTTACTATCATGTAGCAAAGTATCCATAAGAATGAATTTGATGATTAATTTTTTGAGTACTACAGATTTATTACTGAGAGCGACCTTCGCAACGGATAACGTTGCATTCCCATTTCTCCTGAGACCGAATTCAGAAGACGATAGTTAAAAAAACACAGATCACTTACTGTATCAGACCGCATATCACATTGATATATGACTATTCCAACTCTAATCTCAGTGGAGGCCTTAACACGGCGAGGAATTTAATCAATTTATTAACCGACATCACAGCTGGAATAGTGACTCTTGGTGACACATTCAACCTCAAGACATCACTTTGGGAAAAATGACTAAAATATCATTTTGGATTCATATGGTGGGTAGTTTTCTCGATTGCGTCTCTCATTATTCGATTTATTATTAATTTAAGTTTCTATATTTGGGTCTTGTTTAAATAACTCATAATTATGATGGTTTTGATATTTAGTGTTGATTGAGTAAAAGGCCAACTAAGTTTCAATTTTTTTTCTTTTTTTTTTTTTGATAAGCGGGAAGGCCTGAAGGCTAAACAACACAGACCTTAGAGGTACCAAGACTCTAAATCGTTAACAAGAGCATAAATGCAATCTTTGGGAGGGTTTAGGGACCAACTAATTGGAGGAATGTACTGAAGTTCAGTACTAACGTACCTCTGAACATCTATTCGGTAGGTACTCTATTCTCCTTAAACAAGGAATCAGGTTCGAATTTTGCGTATGGAAAAATCTCTGTTGGAAGAGCTCTATTTCCGTTCGGGACCTTAACTAGCTCGAACAAAATTACCTTCCAAATTTTAGTTTGTTTTGGTGGTGTAAAATAAGTAGGTTTTTTAAATCTATTTTGTTCCCCAACTTTTGTTGTGGTTATTTTTTAATTTGATTCTAGTTCTTATCTTTATTTGTGAGAGTTTCATATTTAATTACTAGATGGCTTTAGATATGATAACTAAAGTTTGTTTATTGTTTTTGTGTGTTTCTTTTCTTTGGTGAAATTTTTCTTGACAAGCATGTGTTTTTGGATCCATGATCTGTGACTTATAGAGTTATAATTTGTGGATCTTCTGTCAAAAAATTTTTACTCTTTCGTCAAGTTGTTAGAAGAATCTATGTCACTTTCAACTATAAAGATTACTTCAGATCTAATATGCAGAAAGTATACAAACATCAACTTTGTTGGTGGCACCAAAAATAGTGAAATTTATCATTCTAAATTTATCTTACAAATGAGACCATTTGAAATTTTAATTTTTTTTTTTTATAGTTCAACAATGTTATTTACAAATTTATATGTTTTTTTTTTAAATGTTCACATCATGGGAATCGTTGTTTATTTAGACGATATTAAGATAAAGGAACCAAATTGATAATAAATCAAATTGAAAAAGGAGAATATACGAGGATTGAATTGAGAAAATTATTATTATATACGAGGAACCAAAATGTCACTTTAGTCCTTGCAAAAATTTGTCACAAGCTTCGAGATAGAACATATTATATAATACTTTGTTATTTAGACTCCAATCAAGTCGAAGATTAAATTATTAGCAGTTCAATAAACATAAATGTTTGGATGCAATTTCTAGAAGCTACTAAAATATTTCAATTTGTGTGACATATGTGCTAAAAGTATTACATGTGTAAGTGCTAGTTTATCTAATCATTGTTGAAATAGTTAACGTGTCTCTATCACTTTTATTATATTAATTCTTTCATTTTAATTTTTTTTTATAAAAATCATTAAAACTCTAATATATTGTAGAGAAAATTAAATGGTATTTACAATAAGAAAACTCTAATATAATAATACTGAAGAATAAATTCTAATAATTGTTGAATTAGGTAAACAAAATGTAAGTTCAGCTGATCCTATTTTTTCAGGATGAAAAATCTCACCGTCCGGGTGTTGCCAATAGAGTTGTTACTCTTATATCTCGTGCATATTAGATCTGAAGTAATTTTTAAAGTTGAAATTGTCGTAGGCTTTTTCAACAACATGATGAACGAGTGAAAATTTTTTAATATAGATGATTCATAGATTTTAGATATGATTATAACAAATCTTGACTTCAGAATCACCTGATTGTCAAAAAAATTCACAAAAGAAAATAAATATAAAAATAAAAAATAAAACAAGCTCCACTTACTAGATGTGGATCGATCTAACAATGGGAGACTACACTCTCATAAGGGAGGACTAAAAAACTCAGAAGTAAATCTGGAAAAAAATCACCACAAAAATTGGGGACTGAATATCTACCTTATTTATGAAACGTAACGATGATAACAAAAGAAGAAGAAAAATAGGGAGGGGTTACCAAATTTTTGACAACTCCCATTGAAGAACGAACACAGAGAAAAAAGAGAAAGCCGCTAATTATTTCATTCTAATAGTTCAAACATATGTGCTAAATATATAATAAATTAAGAAAAATTTGCATAATATTATAAAATGTTTATTTATTGATTTACATTTAAGTATTGATATATAAATTTACTTGCTGCAAGTTATATTTAGAAAACATGACTAATTAAATGCAAATTTATGGTTAAAATTTTTAACTTGTTATTATAGTTTGGTATTTAAGGTGGGTTTGTATAGATGGAAGGGGTCTATCTGTGCTTTATTTGAGTACCATGTGGTACATAAATTTATGACAGGTCATGGTTGGTCTTGCTAATGATGTATTTATGAATTTGAGTTTATAACATCAAACTAAATTAAATTATAAATGATCGATTTTGAATGGTTCGATTTGACAGTTTAAAACTTTTAGTTTATCAAATTTGTTTATTAATAAAAAATATAATTCTGTTCAATATAAATAATAAAGAAGTATAGTAATATTTAATTTATTAACAATATAAAATTAAATTTTTAAATAGACTAAATTTAATATAATCTTCTAAAAGCAAATTTCAAACCTTAATATTTGGAGAAATAACATAGTATGTATATCTCTAACATATATATATAGATGTAAGAATTTTAACATAACAAACCCAACGTTTACCAATTTTGTTTAATTTTTGGTTCAATTTAGTTTGGTTCGATTTTGTCAGCTATTAGTTCTGTAGTTTCACATTTTAATATTTAACTAAAATTCAATAGTAGTAAACAAAACTAATTATGTACAATTACAATTGCAGAAGAATAATGAAAATGAGTGATACTATTAGTTATTACTTATCACATATCCTTTTACAGCTTTTACAAAAAGTAAAAGTGTAAAACCTTGTTAATAAACCATATCTGGACAGTTTACCAGACATATTTGACTTAAGATGAACACCTATGACTTACATATTCTGAAGAGGGATTAAAATTTATGTCATCATGTGATGAGAAAACCTGGCTTATAAGTGATCACCTAGGTGATCGGTCGCCCGACGGGCGCGAGCATGTTCACCGCCAATGGGAAGGCGCGTAGCGAATTCTCATCAAGAACATGAGAAAAAAGAAGAAGAAGTAAGAGTGGTCATAAATAAATACACTCATCTAACTAATTTGGATGTGCCTCATGGCTTGGCTACAACTCTACAAAGCATCTCTAACACTAGTTTATACAAAGCATGTACAAATTTAAAATTCATTCTTGTAATTGTGTGGTACAAAATTATTATCTACCATCAATTTCAGAAATTGGCACAACATTTATGGAATTTTGTTCTTGCCACTCTTCCTGATTGTTGAAGAATGCTGGCTGCCTTGGATGGGGAAGTTGAATAGTATCATTTGATAGAAAAGAAACAACATCTTCCATGGAAGGCCTATCATATGCATGATCTTGTACACACAACAGCCCAATATGAATGCTTCTCACTATATTCTTTTGATTACCTTCTTCATTTAATGCTGAGTCTGATAACTCCAAAGCTCTTCCTTCACTCCATAGCTGCCATGCCTGAAACCCAAAATAAAAGAATTTTAAATTTACATGACAAACATATTTTAAAACAATTGAAAACTTGAAAATGAAAACTAATTTTAAGAAGTGGAAATAAAATATGAAGACTGAAAATATTTTCACAAAACAAACATGAAATCCATGAACTATAGTTGTTTAAAAAACTTACATATCCTATGAGATTGAGTGGACAATTCAAATCATAGCGACCGATATTCTTCTTGCCAGTAACAATCTCTAGTAGTAATACACCAAAACTGAATACATCGGTTTTTGTCGACACAATACCGTTCATTGCATACTCCGGAGACATATAACCACTGAAGTAATAACAAAGTAAATGAATGTTAGAATCCAAAATCAATCAAAGTCATAAAGCAAACACCAAAAGTGAATGGTTGTTTTAAATACTTACTATGTACCAACAACTCTGTTTGTGTTTTCTTCAGGTCCTTTCAAACCAAATATTCGAGCCATGCCAAAATCAGATATTTTAGGATTCATTTCTTCATCAAGTAATACATTTCCTGCCTTCAAGTCTCGATGAATCACTTTTAGTCTCGAATATTTGTGAAGATAAAGAAGTCCTTGAGCAATGCCTTCGATGATGTTAAAGCGTTTTTCCCAATCTAGTACATTCCTGCTATTTGCATCTGTTTTAGAGTAATTAAGCATGCTTAATTATTGATATTTTGACACTAAAATTATTCTAAGTGTTGTTAGGGTAATATATAGCTTACCAAATAGGTAGAAGTCTAAGCTCTTATTGGGCATGAACTCATAAACTAAAATTCTTTCATCTTTTTGAATGCAGAAACCAAGCAGCATTACAAGATTAGTGTGCTGAAGTTTGGCCATGAGTTTAGCTTCATTCTTAAACTCTTGAAGCCCTTGTCTTGAACTTTTAGAAAGCCTCTTTATTGCTACCTCTTGCCCATCGTTAAGTGTCCCCTAAAAATGTTTATTATATGAAGATTTTAGCTACATAGTTTCATATTTTAATATATGAATATAGAAAGGGAAAGAAAAAAAAGTAGTTTTTATATATTTGTTATTAGGTTCTTTAATAAGAAATAGATGGGTTCTCTTTTAAAAAATTTATCCTTATATTTTATTTTGATGGGTCCCTGAAAGATGGGAATGTCAAATTTTGTCCTTCAAAAATACAATTTGTCTCAATCTAGTCTTTGAAAGATGAAAATATCCAATTTGGTCTATAAAAGATATAATTTTTCTCAATTTAGTCCTTAGAAATCCTCGTTAACACAACTGAGAGCGATTTTTTAAGGACTAAATTGAGACAAATTATAATATTTAGAGATTCAATTGAAACAAATTGCAACTATCAATGTCTAAACTGAGATATATTACATCTCTCAAAGACCAAAATAATAATTTACATTAAAAGTTACCTTATAAACAGGACCAAATCCACCCTCTCCCAACTTATTATCAGTTGAGAAATTGTCTGTGGCAGCCACGATGCTTTCAAAAGTGAACATCTCAACCTCATCACTTTCCTCTCTCTGTTTCTTATTCCTTCTGGCTTTCCCGTACATCATGGAAAGCATTGCATTACCTCCAATTTCACGTAGTATCTTCTTTTGTCTCATTTTTCTTTCCACTAGTAATGTCACATGAAAGTATATAAGTTACAAAATGTCTTAATCTCATAACACATTTGGAAATTATTGCAAAGAAGATAGATACCTTTTGCTTTATATTTTCTCCAAAGGGCATAGCATAGGTAGCATATAAGAGGTATTATCAGGATTGCTCCGATCCCAACGATAAGCCATATCCACCATCTCTTTGCTATATAGTTCAAATGTTCAATGGAATATGAATTTCAACTCAGGTAGGTAAACTGTAAACATTGTTAAAACTTAAAATTGATTTAATTTGCTATAACTTATTTTGTTAAAAAAATTGTTTGTGTATAGCTTAACTCTACTATGATATCTTTTGGAGCTTTCTGTAATATATATATATATATATATATATATTGGGCAAAAAACACACATTCCCTGAATTTTATGTAATGGACGCAGAATTCCTATGAGTTTTCGAATTTTACACCCAACCCCTTTGAACTTTAACTTTGGGCACAAAATCTCCTTCGTTAAGAATTCTATCCATTTCTTAATAGAGTTCTGACTTGTTGCATTATTTTTTAGCTAATTGAAGGCGTTTCAGTCATTTTACAAAAAAAAAAAAAAGAACCCAATCACCCACCGAAATGCACTTCAATTAGCTAAAAAAATGCTGGCGTGGTGGAACTCTATTAGAAAATGGACGGAATTCTTAACGGAGGGGGTTTTTGTGCATAATGTTAAAAGTTTAGGGGAGCTGAATGCAAGGTTTAAAAATTCATGGGGTTCTACGCCCATAGCCTAAAAACTCAGAGAGTTCTGTGCATTTTTGCCTATTTTTTAAGACTAAAATGCATAAACTTTGCAGTATAGGGGAAATTACAAAAATGTATTGCATTGCAAATTTGCAAAGTAACAATAAACAGAAAATTGGAAATTCTCTCTGTTTTCTTGGTAAGGTCTCAAACTAGTAAGAAGCATTTAATTCTCTAATATGTAAGTTGGAATTTCCAGAAGATTGGACATACCTTTGTGTTTAGAAACATTTTTCTGCCCATTTGGCGCTGGAGATGGTATAGACGTGTTTCCTTTAACGCACAAAATGTCAAATAATCAGTAAAATAAACTCAACATACCTCATACAGGTATTCTAATGTATACAATTACAATTCAACAAAAATTTTATAAAAGGCAGTTCAGTGCACGGAGCTTAGGATTTGGGGAGAATCAGATATACGAAGCTCGAAACCTTATCCTTGGAGTCAGAGAGACTATTTCCAAGATTTGAACCTATTACCTCCAAGTAGATGAGTTAAAACGAGTTAGACTCTTTAAAATTTAGCCCTAACTAAAAACAAACTAGCCCAGTGCAGTCTTAAAAAGTAAAAAGAATAGGATCAAACTAGATTAGGACCGAATCAGCCTGTTTTAACAACTCTTACATCTAGGTCACATGACAGCAATCTTTCTGTTGCTCCAAAGCTCACACTCCCATTAAAAAGAAAATTACAATCCCAGAATACAAGAAGAAAAATTTACATTCATACCTTGGTATTGAAGAACATAAATTGTCTTCCCATTAGAACCAGAGTCTTCAATGAAGCTGCTTCCTTCCTCCCATGTCTGACAACCAGTACTATTTTTCTCATTCACCAAACTATAAGCCTCACAAGAACAATTGTTTCTACATATCATCTCACAACACAACAAACCAACATTCTCACTCTCCCAAACCTTAGAACTAGAAGTAGACATATAACCAAAACGTTCCACAAAACTACTCTCATTCCTACATGATGGTGAACTTTGCTGTATACACACACTACCATTCTCAATCACATTACTATACCCACTCACTTCATCATCATACCTCGACGTCAACATCACTCCTCCATAGTTAGGGGATTTGTTCACAAGAGGAAGCACCTGTTGGAACAACACAAAGCAAATAGACAATTGATCAAAAAGTCCCATATCCAATAACAAGAGAAATTCAAAGCATATCTGGGCCTGTTTGGTTGCTGAATTGAGATAATGGGAATAAGGAGTGGGAACGAGAAAGAGAATAATATAATTATGCTTAGTATAACAGAAAGAGAATAGAGTTGACAATAGAAATGTGAAAGGGCTACAATCACCAATTTACCCCTCTAATTAAATTTGATGGTGGCAGCGCCTATGGCGATAGGTGGTGGTGGTAGGGTCAAAATGGTCTTTTTGACCCCATTCCGGGCTTGGGATTCCCTAATTTTGAGGGATTGGATTCGAAATTTCAATCCCTCATCCTAATTAGCAACCAAACATTAGATAAGAAACTAACTGGGGTTGGTCCACTTGGTATCACTTAAACACAAGGTCTTGAGTTCTAAAGTTAATATAACTATTTACTGTCCAGTTCGGATTAGTCGGGACTAAGAAAAAAACATTAGATAGGAAACCACCTAGCCCCATTTCCTTTCCCTCCTTCAAATTCCATAAACCAAATATAGCTTGTGAGATGAGAGGACATTACCTCAGACACAAACAAATCAGGCGCAATATAGCCACTGGAAACTACATCAGCAGACGCAGGCAACCCCATGAATATAGTCGCATTCTTCAACGACGTCGTCCATTGATCCCACTTATTCACAAACGTATTAGGATTCGATTCTATATATTCACAAGTAGGATTATTGTAGAATTTCACCCAGACATAGTCAAAAATCCCTGTATCAAGAGCAGACCCAAGAATCGAATCTGGGAATAGACATTGAGGCGACGCAGACAAGTACACCCGTTGTGTTTCACTGCTATGCGACTTGATGTAACGTGCTAGATCCTCCAAGTATGGCGTTGAAGCTTCTATATCAAAATCTATCCCATCTAGAATGGAATCTCCAAGGGGGCGTGATTGTGATGATAAAGATGAAGAGTTTCTATATAAGAAATTGTTCCATAAGTAATCAGAGAGATTTAGGGCATCATTAGAGGAAGAGAGATTGTAAGTAGTACCAAAATTTCTCGCTCCTCCAATAGAGAGCATCACCTTTATGCCTTGTTTTTGGCAATATGTGACCTGTGGGCCCAACCCAGAGCATCCTGAGGAAGAAGAAGAAGAAGAAGGGTCGCAGTGAGATGAGAGATTGAGCTGTGGGGTTTGGCCATTTCCGAATCTGTGAAGAAAGGCTATGACTACGAAAGAGTACTTTCCTGTGGCACATGTGTCGTTGAGGCTTCCCTCGTTGCCGTTTTGACCCCAGTAAACGGCGATGTCGTTTGCTGCCTGAGAAGTGCCAATTTGAATGAAGAAAGGAAGGAGAAGGAGAAGGAAAGAAGAGGAAGAGGAAGATTGGAGGAGGGGTTTGGTCATTTTTTGCTCTGTTTCTTTCTTTCTTTCTCCTACTAATGGGATTTGGTTTTGATTTGAATGAATAATTCAATTTCAATGGTTGTGCCTTTTGGTTATTATGTTGGTGTTGTGGACATAGATAAGTCAAAGTCATGTGGTGGGGACGGTTGGGAAGGTTCTACTTTGACCAAGTTATAAACTTTTGCCAATTGATAATGAAAGTTGGTGGGTGTGTTTACTTAGGTGAGGTGATATCATAGTTTACATGTTTGAAAAATATTATAAAAATTTACAATGTTTTTATGTGAAAATGATTCAGGTTGGTCTATGATGCAACTTGTTGTATGGATGCAATACAATTTCAGTCGATAGAATTGTGATACGTGAAAAATTGCATTACATCTCAAGTCATCCTACCTACATGTCACAATCCTATCGGCCAAAATTGTATTGCATGTATGCAACAAATTGCATCATAGACTCACCCAATGATTCATGATTAAATATTAAAATTTTGATTCATAGAGTAATTTTAAATTTTTGTATCACTTATATTATTCTTTAAAGAGTTTTGCTAACAAGTGTCCTTATGGCACTTTTTAAAGTTTTCCATCAATCAATGAGAAGTTCTTAAAACACACGTATTTTAACTTTTCATCAACTTCAAAAAAATTAATTCTCTCTCCACTAATCAAAATCATCTTAACGTTAGATAAACCCTTCTTCAAAATGTTCACAAATCAATGAAAAGATTAGTTAGTCACCATTTGAAAATAGAAAAAATAATATTAGAAAGAGATTAAGACAGTACATTAGTACTAATTGATCAGGAGGCATTATATGTTTTATTTTATTCTTAATTTGGGTGTTGCTCTTCACATGTTCTTTGTTTTGGTCCCCTTTTTTTTTGGCCGCTTTGTTTTGCTCCTTGTGCTCTTTGAATAATGAATATCATATTTTGGAATACAGGTTGGATCAGACTGCTGAGTGCTGAGAGTATATTTTTTTTTTTAAGAATTTTATTTAAAAAAAAATTCAATATTAAATATTTTCTTAATTCTAATCGCAAAAATTAACTTTTGTTTTACTAAAATTCATATTCAAATTAGTTTAAGATATATTTAAAATGAATTTAAACAAAGTAAAATGAAATATCATAATTAATATATAATATATAACAAAAAAAATTTATTCAATCTTATTGGGAAAAGGGAATTCAATATGCTCAAATGGATGTTTTTTGTTGCAATTTACTATTTTGCCCATTTAGTCAAACCCAGAGAAGAAGAAAAACCAGAAGCTTCAATGCCTCAAGAATGCACGCCCCAGAATACAGGGGATAGTGTTCTTGTGGAAGAGAATGAAGAAGCCATTCATGAATGACTTCTTTGACTTCTCCTCCCGAGAAGGATCATATGAGTTTGATTGGATAAATGAAGTATCTATAACATAATATCTTCTTCTTCTTCTTCTTCATCATCATCATCATCCGTTAAGAATCTCAAGTAAGAGCCATAAGAGCCATCAATAAAACTACAACTTGTTCTTCCTCTCCCAACTTCTTCCTCTGCATCAAACCCTCTCTTCCCAAAGTCAATAATATCTGTTTCAAACTACCCCCAATCTTACTTCTCCTTTTCCCCTTTCTAATATTATCTTCACTGCTTCCTTTGTTCAAACCCCCAGAATCACTCTTTTCTTCTTCGGCTTCTGATTCCATCCCACACGCGTTGCTGACTTGTGAAAGTGAGAAAGAAGACGAAGCAAAACCGGAATGGGCTATTGGGTGTAAAGGACAAAATAGTAAATTGCAACAAAAAAACATCCATTTTATCTGAGATTCTCAGCGGGACACAGTGTTTAGTATTTTAATGTGTCAAGGAAGGCAGTGTAATATTTGAAAAGAGAGGGGATGACAGTTTATATTAACATATATCAGAGAAAAACAGTATAATTTACTTATAAAAAAATTAGTTAAAACGCGTGTTAAATAGTTTGATCATATACAAAATGTGCACTTAAGAACAAGTAAAGCATAATAATTAATTAGCCTACCGCAGGTTGCGGAAGTGGACATACATACATTTGTGTTTTACAACATAAATTAGCTACCCTTGGGCCCATGATCTTCAATCAACCTGAGATTCTAGAAACCCCAAGAATATTTTAGCTGTTTTTAATGATGTTGTCCATTGGTTCAATGAATTCATAAACCCCCATCAAATGGCGATGTTGTCTGCTTCAGAAGTGCCAATTTGAACAAGGAATATGGGGAAACGAAGGAGTAGACAAGAAGATGATTGAACAAGTTTGGTCATCTAACTCTGTTTCTGCAATCTGTTATGTTTCCTTCCTTCTGAATCAATGGCCTTGAATTTTGCCATCCACATGGTTACACATACAAGTCAATGGTCATTATTTAGAAAGGTTGGTCTAAGTGGTAAGTAATTTGATATCGCTTAAATAAGATTTTGAGTTTAAGATTTTGTGAATACAGCTATTTCATCATAACTAGGTACACAATACAAATCAAATCAAAATTAATTAAGACAAAGCCTCGAAAACTAAAGGAACAATAAAAAATATACAAGTCAATAGTCATGGAGTAGGTGACATGACACTTGTTTTTTTTTTTTTTTCTAATCTTAAGGTCATATAAACTAATCAATTTTACAAATATTGAAAAGATAACAAAAGTTGTAACGTCTGAAATGTGTAAGATTTTAGTGTCCCACATTTTTTCTGTAGTTATGTGGTTTCTTTTGAAGCATGAAATTTCTGAGGAGCAACACTATATAATCTTCTGTCAACTCTTATGACCCCACCTTTGAAAGATTTTTCATGTTTTAATCGCATATAATTTTGTTTTATGATAATTATGTAGTTTTAGTATAGTACGATATAAAAAATTAACTTAACGTGGTACAAATTGTAAGGAATTTATGTTTTCTTAACCGAATTGAATTCCTAACAATAGGCCCTGAATATTCGAGAAATTAGTCATAAGGCCCACTTTAATGGATACCTTGATCCAAAACCAAAATTAATATTTCTTTGTACTCTTTTCTCCCTTAATAATATTTTTTTTATATATAAAAAAAAAACTTTCGCTAGAGATTAAAATAATGGCAGAACAATTAATATTGAGCTCAGCCATTATTATTGACTGAACTAAAAAACTAAATTGGTATAAATTCATGCAAATCGGCTTTATACCCCACCTAAATGCAATGCCATAAAAGAAGTTAACACTTCTTGTATATGCTTACAAAATCAAGATTTAACGTATGTGGAGTTGTATAGTACACGACAGAATAAGCTAAGCATATTAGAGAACAACAAAAGTATTTTTTTTTCTTTCAAAAAATTCTCTTGAGTAGGCTTAACTGAACAAGTAATTCATAGATTCTACTCACAAATGATTGAGAATTAATTAAAACAAGTACAATTTTACTATTGTAAGGTCTCTAAATCACATGCAATAAACACTAATCTTTAGTGAGACCATCCCATTAATGGAATATTTGGGAGACATAAAACCACTGAAGCACATGTAATTAGTGCACATTTGAAAAGGAAAACTTAACTAAGATATGCATGTTTGAAATCTAAACGTACTTTGTTTCAAAAAGTCTGCTTTGTGTTATCTTTTATTCTTTTTAACTCATATATTCTTTCCATTTCAATATCACTAATCTTTGGATTCATCTAGTTATTGAGTAAATTTTGCTAACTTTTTAACTCATATAAACCAATCATTGATGTTCACTTCAAATCAAAGCATATACTTGCAGTTGCAGGCTAACAGATATACACTGAAGAATTTATAAAATGAGTTCAGGAAAGGTAACATACCAAAGAGGAAAGTGTCTAAACTTATGTCTTCTCTTTCAACAAGGAATCTCACTATCTTAGTATTCTGCAGCTTGGTCTCCGGAATAAGAAGTTGAACTATTGGTCATCTCAGCATCGACAAAGAAGGCAATTTTTCTTTAAATCCATTTATATCAGTGTTTCTGGTTCTCTTTTTCACTTCTGTGCAGGTTGGATCTTTCCACCTTCAAATTAAACTGATTCTGAGTTTTCATGTTTCTGTCCATAGGCTAATATTGTTCAAGTTCCAGTGGTAGCAGCTACAACATTTTTTGCACCAAGAGACTTTGCAGTTTGGAGGTTTCTGAGGTACACACACTAAAATGTGCAGGGCTGTTGTCTCTATTGCAGAAGACAGAGACTTTGTCATTCAATTGATTCAGTGGATTCTGATTTTGCATGATAAAAAGGGCAATCCAATGTACGATGATCCCATCAAGTGAGGTCTAAAGAAGGTCAGATATATGAAGCTTTACCCCTACAAGTAGAGAGATTGTTTTCAGAATTTGAACCTATGGCCTTCAAGTCACATGATAACAACCATATCATTGCTCTAAGGCTCAGCCTTTTATTTTGCATGATAAGCCAAAAATATTTCATTTTCTCCAGGAAAGTGTCTGAAATAGATGGCTCATGTTGTATACAAATTGCTAAAACTATCATCAAATCTACGCAGCCTTATCCTTACAAGAGGGTGAAATTGTTTCCAGAATTTGAATTCATAATTTCCGGGTCACATGGTAGTTACCTTACTCTAAGGCTCACCCTCTGATTTTGCATTATAAGCCAAATATATTTCATATTTTCCGGAAAAGTGTCTGAAGTAGATGGTTCATGTTATATTTCATCCATTGGCTCACTAGTCCAATATATGTTTCCTTGGTCAATCTCAAAGTGATAATTCCTTGAACTTTGATTTCCACTTGTGATAAAATCTCCATGGAATTTGCAATGCAAAAGTGAGGAGAGGTAGGACTCCTCGGCTACTACCCATAGAAGGCAAAGGCAAGCTTCTTCTCATTTGGTTAATACAGTTCACAGGCAAATCTGATCTAAAAATTCTCTTCTTATTGGTAAACAAAAATTCATAGTTCATCACAAATTCAAAGTAATGTTGAGAATTCTCACAGGTTAAGTGAGCTACAAGCCGACAACCTCATCACGTAATCAACGACCTTATGATTTTTCTCATAGATCTCAGACAGAAGAAATAGAAAATTAGACAATTATCTCTCAAGAAAATGAAGCAAACGCATGTGAATTTAAAAATGCACTCATCTAATTGTTTGCATAATAGCACATTATCTACCATCCATATCAGAAATTGTTACACCATTTAGGGAATAATGCTCTTGCTGTAACCCTGACTCTTCCACAATCACATTGATAAAGAATGCTGGCTGCTTTGGTTGAGAAAGTTGAATATTATCATTTGATAGAAAATAAACAACATCTTCCATAGAAGGTCTATCTGTTGCTTGATCTTGGGCACACAAAAGGCCAACATGAATACTTCTCAACACTTTGTTTTGTGAACTTGGTTCATTTAATGCTGAGTCTATTAACTCTAAAGTTCTACCTTCATTCCAGAGTTGCCATGCCTAAATAATCCGAGCATCCACCCAAAAAGAAAATGATTAGTAATTATGTCATTATAATGTGAAATCCATGACTAGTAGTTTAAGAAACTTACATATCCTACAAGATTGAGTGGACGATTTAAGTCGTAGCGACTATTATTCTTTTTGCCACTAAGAATCTCCAGTAGCAATACACCAAAGCTATATACGTCTGTTTTTGTCGACACAATACCATTCATTGCATACTCTGGAGACATATAACCACTAAAGTAATAACAGAGTAAATGAATATTAGCATCCAAAATCATTTAAAGTCATACCAAAACAAGTGAATAGGTGTTTATATACTTACTATGTACCAACAACTCTATTTGTGTTTTCTTCGGATACTTTCAAACCACAGATACGAGCCATGCCAAAATCAGATATTTTAGGATTCATTTCTTCATCAAGTAATATATTTCCTGCCTTCAAGTCTCGATGTATCACTTTTAGTCTCGAATACTTGTGAAGATAAAGAAGTCCTTGAGCTATGCCTTTAATAATGGTCAAGCGTTTTTCCCAATCTAATAGATTTCTTCTACTTGCATCTGTTTTAGAGTAAGCATGCTTATTAATATGCTTTCCACTAAAATTGTTCTAAATTTTATTAAGATAAGAGAGATGGCCTACCAAATAGGTAGAAGTCTAAGCTCTTATTGGACATGTACTCATAAACTAAAATTCTTTCATCTCTTTGTATGCAAAAACCAAGCAGCATTACAAGATTAGTGTGCTGGAGTTTGGCCATGAGTTTAGCTTCATTCTTAAACTCTGTTAGTCCTTGTCTTGAATATTTAGAAAGCCGTTTTATTGCTACCTCTTGCCCATCAATTAGTGTTCCCTACAAATATTTATTTATATGAAAATCTTAGTTCATAGTTTCAAATTTCAATATACGAATGCAGAAATTACCTTATAAACAGGACCAAAACCACCCTCTCCTAACTTATTATCAGTTGAGAAATTGTTCGTCGCAGCCACAATGCTTTCATAACTGAATATCTCAACCTCATTGCTCGCCTTTCTATGTTTCTTGTTCCTTCTGGCTTTTCCGTACACCACAGAAAGCATTGCATTACCTCCAATTTCATGTAATATCTTCATTTGCCTCATCTTTCTATCCACTAGTAATGTGACATGGAAGTATAAGCTGTAAAGAAGTCCTAAACTCATAACATACAGAGTAAATTACTGTTTTGGTCCTTGAAAGATTTCATTTATCGTAATTTAGTCGTGAATCAAGAAAATATCAAATTCAGTCCCTGAAAGATTCCACTTGTCTTAGTTTAGTCCTTAAATCAAGAAAATATCAAATTTCTCCCTGAAATATACTTTTTGTCGCAGTTTCATCCTTGCCAAAAAAGGCAAAAATATGAAATGTAGAGATGAAATTGTGACGCAAGATATTTTTCGGGGACTCAATTTGTTATTTTCATGATTTAGGGACTAAATTCAAACAAGTAGAATCTTTCAAGGACTAACTTCGATATTTTCATGATTCAAGTACTAAATTAGACAAGTGAAATCTTTCAACGACCAAGACAGTAATTTACTCTAACATATTTGGAAATTATTACAAGATACATAGATACCTTTTGCCTTATATTTTCTCCACAAGGCAAAGCATAAGTAGCAGATAAGAGGTAATGTTAGGGTTGCTCCAATCACAATGATAAGCCATATCCACCACCTGTTTGCTGCAACCACAAGATTTGCATAAAGTGTTTTTATTATCATACATACAGATATTGAGTTGATCTAACAATAGAGAAACTTATCCATAATGTTTAATTTAGGAAGACAAATCAGTTATAATTTACATATTTTGTTAATTTATTGGGACATATTAGCTATAGCTCATAAGAAGAAAAAGAAAAACTTTCTATAAATATAAATATCTCTTGTAATCAATAAAGCATGGACACACCTATAAGCATGTCACGCACTCACGTGTCTCACACATAACAAGACTCCAACACATAATGATACATTGTAGACAAGCATCAAGCATAACTAATAATCCGGGCATGTGCCAAATGAAACTTAGACACGCATCAAGCATAATTAATACTTGAGCCGAGTATAAGATAACCCAAATAAAAGAAAAATATCAGAAAATAAGTGAGAACTCATTTTAATGAGATTATTGAAGTTCTTTTTAAATTGTTTTTGTTGTTGTATATGAGATTTAGTAAATCTGATTTAGAAAATAATAACATAAGTTGCTTAAAATATATAATAATATTGATTATTATTCTTTTCTATTAGTGTATAACTAAGATTTAAGTTTGATGTGTCAATGTGTTTGTGTTCGTGTTTTGTGAGGTTCCCCTCACACTTGTAATAAATAATATAGACAAAAATAAATAAATAAATAAATAAAAGAAGACTTTCATCATATTTTGTGTCATTCACTCATTCTACTATTAAGGTTGCCTTTCCCAAAGTGTACAAACTTTGTCTTATTAGTAAAAAAAAATTAAAGACTCTGCTCTTTTCCATTTCAACAAAGATAATTACAAAATCAGTAATTGTTGAAAGCTAAATTGACCATTTATATTCTTAAGGAAAAAGAAATGAAGTCCCTTTTCCTTTACCGCACTATCAAATAGCAGAGGAAATTACAGGAACGTGGTGTGTTGCAATTATTTCTCAAATCGATTTTTTTTTTGGTAACTTCTCAAATCGATTTTACACTGAGATAATTTGGATAATATTCCTAACATATCAACATGTGCATTGCAGAACAAGTAAGAAATAAAAATTTGATTAAAATGCAGAACTATCTTCTTCAACTTAAAATCTTTTGCAATTAAACCCAATTGATTGTTCCATAAAAAGCTAAGGAGCCACCAACAGGTGGCAAGTACTCCATTCCTTTTAAGTAACGTCTCAGGTTTGAATCTTGTTTATAGAAAAAACTTTGATGGGAAAGCTCTACCTCAGTTATGGGACCTCGATCCATATTAAGCAGAGTAGTGGGCTTCTATATACTGATGGTTTCGACAAAAAAAAAAGAAAGCTAAGGGAATCCTTCGTGTCAATATATTAACAATTATTTCTTTAGCTAAAGGTTACTAACCCTTTTATCTCACTCCCATTTCTCTTTCTCTCTCCAGTCCATCAATTTAAGAACAGATCCTCTAAAAGTCTGAATTTTATAAAGTGCTAAAGTACGCCTGCTTTATACATTAACTTGTATGTAGGTTAATGGGCAAAAACAGCGTACTTTATGTACTTCACCAAAAACACAAGTCAGAAGATTCGTTCTCCATCTCCTCCAATAACTTTCTCATTCCTCAACATCTCCTTCAACCATTCTTTTATGGTAGGAATTAAACTAGATAGTCGACATTTTCATATAATGCTCAAGTTACACAAAAATGCATGCTCAGAAATTGATAGTCAACAATCTAAGAACAGAGGCTAAATTACATAAAATTACAAGTTTTACAGAAATTTAAACTAATAATTAACTCACTGCAACTTAAAAAATTGGACATACCTTTGTGTTTATCAACAAAATTTTGCCGCCTATTTGCTTCAGAAGGTGGTATAGGCATATTTCCTTTTGGCGCAGGAGGTTGTATAGACTGGTTTCCTTTACCCCACAAAATTTTGAAGTTATCAGTATCTATTCTATTGTATATAATTTTGAGAACAGAAAAGTTCTAGTGTGATTATATCAACTC
The DNA here is from genome assembly GCA_014851425.1 of Senna tora. NCBI lineage: Eukaryota > Viridiplantae > Streptophyta > Magnoliopsida > Fabales > Fabaceae > Senna > Senna tora. The sequence goes on from CM026268.1 coordinate 3,113,862, forward strand.
AATTTAAAATGGAAAAAAAAAATTACACTCCCATAATAATAAAAATTACCTTTAAAATAGTTATCAAATCAACTTGACTTGTAAAATGCATATTATTTTGTTACCACATTCAAATCTTCCTTGTACTGTATTATATCTGAAAAAAAATAACAAGTTCATATGACCCACTACCTATTGCTATCTGAGTTAACTTGACTAGCGGAAAAAAATAATGAAGTATGAGGATTAAATTAAAAATTAATTTAAAAAACCTGAGAGGTAATTGCTAATAAAATTTTAGTGTACTAACAAGCAGGCCCCAAAATTAATCAAAATATGTATTTGTTGGCTAAGGTGTGGCAACAATTGTTTCATAGCGGAGGATCGAGTGGGGCCAAGTTAGAGTCGAATCGTGTAACGTTGGGGCTAGACGAAGTTAAGTAAAAAGAGATACATCCTGTCTAATAGCTACAACTTTTAGTCTAATAATATGCGCTCAATTCAAAAGTAATTACAAACACATTAAATAGCAAGATAGAATTTGTAATTGAGCAGGTTGGGATATTTTCACCAAATAGCAGGGGAAACAACAAGAACGTGTAGCAGCTTGCACTGATAACATATTAAAATGTGGAATACAGATCCTCAGTGAGGTGCGCTATTTTACACATTAAATTGCATGCGGGTTAATATATTAAAAAAGTTACCATTTTATAAATTAACGTGCATGCCGGTTAATGTCTAAAATAATGCACTGCATGTACTTCACCAAAAAACACTACAAAGGATACATTCAATTAAATATGTGCACTGCAGAAGAAGACAACATTGGGAAACAAGACATACATTATTGATTATACATACCTTTGAGTCCAAAGACATAAATAGGCTGCCTATTTGCACTAGGATCTTCAATGAACTTTCCATTCCCCCATATCTGGCAACCAGTACTATTAGCCTCATTTACAAATGCATAAGCAACACAGGAACATCTACTACTGCATATGATCTCACAGCACAGCACACCAAGGTTGTCAATTTCATAAACCTTATTACTATCCGCAGACATGTAACCAAAACGTTGCAAGAAGCCACTGTCACTACTTCTGCATATTGGAGGGCTTTGCTGTCCACACAGAGGACTATTTTCAATAACAGTACTGTATCCACTCACTTTATCATCATACCTTGACCACAACATCACACCTCCATAGTTAGAAGACTTGTTCACAACAGGAAATACCTTAGACACAAACAAATCAGCAGCAATATAGCCACTGATAGATGCTGCAGGAGATGCAGGCAACCCCAACAATATTTTTGCATTTTTCAATGATGTCGTCCATTGGTTCCATTTATTCACAAACGAATCATGATTGGTTTCTGTATATTCACAAGAAGGGTTGTTGTAGAATTTCGCCCAGACATAGTCAAAAAGCCCTGTGTCAAGGGCAGACCGAAGAATTGAATCTGGGAAAAGACATTGAGGTGAAGCAGATAAGTAAACATTTGGATGGGACTTGAGGTCACGTGCTAGGTCATCCAAGTATGGTGTGGATGATTCTATATCAAAATCTATGCCATCTAAAATGGCATCTCCAAGAGGGCGTGAAGATGAGTTTCCTCCTAAGAAATTGTTCCACAGGTAATCAGAGAGATTAAGAGCTTCCTTGGAGGAAGATAGATTGTAAGTCCCAAATCCTCCTCCAATAGAGAGCATTACCTTAATCTCTTGTTTTTGACAATATTTGATATCTGTATGAAGCACAGTGCATCCTGAAGAAGAAGAAGAAGAAGAAGAAGAAGAACTAGGGTTACAGTGACCTGGAAGGTAGAGTTGGGGGATTTGGCCATTCCCGAATCTGTGAAGTAAGGAGATGACTACAATGGAGTATCTTCCCGTTGCACACGTGTCTTTGAGATTTCCCTCGTGAAAGTTTTGACCCCAATAGACGGCGTCGGCGTCGGTGGTGGCGATTTTGATGAGGAATAGGAGAGGAAGGAGAAAGAAAGACGGAGATTGAAGAATTCGGGGCATTTTAGCTCTGTTTCTGCTAATCTGTTATCTTCCTTTCCATTTGAATCAATGGCTACGCGTTCGGTTTTCCTCATGAATACAGACAAGTCAAGAGTCGTGTAGTATGGATTGATTGGAGGGAAATGGTTTTTCTCGTCTTCCTCCTCTTTTTTGACTATGTAGTTTTTCTCACAACTTTCGTGCGGGTCTACAAGTTTTGGTCAAAACTACATATTAGTTTCTTGTGTTTGTACGAAGTTTCATATTGGTCCTTTGTATCTCAAAAAGTCTAAATTGGTCCTTTATGTTTGCAAGAAGTTATAAATTGAGCCTTCCGTCCAAGTCCGTTAATTTTTTATGTTAAATGCGGACGTGGCGTGCTGACGTAGACATTTCATCTCTCCTACGTGTCCATTTAAGCTGATGTGTCATGCCATGTCATCATCTAATATCATATGTGATGACATGGCGCTGATATGACGATGACGTGGCATGACACGTCAGCACGCCACGTTAGCACTTAACTTAAAAAATTGACGGAAGTGGACGGAAGGACCAATTTGGAACTTCTTGCAAACATAAAGGACCAATTTAGACTTTTTGAAACATAAAGAACCAATATAAAACTTCGTGCAAACATAAAGGATCAATTTGGCATTTTGACCACAAGTTTTTTATTTTTGTTTCAAGCCAATTCTATTTGAACTAGCTGAAATAGAATTTTCACGGTTGAAATTTTTCATACACAAATTTTGAATCCAAAAATCTTGTTTAAGGGGATCAAAGTACCTTATCACATATTTTATTTGTATAAAAAAATTTGGCAGCACATATATAAGAAATTTTACTTAAAAGTTTAGCGTTTAGTCTTTAGTATATATCATATTTTAGATATGGAGTAAATTACCATTTTAGTTTAACAATACAATCTATTTTAATTTAATTTTTTAAAAATGAAAATATCAAATTTAATCTTTAAAAGATGTTGTTTGTCTCAATTTACAACCCGTTTGGTTGCCAAAAAAAATTTGATAGGAATGGGAATGTCATTGGTTAGCCAAGGAAATGATAGAAAAAAAAAATACTTTTATTGCATTTGGTTGGCAAAGAAAAACGGAAAAGAAAGGTTATTCCTTAAACGTTACACCAATTTTCAATTTCGTTCATAAATCTTTTGTGCCTTCAATTTTATCACGAAAAAGTTTTGAATTGCAATCGAGATCATCCCTAAAGTTTCAAATTTCATCCTAACATCATTCATATTACTAACGGCAAATAATTATATGACATCACACATATAATATCAATATTAAATCATTATTCAAAACGTCATTTTTTTTATATTAATGTCAACTCATCATTTAAAATAATGTCGCTTTTTCGTATTAAGAAAAAAAATATAAAAAAATGACATCATTTTGAATGATAGATTATAACATTAATATTATATGTTTGATGACATTTATTAATTATTTTGTGTTGGTAATTTAGATGATTTTAGATGTGAGGTAAAATCAATTGCAATTCCAAACTTTTGGTGCAAAATTGATAGAAAAATAAAATTTAGGGACAAAATTAAAAATTAGTATAAAGTTTAGTCACCTTACTTTTGCCTTTCAAAATTAGGCAAAAATACCTTTAATACCCTAAAACTTCAAAGATTTTGTCAATTATATGCCCTTAAATTTTGATTGCAGTCAATTGTACCTCCAATCTTTCATTTTTTAGTAATGTTATCTTTTTCACTAACACCGTCTAAACAAATAACGATGGATGCTTATATGGCGTTAAACCTGACAATATATATTGGCCCCGTTTTCAACTTTAAAAAATTCAGTTTAGTCCCTATAATTTTTTTACTACTACAATATTAATTTTCTTATGGATTAAACTGAATTTTTAATGTTTAAAGAAGGGATCAAAATATTGTTTTTTGTCACGTATAATGTCACATCAATATTCAGTGTTATCTATTTAGACAATGTTAATAAAAGAGTCAGTCGAATAGCTAGGAAGATTCCTATAAAACTAAATCATAACTTACTAAATCAAATTAAATAGAAAGATTAGGGCCCTAATTAATAACCATAACTTTTGGGCTAATGGTAAATGGTAAGCGTTCAATCCAATAAATATTCCTATAAAACTAGCTACTATTTCCTATTTAAACCATCATTTTCAATTATTTTTAGGAAAAAACTTATGTCCATTTCCTCCAATTCCCCAATATAATTATGACACGTGGCAAAAAGTGTTTAAATGACCAATCACAGTAGAGAGAGAATATAGAAGACCACCTTTTATATGACCAATCATAGAAGAAAGAGAGTGTAAATACAATATATGATTGGTGGAATTGAAAGAAATGGACATAAATTTTTTACTTATTTTTAATGTGCAGCGATATAAAATATGGATAAAACAAGCAAAGCAAAACAATCATATATACCAAATGTAGCCTAACTTTCACTATCACTATCAGAATTCAGAAATAGAATACTTATGGCTTATGCCGGCAATAAATTATTATTCATGTTTATTGCAGGTAAACTAAATATTCCAAGTTCCAAACATACACGAAAGTAAAGTGGGTTCCTCACTAATAACTTCTTCAATTAATTTTTTTCTTTTCTTTTTCTCACTTTCCCACGGTCTAATATTTTATCTTCTTATTCTTTAAAGAGGTAAATTAATTTTTAGTGGCATTGATCATATTTTATTTAATTTTTAAAATTTTAAAATAAATTATTTAATCTTTGAATTTACATTCTCATTAATTATTTGATTCTTAAGGCGTTATTTTTTAAGTTATCTCGTAATGTGATTCTTACGTGCTGATGTAACACCATTCCTTACCTTATTACATCATCTAAATATATTTAAAAGTAATACTAAATCGTTTCTGTATTTGTCATCATTGTCACTTTTAACTACTACGAAGATTACTTAACATTATTTTTAATTTCTACAAAGAGTAAAACATCATTTTGGTCCTTTTTAGATAGCACATTTCTCAATTTGGTCCTTCTTAGATGGTCTTTTTCAATTTAGTCCTTTTTAGATTAATCCATTATCAATTTGGTCCTTACCGTTAAAATTACTAACGGAGTTAACTGAAGTGGATAATTTGGGGTAAATTTATAATTTTTAAATAATAGTAGGGCTTTTTAATGTAATTATTTTGGGGCAATTTTGTATTTTTCACAAATTAAAAAAAAACATGGTACCATTTTCAATTTGGGAAAATTATAAAATTTCCCAAAATAATTACATTAAAAAACCCTCTTAATATTTTAAAATTATAAAGTTACTCCAAATTATCCACCTCAACTAACTCCGTTAGTAATTTTAACGGTAAGGACCAAATTGATAACTGATTAATCTAAAAAGGACTAAATTGAGAAAGGCCATCTAAGAAGGACCAAATTGAAAAAAGTGCTATTTAAAAAGGACCAAAATAATATTTTACTCTTTCTACAAATGACTATTTAACATATACTAAATAGTAATTGAATGAATAATCTAAATCAATAGTAGTTTACCTCTTCTTGAATCTTTCATTCTCTTGTCATTTTCTTCGTCTTCTTCGCTCCTTGATCTTTTTCTTATATCTCTGTTTTCTCCTTTCCTTCCCATTTCCCACTTCAACATTTTTGTTTTACAGTATCACATTTCTTCATTTTCTTTCTCTCTCCCTCTTGATTACTGAATCAGAAGCTCAAATGAAGAAATCGGAGCTCATCTTCATTCCCTCTCCGGGAATTGGCCACTTGGTTTCAGCTCTTGAATTTGCAAAACGTATAACCAACCGCGATGCTGGCGTTTCCATCACAGTCCTCTGTATTAAGTTCCCATTCACTCCCTTTTCCGATTCATACATCAAATCCACTATGGCCTCACACCCACAAATCCAGCTCATCGATCTTCCTGAGGTAGACCCACCTTCACAAGAAATACTCATGAAATCTCCGCAATACTTCATCTATGCTTTCATGGAAAGCCTCATTCCCCATGTCAAATCCGCCATCCAGAATATTTTATCATCTTGTTCTAACTCTGATTCTTGCCCTTTTGTTGGATTGGTACTTGATTTCTTCTGTATGTCAATGCTTGATGTGGGAAGAGATTTGGGTATTCCTTCTTATTTGTTTCTGACCACAAATGCAGGTTTTCTTGCTGCTTTGCTTTCCCTTCGGAAACGTCAAATTGACCATGTGTTTAGCTATTCTGATCCTGAGGAATTGATCCCTGGTTTCAACAATCTAGTTCCTCCTAGGGTTTTACCTAATGCTTTATTTAGTAAAGATGGTGGATATTTTACTTATTATAAGCTTGCTCAGAGGTTCACACACACCAAGGGGATAATTGTGAATACATTTTCAGAGCTGGAACAATATGCTATTGATTTACTGTCCAAAGATGAACAAATCCCTCCTATTTATACTGTTGGTCCTGTGATTGATCCCAAAGGTCAGCCTAACCCTAATTTAGATCAAGCTCAGCATGACAAGATAATCAAATGGCTTGATGATCAACCTCCTTGTTCTGTTGTATTTCTTTGCTTTGGGAGCATGGGAAGTTTAAAACCATCCCAAACAAGAGAAATAGCAAAAGGGCTTCAAGGTAGTGGAGTTAGGTTCTTGTGGGCTATGCGGTCACCACCAACTAAAGATAATGCAGACAGAACCGTACCAGAAGGTTTCTTAGAATGGATGGAAGATAAGGGAATGATATGTGGGTGGGCACCTCAAGTGGAGGTTCTAGCCCACAAAGCCATTGGTGGGTTTGTGTCACATTGTGGGTGGAACTCTATCTTGGAGAGCTTGTGGTTTGGTGTGCCAATTTTGACATGGCCTATATATGCAGAACAGCAGCTAAATGCATTTAGGATGGTGAGGGAATTTGGAATAGCAGTGGAATTGAGATTGGATTATGGGAATGGTTGTGATGATCTTGTAATGGCTGATGAGATAGAGAGAGGGATAACACAGTTGATGAAGAGAGATAGTGATGTGTATAAGAAGGTGCAAGAGATGAAAGAGAAGGCCAGGAGATGTGTCTTGAGTGGTGGATCATCATTCATTTCTACAGGGAGACTTATTGAGGATATGGTAAATAGAAATAGCAAGTGAATTAAATGTGAATTACCTTCCAAATTGAAAAGTTTGCATTATATGAATATGCTAGTTGTAATTGGGTTTTATTGTTTCCTTGTCTTTTAGTATGAAATGTCCAGGTGCTGCAGAATATTAATGCTATGTATCATTGTGAAATAACCAAATAGAATTCTTGATGGGATAGAACAATTTTCTTGCTTCTTTTTTTATTTTTATTTTTTGCTTTTATAGAATTCCTCCTTATAGCTTCTCAGTTGAATGACTATGATAATTAGATATTAATCTATTACTGAAGTTAGAGTTCATCTTCATTCCATAACTAAAAAAGGGGCCTAAAACCCGCAATATTGTTCATTTGTCCCTCTGTAATTCTAGTTAACCTGAGGCTGAGGTCCACGTGTCATGGGATTTCTGCTGCATCAGGAAAGGCGGGAGCAATAGTTGGAGAGTTTGGGTTTCTGTATACATATAATGCCATTGGAATGAGATATACTCTCTTTATTCTTTTTGGGATTAACTTTTGGTGCCTGAACCCAAAGGAAGATCACTAGAGGAAATTTCTGGTGAAGGACAAGATGTTGTTGTGTAATTATTTAATGTAGAGTTGAGTTTAGAGTTTTTGTTATTTTGTATTTAGGAGTTTATTTTCATTTTGGGATTCAAAGTCACTTTGTTTTGCATTTTTTAGTGGCAGTTCAAGATCAAGAACGTGTAATTTTAATTTGATTTAGGCTTTTAGTATAGATTTTTCAGAGTCAATTAGTGTTTTGGTCGTTAAAATTGTGTCTCAGTTTACTCATTTATGATTATTTGTGTGTAGCACTGTCAAAACGGGTTCGAGCCCGCGGGCTAGCCCGATCCGCCCGCTAAATGGGTGGGCTTGGACTTTGAAAAATAGGCCCGTTTAAAAACGGGCCTAAACAAGTTGGCCCGTATAAGCCCGCGGGCTAAACGGGCTAGCCCGCGGGCCCCGCGGGTCGGCCCGTTAAAAAATTAAAAAAAAAAAAGAAAATGAAAAATAATAGTTATTTGTTTAAAATATGTATAAAGATATATGTTTTATGTAATTTTATGTGTTAAATAATAATTTTATTCTAATAATGTATATAAATAATTTAAATAATAATTAAAATAAATAAAATATTAATTTAAAATAATAAAAATACTAATTTTTAAATAAATATATAATTTTATAATTATTTTTTAAAAAATATATATTTTAAAAAAATATAAAAAGTGGCGCGCGGGCTAGCCCGTTTAGCCCGCGGGCCAATACAGGCGGGCTTGGGCATCACTTCCCAAGCCCGCCAAGTAAACGGGCCGGCCCGCCCCGCCCCGTTTAATGCCGGCCCGTCGCGGGCCGGTGTGGGCCGGGCCGGGCCGGCCCGTTTTGACACTACTATTTGTGTGTGTATATATATATATTGTGAGATAATGGTAAGATTATCAAATAGTAGAATTCATATATTCTCACGTTTTCTCAAAAAATTTTATATTATATTTTTTATATATCAAATACACTTTTCATCATACTTTTTCTTTCTTTTAATTTCTTTTCTTTATCTCTCTCCTCATCTATATATCTATATCTATATCTATATATTTATCTATCTATATATCTTCTATATATCTATATATCTATATATATTACTAAAGTAATGTACATGAAGCCTAATCTTGTCACGTGGCTGGAGTGTCATGTTTTGCAATTTCGCCACGTTATCCTTGAAAGAAATCTAGCTTACCTACAAACCAACGGCTGAGATTATTCTATGACATAATCTTTTTAATTAATGCAGATTGTTGTAATTAATCATATCTTAAATATGAGTGTATTGAAGATTTAAAAAACGTATTTTTCGTTTAATATTATTTAATGGACAAAAAATATTATTTGATTTAAACAAATAAATATAAGATTCAAATTGTAATAATTAATTAATATTTTACATCCATATAAGAAATTCAAAAAAATTCGAAATTCAAATTGTAATAATACTTTATTATCGAATTTTTTATATAGATTAAACATTTTAAAATATGAGTGTATTGAAGATTTAAAAAACGTGCGTGCCCTTTAAAATTAATTAATGGAAAAAAATATTATTTGCGAAAAAACCTTAATAGAATTTTGAATTAAATATTAATAGAATTTTAAAGATGGAATCAAATATTCATTTTAATGCAGATTGTTGTAATTAATCATATCATAAATGTTTCCATGATCCATGGAATCAAATATTCTTACATAATTTGTGATCCTATATTACACTTTTTTATTTTTCTATATATGATATATGAAGATTCTTTCCTATTATATTTACGATTCTGAACGAAATTCTAATTTCTTTTGTACATAAATAATGTATACATTTATTTTACTAATTTGAATGATTTAAAAATAATGTCCGTCTTGTATGGGTCAACTTTAGATACAAAATATTGTGACATATTTTGTGACCCTATATTTTTTTTTTTGAGGGAACCAGGGCGGTACCTGGAAAACTTTATTCATCAAACGAAAAAACCTCAGAGAGGAAAAAAGGGATCGAATCGATCCATACAACGTTTAAGCCTTCGGCTTTTGCTTTCTTAGAAATAAAATCCGCTACTGCATTACAAGTTCTTGGAATCCAAACAAACTTAACACAACTAAAATTATAACTAAAGCGTAAAATATCCTTACAGATGGCATTCAGGGTTGACACTTGATCGCAAGGGCTATGCAGCATATCAACAACAATTCTTGAGTCACATTCCACCTGTATATGTGTGCATTTTCTCATCTTTGCTAGTTCCAGCCCCTTTTTTATAGCCGTGGCTTCTAAAAGGATGGCATCACTTGGAAACCGAACACAGTTCATAAACACACCCTCGCAGCCACCAGTTGCGTCCCGTAGAAGACCACCCATTGCCCCTCCACCAGATTTTGATCCCGCTGCATCTACATTCAGCTTCATAAAAGGATACTCAGGCTTCTCCCATTTGAACGTTTGCGGCTCCTTGATATTTCGACCATCAGTAAAAGTCGCCATCTGAAATTCTTCCATCATTCTCTCCACTTTCGGCCACAGCTCCTCCACCTTGATTAACTCATTAGCGAACTTCTTCTTGTTCCTCCTCTCCCATGCATGGAAAACTGCCACTGCCAGATATGCAATTTGTTCGTCTCTCCATTCACCCGCTTCAACGACCAACCATTCAAGAATGTTTGCATGATAAAATCTACTGCTATAATCAAAATTGGCATGAACCCACATCAATTGAAGTTCCGGACAGTCAATAAGTGCATGGAATGCATCTTCGGGGGCATTGTTACACATTATACAAGGTTCATTTATCTCCATACCCCTTCCTTCTAATGCCTCTACCGTCGGTAAGATACCCCTACAAGCTCTCCACAAGAACACCTTGTATTTGGATATGATAGGAAGCTTCCATAAGTGCTTCCAAAATCTCGTCAGTGCCTCTTCATCAACATCCAAGCCGAGGTTAAAGTGATCCCAATATTCTGCCATCGCCTTCCTATACCCCATTTTAACCGTATATTGGCCATTCCTGTTAAAATCCCAAATCCACCTATCACTCCTTAAGTCTACATCTATTGGAATACTCAGGATGCGTTGGCACGTATCCACATCAAACAATACCCCCAACTTATCTTCATTCCACCTAGTACCATTCTCAACCAGCAATTCGCTCACGTACTCTGCTTCAGTAATTAAAGAATTCGGTTTTGTTAGTAACATAGGCACATCCGATGGCACCCAAGGGTCCTTCCAAATGCCGGTAGTCCTTCCATCTCCAATCACTCTGCGAACGCCTTTTTGTAGCATAGCTTTGCCCACCATCAATGACCTCCATGTGGCCGAAGGTCTATGACCACACGTCGCACCTAAGAGATCGCCCCGAGGAAAATATTTTGCCTTCAATACTGTATATAGAAGTGAATTCTCATTCTGTAACAGCCTCCAACACTGTTTAGCTAGAAGTGCTTTATTGAAAGTCTCAAGATCCTTGAACCCCATTCCACCTTGACTTTTTGGCATGGATAACTTTTTCCAGCTCATCCAATGTATCCCTCTACCGTCTTGATTCTCTCCCCACCAAAATCTTGCCATCATCTGAGTTAGGTCGTAGCACAATCCTTTGGGCAACATGAAGCAACTCATAGTATATGTCAGTATTGATAGCGCCACAGCTTTAATCAAGATTTCCTTGCCTGCTTTAGAAAGAAGTTTTTCTTTCCATCCTTGCATTCTCTTCCACACCCTCTCTTTTATGGATTTGAACGCGTTTCCCCTATTCTTCCCTACCATTGTTGGTAATCCCAAGTATTTCTCGTTCTGGGCTATCCTGACAACTTGTAAAACGGATTGCACATTCATTCTGATCTGCTCAGTAACGTTAGGGCTAAAAAAGATAGCTGACTTGTCGTAATTGATCTTTTGTCCCGATGCCTTTTCATAAGTAACAAGAATATTCTTGAAATTGTTACAATCTTTCTCATTTGCCTTCATAAAAATAAGACTGTCATCGGCAAAGAATAAGTGTGATATACTAGGCGCGTATCTTGACACCTTGACCCCATGAATATTACCATTCGCTTCTTCCGCTCTAAGTAACGAGCTCAAACCTTCTGCACATAATAAAAAGAGGTACGGTGATAGTGGATCACCTTGACGTAGTCCTCTCTGTGGTTTAAATGTATTTGTATCACAACCATTTACCCGGACACAAAAACTAATAGTTGACACACATGTCATAATCTTCTTCACCCAATCTTTATGGAAACCCAGCTTACCCATCATCCTTTCCAAAAACCGCCATTCCACCCTATCATACGCCTTACTCATGTCAAGTTTAACAGACATAGAGCCACTCCTTCCTGATCTATTGCCTCTTAGAGCATGAATGAGCTCGTAAGTAAGGAACACATTATCCGTAATCTGTCGGTTAGGCACGAAGGCACTCTGATTCACAGAGATAATATCTGGCAGAAGTCGCTTTAATCTGTTTGCCAGAGTTTTGGCAATGATTTTATAGACTACATTACACAAACTGATCGGTCTATATTGTGTCATGTCATCCGGGTCTTTCATTTTCGGAATTAATACTATTCTAGTAGTATTTATATTTGGGTCAAAGATACCATTATTTAGGAATTCCAACACCGCGTCCGTCACTTTATCACCAATAACCTCCCAATAATGCTGGTAAAAGATAGCTGGGAACCCATCCAAGCCTGGAGCTTTTGTCGGTCCCATTTGAAATAAAGCCTCCTTGACCTCCTCTCTTGTAAAGTTAGCCGTTAGGAATTCGTTCATCTCTTCTGACACCTTTTTTGGTGTCACTTCAATAACTTGATCGATCTCGGCCGGGTTGGAAAATGTGAATAATTCTTTGAAGTAATCTGTGGCCAAATCCTGTATTTCCTTCTGGTCTTCTGCCCAACTCCCGTCTCCCCTCTTCAGTCTATTGATTCTATTTTTCTTCTTTCTGTAGGACGCCTGCATGTGGAAAAATTTAGTATTCCTATCACCCTCCCTTAGCCAATTAACTCTTGATCTCTGTCGCCAATAAGTCTCTTCCTCGTACAGCAACTTAGTCAACTCTCTTTCGAGTGATCTCACTTTTTGCATATCCGTTACAGTTTTCCCGATTTCACCGTTTATCTCATCCTGCACCTTCCTGATCATCCTATTAAAGTTCCCGAATTTTTTTCTACTCCATTGAGTTAGGCGCTTCTGAATAGCCCCCAAATTTCCATTCACCTCCTCCATCTTTGTGTTCACCTCGTTGCCTTCCCAGTTTGTTCTGACAATGTCATTACACTCATCATATCCACACCATAATTGTTCAAAGCGAAAGCTTCTGTCTCTACACGCCCCCAATCCCTCCTCCTCCTTATGCCATAGTAAATTACATAAATTGGGAGATGATCCGACGAGAATTTTGTAAGATTGAAAAGTTGAGCATGCCGAAACCTCGTGATCCAATTCACATTTGCCAGCCCCTTGTCAAATCTTGATTTCACAAGACGGTTGTCTCTATTATTGCACCATGTGAACGGGTACCCTATGTAGCCAATATCCGTAAGATTACACCCATCCACGGCCTCCCTGAACTGTTGCATTTGTCTTTCCGGTCTATCATTATCACCTTGTTGCTCAGCGCCACAAGTTATTTCGTTAAAATCCCCCATTAGAAGCTAAGGTGTATCACCCCTTTCCTTCAACCGGCCTAACATATTCCACCCGTGATGTCTGAGATGCGTGACCGGTTCTCCGTAGAAACCCGTAAATCTCCACTTCTCATCATTTTCCCCTATGTTCACGTCTATATGGTATTTCGACATTGATCGAAGAGACACAATCACCTCACTACTCCATAAAAGCATTAAATCCCCACTACGACCATTACATGGTTGCCAAACACCATTTTCATTGGTTTGCCGAATGAGGAGTCTCGTGGAATTAACTGCCCGTGTGTTCCCCAAGCCACGGCAGTTCCACGCTACTATTTTCATTGGTCCCGGCGGGCCTGTAGAGACAGACCGACCGATATATTAGAATTGTTTTCCATCACCACTTCCCCACTTCGAGCTTTCTTAAGAGTCAATGAACACTCGCCGTCCTCCATCGTTGAATCGTCCTCCACACTTTTTCGCTTACTCGTCTTTTGCTCCATAATATTACTGCTCGAACCTTTCCCCATGTTTCTTGCCAACCGCTTCCACTGTTTCCCTCCCGATGGCATACACAAGGAATTAACGTTCTCTTCCATCGTCTCACAAAGCAGCATGACCTCACCCTTCTCCACATTCTGTCTCTCTTGCATCACTCTTTTAGCCTCCATATCCTCCATTACCCCCACCCCTTGATTTTCCACACACGGGTTCAAACACACCGTATCAGTTTCCACACTGACATTTATACTGGCCCCCATCTCGGCCCCCTTGTGTACGTCATTCAGCATAGCCTCCTCTTTCCTACCATCTTCCACCGACTTTACTTGTTCTTTCATCGTCATACGTGACAATTTTTCTAGCAACTCCTCAGCCTCCACTTTTTTCACCATTCCCACACTTCTCTTCTCTCCCAGTTCCTTTCGACTTCCACCTGCAGGGTCCGTCCCCGGCCATACCACCTTCCTCCCTCCGGTTCTTGCTTTCAGCCATGGACCAAGATCCTTTCCATTCGAATTCTTATTACCTTCTTCCACTAACCTCGTCTCCACACACTCCTCCTCGTCGTGTCCAAAGATGCCACACGAATAGCAACACTTTGGGATCTTCTCAAATCTATAGTCCACCCAAAAGATCCCATCCTTCACGTTTCCCAAATTAACACCCTTGCGTATAGGCTTTGCTAGATTATACCACACCAAACCCTTCATGAATAAGCCTCTAGAACTCGGATCTTCATAATTCCCACTTTTTCTACCTTTCCCATCACCTCACACAGCTTTCTTGCCACACGCTCAGTACGGCATTGCGGCGGCACCCCCCACAACTGTATCCATAACTTAACCCTAAAAAATTCATCATCCGTCGCACATAAACCCCTCCTCCAACGTACCAGTATCAACCACCTATTTCTGAACGTCCAAGGTCCTCCTTCAAGAATCTTGATCATGTCCTTTTCCTCCAAGAAGTGAAACAAGAACATGTTCTGTTCTAATTCTTCAACCTTGAATCCTCTTAGCTGGCCCCAGATATTTCGAAAAGCATTCTCAACTGCCTGTTTGTTTGCTGGTTTGGTTGCAGGGCATCTCCCCATCAACGTAAACCGACAGGCCTCAACCCCCTTCACCACGTCTTCTTCCTCGTAAACTAGTAACAACTCATCGTCCTTCACTGTCCCCTCCATCCTACCAGTCTCTCTCCCACACCACGGTTAAGAACTGGAGCGCTCCTCACCGGAAAATACACGGCTCTCGCCGGCTGAGAAAAAACAGCGTTGACTCTGAACATTGCCGTCGCTAGAAACCCTAGCAGAGCAGTCAAACGAAGTCAACGGATGAATATTTTTAATTGTGACCCTATATTAAGTGCAACATATAATTGAATTAATATAATTTACATTTACTAACAGTTAAAATTATTGATAGAGTTTTTGTTTTATTGAATTAAATGTCAATAAGAATAATTGAATTAAAATTTACATTTGAAATTGTAATGAATTTCCAAACTTATTCAAAATTAATAATTTTCTTAAATCTAACATTTGAGTGACTTGCAGATTAACATTTATATATATATATATATATATATATATATATATATATTAAAGTAAGATACATGAAGTATCTACTAAACATCTGTCCTAATTTCACCTGCTATGTAGTTGTACCACGTCAGTTTCATTAAGCATTATTAGAATAACAAATCCTAATGTTCATAGGCTCTATATACGAAATATTTTTTAAAAAAACAATCAATTGTTTATTTCTATTGAATATACATAACTGATTGCCTAAATTTGGGTTACTAGGCTTGATGGAGTAAAAAATAGAATTAAACAATTAATTTAAATATAAATTTGAAATCATTAACGTAAAATCTCATTTACTGCATTGATGGAGTAATAAACCACAAACATTTGACTTTTGGTATCAATCAATTCGTTTTCCCCTCCTATATAATATCAGCTATCAACAATTAATTTAAATCTAAATTTGAAGAGGAAATCCTATCATTCCAAACTCTTGTATTGCTCAAAGCTGGTAACTTTTGTAAGACTTGAAGACATTGAAAATCTTCTATTCTTCCTCTATCTCATCTCTGTTAACACTACGCCAAAACCCAGTAAGTACAATCATCTAATTAAACATATATATATGAATTTGTCATAAATTGTACTCTGAAATTTCATTTTTGTTATTAATTAGTAAATAATTGTTTTTTATGAAATATTATTCAATCATTGGTGTACTTTATTTTGTTACAGCATGGAGAACTACTATTTGGTTGGCAATTATGATCTTTAGGTATAATTTTAACCCGTTATGATTATTTATTTTTGATAAAAGGTGTTGCTATAACTACTTATTCTTTATGTTGTACTATTTTGTTTGTACACTCAAATTGTAAATCTTGCCCTCTCACATTGCACGGAGGTTTGTTTAGATTTGAGTTACATTGAAATCATAAATCTTTCCATGATAAAGGGACGCGCTACAACTATTTACATTAGAGTTAAAGTTGTTAATCTTTTTCAAAATTGTTGACAAATTTTGCAAAATTCAAAAATTCAAATTTATGATAAATAATGACTTCAATCATGCTAACCAATTTAATTTGTTTTAATCACAAAATAAATTTGTCTTTTTCAAAATTAAGTCATTTGATATCACAAATATCAGAGATGTGTCTTTTTCAAATTTGTGAAATCCTTCTTTGCCTGCTCACGATAATCAACCTTTGAGTTTTCTAATTTTATAGGTTCATCTACATTCATATGTACAGATTATCAAGTATGGCATTTTTTCCTGAACCAACGTCTAAGCTAAGGAGTGCATAGTGTTGATGAAGGAACCATGGCGTTACCATACTGGAGCATATATGGATGAAGTAGTAATATACACAAATTTTGGTAATAATATATATAAGGATAATACTACCACGGTTTATGAAGTATGAACTCAAACTCACAATGTGCTCACGTTAACATTCCTATTTTCAAATTTAAATAATGAAATACATATTCAGATTTTGATGAAAATACATGAGCTTCCTCAATCTTCAATACAGGGATCAGATGGCCATCTCGATCATAAATATGCACATATTTTGATGAAATTATTAATATCAACTGTAATATGACATGATCACAAATATAGTAATGTGGTAACATATTGTATTTATTTTAAATTGGATTCTTAGTGTCCTATATATACAACTCATATTATACTACATTCTTTATTATCTTCACTAGACATATATGTATTGTAGCCTATTTTGGTGTTTTGGTCTTTGTCTTGGACATAAGTTTTTTATTCACGACTCTCTTTCTTATTTGTTTTTTAAATTAGGTTAATTTGGTATGTTAGTTTCTAAACTTTATGAATATTAGTGGATTCAGAACCGGTTCTTTTGTAGTAATTGGATAACAGCCATATCCATTGTCTAATTAGGGATTAAAATACTTTTTAAATAAATTCAAATATGAGAGATGCACTATTCAAATTTATTTAATATTATAAATATATATAGGTCAAATGTCCATTTTGGTCCTCTATATTTCACCCAAGTTTTAAATTGGTCATTTATCTTTTAAAAGTTATATATTGGTCCTTTATGTTTTCCAAAAGTTTTATATTTGTCTTTCAGGTTTCATTAAAGTTCTATATTGGTGATGTTTCATTTAAGTTATATATTGGTTCTTTATGTTTCATTGAAGTTTTATATTGGTCCTTTATGTTTCATTGAAGTTTTATATTAGTCCTTTATGTTTCATTAGAGTTTCAGATTGGTCCTCTCAGCATTGTTTTATTTTTGGCTTAAACGACGCCGTTTGGGTATTTTTGGTGTGTCTAAGGCCACGTCACCTATTTGATACATGTAGGAGAGATTATGTGTCCACCTCTGGACGCCAGGTCAGCAGTTAACTTAAGAAATTGACGGATTTGGACGGAAGGACCAATTTAGAACTTCTAGGAAACATAAAGGACTAATTTAAAATTTTTGAAACATAAAGGACTAATTTAAAACTTGATTGAAACATAGAGGACCAAAATGAACCTGTGACCAATATCTATATAAGAATAAGGAAGGTAAGTAAACCAAATATTAAAATAAATACAGTGTCACTAATGAAAAAAGATATACTCTGCTTAGAGTTCGAACTAAAAACCATGGTAGAAGTTAAAAATAATTAAGATTTAAAAAAAAAGAAGTAACAGTTTCTAATTTTATGAGTGTTTATCTTTTAAAAAATCATTATTCCTTATTTGATTAAATGAAAGGAAAAACTAAAAGAATCTATTCCCGATGACCATGAAGAAAGAATTAAAATTTGTGATTGATGAGCCTAGCTCAACTTCTTTAATTTTAAAATACAATATAAAATTTTTATTAATATATTTTAAAATAATAAATTAAATAAATAAAACATTATTTACTTAAAATTTATGATGTGAAGATATAAGATAGAGCGAAAGTTTAGATATTGGATATGTTAGTTATCAAAATATATCAACATTTTTTTTTATTGGTAAAATATATCCTTATATTTTATCATAACTTTAATTATAGTTAATTTATATGGTTGTTGATCTCCATATATATTTATTTCATAATTAATAAAATATATAATTGAATGAGAAGTATAAAAAAAATAAAGATAATAGGTAGTTTTTTTTTCTGAAAAAGATAAAAAGTACTTAAAAGAAAAATGGTGAGAGAGAAATTAGAGATAACTCTTTAGTTAATATAAAATAAAGGTTGTGATGGAAACATAATTAAACAAGCCATATGGAGACCTAGATCAGACCTGTCTAAAATTTGGTTCGATGGGGCGGTAGCTTTTGCAACCTTCAATAGTGGTGAGATTGTGAGTAATAGAAGTGATATCTGCTATGAACGACAGGTGATGAAGCGATGGCAAGACAGTGAGTAGCAAACATGAGCTTATGTGAACGACTGGATGGTACCTTCTTCGACATTCTAAGGTAGTGTCTATAAGACTATAATCATGGTTGTGACACTTGAAAGCGACTGGTTACGGAGTGGAAAAGCATTAATGGAGTTTGAAGATACGAAAATAGTAGAAAGTGAAATTGTGATTGGGAAAAAGATTGTAGGTTTGAGATTAAAATTATAATTTTGTATATTAATTATAATATATTAAATTATTAAAATGGATATAAGAAAAAAATGAAAATTGATTTTAATATGAAACTTTGGAGACAAAAATTATCGTGAACAAAATTGAAGGACGAAATTGAAAATTGGTTTAAAGTTTGGAGACATAAAAGGTGCTTTTGCTTAAAATTTATGATGTAAACATATAGAGAAAATGTTTAGATAATGAATGTGGTAGACTGGTAGTTATCAAAGTATATACCTATATTTGATTGTACCTTTGATACAATTAATTTATATGGTCGTTGGTCTCACAATATATTTATTTAATAATTAATAAAAATAAAATATAAAATAAAATTATGATTGGATGATAGGTAAGAAAAAAAAAGTAGAGATAATAATAGGTAGTTAAAAGAAAAGTGGTGAGAGAGAAATTAGAGATAATATTCTGTTGTAGGTGTCGCCTACACTTAGCATTTCGACAAATAACACGGATATAGTTAATCATATGTTTGGACAACAAAGACTTATTTGTAATAGTTCATTATGTGAAAAAATTGGTACAAGGATGACCTAAAAGTCTTGGTGTGTAAGAATGATGATAATCCATCCAACAAGACATCTAACGTTGTGTACAAAATTTTTTTTTTTCAGAATGTTTAGTTGTTTGTACAATGCACACTTCGTGAACATTGCTATATATATATATTTGTTAAATTTATTATGTGTTTTCACCGTAAATTTGTTTTGTTTATACTTCTCTATAACATCAACCCATAAAATAAGACATATGAACAATCCACTACATGGCATTTGTCAAATATTAGTTGGTATTACTATTTTTTGCTATCATGCATGTGTTGAAATTAAAATACTAATATTAGTAGTTGCTCATAAAATATTTGCTAATTACATCCCGTGCATCGCACGGGGTCAATGCTAGTATTTCTCTATAATACTTTACCTCCATTTCTTTCCATTTGTAAATTTATACAAAACGTAGCCTAAGGTCAGCTATCACTATCAGAATTCAGAAATAGAATACTTATGGCTTATGCCGGTGAAAAATTATTATTCATGTTTATTGCATGTAAAATAAATATTCCAATTTCTAAACATACAGAAAAAAGGGTATTTTCTTTATGCGAAAAAGATGAGGGAATGAGAATGAGAATAGTAATGAGAACTAAAAGATATGGTGAACAAGTTCTTTAGAGACTTATATACTAAAGACCAAAAAGTCAAGCCTCCATCAGAGCTAAACAACTTCTGGCCAGAACTGGATGAACACTCTATTTTCGGTTTGGAAGCTCCAGTTACATTTGAAGAAGTGAAAGCTGTTTTTTTCTCCATGAGCCCACACAAGGCGCCGGGAAATGACGGTTTGCACGCTTTTTTCTTTCAAAATTATTGGCATATTATTGGATCTTCTATTTTTTGTCTGATTAGGGATATTTTTAGTAACCCTGATAATGTGAGGAAAATAAACCATACCCTACTTGTGCTTATTCCCAAAGTTGATTCCCCTGAGAATATTAAACAATTCTGGCCAATTAGTCTTTGTAATGTTATCTATAAAGCAGTTACCAAAATCTTAGCCAATAGAATCAAGCTTTTTCTGCATAAGGTTATATCTCCCTTTCAATGTAGTTTTATCCCGGGTCGCCATGGGTCGGATAATATTATTCTTGCCCAGGAGATAATCCATACCATGAGAAGTAAGAGAGGAAAAAAAAGGATTCATGGCTATTAAGGTTGATTTAGAAAAAGCATATGATAGAATTGATTGGGATTTCCTAGTGTAAGATTATGGGCCAGTCCACCCTTGGTGGATCGGACCCAAGCCCAATTGATGTTGGGGCAAATATATAAATAAGTTATAAATGTGGGTTATGGAGTGTAATTTACTCCATAAGTTTGAATTAATTTAAAAAGAGTCAGTTGCGTATAAGAAAACGTGAAGAAGAGAGTGGGGAGTAACACATCACATATTCATTCTGAGAAAAAAATGAGAACTCTCTTCTTCTGACTCTCTACTCTCTCCAACTTTCATTGTGGGTGCATTTGCTGTGTTGCTTGCTCGGAGTCCCTACTTGGTGACCTGAGTGCACGTGGGTACCTGAACACGGAGTCGGAGTCGGATACGTCACAGGTACACCCGTTTTCTTACAGTGGCATCAGAGCCGCAAGTTTCTTCCGCTGTGTTTCATATGTTATGTATTTTTTTTTCCTCCTTTGTGACAAATACATGGCATACATATAACATGTGTTAATTACATGTTTTCTTAACCGCATAGTAATTTTTTGTGCAAATTGGGTTAGTGAAAATTAATGCTTTAGGCTTCGAAATTGTTCTCATTGCGTAGAGCGCGAAAAATCGATGAAAATCGATATAAAATTTGCATGAAACGGACTCCGAACGGCATCGAAACGATAATCGAAATTTCGAATTTGAAATTTGAGTTTCCGAAAACTACAATTTTAGGCTTCGAGAATGCTCCCATTGTGTAGAGCACAAAAAATCGTGCGAAATCGACATAAAGTTTGCAGAAAACGGAGTTCGGACGACTGAGATATTGACGTCCGAAGTTTTCCGGCGAGCTTCACCGTTTCCGGTCGCCGGATTCTGGAAAACGGAGGTTGAAGGTTGAAGATGACGGTTAGCGACAGTTTTTGGAAACTGCTGCTAAAAAACCGTCACTAAAACCGTTTTTTTTGGCGCAGCAGTTCTAGAAACCGCCGCCTAAAATCAAATTTTGAAAATTCAAAATTCAAAAAAAAAAAAAAAATGGGGCCTGACCCGAAAAAAAAAAAAGTTTTTTTTTTGGGCTTAAAAAAAAAAAATAATAATAATAAATAAAATGGGCCGTTTTTTATTGGGTCTATTTTTTTTAATTATTTAAAGCTTCTCGAGGTCATAATGGATTCGTTTTAGATCCGATTGAGGCACGGTTTCTTTCTAAAAATCCGTAAAATTGAGATCTTTAATTTGATATATAATGTAACTACATTTGAGGTTATTTGGGATCTTATTTTATGTTTTTAAGTGCTTTTCTGGTATATTTTTTATGTAAAAAATTCCAGAAAATTCAAAATAATTTTTTAATTATTTTGTTTTAGGTAAATTGAGGCAAATGGCCTCTAATAGCACTGAAAACACCGATTATAGTGCGTTAGAATACTCATACCTAGATGAGGTAGTTCCTGAATACGTACCTATGGATGAAGATCCCGAGGAGGATCCTGAAGAGGATCCGGAGGAAGATCCCGAGGAGGATCCTGAAGCGGATCCGGAGGAAGATCCAGATGAGGAACCTATAGAGGATCCTCAACCAGAACCGGAGGAGTTGATGATTTCCGGACCAAAGTCGGAAACACTATTTCCTATCGAACCCCTCCATGTAGATTCTCAATTAATTTTTAACGACCCACTTAATCAAATCCGGGTAGCAGAAAGCATAGTAGAAGAAGGCGAAGAAGTCAATCAACCTCTAACCCCTGAATTAGCTATGAATTTAGCTGAAAGGGATGCAACAAGGCTAACGGATGTAAAAGACATTTATAGTGTATTCGTCAGCTACGTCCAAAACATGACCGACGAGGAAAACACTATATTTTACCTTAGAGTCATATTAGAATACATTAGAGCGACAACACTTAGAAAGAAACTAGGTTGCCGCATCCCAAGCAGATTTCACTGGTTAACAGCAATCAGAGAAGCAATGCAAAGACGATTTTTGCCAGAGAAAGAGAAAATCTATTATGAAAACTTAATGCTTGAGGCATTTAAGTATTTGTGTTCTCATTTGTAAAGATACAATGTTTCATTTTTATATCATTATTGAACATGATTCATGCATTATAAATTTTTGTTGAACATTTTACTTCTATGAGTAAATGACGTTATTTAGAATTAATTGTTCTATGAGTAAATGTATGAATATATATATATATATATACTTGTTATAAGTGGGAGCTTTTAGAAGATGAGACTTCTAAGAGTCATAATTCAATTTAAGGCACTTATATAGAATTCTTGATAGAGTATCATGATTATTGCTTGTATCTGTGTGATGGGAGATACAAACGTATGCTCTTGATCGTGGATCTTGCAATGTCATTATTTTCTGATCAAGAATAATATAAGTGCATGACATTGTATACTTATCAGTGCTATATACATTTTAAATGTTCTATGGTACGTATCTCTGGTAGAGAGAACGTAAAATAATGTGGGATCAGTTTGTCACAGAACTGAAAAGTGAAACCAAGAACATTATTAAGAAACCATAACAAGGGGGAATAACTTAATGGGGATAATTGTGATATCTGACATTGTAAAATACAATACATCTTGAAGGAACAAGATGTTATTGGGCCTCTCACAAATGTTTGGTCGAACATGAAATTGAAAACATGAGCCAACATCAGAGAGACCACAAGACCTACCAAACTTGGAACAATAAAAATAGCATAGCAAGGATAATGCTTCTGAGTGTCCTAGCTAATAACTTATTATGCAAATTTGAGATGCACACAACTCCACAAGCTGTGTGAATAGCTTTAAGGAATAAGTTTGACTCCGAAAAGCTTAAGCTAAGCACTCTTATAAAGCATTATCCAAGAGAGATGGCCAATAAGATCAGGGAACTAAAGGAAACTGGACAATTTCTTTTGTTTGATGAACAACAAGTGTAGGTTGTCATCAGATAGCTCCCTCGAAGTTGGGAGCATATGAAGGTGAATCTAACCCATAATAAAAAAAAAACATTGTTACTTTTAACAATGTAGCTGAGCACTTAAAGTTGGAGGTGAACGCTTGGAGGCTTACAAGACTTTTGGACAAGTTTATTACACTGTGAATGCTAGCACTTCCCGTTCGATGCTTGTTATATAAAAGGGCAAAAAGTTTCATGCTAAAGGGAAGAAGGGCGTTCCTAAACCCAAATAGGGAAATAAACAATTCAAAAGGAAAAGAAACAAAGGCTAGAAGAAGAAGCTAGACCTGAAGGGGGTCAAATGCTTCGCCTGCCAGAATTTAGACCATTTCGCATATGACTGTTCAAAACAGACTGAGGGCGAAACGGTATTAGTGAATTATGTGAATTCACATGTTTCTCGTACTATTTTTTTACGACTTTGTTTCTTCTTCTTGGATTATTAACTCAGAATCCATAGACCACGTAACTTAGGGTCGAGGATCCTTTATTGAGTACCATCGATTGTCATATCAAAGCATATGGTTTTACGTTGGAAACAACACGACAATCGAGGTAAAAGGTTTTAAGCACCTGTAAATTACTCTACGTGGTGAAAAGAACTTCATACTCCATTACATGCTTTATGCTCTTGACATCCGACGAGACTTGTTTTCTGTCCTATGTCTTTTAAAATTTGGGTTTCATGTGAACCTTCATAAAGTTATAGACAATTTTAGCAACTTTGTCCTTTATGGTTCCGCTTTCCTATTTACAAAGGTTCTTTGTTTTTGATAATTATTGGTGAATGCTTTGCTATTTCTTCGAGAAATGTTGAAACAAACTCCTAGCATGCTAGACTAGGACACATTAATGAAATGATCCAATAAACCAACGAACGGTTGTTTGGTGTCATTCCAAAAATGGAAATGTCACTATGAGAAAATTGTCTAGCTGATTAAGGCCATGCGAAAGCCTATAATTGGAGATCCATTGCAATTATTCTATTCCGATACACGCGGTCTAATGAATATGAGGGAAAAACACAGAGCATGGTATTTTATTACCTTTATAAATGATTATTCACGATAAGGTCATGTCTATTTGAATTCGTATATGTTTGAAGTTTTTCTTTGGGGCTTCAGATGATACCTAAAAGAGGTACAAAATCAAATAGACAATAAGATCGAAATATTATGCGTTGATCGAGGTCGTGCATATTTGTCTAAGCGATTTAGACTGCTCTGCGAAGAAAAGGGATAATTAGGCAACTAACAATCCCTGGCACTCCACAATTAATAGAGTTGCCGAAAGAAGAAATAGAACTCTTCTAGACATGGTTAAGTCTATGATAACTCAAGCAAACCTGTCAATTTTCTATTGAGGTGATGCTTTATTGACAGAAACCTTCATACTTAACCATGTACCCCCAAAATCAGTCACTTTCGCACCCTCTTGAGTTATGGAAGAAACGCAAACCAGATCTAAGTATCTTAAGACCTGGGGATCGGCTGCGTATATCCATGACAATTCTCATAAGTAAGAGAAATTGGGTCCTAGAGGAAGGAAATGTATCTTTCTAAGGTACTCAGATCAACAGAGGGACATGTTTTGCATAGGTGAAAACAAAGATAGAACGGTGACTGAGATAGAAAAGATGCAACGTCTTTGAGACTGAATTTCTTCGTAAAGGAGATGTTGACCGCACTGTTTCATTTTATGCGACAGAAGAATAAGACAGTGCAGAACAAATTGACATACTAGAAGCGTCTAGGTGTGTCAATCTGAGTGGGAGCGAAGAAAGGTCAACATTGAGACCTTGAACAAAGAAAGAAAGATAAGCAAATTACTCCAGTCAGAAAGAGTGATAAGGAAAGTGTTCCTAGAAAACGCTTTCAAATAGAAAGCAAATCTTTCTTAATCCTTCTTAGCAAAGAAAGGTCAACATTGAGACCTTGAACAAAGAAAGAAAGATAAGCAAATTACTCTAGTCAGAAGGAGTGATTGGGAAAGTGTTCCCAGAAGACGCTTTTTTCAAATAGAAAGCAAATCTTTCTTAGTTGTTCCAGATGAGAATATGAGCCCAGTTCTGTACCAGAATCCTTGTTAAGTCCCGCCAAGGAAGAATGGAAAGAAAGCGATGGAAGAAGAAATGGACTCAATGGAAAAAGAGCAAAGTTTGGGTGTTAGTTGATCTACCAAAAGGGCGTAAAGCCATTGGGAACAAATGGGTTCTCAAAATTAAAAGAAAAGTTTATGGATCAATTGACAAATATAAGGCTAGGTTAGTAGCAAAAGGTTACACACAACATGAAGGCATAGATTACGATGACACGTTCTCGCCTGTTGTGCGTTTTAACTCCATTAGACTTATTCTGGCAATAGTAAATAGTTTAAACCTAGAATTACATCAGATGGATGTAAAAAAAAAAAACCGCATTTTTGAATGGTGATCTGGATGAAGAAATCTATATGGAACAACCATTAGGTTTCATTGAAAAAGGAAAAGAGTCAAAAGTTTGTAAACTTAAAATATCCATTTATGGATTAAAACAATCATCCAGACAGTGGTATTTGAGGTTTCACAAAGCAGTAACCTCATATGACTTCCAAATGATAGAGGAAGACCACTGCGTCTACATCAAGCGGATTGAGGGTAATTTTGTTATTTTATCCTTATATGTAGACGATATACTATTGGCCGGTAATAGTCTAGGTTCTGTAACAACCATAAAAGAATGACTTTCATCGAACTTTGAGATGAAAGACATGGGTGAAGCAGAGTACATACTTGGAGTTAATATCCAAAGAAATCGTTCGAAAAGAATCTTGTCTCTTTCACAAGAGAATTACATCAACAAGATTCTTGAGCGATTTAACATGAAGAATTGCAAACCTATGAGCACTCCTGTAGCTACTGGATTAGCCTTGAGTCTTGACATGTGTCCCAAAATCGAATCAGACAAGAGGAAAATGGAAAGAGTTCCATATGCCAGTGCAGTTGGCAGTCTGATGTACACAATGATGTGTAGAAGACCAGATATCTGTAATATAATGAGACTGGTAGGTATATTCCAGTCTAACCCTAGAGAGAACATTAGAAAGTTGTGAAGAGGATCTTGAGATACTTAAAGGGCACTTCCAATTATGCACTGTACTACGGAGGAAGTGACTTATGCCTTGTTGAGTACTCCGATACTGGCGTAGCGGAGATGAAGAAGGAAGAAGGTCATACCTTCTTACTCAACAATAGTATCATATGCTGAAGCAGCATGAAGAAAATGTGCATTGCCTTACATGCAATATAGTTGAGTTTGTGGCATGCACTGAAGAGGTACAAGAGGCTTTATGGCTAGAGAGACTTATAGAACATCATGAAATTGGAAATGAAAGTACCAATATGGTGTTTTTATCCTGTGACAATATTGTAGCCATAGCCCATACCAAAGATCCTAAGTATCACAACAAGACCAAGCATGTTGGCATCAAATATAATTTTGTTAAGAGATTATATAACAAAAAAAAAAGGTTGTTGTTGTACAATACACTTCAACAAATGTATGATAACAGACCCCCTGATAAAGCCAATAGGCTAAAAGTTTTTTTTTGAAGAACATATGGAAGCCATTGGCATGCATGAAGTGTAATATACAGACATTATAAAATGTGTTTTATAATTTTCTGTTATCACTTTATGTATGTGTTTAGTAGTATACAATGTCTAGTATGTCGTACAGGTTGAAAGGTTGGCTCTCTCACGCGGGCAACCGCCTTTGACACTCAAGTGGAGTGTGCAAAGATGAGACATTTGTGTTCACCAGTAAAGCAGCCAAGAGTGCTGATATGGTAGAGAAGAAACACAAACTATATGTCGCCTTGACTAACGTGTAGCAAGTCAAGATGAGATCCGCATAAAATAAAGTTGGATCGAAGTTTGGAATCCCACTTCCAAAATACCTGTAGTCAGATAACAAACTCTTCAACGTCGACGTCGTAAATGGAAGTAGAGTTGAAGAATTTGGGCCTAGATACTGGGTGTATCTAGACTTAAGTCTGTACGGTGTTAAGATAAGAATAAAACGACATATGCTCTTATAATAAAAGAGTAACACCGTAGCATGTGTTTCATACCACATGTACTGAGAGAACCGCAAGAGGGAAGCAAGTGAAAGATCTCTGCTTCATTGCTGTGTGAGTCCCAGGGAAGAACAATCTTCCCAGTGATGTCCTTTGAACTTTGACAGTATCACGGAGATATGCTTCAGTGACTGCTACTTTAGCATTTCTTTCTATGATCATGATTGATGCGATCTAAAGTATTATGCTAGGAAAGCGACTGATTCATATTAATGTGTTATATGGGCGAAAGGAAGATTAACTGAAATATACACATCTATGCTAGCATCTGTGACATGTCCCTTATGACATCTTGTTGTCATAAGTGTGGATACTAGACATATGTGAGGAAGGCAATCTGAATCAAACCTTGATTCGAGAGGGATTAGTTTTGCCATGTGAAAGTGTATATAGTTAAATCTAGGACATCGGAGGCATATTTTTTAATATTTTAGCTACACGAAGGAGAAGGTAACTTGTGCTGGTCCTATAAAAGGGATTTCTAGTACAAGTACCTAAATGAAGACGTCATGCCCACGCAGTCACGGCAAAGCACTAAGTATGAAATTGAGAGGAGGCAGAGAGATTCAACCCATGACATCTAATCCACCAAGTGTGAGTGGGAGATGTAAGATTATGGGCCAGTCCACCCTTGGTGGATCGGACCCAAGCCCAATTGATGTTGGGGCAAATATATAAATAAGTTATAAATGTGGGTTATGGAGTGTAATTTACTCCATAAGTTTGAATTAATTTAAAAAGAGTCAGTTGCGTATAAGAAAACGTGAAGAAGAGAGTGGGGAGTAACACATCACATATTCATTCTGAGAAAAAAATGAGAACTCTCTTCTTCTGACTCTCTACTCTCTCCAACTTTCATTGTGGGTGCATTTGCTGTGTTGCTTGCTCGGAGTCCCTACTTGGTGACCGGAGTGCACGTGGGTACCTGAACACGGAGTCGGAGTCGGATACGTCACAGGTACACCCGTTTTCTTACACCTAGTTTTTACCCTCAAGTCCCTTAAATTTCCTGATAAAATTATTAAACTTATTGAAAGTTGTGTTTCCACAAGTGAGATGCAAATTCTTTGGAATGGATTCAAACTTGAACCTTTTAAACCCTCTAGGGGCCTTAGACAAGGGGATCCCCTATCCCCGTATCTGTTTGTTCTATGTATTGAAAACCTTTCTCATCTCATAAATCTAGAAGTAAACAATGGCTTTTGGAAACCCATTAAACTTTGTAGGAACGGTACACCTATTTCTCATTTATTTTTCGCTGATGACCTCTTCTTATTCTCGGAAGCTAGCCTTGATCAAGCGGAATGTTTGCATGATGTCTTAAATAAATTTTGTGTTGTTTCTGGCCAAAAAGTTAATCAGGATAAAACTAAAATCTATTTTTCTAAAAATGTTAACCATAATAGATCTGCCCAACTGTGTAGTTCTCTTGGTTTTTCTTTGTTAAGTGATCCAGGGAAATATCTTGGGATGCCTCTTCATTATAGAAGAATCAGCAAAGTGATGTACTCTCACATAACTGACAAGATAGAAGGAAAATTGTCGATTTGGAAGAAGAGGGCGCTCTTTATAGCTGAAAGAACGACATTGGTGAATTCGATGATCTCTGCCATTCCTGTTTATGCCATGCAGACTTCATGTCTTCCTTATAGTATGATTGACAAAATTGAGCAACTTGGGAGAAGCTTCATCTGGGACTCAAATCAAAATACGGGTAGATCTCACCCCATCAGCTGGAACAAGGTGTGCAAGCCTAAATCTGAAGGCGGGTTGGGTATAAGATCTCTTAGAATCCTTAATAAGGTGTTCTTCATGAAAATTGCTTGGCAAATCCTTACTAAAGAATAAGCAATATGGGTTAGGATTGTCAAGGAGAAATACAAATTCAACCCGCACAACAGTAGGCCAAAGCGTGTTAGCTCCTGCTCTAATCTTTGGACGGGAATTTGCACAGTGTGGAGTACTTTTCATGAGCATATCATCAACTCTGTCAAGAATGGGGTTCGTACTAAATTTTGGACGGATTACTGGGTGCTTGGCATCCCGTGCTTGGCGGCTGCTGCAAATACAATCCTTCCTCAACAGGTGCTACTTAAATCTGTGAACGAATATGTGACAGTGACCGATGAGTGGGCACTACAAGAAAAAACAGGATTAGCTAGGGAAAAATCAATAGCTAATCCGTAGCTAATCCCTAGCTAATCTAGGGATTAGCTACGGATTTTTCCCTAGCTAATATTTGGACGCTAATTGCTAGGGATTTTTTTCGTAGCTAATCCCTAGCTAATCCGTAGCTAAATTCCCTAGCTAATCCGTAGCCAATCCCTAGCTAACTCACCCTCTCCAAAAATTGTCACCGGCGACCTCCTCCACCGGCCTCCGGTGGCCCCTCCAGCGACGGCCTCCGGCGACCCCCTCCGACGACGGCCGCCGGCGACCTTCTCCACCGCCGGCCGGCGACCACCTCCGGCAACCACTTTATATTTTTGAAAAATGGTCCTAAGAGGCCTCGAAGACGGAACATCATGGACGGTAACATTTAGACCAACCACTAGGCCATTTATCACTTTTTGATTTATTAATGTAAAACATTTTATATATACACATATAATAAATTAGCTAGGGATTTTTTCCCTAGCTAATCCGTAGCTATTTTTTTCCCTAGCTAATTAGCTAGGGATTAGCTTGGAAAAATTCGTAGCTAATTTCCTTAGCTAATTAGCTAGGGATTAGCTAGGGAAATTCGTAGCAAATCCCTAGCTAATTAGCTAATTAGCTAGGGATTAGCTACGGTTTTTTTCCCTAGCTAATCCGTAGCAAATCCCTAGCTAAATTTTCCCGCCTTTTTGCGCCAAATTTTTTTACCAAATTAGCTAGGGATTATCTAGGGAAATTTTCCCTAGCTAATTTCCGTAGCTAAATCAGTTTTTTTTTGTAGTGGGGACTGGAGAGCTTTTGATGCAATCCTCCCTGTTGATTGCCTCGCGTGCATTGAGAATATTCATCCTCCCTGTCAAACAAATGGCAATGACGGTTTTGCTTGGGACCTCACGCACGATGGAGAGTTCTCTATCAAGTCTGCCTACAACAGTCTAAGGGCGGACAACTTGAATATTGGGGGAAAAACTTGGGACAAAATTTGGAAGTGTATGTGCACGGAAAGGAATAGATTCTTCCTCTGGAACATGTGCCATGAAAGGATCATGACAGAAGTTCAGAGAAAGAAAAGAGGTTTCATTGATATGGACATCTGTAAACGCTGTGGGGAAGCTCCTGAATCCGCTACCCACGCAATTAGGGACTGTAAAATGGTCAGACCTCTTTGGTAAAAATTAGTTAATCCCATCTATTGGAACAAGTTCTTCAATTCCAATACACAAGAGTGGATCATGGATAATATGATGAACAACTGGAGCAGGAGCAGTGGGAATAATTGGAGTTCTACTTTTGCGATTGCAGCCTGGAATACATGGAAGCAAAGAAACAAATTTATTTTTAACAAGAAGTGTTGGGGCTACAAGTAAAAATAAGAAAAAACAATAATAGAAACAATAGAGATAAAGATGAATATAATTAAAATAAATACGTGGTGTTTGACCGAGGCATGGGTATCTCGTTGTCTTTAAGGTAATTCACGCTCTCCACGGGTAGAATGATATTCTATAACTTCGGTGTAGTGGTACCCAAGCGCGTCACCTCCAGGATACAACGGACAAATACTCGTCTTTTTAAAGTCTACAACTTCTACACAAAGAAGTAGACAGGACTCTAGAACACCCACACTTTTTCTCCACCCAAATGAGTTTAGTATTTTTTTTTTCAAACTTTCTCACTTTTCTGTGCCATGTATTCTTGTGTCTTGCAAATGAACCAAGTGACCAATATATATAGGTAAATTCTAAACGGACTAAAAATTGCAGCATTTAACAAAATTGATTGTGACTTTATATCACAATCAATTATGTCTCACCATTATCCGTTGGACAACGTTCACAGACAAGACTTTTAAAGCAATCCGTTTATAATTTCAAGACTGTTTTTTTGCAAAATTGATTTTGGTAATCATGTGGCCATCAGTTTCATTTTTTAATTTCATCTCTTATTGTTTTATATTTTATAATTTATAATATATATTCAACAAGAAGTTCGGGGAAGCAATTTCTTTGGAGACCTCAATCAATATTCAAGTTAAGAATTATAGGGAAGCATACAACCTCAAGAGTGTCATAAACACGTGGCCTTGTCAGTTGGAAGAAAGTGAGTCCTCGTGGCAAGCCCCTAATGAGGGATGGCATAAAATAAATGTGGACGGCTCTAGGTTGGACAGCAATGGCAACATCAGCTGTGGAGGTGTGATACGGGATAATGAAGGCAAATGGGTTGCTGGTTTTGTGAAGAATTTGGGCAAGGGTTCCATCTTTCAAGTTGAACTTGGAGGTGTCCTAGTTGGCCTTCGTACAGCTTGGGCAAGGAACCTTAAGAAGATTGTTATTGATTCTGATTCCTCAATGGTTATTAACTCTATTGAAAAAGACTATAATATTAGAAGCCCTTTTTATGGTGTGATCAAAGAGATTAATTAAGGAGCTTCTCTCCAAGAGCTGGCAGGTGAAGATCCGGTTCTCCCCAAGGTCTACCAATACCGTTGCTAATAGTTTAGCCAAATTTGGGCACAGCCACCCATATGTTATTAGTTTTTATGAGAGACCCCCTTTGTGTTGTGAGGATGCTGTCAAAAGAGACATGTGCGAGTCTAGACTGCTTAGGTCTGTTGGCTAGTGTTGTTTAGCCTCATCTTGTTATTTCTAACAAAAAAAAAGCATCAAGCTTATCACTCATGTTCATTACATGGAAATGCCCATTCCATGGAATGCAAAAAGTAGTGGGGCCCATTGGGTCTCACTTACTTTTTCACTTTTTCATTTACATCGACTTTAAAAAAATACAAAATATCTATTATACCCCTTTGATTTGACACAATTATAACCTTTCTTTTCTTTTTATTTTTTTAATATAAGGGATATAAGGGGTAAAATGGTCATTTTAATAGATTTCCATTCTATTTCCATTACCAAACTTTTACTACTAAACACATCAAATGCATTCTGTTTCTGTTTTTGTTTGCATTTCCATTTCTACCTAATGAACATTGCCCTCAGTCTAAGTGATACTCATAATTTACACAACTAATTAAGTGATACAATACATATATACAAGCCAACAACCTCCTCATCATGTAATATTAATCAGTGAGCTTTTATATATATATATATATATATATATATATATATATATATATATATATATATATATATATATATATATATATATATATATATATTTTCCTCATACATCTCACACCCAATAATAGAAAATTAAATAGACAGTTATATATCTCAAGAAATTGAAGCAAACACATATGCATTTAAAAATGCACTTATCATCTCCCACCCATTGCAGAAATTGTAATACCATTTAGTGTATAATGCTCTTCCTCCACACTATGTAACCCTGAATCTTCAACATTCACATTACTAATTAAGAATGCTGGCTGCTTTGGTTGGAAAAGTTTAATAGTATCATTTGATAGAAAAGACACCACATCTTCCATGGAAGGCCTGTCTTTTGCTTGATCTTGCACACACAAGAGCCCAATATGCATACTTCTCAACACTTTGTCTACCATACTTGATGATTCATCTAATGCTAAGTCTAGTAACTCCAAAGCTCTACCTTCATTCCAAAGTTGCCATGCCTGAAACAATCCCAGCATGTAATATGAATTTTATAATCAGGATTCTGAAATCAAGCAATTAATGTGGTTAATTAAGCCAGTATAGCCTACCTTCACCCCAAAAATAGAGTCTTCACTATATTAAAAATAGAGTAACAGATTGAATTTCACTGAGATTATCCACCTTGGATTATGATTCACCTAGGATAAATTTCCCTAAGATAGTCAACTGAGATCATCTCCTCTTAACACTGAGTCTACTATTATATTTGTATGTATATAAAACGAAATTGGATCCAATGCAATTCTCTTCCGTGCAATTCCGGTGCAATTCCTTCAAAATGTATATTTTTACTTCATTTTTGAAGCACTAATACGAACTTACTCTAACAATAACCCACTATGAATGGATTAGGGACGAAATTATTATCAATTTTGACAAATATCATCACTAAATAGCCTTGTAAGACTACTTTTCAATATCAATAACAATTTGGTCCCTAATTCATTTAATGTGATGATAATTGTCAATATTGATAATAATTTGGTCTCTAATCTATTCATGGTGGATTATTGTTAGTATGAGCCCATATTAGTACTTAAAAAATAAAGTAAAAATATGCATTTTAAAGGAATTGCACCGGAATTGCACGATAGGGAATTGCACCGGATCCAATCTCATATAAAACCCCGGTGACTTGAAAACTCATAAATTGAGCCCAACAAGAAAGAAAAAACTCAATTCCCAATCCTATTAGGATACATAATCCTTGCAATAGTAAACTGAATTCAAGGCACTTAAAAAACAACATAATAGTTAATGAAACTTACATATCCTATGAGACTAAGTGAACGGTTTGAATCATAGCGACTGTTATTCTTCTTGCCGCTAAGAATCTCTAGTAGTAGTACACCGAAGCTGAATACATCCGCTTTTGTCGATACAATACCATGCATTGCATACTCCGGAGACATATAGCCACTACAATAATAACAAAAACGAATGAATGTTAGAATTCAAAATCAATCAAAGTCATCAAGAAAACACCAAAAGTGAATGAATGAATGCGTTTATATAACTTACTATGTACCAATAACTCTATTCGTGTTTTCTTCGGATTCATTCAAACCACATATTCGAGCCATGCCAAAATCAGATATTTTAGGATTCATTTCTTCATCAAGTAATACATTTCCTGCCTTCAAGTCTCGATGTATTACTTTTAGTCTCGAATACTTGTGAAGATACAGAAGTCCCTGAGCAATGCCTTCGATGATGTTAAAGTGTTTTTCCCAATCTAGTACATTCCTGCTATTTGCATCTGTTTTAGAGTAATTAAACATGATTATTAGTATGTTTGACACTAAAATTATTCCAAGTTTTTGTTAGGGAAATATATAGCTTACCAAATAGGTAGAAGTCTAAGCTCTTATTAGGCATGAACTCATAGACTAAAATCCTTTCATCTCTTTGTATGCAGAAACCAAGCAGCATTACAAGATTAGTGTGTTGGAGTTTGGCCATGAGTTTAGCTTCATTCTTAAACTCTGTTAGCCCTTGTCTTGAGCTTTTAGAGAGCCTCTTTATTGCTACCTCTTGCCCATCAATGAGTGTCCCCTAAAAATATTTATTATGTGAAAATCTTTGTTTGACAATTTCAAATTTCAATTTATGGATACAGAAAGGACTAGACTTATCAGGTTCTTCAATTAGAATAAAACATGTAAAAAAAACTTTTAAACCATACACGTGTTAGTCTCTGATAAAAATCTAATAATAATAAAAATGGTCAAAATTCCAAATTGGTCTCTCATGTTTGCACGAAGTTTCATATTGGTCCTTTATATTTCAAAAAGTATAAATTGGTCCTTTATGTTTGCAAGAAGTTCCAAATTGGTCCTTCCGTCCAAGCCGTTTATTTCTTCCGTTAAGTGCTGATGTGGCGTGCTGACATGGACATATCATCTCTCCTACGTGTTCATTTAAGATTATGTGTCATGCCACGTCATCATCCACCATCATATGTGATGACGTAGCCCTGATGTGGCGATGACGTGGCATGACACATCAGCTTAGATGGACACGTCAGCACTTAACTTAAGAAATTGACGGAAGTGGACGGAAGGACCAATTTGGAACTTCTTGCAAACATAAATCACCAATTTAAACTTTTTGAAACATAAATGACCGATATAAAACTTCGTGCAAACATAAAGGACCAATTTGGAATTTTGACCTAATAAAATTATAAAAACTGCACCTATAGATTTTTTCCACATAGAAATTACCTTATAAACAGGGCCATACCCTCCTTCTCCTAACTTATTATCAGTTGAAAAATTGTTTGTAGCAGCAACGATGCTTTCATAACTGAATACCTCAACCTCATTGCTTGCCCTTCTATCTTTCTTAATTCTTTTGCCATTTCCGTACACCAAGGAGAGCATTGCATTACCTCCAATTTCATGTAATATCTTCATTTGCTTCATTTTTCTATCCACTATTAATTAATGTGATATGGAAGTATGAGTTGTTAAGAAAATCTTAAACCCATAATATATTGAGTAAATTACTGATTTGGTCCCTCCTAAAAGATTTCACTTGTCTCAATTTAGTCCTTCAATCATGAAAAATAGTAAATTTAGTTTTAAATTACGAAAATATCAAATTTAGGCCTTGAAAGATAAATTTTATCGCAAATTCGTCCTTGTCAGAAACGGCAAAAATAACGAAATTACGACACAAGGTATCATTTACGAACTGAATTTGTTATTTTCATTATATGTAGGGACTGAATTGAGACAAATAGAACCTTTGAAGGACTAAATTTGATAATTTTCATAATTCAGGTACTAAATTAAGACAATTAAAATCTTTCAAAGATTGAAACAGTAATGAACTCTACCATATTTGGAAATTATCACAAGGAAGATAGATTCATAGATAGATTACCTTTTGCTTTATGTTTTCTCCGGAAGGCAAAGCAAAAGTAGCAGATAAGAGGAATGGTGAGGATTGCTCCAATCAAAATGATAAGCCAGATTACTACAATTCACAAGAAAATGTGATTTTCAACTCAGGTATATATATATATATATATATATATATATATATATATATATATATATATATATATATGCAATTTGCAAAGTTTCATTTGTTAAATTTGATCAAATTTACTATAACTTTGAAAATGAATTGTCTATACAATATTGACTTCAATTTCATTATCATATCTTCAACCTAAAAATCAATTTCATTAATTTTCACATATTGCTCAAATTACCCAAAAAAAAATACTCATATTATATATTTTACATAAAAAAATACTTAAATATAATAAATTTTTTTAAAAAAAAAATTGGAAGTACTCCGAGCCAGGTTCAAGCGGGTCAACCCAGACCTAGCCCAAAATGGAAATTTACATACTCACGTACCTTTGTGTTTAACAATAAAATTTTGCCGTCCATTTACCCCAAATGATGGTATATACGCACTTCCATTTCCTTTTAACCCAGAATGTGGTAAAGATGTGTTTCCTTTAACCCACAAAATTTAAAGTTATCAGTAAAAAGTAAACTACACATACTTCACATAGCAATTTTATTGTTCTACAAATTACACACCTCAATATCAAAATTAAAAATAAATAAATAACAATCCCAACAAATTTATTAAAATTAAGAATAAATTAATGATTTAGTTTTAAAAGATAAAATATCTCAATTTGGTCCTTAAAAGATGAATTTTCAATCAATTTGGTCATTTGGTTAATATGATAAATAGAAAGTTAACTGACAGTATATTAATGAAAATTAATTGACTGTAAATGTAGAATTAATTTTTTATTCAATTGAAAAATATAAGCAAACCATTTTGATATTGTATAATTTATAAAATAAAATACATTAGATTTACAAACTAAACATAAAAGAATGCAAGTAGTGCATTTTAATAGTGTTTAATTTGCAAATCTGATTTATTATTATTTTTAATTATTGAATAACTTTAATTTATAATTTAACAATAAGTTAGTATCCATAAATAATACTGTCAATTAATTTTTTATCTATTACATTAATCAATTGACTAAATTACATAGAAATTGATCGTTTAAGGACTAAATTAAAACAATGATGATATCAAAATTTTAGTCTAAAATTATTAGTTATCAACTCAACTAGGATTACGTGAAACTTTCAAGTGGAGAATTGGCTAATAGCGCAAATAAGAATAAATTATGAGGAATCAAATTACCTTTTGTTGCATTATATTTTACATGTAGTGGAAGAATCTGATCTGATTTTACATGTAAAGAATAAATTTCTTGTCGATGATTGGACAGGATGGATCTTTTGTTTTTCTTTTTTTGGATAAAAAGAATTTGATGTATGTTTGAATTAATGAGAACAGAGGGAAAATTAAATCAAATAAGAGAATTCAAATCTAAAAGATCATTGTCAAATTTACTTTCATAAACTAAACACTAGGCCTCATGGAATTTCAAATACAAAAGTCAAAACAATAAGATTATTTTCTTTATATCCTTTCAACTAAATACATTTTACTTTTATAATGTGATGAAATTATATTTTTACTCTTATTTTTTTATCCACTTTATTCTATTCTCACTTTTAATATAAGGGTAAAATTATTATTTTACCCACTTTTATTCCATTCACATCACTTTCATATTACTTTCTTTCATTCCCTTCTGCAATTCCATTAGCCATTACATTCTCCACCCCACTAACCAAACACCTCCTGAGTATTTTTAATCATATATATATTTCGACGTCCACTATTAATTGTTGAAAAAGATACTTGTTTTTCAACAATATAAATATTGACCATCAAAATAAATACATTTTTTTTCAATAATTAAATTTTAACAGTCGAAATAAATTGTTGAAAAAAAATTAATTATAGTATTTTCAACGATTAACAGTTATTAATAATATTATTTTCGATAATATATTTTTCGACAACGACAATAAAAAAATTTTCTATAAAAAATATTATAAAAAAAATGATATTATCTACAATTACTAATATCCAAAACAAACAAATTATGTTACGGGTGAGTCTCATGCAATGCAATTTCAGCCAATAGGATTGTGACACTTGTTATTTTGTTGCATCATGCAATGCAATTGAATAACATCAATGACTACAATTGTACCACATAACCCAGTACTTGCATCATAGACTCAGTCCTAGAATAATACATACCTTTGTAGTTGTGTTGAAGTACATAAATAGGTTTGCCATTAGCACCAGAATCTTGAAGGAACGTGCTTCCTCTGCCCCATATCTGACACCCAGAATCATCAACCTCGTTGACAATGGCATAACCCACACAAGAACAATTCCTCCGACATATCATCTCACAACACAACACACCAAGATTCCCACTCTCGTACACTTTATAACTCTCTCTTGTCATATAACCAAAACCTTCCACAAACCCATTACTACTCTCATCATCATCATCACCACAACCACTAGTGCTCCTAATTTCCACTTCACACACACTCCCATTCTGAATCACACTACTATACCCACTCACTCTATCATAGTACCTCGACCACAACATTATCCCACCGTAGTTCTCTGACTTCTTCACCATAGGAACTACCTGTGTTGGATGTTGGAACGTATGATTAATTTAAAAATAACTCGTGTGAATGTCAATCTCTGTATGCTAGCTAATTAAGCCCTCTCTTTTATTGCCTCGTCACAATTTAATTATCTCGGTATATATAGTAATGTCAAATTAAACAGCGGGTTTAACCTGTATTGACTCGTCACATGACAACAAGAAGTGGGTTAGTTCGGACTGACCACTTTATTAAATGAACTTGAAAAGTAATGTCTAAACCCGTTCATAATGACATGCGGGTCACTTTTTGTTTTTTGTTTACAAATTTTTTTATATAAATTAAAAAATAAAAACTACTAATGTTATAATTTTTATTTTTTATTTATCCAACAAATAAAAGTTTATAAAATTTTTTATGACAGAAAATGTATCTAAACTAATGTATTTAGTTTAAAAATTAGTATTATTTTTAATTTAAATCAAAAGATATATATTTTATTAAATTTTTATTATTATTTAAATCATTTATACACATAGTTAAGAATAAAATTATATTTTAATACACAAAATTTATTCAAAATATATGTATTTATACATATTTTAAATAAATTTATATTTTTCCTCTTTTAAAAAATTGTGTTCACATGTTGACCCGTTTTCCCATTTTTAAACACATTAATTTTTGCATCTTGAAACCCACTCATTTAACAGGTGGTCCCGAACTAGTTTGTTTTGACAGTATTTATGTGCATATAATCGAGATTGGACTCCATGCTGTCTTCTATAGAAAAGCAATGAGAGAGACTGACACATGAGTGTAGGACTCACTTATGTGTCACTCTCTGTCCCTGTTTTTTTATGCTAGACAGCATAGAATCCAATCTCGCATATAACCCACAGTAGAAGATCCATGTAATGGATGGCAACCCATAAAAAAATTAAAAAAAAAAAAAGACAGTTATACCTTGGAAACTAACAAATCCGCCGGAACATACCCTGTGGGTGTGGCATCCTGAGACGCAGGCAAACCCATGAATATTTTCGTCGTCTTCAACGACGTCGTCCATTGGTTCCAATTCCTCATGAAGTTTTCCTCATTCCCTTGCGTGTACTCACATGGAGGATGGTTATAGAATTGAATCCAAACATAGTCAAAAAGCCCCGTGTTTAGGACACTCCCTAGCGGAGGGTCAGGAAACGGACATTGTGGTGCTGCACTTAGGTACACTCTCTTCGTCTCACCACTATGTGACTTAAGGGCACGTGCTAGATCCTCCAAAAATGGCGTGGATTCCTCCACATCAAAATCTATCCCATCCAGAGTGGAATCTCCAAGTGGGCGTGACGACGATGACGACGAAGAGTCGTCTGTGTAGTATAAGAAATTGTTCCACAAGTAATCGGAGAGATTCCGGGCGTCTTCGGGGGAAGAGAGATTGTACGTGTCGAATCCGCCTCCGATGGAGAGGATCACTTTGATGCCTCGGCTTTGGCAATATCTCACGTGCGACGAGACGTCGGTGCATGGAGATGACGACGAGGAAGAAGGCGAAGGGTCACAGTGGCCTGCGAGGTTGAGCTGTGGGGTTTGGTTGTTGCCGAAGGCGTAGAGGAAGGCTATGATTACGATGGTGTATTTTCCTGTGGCGCAGGTGTCGTTTAGGCTTCCCTCGTTGCCGTTTTGGCCCCAGTAAACGGCGACGTCTTGAGAGGTGGAGGAGAAAGAGATGATGGGGAGGAAGAATAGGAGAGGGAGGATCATTATGAGCTTGGTCATATTTTTGGCTTTGGGATGTGGTTTTGGGTACGTAATTTGTAATGCTTAAAGAAGTTGAAGATTATTATTAGGTGGGGTGTGTCTATGATGTAACTTGTTGCATGCATGCATGCAATGCAATATCAACCGATGGGATTGTGACACTTTATCTCAAGTCATCCTATCCACATGTCACATTCCTACCGGCTGAAATTATATTGCATGGCAACAAATTACATCAAAAGACTCACCTTATTAGATGTGATGTTCAAGCTATGTTATTGGTGAGGACAAGTAGAATCAATATAAAGAGGGTGATATATGAATAGTTTTTTTTTTTCTGAAAAGTGACAATTCTTATTGATATATATGTGAACACTTGTTTGTGAAAGTGATCACAAAGAGATTTTGGAATAACATTGACTATTGTAATATCATAAAGCATATTTATAATGCTATGTGATTTTTGTTTGGAGTACGGGTTAAAGGGAAGAATGGAAGGGGATGTAAGACTTTTGAGATATTTTTTTTTTATTTAGAAAGATAAAAATTAGAATTAAAGATAATAGAATATCAATTTTTAATCTCTCATTATTTTTTTTTTCACAAATTTAAGATATTTTAAATTAGGATATTGTAGAGGAGGTATCAAGATTTAGACAAAAAGAGGACATATAAAAGGTTAACATTCCCTTCTCCTCCCCTTCCTTCTTATCTAATCACTTCCTTTAATTTCCCTTCTTCTTTTAATTCCCAAACAAACCCTACAATTAAGAAAGAAGGAAAGGGAAGAGATTGAAGGATACTGTGGTTTTGGGTACGTAATTTGTAATGCTTAAGAAGTTGAAGATTATTAGGTGTGATGTTCAAGCTATGTTATTGGTGACGACAAGTAGAATCAATACAAAGAGGGTGACAATTCTTATTGATATATATATATATATATATGAACACTTGTTTTTGTGAAAGTGATCCAAAGAGATTTTGGAATAAGATTGACCATATTTTAATATCCATAAAGCATATTTATAATGCATGTGATTTTTGTTTGAATTAGGGGTTAAGGCGGAGAATAGAAAAGAAGGAAAGACTTTTAAGATGTGTATTTTTTTATTTAGAGAGATGAAAATTAGAATGGAAGATCAATCCTTAATCCTTCATTATCCTTCTCCTTCACAAATTCAAGATATTCCAAATTAGGATATTGTAAAGGAGGTATCAAGACCCAGACAAGGAGAGGACATATAGAAGGTTAATCTTCCCTTCTCCTCTCCTCCCTTCTTCTCTGATCTAATCACTTCTCTTCCCTTCTCCTCTTAATTCCCAAACAAACCCTACAATTAAGAAGGGAGAAAAGGGAAGAGATTGAAGGAGATGGGAAGAAAAAAGGAAGAGAGGTTAATCTTCTATTATAATTTGTTTGGCAATTAGGAGGGGAGTAAAGGGAAGAGATTGAAGGAGAGGGGAATGGGAGGTTAATCTTCTCTTACTCTCCTCTTTGTTTGAATGTTGATAACTCATCCAAAATACTTTAATTTGGAGTTCTCTTGAATTTGTGACGGAGAAAGATAATAGTGAATAATAAAAATTAATCTTCCATTATCTTCTCGTCCAATTCTCAACTTTTCAAATAAATCTCTCTCTTTTTCTCTTTTTTTTTTTCTCTTTAATCCACAATTCAAACATTATCTTAATATATATGAATTTCATGATGCAGTAAGCAAAATATGAAATTCATATATATTAGAGGAGAAGGGAGGGAGGGTAAGGTTAACATTCCATATGCCCTCCCCTTGTTTGGATGTTGATACCTCTTCCAAAATACCCCAATTTGGAGTATCTTGAATTTGTGAAGGAGAAGTATAATGGAAGATTAAGGCTTGATCTTCCACTATCTTCTCCTCCGATTTTCATCTTCCCAAATTAAACAAGGGGAAAATATCTTGAAAGTCTCACATTCCCTTTTTTTCTTCTCCTTAATCCCCAATCCAAACATACCCTAAGGGAAGGGAAGGGAAGGGAAGGGAGGGAAGGAGAAGGGAAGGTTAACTTTTCATATGTCTTCTCCTTACTTGGGTGTTGATATTTCCTCTAAATTAAAATATCTCAATTTAGAGTATTTTATAAAATTTGTAAAGGGGATGGATAACGAAGAATCAATGATTAATATTCTATTATCTTTTCTTTTAATTTTCAT
This sequence comes from Senna tora, assembly GCA_014851425.1. NCBI lineage: Eukaryota > Viridiplantae > Streptophyta > Magnoliopsida > Fabales > Fabaceae > Senna > Senna tora. The sequence continues at coordinate 3,156,908 of CM026268.1, forward strand.
ATTTTCAAATAAGGAGAAAATATCTTGAAAGTATCCTTTCTCTTTTTTTTTCTCCTCTTTAATCTCCGATCCAAACGAAAGTCATTTCAATTTCCTATTTAAGCTATTATTTTTTTTAAAAAAAAAAGGATATTAACGACATGCAATTTGCATAAAACAAGCAAATGGAAAGCAAATAAGATAGTTTGCCGCAGCCCCCCTCTTCCACTTTCTTTGCTTTATTTTGTGGTAATTTTTTTCATCTTTTTTTTCTTTACTTTTAGTTTATGAATAAATTAAATTAGATACTTTGTTTTCTAACGTTGGAAGTAATTTTCTTTCAAATCTAATTCTGATTATAATCTTTTCTTATAAGTTAGTTTTTAATTGTTAGGTTAACTCAGATCTAATAAGTAGCTAGAATTTATTATTTGAATTTTGTATATTTCTCTTGATTAAGTTTTTTTACGACAAACAAATTTTTTTATTCAAAACCTATTATATATATATATATATATATATTTTTTTTTTTAATTTTACGAATCACATTTGTCAAAAAGCTTCAACTATTTCATATATATTGTTAGAAGAGTTTTTGGAATTTACAACTTTACGGTTACTATAAATTTAATATGAAAGAGATATAATATACGATAATACATTTGTGACAACAAAAAAATAGTAAAAATTTTTATCATAATTCATTTTACAAATAAGATCAGTTATGTTTTTATTTCATAATGTTTGCAAATTATACTTCAATATTATTAGAATAAAGTTATCCAATTTACTATAAGTACCATTAGACTTAATCTATAATACAAGTTTATTGCCTTTGTGTTAAAAAAAGTGCATATAACAACCAGAGCATCCGAGCCAAAAAATAATTGAAATCATGAAAAGAACTCATCTGAAATAATTATTAACCTAATAAATAAATATGTCTCACAACTTAAATATCATCTTAAATTTATAAATCTATTCGATGTGGGACGTATTAGACATAGAGAGAACAAAAGCATTGAGCTTATCATAAAGTTAAAGTGATGATGCTGATAATTTAGACACTTAGGCTATGTTTGTTATGCAGATTTAAGAAGGATGAAAAGGATGGAAACACTAGATCCCACTAGCAAGAGTGACAGGGAAAGAAAGCATAATTGCTTCTTAATTTTCGTGCAAAATTATTAAAAAAAATGAGGTGTGAAATGTCTATTATCTCTTGGATTTGATACAATCATAATATTTTTTTAATATTTTAATATAAGAAATAAAATGGTAATTTTAATCCACTTTTATTCATTCACATTCTTAAATTTTACTACCAAATGACAGTGAAGGGAGAAGGAAGCTGGCTTCCCTCTACTTAGGAAAGTTAATTTCCCTATTAATTCGGAGGGAAAAGGAAGAGGGTTGCAAGGAAGTTGAGTGGAAAATACATTTTTGCCTTCAGTGGGTTTGAGAGATGAAACACATAGAGTCTCCATCTCGACAAGGATAAAATAGACATTTTGATGTCTTATCTTTCATTTCTTTATCTTCATTCTACGGTACCAAACAATAATCTAATACCATTTTTCAGAATACCGAACATACTTTTGTTACTTCTTATTCCAATCCTCTCTTACTTCCTTCATTTTTCAGCTTCACTTTCATTTCCTACCAACACATATTCCACCCTACCAAACATGACCTTATTTTTCTTGCGATTGATAATCTCTAGTAATAATATACCAAAATTGAATACATCTCTTTTGATTGACACAACACAATACCATTTATTACATATTATTTATATACCATCACGTAATTTATGTATTAGCCATTCATCTATTTATTTATCGTGTGGGTTCTCTCATCTAAAAAATAAAAAATAAATAAATGTTATTGATCAATACATAAATAAAATGGTGCGATACATATAATTAGGAATAGAAAAAACTAAAAGAGGTCCAATGAACCAATAATAAGAGCTTAATATTTTCTCCTCAAGTGGAGATTGTATTGGGAAAAGAATATAATCGTTGGCATGAACTAAATGTATAATTTAGCTATTATATAATCAAATTAATATCTACTGCAGATTCCTTTTACCCTTTTGGTTCTACTCTCTCTCCAACATCACTCTGATAGAAGTATAGAACAATAGTTCTATAGGATATAAAATATAGAGATAATAACAGAATTTATGCAGAGTGTAAACATAAATTCACTAAGAAAAATCCTTAGGTAGCTAGGATAAAACCCAATACAAGATAAATAGATAATAATTATGAATAATGATGCCTAAAGAAATTAATATTCCCACTAAGAATAGAATAACAGAAGATATAGTAAAATAGAACATGTTGATGTATTAATGCAGAAAGATCATGTCTAAATCAACAAGTAGTTGGTTAGAGTAGTAGGTGTTATATTTCTCTTAAGTAAAGTTTTGAGTTCGAATCTTACGTATGAAAAAGCCTACCATTATAAAACATCAGCTAACTCGAATAAAATTGCCTCTCTAATATGAGAAACAGAAAAACAAATCATGCCTAAAAAGGGTGAATGTGAGTGGTTTTGAGTAGTGCTCTCTCATGATGTTGTCTTACTTCTTTCTCTTTCTTGGACCCCTCTTAGTGGAGTAGTGGGTGGACTCAGGATTGTATCACATTCTTAGCTGATCATACAACAATAATAATTAAAGTCTTTTTTTTATTAGGTAGGGTCGGCTATATAGATCAAGCGACGCCAACATATTTTATCTTTGCACATTTTTATGGTTAGGTTATTCACGACTAGATCCCTCTTAATCGTTTCTCCTATTGCTTTCTTTGGTCTTCTCCTATCTCTAGTTATTGGGTTATTTTTCATTTGGTCAACTCTACGTATAGGAGCCTCTAACGGCCGTCTTTGTACATGACCAAACCACTTCAGACGTGTTTCAACTAATTTTTCGACAATAGGTGCTATCCCAACTTTCTCTCTAATATAATCATTCCTTATCCTATCTATTCTAATGTGACCACTCATCCAACCCAACATTCTCAGAGCATACACTTCTCAAAAATAATTATAAGGTGGATTTGATGGAGATCGGATCCTTTGAAATGCAAATTTTGTGAAGTAATAAAGTGCCTTAATTTTAGTATCTTAAAATTAATTATAATTTTACATATAATCAGCCAATAGGTGCACTTCAGCATTTCATCAAATTTGCACGAGCTCTCAACTCCATCATACACATGCATTAGCATTTAAGTGCACCACTACACATAATTTATTGTGCAAATAATATGGTTATCAAAATCCACCAACTCAACTCGTGTTGATTGGCCACTATGGATATGCATTAACTCAACGACATAATAAAACCAAAATTAAATTATCAAATTAAATAACTAAACATACATAAAATATAATTCTTTAAATTTATAATGATGGATAGTAGGCTCTTCCTCTTTATGAATTATAATTTTCCTTTCTTTTCTTTTCTTTTTTAAAGAAACTAACCTAGATTATATATTGCTTATATAACTGACAAGTTAAGTGAGCTCGGCCAATCTTTTCGTATGAATATTGGTGAGTTCTTCCACCAGGTCACCGAAATCAAGTTCTTAAGGGTGGCTTGAGGGTGAAATGGCAGCTTCAAGGATAAAAAATGTCCTATCCGTGGTGTGTATGAGGGGTATATATAGGAACCGAACGAAGTGATTATTAGGAAAAGACGTTTAGATGACTACGGGTCATCAGAGTGCACAGTGTTATGTTATCAAGGTGCACAGTGTCAAATGATAACATGAAGGTACACTCAAAATTTGACCTTTAGACAATCACACGATCGAGTCGAGTTCCGTCCAGTCCAAGTCGAGTTGGTCGGGTGTATTGACTAATACCCTATATAAAGTTGAAAGTATAATATTTCAACTTATCATGTTGGTGGATTAAACTAGACCTAATCATGGATGGGTCTCGCTAATAGTGCATACCCCATATTAGCTTGAACTTTCATTGGCTTTCCCTACTTTTTTTTTTTCATTTTTATTTTTGCTTTATTGAAAGGTAGAGAGAGAGAGAGAGAGATGCAGTAGACAAAGACATAGAGTATCCTAATATAAAAATGTATTTACAAACATTACTTCAACTTTTGTATTATATTTTAATTACATACCATGGATGGAAGAATTTGTTACAACACTTGAAGAATAATTTTCTTGTTTAATTAGTCACTAAGCGAGATAGGATCTTTTGATAGATCTAGATTAGTGGGAGAAATTAGGGGAAGGAGATTGATTCTTTTAATAGATGGTAGTATTAGCTGGTATGATACTATCAATAGGAAAGGGAATCAAGGAGATCCACTGATACTTCAGGGTACGCTTGGTATAAATGTACGGATGTAAAGTACTGTAGAGTAAAAAAAAGTACTGTGGAGAAAGGTGAGGAAAGAGATAGAGAAAAAAATTAGGAGAGAGAACAAGTATGATAAAAAATGTGTTTGGTATGTATAAAATATGATGTAAAATTTTTTAAAAAATCGTAAAACACCATAATTTTACTTTACGCGGTTGCTACCAAACGAACCCTCAGCGTGAAGTGCACAATTTCAGTCACGAATTTGGAGATGCATCAACTTGCTCAATGTTACAAACAGCTAAGATATTGTGCACTTTATGCTGAAGTACTTCAATGAATCTCCTTCCACAGACCATAGGATAGGATCACTTAAAATTGGTCGTGCAAGTTGGACCACTACATAATAAGTGGGATTCCATGACACTTCATTTTACGTAGATTTACTATAAGATGTTCAATTTCCTATTTAAACCATCATTTTCAAAAGAAAAATTAATGAGCAACGAAATGCAATCCGAATAGAAACAAGCAAAGCAAAACAGTCATATTTGTCTTATCATAGTCCAACTTGCTCGCTTCTTAATGGTAGACAGATATATAGAGAACAAAATCAAAGAGCTTATCACAAAGTCAAACAGATACTAGCCAATTAGCTTATAGTTATCTTGTACATTTCAGAAAGTGAAACTATAAAACTTGCCAATTAATTATCTCTCAAGAAAATGATATAAAAAGTATGTATATGTATTTAAACATGCACTCATCTAATCATGTACATGTATAATGGAACAACTATCTACCATTCATAGCAGAAATTGTTACACGATTTAAAGAATGATACTCTTGCCTGCTGTAATTTAACTCTGGCTCTTCCACAACCTCATTGATAAAGAATGCTGGCTGCTTCGGTTGGGCAAGTTGGATAGTTTCATTTGATAGAAAAGAAACAACATCAAACATAGAAGGTCTATCTGTTGCTTGATCTTGTACGCACAATAGGCCAATATGAATACTTCTAACCACTTTGTTTTGAATACTTGATTCATTTAATGCCAAGTCTATTAACTCTAAAGCTCTTCCTTCATTCCAGAGTTTCCATGCCTGAAAGGAAAATTTTAACTACTAAATATGAATATGAAGTTTATAACCAAAGAGTGTAAGAAACTTACATATCCGATGAGACTGAGTGGACGATCGGAATCGTAGCGACTATTATTTTTCTTGCCACTAAGAATTTCTAGTAGTAGTACACCAAAACTGAATACATCTGTTTTGATTGATACAACACCATTCATTGCATACTCTGGAGACATATAACCACTTCAAAAATAACAAAGTAAATGCATGTTAGAATCCAAAATCAATTGAAGTCATAAGGAAAATACTGAAAACAAATGGTTGTTTCGCTTTATATACTTACTATGTTCCAACCACTCTATTTGTGTTCTCTTCTGATCCTTTAAGACCGAATATCCGAGCCATGCCAAAATCAGATATTTTGGAATTCATTTCTTCATCAAGTAGTATATTGCTTGCCTTTAGGTCACGATGTATCACTTTAAGTCTCGAATACTTGTGAAGATAAACCAATCCTTGAGCAATTCCTTCAATTATTAGAAACCGTTTTTCCCAGTCTAGTACATTCCTTCTACTCGCATCTGTGATAGAGTAAAGATACTCGGTAATAAAAATCTTTATGTAAGGGTCTGTTTGGGAATGAGGAGGGGAGAGAAAGGGAATGAAGCGGAAGGTGAGGCCCGTGAGGGAAGAAGGAAAGGTTAAGTGATGGATTCAATCTCCCTCCCTTGTTCGGATCCTCCAAAATCCCTCAATTTGGGATAATTAAAATTAACAAAAGAGGAAGGTTAATGAGGGTTAACATAAAATCCTCAAATTCCTTCCCCTCCAAAATTTTAAAAACCAAACAAAGAGAAGGTGACTAAATCACCTTCCCTTCCCCAACAAACCCCTCAATCCAAACACACCCTAAAGAGTTCATATTTTTGTTGAGACAAAAGAAGACTTACCAAATAGATAGAAGTCTAAACTCTTGTTGGATAAGTATTCATAGACTAATATTCTTTCATCTCTCTCAATGCAAAACCCTAAAAGTCTTACAAGATTAGTGTGCTGGAGTTTGGCCATGAGTATAGCTTCATTCTTAAACTCAGTTAGCCCTTGTCCTGAACTTTTAGAAAGCCGTTTTATTGCCACTTCTTTCCCATCAGTTAGTATTCCCTGGAAGTATTATTATGTGAAATTCTTATCAAGATGACTTAAAATGTCAATGTAAGAATGCAAGAATTACCTTATAAACAGGACCAAATCCACCCTCTCCCAGCTTATTAACAACTGAGAAATTGTTCGTGGCAGCTACAATGCTTTGAAAACTAAATATTTCAACCTCATTACTTGTCTTTCCATGTTTCTTATTCCTTTTGGATTTTCCGTACACCATGGCAAGCATTGCATTGCCTCCAATTTCTTTTAATATCTTCTTTTGCTTCATTTTTCTATCCACTGGTGAAAGTGTAAGTTATGAAAGTGTAAGCTATAAAGAAGATGTACCTAAACTTGTAATACTATATTAGGAAATTATTATGATGCAATTACCTTGTGCTTTGTATTTTCTCCATAAGGCAAAGCATGAGTAGCAGATTAGAGGTATTGCGAGAGCAGCTCCAATACCAATGATAAGCCATATCCACCACCTGTTCACTGTAATTCATAAAAATATGAATTTTCGACTCAAGAAAGTTTTAGTAACAGAGTTTTAGATGGAGGTTAGTGAATCTATTTTTTACTATTTAGGTATTACAATAAGTGCAAATCCTATAGTAGATAAATTGACCATTTCTTCTTTAATAATATTTGTAAATATGAAACTTTGAAGTTCCTCTTCATCTATACACTATCAAATAGCAGGGGAAATTACAGGAAAGTGTGCATTGCAGAACAAGTAAGACATAATAATTTGATTAAAATACGGAAACTGTCTTCTTCAACTTAAAATCTTTTGCAATTTAACCCAATTGAATTTTCCTTAAGAAGCTAAGGGAACCCTTCCCTGTCGACTTATTAGTTATTAACTATTGAATATCTCTTTCTCTCTCCACTCCATCTCCTTCTGTTTATTTCTCTTTCCTCTGCATTTCCTGGCTTAAACCATTCTTTTATAGGAGGATTTGAACTAGATGGTCAACATTTTCACATAATGCTCAAGTTACACAGAGGCTAAATTATATAAATTTTTAAGTTCAACAGAAATTTTCAGCATTTCAAATTAATGATCAACTTACTACATCTTGGAAAATTGGACATACCTTTGTGTTTTTGTTGTCTATTTGTCTCAGAAGAAGGTATTGACGTATTTCGATTCCCTTCTGGAATAGATGTGTTTCCTTTACGCCCCCCACAAAATTTGAAGTTATCAGTGAAATAAACTAGACATGCTTCATATAGCAATTATAATATATCTAAAACTTACACATAATGTTGAGGAATTGTTGAACATTAAACAATCTAATTAATTGAAAAGGTCTAGTGCCTTTATATCATTATCAAGTCAATACAAAATGAAAACACAAAATAAAGGTTACAATCCCACATAACTAAAAATTATCATTAAAATACTTATCAACTCATAAATCTATTGTAAAATTTGACTGATTACAATCGGCATGAAATTATAAATCTGACAAATTTGCAAATTAAATTTGAAAATGCTGTATACTAACAAGAAACGAAGAAAGCCTCCAAAATTATACAAAACTGTATTTACAAACGTAGATTAAACTTTTGCATTATATAATATAAGTCATCTACCAGCGATGGAAGAATTTGTTATAACATGCAAAGAATAAACTTATTGTTAGCCATTGGACAGGTTGCAATCTTTCAACGAAATAGCAGAGGAAACAACAGGAATGTATGTGTAGCTGGTTGCAGCTATTACTGGTATCAATTTTACCCTGCATATACTTAACATAATAATTAACCATAGAAATGTGCAAAGACAGAACATGTTGGCGTCGCTTGATCCATATAGCCGACCCTACCTAGTGGAAAAAGGCTTTGATTGTTGTTGTTGTATACCTAACATAATAAAATGTGCATTGCAAAGACAACATTTGGGAAACACAACACACATTAGTACATTACATACCTTTGTGTTGAACAACATAAATTGGCTTCCCAATTGCACCAGAATCTACAATGAGGCTGCTTCCTTTCCCCCATATCTGGCAACCCGTTTTATTAACCTCATTTACTAATGCATAAGCGTCACAGGAACAATTATTCCTGCATATCATCTCACAGCACAATATACCAAGGTTCTCGCCTTCGTATACCTTAAAACTAACTGTTGACATATAACCAACATGTTCCATAAAGCCATTGTCAGTACTCCTGCACTTTGGAGGGTTTTGCTCTGTGCACACAGAACTATTTCCAATGGCAGTACTATATCCACTCTCTTTATCATAGTACCTTGACCACAACATGACTCCTCCATAGTTAGGCGACTTCCATACAACAGGAAACACCTCTGAGATTAACAAATCAGCAGGAACATAGCCACTGAAAGAAGCTTCCTGAGATGCTGGCAACCCCAAGAATATTTTGGCCCTTTTCAATGATCCAGCCCATTGGTTCCATGAATTCATAAACCCATTTGCATTGGCTTCTGTATAGTCACAGGGAGGGTTGTTGTAGAATTGTACCCAGACATAGTCAAAAAGTCCTGTATCAAGGGCATCTCCAAGTGAAGAATCAGGAAATGGGCATTGGGGTGCTGCAGTTAAATACACATTTTGTCTTGCAGTACTATGTGACTTGAGGTAACTTGCTAGGTCCTTCAAGTATGGTGTGGATTTCTCTATATCAAAATCTATGCCATCCAAAACAGCGTCTCCAAATGGGCGTGATTGTGAAGAAGATGATGATGATGATGATGAGTTTCCACCTCCTAAGAAATTGTTCCACAAGTAATCAGAAAGATTTTGAGCATCCTTAGAGGAAGCTAGACTGTAATTCCCATATCCTCCTCCAATAGAGAGTATTACCTTGATCCCTTGCTTTTGACAATATTTGATCTCTGAGGCAATCAAAGCGCAGCCAGATGAAGAAGAAGAAGAAAGGTCACAATGACCTGCAAGGTCGAGTTTAGGGATTTGGCCATTCCCGAAATCGGAAACGAAGGCTATGATTACGAAAGTGTATTTTCCTGCAGCGCATGTTTCCGTAAGATTTCCCTCATTGGCGTTTTGACCCCAGTAAACGGCGATGTCGTCTGCTTCGGAGGTGCCGATTCGGGTTAGGAAGAGGAAATGAAGGAGGAGAAGAGAAGAGGAAGATCGAACAAATTTGAACATCTTGCTCTATTTCTAGTAACCTGTGAATTTCGCTTCCATTTGAATCCATTGTCCACAATACATACAAGTCAACAATCACGTGGTAGAATGACCGAAGTGACGAGTTTTTCCCTTTGTCGCTCTTTACTTCATTTCTAACTTGACTTGGTTTTTCACTTTTTTGACTATCTTCTTTCTTATAACTTCCACAATTAAATATGAGTCTGAAAGAATGAGATAGACTTGATCATGGGCTCAAAATTCTTTTGGTCCGATAATGGGCCCAACCCATTAACAAATAAATATGAGTCTGAAAACAAGAGTCCAAATTCGAAAGCCATTTTCCAAAAAAAACCCACAATAATACAAGTCGGCTTTTTTTAAAAAAAAAATTTTAAAGGGAATAGAGTACCTATCATCTTAATAAATCTTCTATTGATTGATTAATCTCTTCTATTTTTAATATTTTGAATGTGAGGCGTGATATGCTCCTCTCCCCTACACAGTGGCCAGGTCCGACTTTCCAAAATTAGAGAAAATGATTTAGGTTAAGTGAAGGAAAGTAGCATGGGTTTTGGCTTAGATTTTGGACCTTTAATATTAAAATTTGAACTCAACCTTGGATTCCATTCTTTTAATTTTTGTAAGGCAACCTATAAATTATAATATAAAATAATTTATCACAAAATAATTTAATTAAAAACAATCACAAAAATATAATAATTTAATTATTTTTAGAATTATTTTCATATAATCACTCTTTAATTAAATTTATTTTAATTAATATAGTTAAACTCAATAAAATATAATAAAAAACCTTCAAATAAAAAAATAGGGACTTAATCAAATATAAATTGATTTAAAGAGATTTTCAAACCAAACCAATCACTTTTTATTTTGACGGTTTGATTTTATAGCGTTAAACCAAACCATAAATGATTGATTTTAAGTGGTTTAGTTTAGTAATTTTGAGCAATTTAATTTGATAAATTTAGATATTTAAACTCATCAACAAATAAAAGAAACGAAACAACATTTCATACACTAATTACAAGAAAATGCATAGATTATCTTAACTAATTGATAATTAAACAACGTTACAATTAAAGTAAATAACACTTATACATTTTTTTCAGATTTAGTCCAAATAAAATTAAACTAGATCCAAAATTAAATTAAGAAAACATTATATAAACTAATTAATTAACCAAATTTATTAAAAAAAATTAGCAATTACTTTTCAAATATTCATATTCAATAAATGTTTTACATCAATTAAGATACTGCAAATCCAAACTTCAAAATATCCTCGACTAATAAAAAAAACTTACAACAAGCTGGAACAATAATACAATATCCTTCTATTTTGGATGCCACTTTATCAAATATATATATATATATATATATATATATATATATATATATTAGAGATTGAGTACTTAAAGGAGCTTAGTTCTTCCTCCTTACGAGCTAACTTTTAAGGATGGGTTCCCCAAATTCAAAGCTTAATAATGGTCTAACAACTCAGGGCGATCCAATATGTGAAAAAAAAAACTCATAATAAAAAACTCCCAATAAAAAAGGAAAAAAAATGTGGAGCCTCTGAGGTTTCAAAAAAAGAGTACAAGCCCGAAGAAAAAAAAAGAGGCATTTGAGACTCAAAAGAACACAAGCCCAAGAATAAAAAAAGGTCAAGTTACAACTAGAAAAAAAACATTTGGACTTGAGGGGGAGTATTAATATTAGAGATACAAGTTAAGTTTCACATCTAATAGAATAAGATACTCAATAGAGTACTTAAGGAGCTTGGTTCTTCCTCCTTACGAGCAAGCTTTTAAGGGTGGGTTCCCTATGTCAAAAACTGTACCAATTTGGTCCTTCTATATATAGCCCCTAACATTTAATACTTTTTTCTCAATTTGGTCTCTAACATTTACTCAGTCTCAATTTACGCCCTCACATTTATGATTAGTATCAATTTGGTCCCTCACATTTCCTTTCTTACCCCTCAATTTCGTTAAGTAATTTTAATACTTGGATAATAGAAGGACCAAATTGGTACCAATTACAAACGTGAAGGACCAAATTGAAACTAAGCAAAAGTCAGAGACCAAATTAGTACCAATTGCAAATGTGAGGGACCAAAATGAAACTAAGCAAGCCCTTAGGGACCAAATTGAGAAAGTTGCTAAAAACCAAAATAGAGAGCAGATCCTCTAAAATTGAAATTTCCTGAAGTTGTCTCTTGCATATTTTTTTAAAAAAAAAATTTTATTTTTTTATTTCTTAAACTTTGGACCAATAAAAAATGAGTATTGAATCGACTTCAGGAACTTCGTACAATTTTAAATTTAGAACTCGCCAAAATACAGTTTTTGTCAAACAACAAAGAACCAATGAAGCTAGTAGTACTTAACTTTTATGGAAGAATAAGAAAAGGGGAAATGAGCTCCAAAAAAAAAAGAGGCAAAGCCATTTTGGTGAAGAGTATTTGGTATGGAATTGATAGTAATTATATGTTGTGATTAGCAGCACATGGATTCTAAAGCAATGCGCCAATGCCTATGGGCGCTCTTAAATAGTAGTGTGAGTCTTGGGAGCCGTACACTATAACCCCAAAACCAATTGCTATATAGCTAACAGTTTTGTGACTTGTCAGTTCTTTTTTTTCACACTTTCCTTTTCATCTTCATCAGAACCATTTGCGTCCATAGTTTTCTCTTTTCACCCAAGTCTCCTTGGACTTTGAAATCTACAATATTTAGTAAAAACACCACTAAATCTTTTGTTACTTCAAAAGTATTGGCAAAATATTTTGTGACCAACTACTTACTTTTAAATGAAAGATTTAAGACCTGTTTCATAAACTAGTTATATCAATGAGATCTATATCTAATATTCTCATCATATATTTACTTATAATTTATCTAACTTATTTGTATATTATAAACTGAATCTAGTTGAAAATCTGTTATAAAAGTCAAGCCTAGCCTTGCAAAACATCCTCTTGAAAAAAAGGCCTTGTTTGCCACTTTCCAAAGTTTGGTAGATCTCTTTTTTTTTCCCTCATAAACGCTTTTTTATAAATAAATAAAAATAAAATAGTTAGTGTCACTTAATTCATATAATTAATTTTATCAAATGAATAAAGAAAAGAGTAAATTACACTTTTTTTTCAATTAAAAAATCCATAAATTATACTCCCTTCTATTGAGAGATAAAAAAACTTAAAAAGTTCACTAATTTTAACAAAAATACCCTTATGTTTATTACATAATTAAATATATATTTGACTAATATATAAAATCATTTTTTAAAAATAAAATAATTATTGTTAACTCAAAAAATAATATTGAAAATAATAATTTGAAAACTAAATAATCTTTTAATATATTATAATTATTTAAAAAAATAATTATGTTATTAAGGATATTTTATTTAAAAAGCAAATAAATTGTAAGTTTTTTAATCTTTCAATAATATATATTTTCAAAATGGAAGAAAGAAAAGTGTAATTTAAAAATGAGATTTATTCTAGAAGAAGTTGTTTATTATAATACTATTGTTTACTTTCCTAATTAAACGCATTTGTTGTTTTCTATGAGCATTAAATTAAATTGAATTTTTGTCGTCAAAGGTGATGGGGGTAGAAACAAAGCCCAATAGTTTGGTAGGTAGCAATCACTCATCCCATTTCTATTTCTATATAAATGTTGGCTTCCTCACTTCTCTCACACACACACCCATCCATCCACTTTCTGCATTTCCAACTTTTCACCATTCTCATTATATCATTTCATTCACTTCACCAACCATGGTATGCTCTCTCTCTCTCTTCTCTTCTCTGACCACGGGAGTGGGCCTCGTACTCTGAGACCCATCCCATCAGATGACGCTCCATTCTTATCTTCTAGGAATCACTGCATTGTGTTATATTAATTAATTGAATTGGTGTGTGTGTGTGTGTGCAGATTTTGATGGGAGTGATGTTAGGTTCGTTGGTGAGGCTGGTGAGGGGAATGGTGGATGAGCCTATAGGGTGTGTGACGACGATGCTGTATGGTGGGAATGTTCTTCCTCGGAATCTCAACTTGGAGAGATTCGTGAGACCTGAGTTTCTTCACCCACAAAATTACTTCTTCCATCTTGTCATCTCCATCCTCAAGTGCTTCTGGTAGCTACCTATATATATATATATACATTTTGACTTCTTCTTCATTCATTCTCTTCATACAAGTAGAAGAATTTCTCACCCACATTTGGGAGGAGGCCCGATCGATGCACGCATGCCACCCGATGGAATCTGTAGAAAGTCAGATATACGCAGTCTGATCTTATTATTCAAGCTATACATACAATGCAAGCATTATCTTACCGTTGATCCAAAATTCACTCTCGTTGTAGTGCTAGTAAAAATCCATTAAAAATGTTTTAGATGCAAGATTTTGTAAATCAAACTAATTATGAACAAACATATATATATATATATATATATATATATATATATATACATTGTGCGTGTGTCAAAGGTAAATGGTAATAATTAATGGCTAAGATCTCTAAGTTTTAGGCCACGAGCATATATAAGATCTGAGTTTTAAAATCTTACACTCAACTTTATGACTTTTTAACTCTGGGCACTAAACTTCCTTTCGTTCAATTTAGGTTTTTGTTTACTCTTTGTAACATTTTTCTGTCACGTCATCATTTTTATTGGTGTTTTCGTATTTTAATTTTTAAATACGATGACATTTTTTTATTTAAGATTTTAAATGGAATTACCAAAATTGTTGACGTGACTGAAAATCAAATAGACAAATATATGAGGGAAGGGAGTTGAATGCTTCAAGTTGAAAGATTAGGAGAGATTGAATGCATGATTTTTTAAAACATAGAAATATTATGTGTCAATGGCTTAAAACTCAAGTCCAATACATTTTAGCCATAATTCATATGTATTTGACATGTCTATATATGAAACTATTTAGTAAAATATTTTTTCCTCTTTTCCAAATCAAGATATTGGTTTGGTAAAGAAGGGGTTAGGATGGATTATTATTATTGAGGAGAGAGTCAATATAATGTATGTAATTTTGAGGCATTTCCATGTGATAGCAATCATGGTATAGTGGGAATTGTTGAAGAAGCATGTTGTGAGTTGTGACTTGTGAATCCTAAAGTTTCTACACATATCAAAGCATTTTCTCACTTTTCTGTTCTTCTCATTATGGTTTCCTTTTCATGTTACCATTGTGGGTTTCATCAACAACAATGCAATCTTATATTTTTCCCATTATCTTTATAATTTTTAAATACTTTTTTATGTTTTGTCATTTTCAGTATGAGTTTGCTAGTTTGCTACAAGACAATTCATTTCCCATAAATAAACTTGTCTCCCTAGTCCCTATTGATATCTCCAAAGTTGAAAGTTGAAAGTGTAATTATTTAAATCAAATAATTATACTTTTGATGATTAATATTCATTTACTTTTATGTTTTTGAATCTCATGGTGACTTGCAGGCTTAATTAACTAAGCCTTTGGAGTTTGGACCCACCTCCGGGCTTGGGCTAGTAGCTCCCCATGGTGGGCCATGGCAAAATACTATGGCTCTAGGCCCATGCATATTTAAGGATAATTGTTTTGAAACTTCTAGAATATTTTTAGTCGGATCCGAGTCTGCTAAAACTGTTACAATGCGGACATTAATCTCACTTTCATCTTTTATTTTTGTTGAAAATATTCTTCTTACTAAGAAACTGGTACTAGACCAGAAAATACAACTAGGCACTAAAGCATGGCAAAGATAAAGAAACAAACATCACAAGCCAGCAAGCAAACCCAGGGGACAAGAGCAATATCTACTCTACACTCTTAGACTTAGATCCACTACCAATATGAGAGGCAACACACCTCTCATCATAGTCTAAGAATACTACAAAGAAATAACAACACATTAAGAAAAAACTACAACAAAAATATAAAATTGAAGCAGCTTGATGGTCTTCAGGAAGGCAACGCATCTATCCAATATTCTCTTATAGCTCCATTTCTTGTAAAAGCCTATTGTTACAGATCCATATACTTCAAGTAACTTCCTTCTCTTCAAATTTGTTGAGAAGGGTGTACATTTGAAAGTGTTGTTATCTTCATAAATTTTTTTTAGCAGAAACTTTATAGTAGAAGGTAGAGGAAAACTTACCAAAAAAACCCTTCTCGATAGAAGTCCTAAAGCCTTCCGTAATGGAAGGAGAACAATGCTCTTCCTAATGGAGGAGGAAAACCTTCCCTAATGGAAGGAAGAAGCTAACAAAACAAAACAAAAAATTAAGCAAGCAAATTGTAGTGGTAGTCCACCAAGGAGCATTTTGTTTGATGGTCTGAATTGTACATTTTATACACTTACATTTCACTTGATCTAAATTCATTTTTACTCCAAAAAAATATGATATAATTAATATAATAGCTAGTCAACTAAAAGATTGGATCCAGTGCAATTCCCTTCCGTGCAATTCCTATAAAATACACATTTTTACTTTATTTTAGAAGTACTAATACGGACTCACTAATAATAATCCACTATGAATAGATTAGAGATCAAATTAATATCAATATTGACAAATATCATCACCTTAAATGGATTAGGAATCAAATTGTTATTAATATTAAAAAATAGTCTCTCGAGGCTATTTAGTGATGATATTTATCAAAATTGATAATAATTTCATTCCTAATCCATTCATAGTGGGTTATTGTTAGAGTAAATCCGTATTAGTACTTCAAAAATATGTAAAAATGTGTATTTTATAGGAATTACACTGAAATTGCCGGAAAAAAATTACACCGGATCCTAACTCAAATTTTAGGTGCATTTTTTGCTCTTTCATGATTAGTTTTTATTTTTAAAATTATTTTTCTATGTATTTTATTTTGATCGGATCCGGATAACATGACAGAAAACATACAAGTATAGTCTTAAATTAAATGTTTCCTGCATTACACGTACCCATGGCAAATTTAATTTCCAATTATGAAGTATTAGATTCCAAAAATCCATGATGACCGATTTTCTTTGTTTTTTATTTTATATTCATGCAGTCTAATATATATATATACTAGACGTGCATGTCAAAAAAATTTGTAATTTACAAAGTATAAAATAAATTATTATTAATTATAAAATAATAAATTAAAGAAAAAAAATTAGTTTCTTTGATAAGTACCACAATTATTATTTTTTAAAAACAAAATTATCACTATCATTGTTCTCCTATTTTCTCTCTCTCATGATTTTTTCACATTATATTTTTATTTTATTTTTTAATTAATTAAATAACTATTTTAGAAGACCGAGAAAGGTCCACAGCCATATAAATATACTAGAGGTTTCGCATGCACGTTCGTGCATGTAATTTATTTTTTTAATTTATTTTAAAATATATTATAAAATTATGATTATTATATTTTAAATTAATAAAAAATAAAATATTAAATTATTTTAAAATTTTAAAATATAAAATAAAATAATTATTATTTTTAAAATAATAAATGGAATCCTGAAAAGTTATCTCTATTTTTATTTTCTCTCACCCATGATCTTCTCACGTCATATTTTTATTTTTTTAATTAATTAATTGACTATTTTAGGAGAACGTTGACGGGAAGACCCCACAGCCATATTAATATAGACTAGAGGCTTCGTATGCACGTACCATGCATGTAATTTATTTTTTTAAAATATATTATAAAATTATGATTATTATGTTTTAAATTAATAAAAAATTAAATATTAAATTATTTCAACATTTTAAAATATAAAATAAAATATTTATTATATTTAAAATAATAAATGGAATCATGGGAAGTTATCACTATTCTTATTTTCTCTCACCCATGATCTTCTCACATGATATTTTTATTTTCTTTTTTAATTAACTAATTGACTATTTTAGGAGACCGTTGACGGGAAGACCCCACAGCCATATTAATATACTAGAGGCTTCGCATGCACTTACGTGCATACATGTAATTTATTCTTAAATTTTTAAAAATATAATATAATATAGTTATTATATTTTAAAATCATTAAAAATTAAATATTGGATATTTTAAATTTTTTAAATAGAATTTTTATCATAATTTAAAATAAAAAAATAAAAAAATGAGAAGTTATGCACTTCTCCATTTTTTTAGTAACCACCTATTATATTATTGGAAAGTTGAGGAGAAAATTATTTTTTTGGTGTCACACTTTGCTTGTGTGTCACACTTATTAATATTATATATATATAATATTAATAATAATAAAAGATATACTAAGTAGAAAAATATATTCCAGAAATATATAAATTCAATTTTCTTTTCTTTTCACTATTTATCCTAACCTATGATTTAAAAATCTAAATTCTATTCCCCACTACCCTATCCTCCTATATTTTATTTTTTTTATTCATCGGTCCTGAATTTTTTACATTAATGAACCTTAATGGATTCTTAACACGTAGTTTCATTTTATTTTGGTCTACCTATATAGTTTCCATAAATTCCATTGCATCTAGCCTAGCCTCCTAGGGTTATGTTTGGACACTCTTTTTTTTAAAAAAAAAAACTACTTTTGGTTGAAGCCATCAATAATATTCATAAATTTTTTGAACTTTCATTAATTTAATTTGAACTAAGATCCCCCAACAAAGATAAAACTCTTATAATAGGAGTTTTTTACACTCAATTACTTTAATAAAGTATGAGTTATTTGATCTAAGAGTTGTGATTAAGTGAAAGAGACTCATTTATTTTTAATCAAATTTAAGGGATTCAATCCCTAATCTTGAGTATAAAGCAAATTTATATCCTTGGATCAATTCTTCGAGGTGTCTACAATTCAACAAAAAAATTAGTCACTGTGTTCGACAATAGTCAGTAGATACTCTTATCTAGAAAAAAATATAAATTACTTAATTTTTGGCCATCAAGTTGATGAGAACCAACCCAATGCCAGCTATACTCCTTGCACAGCAAGGAGCTTGCTGCACTAAACAAAGCTAAACTTAATTTCCATATAGAGTTGAAAAACAGAACACTTGAATCTTTTCCCAAAAGAATCAATACTTTTATCTTATTGCAATGTCTTTAATCTCCAAAACTGATCAAAAGCTAAATATACCCTCACATGACACATCACAACACTACTTTTTTGACCATACCAACTATATTAATATTACTTACACTTGGCAAGCTTCTCATTATTTGCTTGCTTTGCCCCCTTTACCATAAATTCCAAAGCTTTTCTCTCCTTTCTAGAATAAACTATGTAGCATTAGACAGCTGCTTGTCGGAGAGATTATTTACTTTTCATTATATACTGAGATCCCAATTTTAATATTTTGAAATCTTAGTTATGAATCTAACTTGAAAGTCAGTGTTAGAGCAATGGTAAAGTTGTTTTTATATAATTAAGATGTTATAGTTCAAATTTTAAAAATAATCTCTCTCTCTTTATAGGAATAACGTTGCGTATATTTGATCCTTTTTAAATATTACATAGTGAGAATCTTGTACACCTAATGTTTACTTTTCATTATACAGTGAGATCCCATTTTAAATTTTTGGAATCTTAGTTATAAAATCAAAATAATAAGACTGGTATAATAGTAAAATTGCTGCCATGTAATATAGATGAGGTCATATGTTCAAATCTTAAAAATCATTTCATTACTTGTAGGAATAAAATTTATAAATAACTTTTCATGCATTAATTTAAAAGAATTCAAATAGTGATAATAAACTTTTTTTCCATTTATTTTTTTAAAAATGCATCGAAAATTCCCATTGATAATCCATTTAGGCGTGGAAGTGCATGAACTTTGCTCATCAAAAACCAAAAAGTGCATGAACTTTATTAATTATTGACACCCTTAAGTTTCTGTGAAGTAAGGGACATTTTTGGGGGTGAAGCATTGATTTCTCATGTGACACACTCAAAAAGTCATATTTCACTTTCAATATGCCCACCAAACAGGTCCTTATAGCCAAATGTCCACATGCTTTTCCACTTTCTATATGTTGGGTCCACTTGTACATTTTAAATAATTATTGAGAGAATTACCAAATTATTCTTTAAAATATATAAATTGTTTTAATTTTATCTTTAAAAAATAAAAATGCTTAATTTAATCACTGAAATATATATTTTTTTGTCTCAATTTAGTTCTTATAAATTTTTCTGTCAGTGTATGTGTGACTTCTTTCAAATACTAAAAAAAATTAAATTGGGATGAAAAATAATTTTTAGAGACTAAATTAAACATTTTTTCTTTCACGAATTAAATTAAAATAATTTGTATTTTTTATGGAGCAAATTGATAATTCTATAGTGTTTCCCCTACTAATTGAATATTGTTGATACTAAATTATATAAATAGTTATACCCTTTTTACTCTTTAGCCCATTGTTGATCCTGTAAACTTCTACCGCCAAAGATTATCTTACCATCAAACAAACAATATCAACCGGTTAAAAAAATTAATTTTCTATAATCTAAACAAATAAAAATAAAAATTTTATAATGTTAAAGAAAAGAAAACCATTCACATTGGGATTAAAATATTATCCAAAGTGAATTTATAGAAAAATAACTTAAATATTTAAAATAATACTTTTATACTGATTTAGTGTATGTGAAAAAAAGAGAGTAAATTTTGTAAAGTGTTCATTCTAATAATCAAATAAGAATTATCATTATATAAAGATCATTAGAGTTTTGTCCATTCTTTTGATTAATTAAAAGAGTATTTAATGTTTTTTAAATAAATTTTTTTATTAATTTCAAATTCTTAAATAGGAATCAGAAGAAATTTTATTCAATGTCATCAGGATATTAATTAGTAAAATCTTTATATAAAATTGTGCATATATGAGGTTTTTCCTTTTTTTTTTTGGGTAAACTACAGTTTGCCCCCCTGTGGTTTGACCTAATTTCAGTTTGCCCCCCTGTGGTTTAAAGTGCGACACTTAACTACCCTGTGGTTTGGCTTAAAATTAATGTGACCCCCTGTGGTTTAGAGTGTGACACTTGACCCCCCATGTGGTTTGTTATGTTATCACTTAACTACCTTCACCTACCTTCTATCCAAATTTTAGTCAAATTAATCATCATTTTTATACTTTTAATGTTTAAAATTTGTTATTCAACACTCTAGAATTATAAAATAATTCAAAAAAATTATATTTAATATAAAAAAAATTATAATTTTAAAAAATCAATAATTTGAATATGTTAATACTTAATATGAAGTTGGATTGTCACTTTATTTTGGTACACTATTAACGTTATATGATTGGATAAATTGGATACTTTTCTAAGAAAATTATTGTTTAATGTTAGAGTTTCTAAGCTCAATAACGTTAACATTCAATTCAGGTATGTATGTTCCGAACTTGAACAATAAAAAAAACTTAAATTTAGTTATATATTTATATTATATTATTCTCTTACAATTTTATTTTGATTGATTTAATAATTCTAAAATATTAAAGATAAAAAAATAAAAATAAAATGAATAAATAACTAAATATAAATAATCAATAGAGTAAACAATAAATATTAAATTATTTTATTGATTTTTTAAAATTATAATTTTTTTATATTAATTATATATTTTTTGAATTATTTTATAATTATATTGAATAACAAATTTTAAACATTAAAAGTATAAAAATGATGATTAATTTGACTAAAATTTGGATAGAAGGTAAGTGAAGGTAGTTAAGTGCTAACATAACAAATCACAGGGGGGTCAAGTGTCACACTCTAAACCACAGGGGGCACATTAATTTTAAGCCAAACCACAGGATAGTTAAGTGTCGCACTTTAAACCACAGGGGGTAAACTGGAATTAGGCCAAACTACAGGGGGGCAAACTGTAGTTTACCCTTTTTTTTTCTCGAAACAATTTTAGGACGTGGCTTTATAAGATTGAATTAAAAGAACTTTCATGTTAAGTCACCATAACTTTAAGTAAGTAAGGTAAAAATTTAGTATTTAATAAATAAAATAATATTTTAATGAGCACAACTTCTTTTTCTTAATTTTTTTTTAAAAAAAACTTCTTTTTCTTACTTAATAAAGGTGTCAGTACTTCCTCATAACCCCATGGGCTTAGATGGCCACATCAAATTAGAATGGTTAAAGGTTATTTTGGTTCTTTATATTTCACTCAAGTTTTAAATTAGTTTTTTATATTTTATAAGTTTTAAATTAGTTTTTTATGTTTCTCAGAAGTTCTAAATTGGTCATTCCGTCCAAATCCATCAATTTCTTAAGTTAATTGCTGACGTGGCGTGCCAAGGTGGACACATAATATCTCTTATGTGTATTAGATAGCTAACGTGGCCTTAGACACACAAAAAACACCCAAACGACGTCGTTTAAGTCAAAAATAAAATCATGCTGAGAGGACCAATATGAAACTCTAATGAAACATAAATTACTAATATAAAACTTCAATGAAACATAAAGGACCAATATAGAACTTCAATGAAACATAAAGGACCAATATAGAATTTGAATGAAACATAAAGGACCAATATAGAACTTTCATGAAATTT
This sequence comes from Senna tora, assembly GCA_014851425.1. Lineage (NCBI taxonomy): Eukaryota > Viridiplantae > Streptophyta > Magnoliopsida > Fabales > Fabaceae > Senna > Senna tora. The sequence goes on from CM026268.1 coordinate 3,179,184, forward strand.
GAAGGACAAATGTAAAACTTCTAGAAAACATAAAGGACCAATATAAAACTTTTGAAACATAAAGGACCAATTTAAAACTTGGATGAAACATAGAGGACCAAAATGGGTATTTGACCAATTAGAATTAAAGTTGCATAAAGATAAAGATTTTTTAGGGTTTGTTTGGGAATTAAGAGGGAAAGGGAAGGGGAGAGATTAGAGGAAAAGGGAGGGGAGGGAAAGGGAAGGTTAACCTTCCATATGTCCTTCCCTTGTTTGGGTGTTGATACCTCCTTCAAAATACCTCAATTTGGGGTATTTTCAATTTGTGAAGGAGAAGGATAATGGAGGATTAATGCTTGATTTTCCATTATCTTCTCCTCTAATTTTCATCTTCTTCTCAAACAATGGGAAGATATTTTGAAACTCTCCCCTTCCCTTTCCTTCTCCTCCTTAATCCCCAATCCAAACATACCCTTAATGTTTAATATGATAAAAAAAAAGTCATAAAATGGAGATTCTTAGAATTGTTCAATTCTAAAACTTTATGGAATCGAAATTCCAATGAACCAAAAAATTGTTGATTGGAATTGGAATTTAGGTGGAAAAATGTTTTTTGTCCCTCTCAGTTAATTAATATAATAAGGCTGCGTTTGATACGGATATATTTTATTAAAAATATATTATTAAGGTTAATTTGCTCTTTTAAATTCACTTTCCTTTACAAATTTTTCATTCTGTTTTTTACATACTAAACATACATACTTTTTATCTTAAAAATTCAATTCAATTCCACTTCATTCCCACCAATTTAAATTTTATTTTTCTTTAAGAATTTTTTGCCCCTCTCAGTTAATTAATATAATAAAGCATCATTTTTTTTGATAAGATAATAAAGCATCATTTAAAAATATATTATTAAGGTTTGATCTTTTTAATTCACTTTTCTTTACAAATTTTTCAATCTATTTTTTGCATATTAAATATACATACTTTTTATCTTAAAAATTTAATTCAATTCTATTTCATTCCCACCAATTTCAATTTCATTTTTCTTTTCAATTCAATTCCATCACTCAGAATATATCAAAGCAGCTTGCGTTTGGTATGTTTTATGTTTTGAAATTGAATTGAATTAAAAAAAAATTTGGAATTGGAATTGATGAGAATGGAACTGAATTGAATTTTTAAAATAAAAAGTATGCTTGGTACGTAAAAAATAGAATGGAAAATTTATATAGAAAAGTGAATTAAAAAGACCAAATTAACCTTCACAATATATTTTTAATAAAATATATCCGTAGCAAACGTAGTTTTATTACATTAATTAACTAGGAGGGATAAAAAAGTTTTTTCTTACCTCAATTCCAATTTCAATTAGCAATTTCATGATCAGGTGAGTCTATGATGCAATTTGTTGCATGCATGCAATGTGATTTTAGCCGATAGGATTGTGACATGTGGGTATGATGACTTGAGATGCAATGCAATTTTCCACGTGTCATAATCATATAGACCGAAATTGCATTGCATGCATGCAACAAGTTGCATCATAGACCAACCCTTCCAATTCTATAAAATCTTATAAGTGTGAATCTATGATGCAACTTATTGCATGCATGCAATGCAATTTCGACCGATAGGATTGTGACATGTGAACCCATCTTATAATTGGACAATTTCAAAAATCCCAATTTCATGATTTGTTTACCATATCAAACATTAAAAGTTCTTGATCTTTGTACAATTCTAATTCTAATTCTAATTCTCCACATCCTTTTTATTTTTTTAGTCAATTAATCTCACATCGGATTATTTATAATATTAAATAAATTAAAAAAGTTGATATTGAGAGAGCAAATAGCAATATATAATAAAAGCTTGAGGAGGAAGAAAAGTGGAAACATAAATGTTGCCTAATTTAAGAACAAAAGGATATGTGGAGAAGCAGAGGGTGGAAGAAATAAAGTGAAGGGTCACAAATTCACCATTGATCTCATACGCAATGTGTTGGCAGTGAGGGTTAGGTGTATTTTGCATGCATGCAATGTAATTTTAGTTGATAAGATTGTGACATATGAATAGAATGATTCAAGATGTAATACAATTTTTCACATATCACAATTCTATCGACGAAATTATATTACATGAATACAACAAATTGCATTAGGGTGACCTGGAGGAGGTGAGAGGGACAGAGGTGGGATATAGTGGGCATCTGAGGGGGGAAATAGTGGCTTGTAATGAAGCATGAAGAAGGGAATAAAATATAGACGCAATCACGCAAGTCACCATTATTGAGATCTTTTAATTCGTAGGACCCACATCCCCACATATCGTATTTCCTGCCTCACACATACTTAGATGTTCATTTTCGCCGCCAAAACCCAAACTAACTTCGCCAAAACGTTGCTATTGTTCGTACACACACCCGTCATCATCATACGTGGATTATGAATTTTATTACAATAATATTAAATTTTATTTTATTTTTTTAATTACAGACGATATTTATTAATATGAATTGAAATTTATATTAATAAAAATTCATCTTAAATGAAATAAAGATTAACTGATTAAAAGAATCTAATAAAATTCAATATTATTAATGAACATGCATGCTCTCTATATATGGTTGTCATATGGAATATTACGTATTTGCCTAATCATGCTCTCTTAAATTTGATTAGTGAAAGAATGAGAATAAAATGTTATTTACTTAGTGAGTCGTTTTCAATAATGAACTTGACAATATCTAAGAAAATTAGTTATCTGATCAAGATAACAAAAGAATATGCTTCGATTATTTGATTTTTTTGGATAATTTTGATTATTTGATTTTTAATTTTAAAGAATAGATAATTTAATTTTTTGAAAGATATATATATATATATAATTTACTTGTTTAATTTGACTTTAAATCTTATTATTATTTTAGAATATTTATCACTTGAACTTAACTCTATATTCAAAGGAAATGAAATATTTCTCACCCTAATCAGTCTAATTTTAGTAAAAATTTAATTTAATCACTTCAATTTAAAAATAAATAATATTATTTTTTAATAACATATCTAATTTTACCTCTTCTATTTTATCATTCATTTAAAAATTAAAAATTTTGAACAATCTATTAACTCAATTTCATTTAATTAATTAATTAATTTAAACACGTTAACTTATACTTAAATTTAACATTCAAATCCAGTTATTAAATTTATTTATTTAAGATTTTTTGTTTTCTTGTACCGTCTTAACCCCACGGGTTAAATACGCGCGCAAATCTCATGCTTCATGGACACAGAAGAACGAACGTCCAGCAAGAGAGAGAGAAGAAGAAGAAGAAGACCCTCCAACGTGGAATCTGTGATTCTTTCTCTCTCTTCTTTTTCCATTCGCAGAAAGACGCCGTTCTTTTAGCCATTTTCGTACGCTACATATTTCCCCCACATTCCTGCTTCGTTCCTAATTTCTCTCTTTCTTGCTCTGAGCTCTTCCTGGTTTTCCTTCCTCCAAATTTAGGAATTTCCATTTCCTATCTTTTGCTTCATACACTGGCTTTTCTCATTTCTCTCTGTACCATTATATTCAGGTTTTAATCTCATCATTTACCCCTCCCTCCTCTGTTTCTTTTCTTTAAGGTCTCTCAAGTTCTGATTCTTGCCGTAACTTGTCCCTATTATAAGGTTACCTTCCTTCCTTCCTTATAATAATATTATCCTTTTTTCCCTCTTTTATCATCATTCTTCATTTTACCCCACACACGCACACACACACAAATGTTTTCGCGATTTTTCAAACCCAGATTCTACACGAAATGGTACTACACTAACTGATTCTATGTTTCTTTCTTTCTTCCTTCCTTCCTTCTTCTTTTGATTAATCAATTTGTGCTTGTTTGTTGGATTTCATCTGTGAAACAGCAAATCATACGTGAATACTATAAAGACCAGATTGGAGACTATAAAGAGGAAGAGGAAGGCTGTGGAGAAGTTTCTGAAGAATGATATCGCCGAGCTTCTTCAGCTTGGCCTCGACTTCGATGCCTATAGAAGGGTAAATTTTCATAATGATTGACCTCCTTTTGATCCTCATTCTATATTTGTTTACTACCTTTCTGTTTTCTTACTTTGTTCTCTACAAGATAGCCTAATAATAACGGAAAAAATACAAGAAACTATTACGATGAATTTAGCTACTAATAAAAGTAAAAAAAGAAGACAGAATGTCATGGCTTCGCTTGGCTTGATCTATATAGCCTGACCGGAAAGATGCTTTGATTGTTATTGCTGATCTTTTCCAATGTTCTTGACTTAAAATTGGGTTTGATTCATCTTATGGATAAGGATTTTGCTGAAATTTGATGCATGGAGGCAAGAATTTTATACGTGTGCTTAACACTTTGTGTATATGTGAACGCAGGCTGCAGGGCTTTTGCTGGAGTATAACATGTCTTCGTGTTACGAACTTGTTGAAAAATTCATTGGATGCATATTAGATCATCTTGAAGATCTTAGTAAGCAGAAGTACGATTTTCATTCTTCATATGCAATATCATTTTCGTTTGTGTATACAAGAAGTAGTATTCCTTTCTCTGTTTTGGATGTTACCTATCATTCTGGATTGACCCACTCCCAAGTTATCGATTAATCAAATTCCACATTCGAAATTGAAAAATTGGAGTAAGAATCCAACAATGAATCTAATGGTAAGCAAATTTGAGATCATATATGACACTATTTTTAATCTTCAAAAATAGGGATTGCCCTGATGAATGCAAGGAAGCTGTACCGTCATTGATTTATGCAGCAGCAAGATTCTCTGATCTGCCAGAGTTGCGTGAGCTCAGAACTTTGTTCACAGAGAAATATGGGAATTCTCTTGAGCCTTATATAAGTAAAGAGGTGAATCAATGGCCCTTGTAACTCTTGCTAATTTAGAAGACAAAGTTATTATTCAGGGGACGTTTTTGTTTCTTCTAACACTTGCTCAAATAATTGCATTTCCCTAGTTTGTAGAGAAGTTGAGGCAAGATCTACCTGCAAGAGAAAAGAAGATTCAGTTAATGAATGATATAGCAGAAGAATTTTCTGTAGATTGGGATAGCATGGCTTGGGAACAGCAACTCTATAGAACATCTTCAGTGCAAGAAGTAAGTCTTGCTTCACATCAACTTAATTTGCTTTTTGAACCTTTTAGCCTTTGATTCAGCCTAGACTGCTATGTTCACATGTATATTTGTAAGGAAAATCTTAGACTTTAATGGTAGAGTGTTGATCCATGTTTGTTGGGCCTTGTGTGTGAGCTTGAATGTGGAGGATGACTTGTCCAAAACGCTTGACAATTGTATAGGGAAGCATTTGGTACATTTAAAGAGATTTAAAAATAGGGATGGGGTGGGGCCTAAATTGAGACCCACAAGAGGCCGGGGTCCACCCCTTATTTCTATATCTCTCTAAATGCACAAATCAATTCTCGATAAAGTTGGATTGATATTTGATATTTGCTAAATGTGGCATGTTTCAGGAGAGGACTAAGTATGGAGAATGGAGCAAGAACAATGATGGAGCCATCCCTAAAGAAGATGAAAGAAGAGACTTCCTATCTCAAGGAAGGAAGGAAATTACCATTGATGACAGTGATAGTGATGATGACACAACAAGCACAGACATGTCATCCCAGGATGGCCCAAAGGCTTCTTCTTATTCAAGTTCAGTGGGAAGTGTTTCAGAGGATGAAGTAGAAAACAAGAGACCATTTTACCACAGACTTGTTCCTCCCCCTTACTTCAAACCAAGATCTATTAACAAAATTGAAACCGATCTAGAGAAAACCATACCAGTTGTTGAAGAACAGCCTAAGTCAAAGCCAAGATCAGTAAGGAGAAGTCTCAAATCAAATTCTCTTCCTCCTCCTCAGTCCACAACCATGGAAGCATCAAAAGGGCACCAAAGAGCAACTTCCATGGCATCAGAAATGCCTCATTCTGCCAGGCATGTTCATCCTAAGCTTCCTGATTATGATGACTTGGCAACTCGTCTAAGATCTATCAAAGGGAGATAAAAGAAACAGTTTAACAATATATATATATATATATACATACATGTTTTTATTGTTTGCTATTCTTTGTGTGACAGCATTGTCACCATAGTCTCCACATTAATGATTGTGATATCCACAACCACATCAGATATAGTTTATTTGATTCGTTTCTACTATGTGCTTCAAGGTTAGGATTCGAAGTACATATGGTTGTAAATATTACATGACATGGTTAGCTCCAATGTTTATGTTTCTTAGATGATTTTAGGGAGAAAAGATGCAGGAAATTCATATGTTTGTTTTTAGTTAATGGTATATATTGATTGAATTTCAAGAATGCACAGCTTAGAATTGGTTTTCAGAGATATTTATTTGGGTTTTGCTAGGAATGTATTTATTGCTATAAATTAGTGAAAGAGTTTATAAAATTCTTAACTTGTATTAAATGAGTCTGTATACTTTTTTTAAAGACATAAATATCCCTAACTCATATATTTAATATTTAATCTTTTTTTATAAGCTTTAATATTTAATCTTCTTATCAAATCTAATAATTTTTTTTAAAATTTTACGTGCACATATTTTTTTTTAAAAAAAAGCTGCTCGCTGAACCAACAAAATTCAAATATAAAAACTAAATTCTTCAATTTTATAAATATATAACCCAACCTCTGTCACAGTTTCGATTTCATATTATTTAACTCTTATAAGTAATTTTTTTTATTTAGTAAATTTATTAATTTTCGTAATATAAAATATTAATTTTATGCATAATATTCCAATACACCTAATATAGTTAATATCAAAATTTAACACGAATTTAAATTTCACTTTTTATATTACTATACAAATAGTTCAATAATTTTATATTTAAAAATTAAATTTATTTATAATAATAAATTTAAAATAATTCATGATACAAAATTTAATAGTAAATAAATAATGATGATTACTAAAGAAATGAATTGAGATTCTTATAAAAAAAAAAAGAAATGAGTTAAGATATTTATGTCTTTAAAAAAAGTATGCAGACTTATTTAATGCAAGTTCAAAATTCTATAAACTTTTTAATTAACTTATAGTAATAAATATATTCTTAATCAGTGTCTAAGTTAGCAAAACCCTATTTATTTATATTGGGCATTTTATTGTCGTAGAAGTAGTATAAAATATTCATAATTATTATAAAAATAATATATATGTATTCAAAATTTTCATTATAAACACATCAAAATGTGTTTAATTGTCATTAAGATTCTATTTTCAAAACTCGAGCTTAGAGTAGTGTTGTGTTTTCAAATTTTGTATTCATAATCTATGTGAAAATGGTGCTAAGTGTCTTATAGAGTAGACCCCTAATCATATGCGATCTTATTCAAAAACGTTAGTGCAAATCTTGCATTTTTTGGTGACTTTTATTTTTTTACATTTTTTTGGTTACTATTCTTGGATTGTTTTGGTTGCTCGTTCGGTCTTTAAGATACTGTTTCAACTTAATTTAGACTCAACTCGTACCACGCATAAAAAATTATGTGAAATCTACTTATACTTGACTAAAGTATTATTTTGGTCACTCATAAAGAATTTCTTAATTTGGTCCATCATAACTTATCCTTCTCAATTTAGTCTCTCTAATTTGACATGTTATCAATTTATCTTCCATCCATAATTTGATATAATCAATAACATAAAATTATGACAACCAAATTGAGAAAAAAATGTATTAGGGACAAAATTAAAAACATTATTATTTATGAGAAATCAAAATAATGTTTGAGTGATTTATATTTTTTAGGAGTGGCAGGTAATTTGGTCCAATTTTAAATTTAATTTAGTACTAAGTGGTTTCATTTTCATCTTTGTGGGCTGGAGATTTTGCTATTAGCCACCGTTTCACGTACACGCGTATGTATGTATATTGTCGTCCTTATGAACTTGCCGTTTTATTCGCTTGGATTCAGTTAATTTCCTTGTAATTTTGGTGTAATTTTTATAAAATACACATTTTTATTTTATTTTTGAAGTAATAATATGGACTCACACTAATAATAATCCACTATAAATAAATTAGAGATTAATTATTTGTCAAAATTAATAATAATTTCATCCTTACAATAAATTAGTATTAGTACCACCTAAACCCTACAAATACAATGAAATTACAAAAACAAATTGCAATAGATCCAATTTCTCAATTAAATTCGGAGTACCGGAGGAAAATATAAAAAGACGCCAAGAACAATTAAGGGAAGCGGAATGGAGTCTTCAGTTCCGTCGTCGTCAGCGGTTGAAGAAGAAGAAGAAGGAGGAACGGTGGATGACGCAAGGAAGTTAAACAGCGGCGATGAAGGCGAAGAGGAGCAGGTGATGAGCGAAGTTCACTTAGGTTGCCCACCTGGTTTCTCCGGTCCCTATATTTCCGATTTCACCGTTTTTCTTCCACAAGGTTAAAAGGCTTTCTTCTTCTAGTTACCAAATTCATTCACGGAATCGGACCGTGCTTACTGTTTTTGTTTTGTTTTATCTAACTACTGAGTGAAATAAACATTAGAGTACACTCTGAGCTTACTTTTATAATAATGCAATGGTTTATACTTTATATGGACATTTATAGCTTCTATGAAAAATTTTATGGAGTTTATGTTACTGGTTCTGGATATTCTGTTTGGTTGACAAGAGACGAAGCATAATGAAGGCACAAGTGTTTTTGACTCATATTGGTGCAATCTTTTGCTGTGACTTGATTTTGACGGTTTTAAATCATATACTTGCATGATTTCCCAACCCTGATTCAAACAAATACCTATATTAACAGAAGGAGGTTTAAGGCTTATATACGAATAGTGTAAATCAGTAAATGCATTTTGAATTATTAGTATACTGGCAAAAAGAACTATTAGTATACATTTTGAACCTCTTATATATATATCACTTGGTAATGTGGTATGCTGGACCTATCAAGTATGAGTTTTATGTAATACATTTTGAAATGACAGCAGTTTTCAGTATCACTTAGGAATTACTGAATTACATGCAATTTTTGTCATCTGACTCACGAAAATTTGGAAATGGAATCCTATATATTTCTAATTATTTAGATATTGCTCTCAACAGACACAATAATGGGTTGGAAGACCCAAGATGAAGCAATAGCAAGTCAAACTGTGGACTTGGATGAAGATGGTGACCTTCTTCTTCCTCGACGTTCCAGTAAGTTTCAGTTGCACTAAATAATTTTCTCACCATCTGCAGTCGTTGTTATGTTCATGTTTACAAAGCACTTTCATACATACTTGGGTAAGAATCTTGTGCACTTGACGTTGAAAACCTTCATAATTGTAGAATTTAGTTTTTGTTGTGAACATTGTTGATTGCACTTTTAATTCGCTCCCACTTATTTGAGGTTGAAAGATGGATTAATGTGGACATTCTAGAGAATGATATGTGAAGATCATACATGGCTAGAAATTAAAGTTGCTGCTTGTGCCATTTAAATAAAAGTTTGGATGGGAATTGGTAATTTCAGAGTCTCAAATTGCTATTCATTATATGTAATTGTTGCAAAAGTTTTCCTTGAAAAGGTGCTACTACATGATAGCCTTTGAACTCTGACTCATTGCATTCTTATGATAAAGGATCCTTCTATTCTGTTAGCAATAATGATGTAGGGTGGATCCAGTTATATATCCTCCAGATGCCTCTAGCTTACCAACGCAAAAAGTGAAGAATTCCTGGAAAATTGTGGAAAAATCATGTCCAACGATGTTTTATGTAGAACTTTACCATGGATGTGCATGACTATTGTTTAATGTTCCTAAACAAACCTAAATATGTGCCACGGCTGACAGATGGCTAGCTTATATTTTGCTTTTTAGATGATAACTATAGATACTAATTTAAAACTGTTTGTTGCTAGAACAACTTCAGAAGTATCAAATGATATCTGTAGTTTGAGAATCCAGCATAATATCACATCGTCAATTCCAAATGTTGGTTTGCAGGTAATATAATTAACTACTTAAGTTATATTATGGTTTACAGCTTTTTTTCAATTACTTTTTAAAAATTCCATTCAGGTTTGGAGCGCAGAACTAGTATTATCTGATTTTATGTTGCACAAACTAGCATCTTCATCTGAATTTCATGGAGCCATTGCATTGGAACTTGGTGCTGGAACTGGTACGTTTATCAGTTTACTTAAATTTTAGTTTTTCTTTTCTTCTTGCTAAAACCTTAGACTATAAACTAACTGAATCCTCAACTAGGCTTGAAGCTTGATTTGTTCAACACTCATATTTGCAAACACAGAAACTGGTCCAAGCTTCACTTGGTTCAGCTTGAGTCCATTATTACTGTGAGCTTGAGGGACTCTGTGGTAATTTGTACGAACTAATTAATTAGGATGTATAGTTATAGACATTATGAAAGAACCGGTTTTTTATACCTTGTTAGTCACTGGTTTTATGACATTTTACCCCATATTGTGACTATATGGAAGTTTCTTAACTTTCAGTTTTAGGTGATGGTGGATAAACTAATGATTTTTGAAGATGATGAGACAAATATTATTGAAATTTAGTAAAACGTGCCTCTAAAATTTGCTGTGATTCTATTATTTGTAGAATGGTCAGTTACTCAGTTTTAAGATTAATGCTTATATAAAGTTTGCTTATACGTTCTCCATTACTGACTTTACAGTGGGTGTGCATGACTCTTTCTTGTGTATATGATTTTAAGTTTTCAACTTCTTTACCAGGCTTGGTGGGTTTATTACTTGCTCGTTATGCCAATACAGTGTTCCTGACAGGTATGGTGCCTCCTCTTATTTGGATGTCATTGCCATATGTATGAAAGTATGAGTTTTAATGTACTGTTTATTTCCTTCCCCATTTTTTATCCCTAATGATGCATTATCTAAAGCAATAAGATTTCGAGTCTCAAACTAATTTGAATATGCATTATTGTCACTAGAGTCACCTTCACAATTTGAAAGCCTATGGTTTAGGCCTACACCATGCCCAGCTCATCTTTTATATATATGTCCATGGCTGAAATTTGCATTCACATGTACCTTAAAAGTTAAAAGGGAGAATTATATCTCAAAATTATTGAAAAGCTTTTTCATGTTTTGATATTTATATTTTGTTATTAATCGTATTTTGCTAAGAACCTTGGTTAATTATCTTTATTCCATGTCTTTCAAAGGTTGATGAGTTTGTTAGAAGGCTAACATTTGTAATCATTGGTTAGACCATGGGAACGAAATACTTGGCAACTGTGCTGAGAATGTTAATCTTAATGCTGGATTATTGAATTGTCAAGCTGCAATTCAAGTGCGTGAACTTGATTGGTTCAATGGCTGGCCTCCTGAACCAATCATAGAAGAGGCTTCTTTGAGTCGAGGGTAATTTTTTTTTTTTTTTCATTTTGTTGGAGACTGAGTGTTTGGGAGTTACATAACTTTGTCATATTTGTATCTGATATGCGTGGCACACACTATGGCCTCATCCAGGTTTTGTTGGACCTTGAAAGAAATTGAAGAAGCAGAGAATGCTTCTTTACTGTTGGCTGCTGATGTTATTTATAGTGATAACCTGACTGATGCATTTTTCAGTACCTTAGAGAGGTTAATGTCAAGGGGCTCAAGAAAGGTAATATGTTATGGGCCTAATGGGTCTAGAAAATATTTTTATGTTTTTTTTTCATGCCTAAAATATCTTTATTCATTGCATTCAATTTTATTTTTTAATTATTAGATTAAATTATACTTTTTTCTCTTGTTTTGACTAATACACCCTTATGTTAATAATGTATATAATTACATACTAGAGGGCTTCACATGAACAAAAGTGCATGCTATTTTTTCTTTAATTTAATTTTGAAATATAATATAATATAATAGTTCTATTTTAAAATTATAAATTATATAAAAGATTATATATTTAACTTCCAACTAATATATTGTAACTTCCCTCCCACAATTTTTTCTTTCTCTCACCCACTCCTCACATCCTATATTTTGTTTTTTATTTAATATTATAAAATGAATATATTCATTTTAGAAGATAATTGACTAGAAGATCTAACAATCATATTGATATTGATGTTCTTGTTTAATATAAAAATTTATTTTTTTATAAATTTAAGTTAAAATAAAATAATTATTTTTAACTCAAAATAAATAATAGTGAAATAATAAATTTTAAAATATTTTTTAGAATTAATAATGATATTAAGAGTATTTTAGTCAAAAAGAGTGAAATTATAAGTGTTTTAATCTTTAAAGGAAACGGCGTTTAATTTACTCTAATTATTAATAATTTGTTTTGCTAACATCAATTAAAAAATGATACTTTAATCTATTTCTAGGTGTTATACTTGGCACTGGAGAAGCGCTACAATTTCAGTCTCTCTGACCTTGATGTTGTTGCAAATGGTTATTCACATTTTCGTAGTTATGTCAAGGATGAGGATGGTAAAACCAAGAACATAGTGCAGTTGGGAAAATTTTATATTACTTTTTGGATTTGTCAGTTTCTGACTTTGGATCTTTTAAATTTGAGAAATGTTATATTTCTCTAAATATGAGAGAGATAGAAACAAAAAAAAATTAAGATCTCACACTAATTGAGATTCATCATGAATGAATTATGGATTAACTTTTTTTGTTTCTATCTTTCTCCTACTTTAGAGAAATGTATCTTTTCTCAAAAATAAAATAATCCGAATGGTTTCAAATAATTGCTCATTCCTAGTGTAAATTGCAGAAATGAAATGCCTCGACTCCAAGTCCATGCCTTGTTTTGTGGGGAAGCTGATTGACATTACTCAAATTCCACAATATGTAAAGGAGTATGAAAGAGGACTTGAGGTTGAAATTTGGGAGATTAAATACTATCCTCCAGAGGCTATCATGGCAGAATGAGTTTGCATCAACCTTCTAATCGTATTAAATTGTCCAATTTCAGTAAGTAATTGGCCATGAATTAAATGTTTTATATTTTTTCATACAAGTCTTCAAACATTGATTTTCATTTCTTTGGCTGATCATGGCTTTGTGTACTATTGCAGAGGGTGAAAATTTTGGCCATTCATAATGCTTAACTAGAGTAAAATCCTTCATTTTCTTGCTTAATGTTGCTTTTAGTTTAGTGCTTTTATTAAGTTTAATTAGATGTAAATTCCTTTGTTTTAGATTCATTTAGTGGTTTTTTTAAAGTTAACCCTCAAATACCAGAAGAATTTTTAAAAATTGGAGCTTGGCACCGAAATGTAAAACCCAATGTTTTAAAAAGCAATGGAGAGACATGTTTATGGTTCAGATTCAATTATGGTTGAATCAGTATCAATATTAACAATTAGTATTAAATAAATGAAAATACTGAAATAATCAATTTTAACATTTAAATATTTTAAAAAATAACATATACTTAATATTGTGAAATATTTTTAATATAATTTAATAACAAAATATACATTTAATGTATATCTTCCCTAATTATTTTAACTTTCAAGAAATAAAAAATTAGCTTCCATTTTTATTAGAATTATAGATTGATTAACATGTAATCCTATTGATAAGATTAAGAAGTAAAAGATTATTGACCGATTTGATTTTCTAAATGACAATAAAACTTCAATCCGTCTCTGAATATTTTGTAAAACAGATTTGGTGAAGATGGGGAGACAGGGTGAGGCTTGTAGCTTAGAAAATTAAGAGTAGGAGGCTACGAACACATTAAATCAATGTGATGACAAAAAAAATATGGTGCCTTTATAGAAATTGTACAAATTATAAGAAGATTAAGTTCCTGATAAATTGATTTGGTGCATCCAGCCATCATTTCTGTGAATTTATAAACACATTCAAACTTCCAAAAAAATATGTAATTTACTTTTTAGACATAATAGACCCACAAATTTACAAGGCATTTTTGAAATATTGTGGTCTGATGTTATGATTGTATTGTTGCGGAAGGCTTTAAAAAAAAAGGTTGTATGACTTATATCCAAACAATTAAAGATATGTATAATAAAATAATAATGAAGCCACCACTTGTATAAAATTACAATATATAAATAGGATTAGACCAAATTTGAACTTTGAGTCTACTTTTTAAAATAAAAATTGTTGAGTTCAAAAAAAAAACTAACAAAGACACCTTACATTTATGCCGACGAGTATTGGCTTTATATAAATTGAACCTAAACACTTTCTCTATTTCCCTCTTTTCAAATTCCCATATTTTATTTTATATTATAAAATATAAACAATTTTGCAAGACAAAATATGGACCAAACAGATTTAGAGTCATTATAATATAAATTAAAACTTTTCATAAAAAAAATTAAGAATACATCATGATCATCTCATGTAAAAAAAAAAAAAAATTATTTGTCATGAATCCAGTAAAATACAAGTACATGAACCTCGACGCATAAATTCTTCCACATAACCATTGAACTTCACATCATTACCATAATCTTCTACACTATAATTTTCAGGAAGCAGGACTTCCATAATCAGAGAAAACTGGAAAAAAGAATCTTGATTATTACAAGAAGAATCATTGAGTTTCATATCAGCTTCGATTCGGACTCTCATGGCCAATATGCAGAGATCGTAATCATTAAGGGAGTTAGAAAGTCGTTCTTGAAGAAATCTTAAGATGTGGTGGATTTGATCGGAGGGGATAATTATAACATCTTGGAACACTAGATCATAATTAGCGTTATGATTAATATTAGGAGTAGATGTTCAGTGGTACGGTAGTACTGAACTTCAGTACATCCCTCCAATTAGTTGGTACATAAACCATTCAAGGTGGACCCTAATTAATGTGAGTTTTTATTAATATTAACAAATAGCACTACATGATTGGAGGGATGTATTGAAGTTCAGTGATACAATATCATTGAACTTTTATCCTAATATTAGATACCTTATGATCAACTTTAATTTTGACGTCAAACTTGTGTTGATTCACCAAATCATCACCTTCTTCTTTTTTAATTCTTGCAACAGCTTCGCAATATACATTAGACCCAAGGACGATGAAGAAGTTGTCATAATTAAATTTTTTTTTTTTATGATTAAGGTATCTATCGGAGCGGGCCTGATGACTATAGAAATTTGATTTTAGACTAATGATGGATTAATGGTATATATAATATGGTTGTGAAGTAAAATTATAAGAATTTAAGACGAATTTCAATAGGATTCGATCAAATTCTTATAATTGATTTTATTATTATTTTGTAAAATATTGTTAATTAATACTACTTATCTTTTAGAAAGAAAAAAAGAAGAAGATAATTATCATCATGAAACCGTTCAAAGCATATTTCTATTATTAATTATTTATGTTGACGGATATATATTAGGAAACTATTCAAAATTTAAATTAATTATTTAAATTTGATAATGATATGTATATATATATATAGCCATAACTATTATTTAATTCCTCTTAGAGTAATCAATTTGGTCCATTTAATATATGCAATATAGTATTACGATTTTTTGTTTTTATTAATAGCTTTAATACAAAATATTAATACATAAATATTATAGATTTATCAATAAATAGTTAATTAACTTCTATCTTTTTTGTATTACTAGCTATATTGCATATTAAAGGGACCAAATTAATTAAAAATAATTTAGGAGGGACCAAATTGAATTGATAAAGAAGCAATTTAAGCGGGACCAAATTGAGAAGGTAAATTTAAAAAGGACAAATTGATAATGGAACAATTTTAGAGGGACTAAATTGAAAATAAAAGTATAATAAAAACCAAATTGAGAATACAGCCATCTAAAAACTAACTACTAAAATTAATATCATATTAGGAAAATTTAAAATTAATATTGTATTAGGAAATTTTAAAATTAAGATTCGAAACATTTTAAGTCATTATATTGTGCATGATCCTAATAAGATTAGGAATAACTTTACCAATTTAAATAGGATTCAATTTTCTTTTACTATAAAAAAAAGTTTTGACCTCTTTCTTCTTCTTTATCTTCATCTTCATCTTCTTCGGCATTGAAGAGTCTGAGTATTGAAGAGTTTAATCGGTCGATCGATTCGCAATTATCATACGTTCCAATCAATTATTTGCTGGCATCATCATGAGAAGTAATTAAGTTTAATTAATTTTAATTTCATGTTATTTGAATTTTTGTTTTTTGTGTTTTTGATGAATACTTGCGATTAATCACTTTTGCATCTAACAGGTGGGAAGAGACGTGGCAAGCTCAATAAAATAACAGTAAAAACTAATCACATGGATGATCAAATTTGGGAGGCTTCTGATACTATTGATGATGACCATTCTCTTGTGGATGATGAGTCTTCTTCTACGAATACTATCCTTCTTTACTTAACCAAATTGGAGCAAAAAAAGTACGTACTTTATTTATTATGAGGCCAATAGAAAATAAATTTTCCAACAATATTTTGCATTGTTATCAAAATCAGACCTGAAAAATCGTCTGTTAGTCCGGTCCGAAATAACCAAAGAACCTGTCAAGAACCGGCAAAATTGGTTAAGAACTGTCAAAATCGGTGGTTTAGACGGTTTGACCGATTTGTCAATTTGTGTTGTTTATGATTTAGTATTTATTGAGAATTCGTTGTAACTTGTAAGGATTGTTCTATTTCAGTATTTATATTTTGGTTTGTGATAAGACTTGAGATTTAAATATGTTGATCTTTGAACTTATTTGAACAGTTTAATATGATATTGTGATAGTTTACAACTTGTACTATTTTTTATCATGTTTAGTTTGAGTTGAAAACATATAATTATGAAGTATATAAATTTTTTATGATATATTTTAGTATATTTAATTAAAAAATATTTTTTAATTACCACCGGTTCGAACACGGTTGGACCATTGAACCGTGAACCAGTGCCTCGACCGGTTCAATGACCTGTCCGATTTTAAAAACATTGATATTTTGTTTTAAAAGATTCTCAACTAATTAATTTAATTGTTGGTATGTTGTTTTTTGTTTTCATGAAGGGAATCTGTAAGAGAGAAGGCACTGTGCTCTATTATTGAGATGCTGAACAGTGGAGAGGAACTTCATAGCCTAGAGAAGAAGTAACTCAAATACTTTTGAGTTTTTTATTTTTCAATATATTTTATTTTATTTTATTTTATTAAAGAGTTGAAGATTATTATCTAATTGTTTTGTTTTTACTTTTCAGCATTGCAACTTGTTTGTATCAAACTTTAGATTTGATTAAAAGGGGTTCTCATAAAGTGAAACAGCTAGCTTCTCACGTCCTAGGTTTGTTACTTCATTCTATTTTGGTTTAATAATAGGGCCTGTTTGGATGCACTTATTAAAAATTATTTTTTATTTTTAAAAATTAGAAGAAAAAAAATTATTTATATTACTAATTTCGATCGAAAAAATAAAATAAATTTTTTTTTGAAAATTATAAAAAAAAAAATAACCTTCAATTAATTATGTTTTATCATCCAAATTTTGAATTTTTTCTGGTCAAAAACTAAATTATTAATTGTGCTATAATATTTGAATGTAAAATTTGTTTATAAACATGCAGGTTTGGTGGCCATGAACCTTTGTGATAGCCATAATGCACAAGAGATATACTCAAGCTCCCTTCCTGCTCTTACTATAGCCCTTTCTAAGACTTCCAAGGTACAATATATATCCCTTATCAATTTTACTTTTATTTCCAATATTTATATTTATATATATATATGAAAAATTTTATAATGCAGGTAAAAGACTATTGGGTATTTACAAGTGTGTTGAACTGTTTGGCCATGGTCACATTCTTCTGTGCTGATAATATACAAGAGACCCAAGCTGGAATGCAATTGATATGGGAATGCATTAATTTTTCAACACCTAAACTCGATGTAAGTCATTTTCCTTTTTATTTTTATAATTAACTATGTTAAGGGCACGCTTGGTATAAATACACGGATGTAAAGTATTGTAGAATAAAGGAAAGTACTATAAAGAAAAGTGAGGAGAGAGATAGATAGAAAAATTAGAAAAGAGAAAAAGTATCGTGAGATTACATGTATTGCTCTGTTTGAGAAGTATACAAAACGTGCCCTAAGTTCGGATTTTATAATTTACACTTGATCACGAGTTGAACTCATTAAAAAAATGTGTCGGGCTTTTTTTATGCATCTTTTGATGAATTACGGGTCCAGCCCAAGTTCAAGCCCATTTTTATTTGAACTGGGCTGAAACTATTTTATAATATCAAAGCCCGACACATCTCGAGAAAACCCGAATTTTAAAAGTTAAAAAATGATTTGTATGTATTATAGTTTTGTTAATGAAATTGTGAAAGTGATGTGGTTTTAGTTTGGTCAGATGGCAGCAAGGAAGCAAGTCCCAGATGCCATTGTTGCTGCAGCAATTACTGCTTGGTCCTTACTACTTTCGTCCAAAAAAATATGGGAGTTTCATCCAAAAAAATGGCAAGGGTATGTATGTAAATTCTCAGCATTTAAAATACTATAATATATATATATATGAATATCATTTTTAAAAAATAAAAAAATGGAAAAGAGAAAGTCCAAAATAAACAAATAAAAGTGAACCAAGCTTAGTTGGTCTAGTGGTTAGCTCACTAGGTCGCTTAAACAAGTGTTAGTGGTTTGAATCCCACCTTGTGTATCCAGCAATCAATTGGCCAGCGGCAAACCCTTACATAGAACTCAGATCCGCGGAGGATTAGTCCTTTGCCTGTCGGACTGGAAGATACCTTAAGAGAAAAAAAAAAGTTCAACACAGAACATTTATTAATTAATTTAGACTAGTAGTTTCTAAATCAAATTTATTAAATCTCATATGCAATAAAAATACTTTAAAAAAATTAATCTTTAAATGAGTTCTTTATATTTTTATTCACTTAATTTTTGGTATTTTTATTTTTTGGGGTCATTTTTTACTTGACTCGAATATAAATCATGTTCCGCACATTTTCAAGTTGCATTTGGTGAGTGTCTGAATCAAAAAAATATTTTTTTTATACTATGCGTGTGTCTCGTACAAGTATCATAATGTTGTCTCAGTGTCGTATCATATGTATAAAATAACTAGTATTTTATATTATAAGGGTGATTGATGATGAACATAAATATTAATGATGCAGGGCAATTTCTAAGTGTCTAGAAATGTTAGAAGCAGATGATGAGTCCGTTTACATTGCAGCAGGAGAAGCATTGGCTCTAATATTTGAACTTGAAAGTGTCGACAAGTTCTTTAAAGATGAAGATCTTGCGGTTGAAAAAAGCACTTTTTCTGAAATCCCAATTAACTTCTCAGAAAAGAATGCTTTGATTAAACAAAAAGTCATAAGCCACTTAGAGAAGCATTCCATTAGAGCCATGAATGAAACTTCTCTGAAACAAAGTTTCACCAATAATGCTGCCACAGAAGATTGGGATGTCTTCAAGTACTTCAAGGATGATTGCTTTTCTCAAACTTGCCAAAGTATTAATGGCCATAAACTCACACTTTCATCATGGTCTCAAACCATCCAGGTATATTGGACATGACTTTTTTTAAGTTATTAATTGATTTTTTAAGCAGATGTTTTTTTTTGGGTTGGAAAAAATGTTAGTAAGGGAAGGCACTCCTAAGTACTACTGGGCAGAGCGCCAGTGGCATATTGGGGAGACCAACAGAGGTCCAACCCAAAAGATTACTGTACAGGCCTAAACCGCAAGCAGTTTTACCCAGTTGCAGCTACTCAACTAGCCATTGGGTGCCAGAGGATCTCCTGAGGAGGGATGCCCATCAAAGCAGGATTTTGGATGGCTTCAGGGGGATTCGAATCCTCGCCCATGAGTGAGGCGAGAACTTTCCTCTGGATCCTTGACAATTTGTGCCAACCCACTTTGGCATTTTTGGAGCAAATGTTATGTGAATTGTGATCTAGAAGTCATGAGTTTAAATCCTGATGAAAACAGCCTCAATTGTTGCGATTGGATCTACTAAAGTACTCTATTTTACATAAAGTGCATGAAGTGTACGATTTGATCAGCTGTCCGTACAACAACACTTTCATCCGACGACTCAAATCGTATACTTCATGTACTTGCACTTTAACGGATCCAATTCCTCAACATCTTTGTTTATAAAAATAAGACTATGTACATCTAACCTTTTATAGACGTTCTAATATTAGATGGTTTTTTTTTTTTATACAGTTGAAGTTTCTTAAAGTTTTTCTTGGGGAAGATGAATTTGGGAAACACATGCTGGTAAGTTTGATCATTCTCAAATTTTGAGTTGAATTTGCTTCAATAAATTAAAGCATTTATTTATATGTGCATACCCATTAATGAATTAGTATATATATATATATGAATTTGATCAAATTGTTGTTAAAACAGGAAAATGATATCTTTCATGATTTGTTCAAGTTTACATCAATGCAAAAAGAGGTTCCGGTCCAAGAGCTTTATGAATCTACTTTTGAAGAGGTAATTAGATTATGATTATGATTGTCAAATCTTAAAATTAAAAAAAATGGAATTGAATATGTAAATTGGCACAAGTTTTTTTTTTTTTTAATTCTTTGTTTGGGTAAGTATAATATTTATAAATTCCCTTATTTTAACTTATAACTATATCTACATGTGTATGTTTATAATAGTGTGTGTGTGTATATATATAT
This sequence comes from Senna tora, assembly GCA_014851425.1. NCBI lineage: Eukaryota > Viridiplantae > Streptophyta > Magnoliopsida > Fabales > Fabaceae > Senna > Senna tora. The sequence continues at coordinate 3,199,893 of CM026268.1, forward strand.
ATATATATATATATATATATATATATATAAAATACAAATAACTAACATTATTTTTACCAAAAAAAACTAACATTCTAAAAATAAGTAATAAGTAAATTTTGAAATTCTACCTATTTAGGTAGAATTTCAAATTCATCCTAAATTACTTAATTATATTTCCCTTTTAATTTAAAAAAATATTGTAATGAATACCTTCAAACATTACTTTCATTTCTTGAACTACTTCATCCAAACACAACTTCAATTAATTTTAATTTCCTCTTGTTTCTCTGTGTAATTAGTATATATACAAACTCTAGATATAATATAAAATAAATATTTGACTATTCTTCTCTCACTTTGATGAGAAGAAATAATATACAAATTACAATATTCAGATTATTGTACTTCTAAATTTTTTTTTTTTTGCTGTAATTTAATTTGTTTACAGTTTGAATGTACTATACTTTTGCCTGAAGAAAAGTATCCTGAGTTATTGACAAGAAAAGAGAAGACTGAAAGGTTTTGGGTATGTATTTTATAATTGACCTACCATATTACATTTTACACTAAATTGAGATTTAATATATATATATATATATTCATTAATGCTTGTACTTGTTTTTTTTTTATGGAAATGCTTGTACTTGTTAATTATATAAAATTATACGCATTCTATTTATGTTTGCTTTCTTATTGAATATTTTGCAGGTAGAATCAAAAATAACCAAAATAAAAACAAAATTCATGAATCAAAGGCGCATGTGTGCTGAGGTATTTCTCTTTATTCATTATCATTTAGTTATTGCTAATTTGCTATAGTTCGAATAATACATATTTGGATTTCCTTTAAAATCATAAAAATTAAATTGAGCCTTTATTTAGAGGCAAATACTATTTAGTCCCTGAATTATTGGTTAAACTATTATTTAGTCTCTAAATTTATCAAAAATAATATTTAGTCCTCGAAATATTTAACTATGTCAACTATTTAGTCCCCGAATTTGACAAAATACTATTTAGTCCCCAAATTTATAACTATGTCAATTATTTAGTCCCCAAACTTGGTAAAAATACTATTTAATCATCGAATTTGCAACTCTGTCAACTATTTAGTCTCCTAACTGTTACCCGTTATAGTTGACAGAGTAACAAATTCGGTGATTAAATAATATTTTTGCCAAGTTTAGGGATTAAATAGTTGACATAGTTACAAATTTGGGGACTAAATAGTTAACATAGTTAAACATTTCGGGGACTAAATAGTAGTTTGACCAACAATTCAGGGACCAAATAGTATTTTGCCTCATTTATTTATCTCTATGGTAATATTATATATATATCTTTCTCTTACTTTGCCAAACTTCACAATCTCTAAATTTTAGAAGATTGATTTCTTATATGCATTTAATATACCATATGATTGCATAGTGAGGACTAAGTTACTCTTTTGTCCCCAAAAGATTTTTCTTATTTCAATTTAATCATTGAAATATTGAAATTCTCATTTTGCTTAAAAGTTAAAACAACAATAATATAATACTCTATGTATTGATTGACCCAAAATAATCACATAGTTATTATGGTTGTTAATTTACTAATATATAACCATATTGTATAATATTACTTTTTATTTCTTGGCCTTGGTATCGTATAATATTACTTGCATATTTACGTTTTCCTCTTGAATTTTAACATGAATCAATTAATCATATTGTTTTTATTATGTGTAGGAGAGGAAAGGCAAGATTGTACTAAATTGAATGAGAGATGTTAAGAACATCCCATATACTTCTTTCTCGTGATTTTTGTATATTCGTATCATTTTTTGGTTTAAAACATTAGGGTGTCATTTATTGCATATAAACAAAAAATCATCTCAATTATGTTTCGATTTCTCACAAACCTGATAAGTTAGTGGAACATTTTTTCAATGAATTTTTTATGCTAAAGAAATCGTGTGTCTGACATGCGACTTAGACATCAACATGAGTTTTACTTTTTCAAAGTCGCATGTGAGGCATGCGATTTTTTTAAACTTGCTAAAACAGTACATTAAAAAAGATGTGCACAATAACTTATCTCGTCGGTGAGATATTGAAATATGACTGGAATAATTTTTTGTTTACATACAACAGAATCACAGCTTAATGTCCTCGTCACTCTTTATTTTTTTTGGGTTTCAAATGAATCAATTTTTAAAGTATATTTACTAAATTATACTGTTTTTACTTTTTACTGCTGAGTATTGACAATTCGCTACAACAAATACCAAATTATACATACAAATTTAATTTCTAAAACAAATTTGCTTCCATCCTAAGCGAATTGTGGCCATAAGAACTCCAAGAACAAACGGAGCCACCACGTCTAATTTATAAAATGATGTTTCCATTTGTTAGCAAAAGGACCAAACAACTTTGGGAACAATGAAAATTATTATTTAATCATTGAATTTGTAATTTTGTCAATTATTTAGTCTTTTAACTGTTACCTATTATAGTTGACAGAGTTGCAAATTCGGTGATTAAATAGTATTTTTGTCAAGTTTGGGAACTAAATAGTTGACACAGTTACAAATTCGAGGGCTAAATAGTATTTTGTCAAATTCGAGGACTAAATAGTTGACATAGTTAAAAAATTCGAGGACTAAATAGTATTTTAAATTAATTTAGAGACTAAATAGTAGTTTGACAATAATTCAGAGACTAAATAATATTTTGATTCCAAAAGTTAATGAAAGCTTTATCACCTCAATTTCTTTAAGAACCGAGGAATGCAGTGTAGTAGAAATTGAGGCATTACTGCTGAGTGCTGACACAATTTAGTCTCAGTACAACAGGAATCAGAACTAAGGTTTTAGACCTCAATTCAACCAATTTAGCAGAGGCAGTGCTTTCCTCTTATTAAAATTAGCTTCTCTCCCATCTCAAAAAAAAAAAAAAAAAAAAAACCTTTGATGCCTCTGAGATTCTTCACTTGCAAGAAAAGTTAATGGAAATGGTAGGATCTATTCGACTCCACTTACTTTTTTACTTTTTCATTTTCATCAATTTAAAAAAAAGAAAAAAATACAAAATATCTATTATACCCCTCTGATTTGACACAATTATAACCCTCTTTTCTTTTTATTATTTTAATATAAGGGGTAAAATGGTCATTTTAATACATTTCCTTTCCATTTCCATTACCAAACTTTTACTACTAAACACATCAAATGTATTTTGTTTCTATTTTTATTTCTATTTCTGCCTAATGAACGTGCTCATATAATCCTCTTCTTTTTCTCTATGTATCTAGCCCAGAGATAACTTAATATACTTTACACTTTATTATATCCAAATCTAACTGAGGAGTTAGAAGTGAATGAAAAAGGTAAAAAAGTTTAGGCATTTTATTCCGATGGTAAAGGTAAGTACATTCCGCTACTGTCAAATGTCATTTTTTGTCCTCTATGTTTTACCCAAGTTTTAAATTGGTCATTTATCTTTCAAAAGTTCTATATTAGTCCTTTATGTTTCCCAAAAGTTTTATATTTGTCCTTCAGGTTTCATTACAGTTCTATATTGATCTTTTATGTTTCATTAAAGTTCTATATTGGTCCTTTATGTTTCATTAAAGTTTTATATTAGTCATTTATGTTTCATTAAGGTTTCATATTGGTCATCTCAGCATGATTTTATTTTTGGCTTAAACGACATCATTTGGATGTTTTTTGTGTGTCTAAGGCCACGTTAGCTATTTGATACACGTAGGATATATTATGTGTTTACCTCAGCACGCCACGTCAGCAGTTAACTTAAGAAATTGACGGACTTGGACGGAATGACCAATTTAGAACTTCTGAGAAAGATAAAGGACCAATTTAAAACTTTTGAAATATAACGAACTAATTTAAAACTTTAGTGAAATATAAAGGACCAAAATGAACATTTCACATTTCATTAGTCAAATGCCAAAATTGGGTCCCAGTGCCTACTGTTTTTTTTTTTGGCTGAAAAATTCCCGAGTGGTGTTGTCTCACACTATTTTTAATGGATCTCGGGAAAAAAAAAATATAAAACAGTATATAATGGGTCAATTGGGCTAATTAATCCATTTAAACTCCATAAAAATTATATGTACATTTGAATTCGGGTAAATTCAAATGGATAAATGGAATCATATTTTTAAGAAAATATTAGTTTTATCCAACTAGTTATATTGATCTTATCTAACATGATTGAACTTACCCGATCGACATTAGTTAATTTTTTAAGATTTTAAATTATAAAATTATATATATATATATATATATATATATATATTATTAAATTAGAAATAAAACAGAAGAAAACTAATTAACTAAGACACGACTTAAATCTATACCCTGATCATCATTAGTCAGGGCTCTAGCTAACTCATCAAAAGGAACATAAATATATATACTATTATTTTGTACTTCTTTATATAATATTTGTTTTTTTTTTCATATTTTTGAATTAAATCATTCTTTAATTTTCCATTTTTTCAAAGGAAAAAATTTAGGTCCATTTCCTTATGTCAATTTCTTCCAATTCCACCAATCATATATTGTATTTACACTCTCTTTCTTCTATGATTAGTCATATAAAAGGTGGTCTTCTATATTCTCTCTACTATAATTGGTCATTTAAATATTTTTTGCCACGTGTCATAATTATATTGGGGAATTGGATGAAATGGACATAAGGAAATGAACATAAGTTTTTTCCTTTTTCAAATATTAATAAAAATGTTAAGAGAAATTATTGTTATCTAATGTTTTATAATGTTAACCTAAATTAAACAAAAGAAAATTTATGTGTTTCCTTTCTTTCTAAATTTCAATTATTGTTATCTTAAGTCTTTAAAATTTTGCTACGGATCCAGTCTCTTTGATCATCTCTCTATTATCATTTTCACCAAAAGTTAATAATGCCAAAATATATGCAAGATAGTTCTTGTGATTCGTAAGAGATTGAATTTTTAATGGGATTCAATCTCAATATTCATTAAAATAATGAATTTAGATCCCAAGAGATTTTGTCAATCCCCTTTAATTGTTGATCTCAATTCTCAATTGCCTCTTCAATGAACAAATTTCTTCCTTGACTTTCTTGGTGGTATACTTGTATACCCTTCTCTTCCTTCCCAAGTAATACTTTTAGTAGGAGATATTCAGAGGTACGGTAGTATTGAATTTTAATACGTTTTTTTAATAAGTTGACCTCTATACTATTCAAGGTGGGTTTTTATTAATGTGAATGTCTATTAATATTAACAAATGACTGTACATGATTGGAGGGATGTGCCGAACTTCAGTAGTACAGTAACATTGAACTTTTATCCTACTTTTAGACTAAACTAAACGAGTAAAACATCATTTTGGTCCTTTTTAGATAGCACATTTCTTAATTTGGTCCTTCTTATATGACCTTTTTCAATTTAATCCTTTTTAAATTAATCCATCATCAATTTGGTCCTTACCGTTAAAAGTACTAACGGAGTTAGCTAAGTTGGATAATTTAGGATAAATTTATAATTTTTAAATAATAGTAGGGCTTTTTAATGTAATTATTTTGGGACAATTTTGTAATTTTCACAAATTAAAAAAGAAACATGGTACCATTTTCAATTTGTGAAATTATAAAATTTCTCAAAATAATTACATTAAAAAACCCTCTTAATATTTAAAAATTATAAAGTTACCCCAAATTATCCACCTCAGCTAACTCCGTTAGTAGTTTTAACGGTAAGGACCAAATTGATAACTGATTAATCTAAAAAGGACTAAATTAAAAAAGACCATCTAAGAAGGACCAAATTGAGAAAAGTGCTATCTAAAAAGGACCAAAATAACATTTTACTCCTAAACTAAACTAATATGAAGTTACTTAGGTGTTTTCTATGAAATTTTTTCAATAAGAATAGGACACGTAGCAAAAAAATATTTATAAAACCAATCATAAGAAAAGAGAGAATATATAAAATTAAATTATAATAACACCACTAAAAAAAATATAAATTGATAAAACTTTTTAACAAACACCTAAATAAATTCACCTCTAATAGGTAATTTTATACTCCTAGACATTAACATACACAAAAGCATCGTCCTTTCCTTGGAGTTAATTAAACTTTGAGCAAATTAATAATTTAGCCCTAAAAATTGTATATTCTCCTTAATTTAGTCCAAAAAATAAAATATTTTAATTTAATCCTTAGAAAATTAATTTTCAATCAATCTAATAAATTAATTAATATAATAAATAAAAAATTAGTTAACATTAAAAATTAACTTACGATTAAAAATTAAAAGAAAATTACATAAAATTTCTTACCTCTTTGTCATAAGATTTTTCAATTATAAGCTTCATTCAAACTCTCTCATCTACGATAATTGATCATATAAAATGTGATATTCTATATTCTCTTCATAACATGTTTGCCTGGTTAGTCATATATACATAAACTTTGTTACCACGTGTCATCTATATATTAGGGAACCTTCTAGAAAATATATAAAAACTTTACTTAAAATTTTATTCAACTAGAAAAATATAAAAATGCATTTTGACAATGTATACCAATTTCAAAATAAAGTACTATAATTTTACAAATACACATAACAAATATAAATAGTGTATTTTGAATGCGTTTAATTTATAAATATGATATATTTTAATTTTCATTGTTAAATATAATTCAATTTGTCATTAAACAGTCTGATATTGTTAACATTCAATCCTCTATCTATCTTTTTTTTTTGATAAATTGGAGCGGTTAAAAACACCTAACTAACACAAAGGCATGACATCAAGTGACCACTTAGATCGTCAGCAAGAATAAAACTCAATCCCTCATGGGGATAATCGAAACAGTGAAGGCCTTCTGTCAACTTGTGGCTCAGGTTTGCCATAAAGTCAGCCGCCTGGTTTGCTTCACGGAAAGCATGCACTAAAATCACGTCCCAATTGCGGTTCATCAAATCCCTTATTCGTTGCACCAGACCCGAGCAAGGGTGGTTGACAGCAGTACCGTTTTCAATTAAAAAGATTAAGGACCAAATTAAATTTGTATAGATTTAATTGAGATATTTTATTGTTTAAGGACCATATTAAAGAAACCATATATTTTCAGCACCAAGTGATTAATTTACTCTGAAACTTTTCTCACCCTATTTGTTTGTCGTCATTGTCACTCTACCAAGTATCAATCACTATTGATTCTCCCTTCTCTGCATGCGTGCTTTCCAGCTCTTTCTCGCTTCTCCTAAAGTCAGATTCTTTCTCTCAAAAATTCCAATTTTCTCTCTCTAGATCTGTGCTATATACTCTATAGACACTGACTTCATGATCACTTTTGCTCCCAATTTCCAATTTACAACACTTCTTCCATCCTTCAGATTCATCATCATCCCCTTCGAATCATCACAATGGGATGCACGCAATCGAAGATCGAGAACGAGGAAACCGTCGCTCGCTGCAAGGACCGCAAGCACTTCATGAAAGAATCCGTCTCTGCTCGCAACGCCTTCGCCGCCGCGCATTCCTCCTACGCCACCTATCTCAAGAACACCGGCGCTGCCCTAAGCGACTTCGCGCAAGGTGAGGTTGAGAATCCCCAATTCGCTACGCCGAATCTCCCCAATTCCGCCGTGGCGACGGAGAGTGCTTTCGAGATCCCGCCGCCGCCGCCTCCTCTTCCCAATTTCCCCCCTGCTCCTCTTCAGCGCGCTGCGAGTATGCCCGAGATTAAGATGGCGAAGCCGCAATTCGAACCCGTTGGGACCATAATCGAGGAGGAGGAGGAGGAAGAGGAGAACGAATTGGAGAATGATGGAGGTTTGAGTGGTAGAATGAGAAGAAGAAGGAGTAGTAGAAATGGTGGTGGGAGTAGTAGAGGTGGGACTAAAGAAGTCGAAGAAGAAGAAGAAGAGGAAAAAGTTCGGCCTCCTATGCCTCCTCCGTCAAAATCGAAACCACAGACTCAAATAGAGCCACATCCTATGCCTCAGCAGCCGCACGATTCGGCTTGGGATTACTTCTTTCCGTCGATGGAGAACATGCCGGGATCAAGCTTGAATGCGGGAGAAGAAATTAGCATGAATAAGGAGGAGATTGAGAGTAAGGCGTTTAATGATGGTAACAAGGGTGTGAGAAGTGAGAAGGTTGAGATGCCGGAGCCTGAACCTATGCCGGAGGAAATGCCGGAGCCACCGCCGGCACCGCCGGAGGCTATGATGGTCGCTCAGATAGGAAAGAGTTCGAAGAAGATGAAGCAGGTGCAGGTTTCGACGACGGAAGTGAAGAAGATTGTGAAACAGAATGTGAATCTGCTACAGATATTTAGTGAACTTGATGATCATTTTCTGAAGGCTTCGGAAAGTGCTCATGAGGTTTCGAAGATGCTTGAGGCTACGCGGATGCACTATCACTCCAATTTCGCCGATAATAGAGGTAATATATACTTATAGCTTTGATGAGAAATTCCTAAGTGCATGTGATATTTGCATTAGGCAATGTACAAATGACATGGTGCACTTTGATTCAAAGTATGAAACTTGATGAATTGGTCTCCCTCAGTCCAACTCCTACTCCCAGAATGCAACCTGCAATCAACCCACGACGGGAGGGGGCTCCCGTGGTAGGACTCCGATGCCTAAGTCAGTAATCGGAAGTCGAGATTATATGGTGAGAGAGTAAGAATTCAGTACCTGCCCCGATGAAGCTACCTGCGCTTATATAGGCTTCGCCAGGGGTAATCCGGTCCTTTCCAGGGGAGTCGTTTTGGCGCGAGTCCATGTCAGCATAACTACCTGGAAAGTGCGGCGGCGTGAATGACACCCGTGATGTTGACAGGTGGTCCCTCAGGTCGAGGGGAGCCGCGGGGGTCTGACGACGGGGCCTTGGTCGATGCCTCGTAGCGGGTCCGAGCCTGAACGCTTCTTCAGTGGAGCCGAGGTTGAGGGCTCGTCAAGAAGGCCCTGCCGTATCAAAACTCTTAGAATGTTTTTTCGGTTTCAGAAATACTAAACCTGGTATTTTAAGTTTTAACCATGTCTAACACTCATATCATATATAATATAATTATGTTGCAATATCTGTGTCAATATAAATGCTTCTTAGGTTTGAAGAATTCCACTAAAAATTGCAATTTTTGTATTAAATGATTGGAATTGCGTAACAGGAAAAATAAGTTTTACATTCTTACTATGTTTTAAAAATAATGAAGAGTTAATATTGATCGATGGGAATGCTACATAACAAGCCAAAACAAATCTGAGTAAACCTGTAATGATGATTATATTTTTCATATCTCCCTTTTTTTTCCATTTTGCATATTTATCCTTAATAATGGATTATTATTAAGCTTAAGTTTCTTTTCTTTGGCAGGACACATTGATCACTCTGCAAGGGTGATGCGAGTTATTACATGGAATCGGTCTTTCAGAGGTATACCTAATATGGATGATGGGAAGGATGATTTTGACTCAGACGAGCATGAAACTCATGCTACCATCTTGGACAAGTTGCTAGCATGGGAAAAGAAACTTTATGATGAAGTTAAGGTGAACTGCAGTCCGGTGTAATTGTTGAATTTTATGTCTTAGGGTTTTTTCCCTTCTTATTTTTAATCTAAATAATTTTTGTTTTAGTCATGTAGCTTTAAGCTCCATTTTTAAGATTACATCATCATTTTCAAGCTCTTGCCCTGCATTTAGTTGGTACGGAACAGATTACAAAGTGTGACATTTGATCTTTAGAATACTTTTCCTTTTCCCCAACAGTTTATCTTTCTGCAAGATTCTAGGTTTATAATGTTGTCATAAGCTTTTTGATTCTATTCTGAATTTTGCTACTGCATAATGTTTGATAGGCAGGAGAAATCATGAAAATTGAATACCAAAGAAAGGTTGCCTCTCTTAATAAGCTAAAGAAAAGAGGTGCAAACTCTGATGCACTGGAGAAAGCAAAAGCAGCCGTCAGTCATTTGCATACAAGATACATTGTAGATATGCAATCTATGGATTCGACAGTCTCAGAGATTAACCGATTACGCGATAAACAGCTGTACGCAAGACTTGTTCAGCTAGTTGATGGGTGAGCTATGATATAGGATATAATATAGAAATTTATTTGATCTGATAATTGTGCAATAAATTATAAATTTGTTGGGCATAGTTATATGCCGTGCTAGTATTTGATTGTATATATTCCAGTTCCACTAACATTAGTCTAAGGTCCCAAGCTTTAAATTTCTCTAGACAACTGCAAAATCAAAATTGCATCTTTCATGCATGAAATCTGATTGATTTTGTAATATCATTCACACTTAAACCCATATTAGTTCTTGTGCTTCAAACACATGCACACACAGGCAAAGCTTTCTGCAGATATTGATGGTCGTTGACGAATTGTAGGATGGCCACCATGTGGGAAATTATGCACGCCCACCATGAGCAGCAGTCGAATATTGTGCTGGCATTGGGATCTCTGGACAATTCCCAGTCACCTAAGACGACAAGTGAGCACCATCATGATCGAACGTACCAGCTATTGGTTGTTGTGCAAGAGTGGCATTTACAATTTGAGAAGTTAATAAACAATCAAAAGGGGTACATAAAGGCCCTAAACAATTGGTTAAAATTAAATCTTATCCCTATCGAGAGCAATCTAAAGGAAAAGGTTTCATCCCCTCCAAGAGCTAAGAATCCCCCTATACAGGGACTCCTCCTTGCCTGGCAGGACCATCTGGAAAAACTTCCCGATGAGCTTGCTAGAACGGCTATATCCAACTTTGCTGCTGTTATAGATACTATTTTCCACCAACAAGCAGAAGAGATGCATTTGAAGCAAAAATGCGAGGAGACACGGAAGGAGTTAACCCGAAAAACCAGGCATTTTGAAGACTGGTATCACAAGTATATGCAAAGGAAAATACCAGATGAGCATGATCCAGACAGGGCAGAAGGCGATAATGGTCCTGATGAAGTTGTGACAGAGAAGCAATCTGTGGTTGAACAAGTGAAGAAGAGATTGGAAGAGGAGGAAGAAGCCTATGCAAGGCAATGCCATCAGGTGAGGCAGAAGTCCTTGGTAAGTCTCAAAAATCGGTTGCCGGAGCTCTTCAGGGCTATGTCAGATTTTACTCTTGAATGCTCCAAAATGTACAGCGAGCTGAGGTATATATCACAGAACCCAAACACAAGCCAGAGTTCATCATGAGGAATTTTTTTTATAAACATTCTTGCTTTTGAGGGTGAGCCTTGGACCAACAGTAAAGTTGCCTCTATGTGACCCGAGGACACGGTTCAATTGCCTCGTGCACTAGACTGGGCCGCCCTTTTTATAACATTCTTGGCTATGCATATATTACTCATAATCTGATTGGGGATGACCCCTTAAATTTACAGGGATGTTAAATAGACTGAATTGAATTGTCATATAATTGCAAATGTGTAAGAAGTTCAAATAATATGAGAAATGATTTATTTATTTATTAATTGAAAATACTGTGTTTTAGCCCTTCAGTTCCATATTTGTAAAGTAGTTTGTGTAAATCTTCTTGAATTATTTTTTTGTCAATATTGTCTTATGGTTTGTTACTGTGAATTGTTATATTACAGAAAGATTCGTTTATTGTGGTGGACATTATTAACTTAGCTATGCAGAAATATGATGATAGTAAGGTTATACTAAGGTCTAAGGCTAAGTATCTCTTTGAAGAATAGCATAATGCATTTTAGAAAAATAAAATTTTCTTAGTATTAATATTAAGATTTGAATTCTAATAGTCAATGTAAGAAATACACCTTCTTAACCACTAAAACAACCCTTTGCAAATTTTAAATTATAGAAAATCATTTTGTTTTGGGTAATAATTTTTAAAATTTTGTGTGCCTTGCATCCCAGAAAATCTCGGGCTCTCTTTATTCCAATCACTTCTCTTACTCTTTTTCTTTTCCAATAGCTACCTTATTATATAAATAATGTCAAATTGAATCCATGAACAACTGAAAAAAGCAACTGGCTAACTGCAAATAATAAAATTAGAATAATGAACCAACTGGCTAGCTTTATAATTGGTGTAATATTGAAGAGGTTATGCTTCTACAAACCTTACCAAACAATGTCTTACATTATTGCTTAATTCCGGGATTGTCTTTATTTTTTCCTCCCAAAAAGAGAAAATCCTAGGGTATCCAGGTTTGTTTGTTTTTAGGATTAAGGAGGGGGAAGGGAAAGAGAGATAAATTTAATCTCCTCCTCTTATTTGGTAAAATAAAAAATTAGAGGAGAGATAATGGAGGATTAAAAGTTAATCCTCCATTATCCTTATACTTCACAATTTTAAAATACTCCAATTTAGGGTATTTTGAAGGATATTATAAACACATTTACAAAAATGTTCCTCCTAAATTACCTGTAAAATACTCCAATTTAGGGTATTTTAAAGAATATTATAAACACATTTACAATCTAAAAATAATTATTTAGTTCTCTAATATCATTCTTCTCATATTTTTAATTATCCATACAAAGGGAGGATTAATGGGAGACTAACCTCCCCTCCCCTCCCCTTCCCCTCCCCTCCCTCCCTCCCTCCCCCTCCCAAAATCCAAACAAACCCTAAATTTTAGAGGGATCAAAAGCATTTTTGCCATTTAAAAAAAAAAACTTTTTATAATAAAACTCAATGTTAAGGTTGTCAAATTTGATAGTTTAAAGGATAAGATCGACACCTAAATTCGAGTTGCAGACTAGGAATTTTCTATAAGTAGTATACTGCATGCACCTAAGAGTAAGACACCTTGGTACAAAAACCATATATGCTTAATTTCTCTCCTCTGTGTTCTATTTCTGTATACCATGAACCTTCAGAATTGCCACTGTTTAGGCATCATAAACAGCAGTCATCATCCCAAGTTACATAAAAAAAAAGTGACTCGGGTTCTCACCAGGTGGGGTATAGAGAGAGACAAATGTACTCAGTCTTATCCCTACAAACAAAGAGACTGTTTGTTTTCAGGATTTGAACCCGTGTCCGAGTTACATAAGAATTAGCAAAAATCCCATTCTTTGTGTCAATGAGTTTTTCAGCAGATTGAAGAAGCAAGCTGGAAAGTACTGTGGAGGAAGATCAAGAGGAAAAAGAAGAGATTTTTGTGCCATTCTTCTTCAGTTCATGTTCAGTATGACCCTGAAACCTACTCAGAGAACTCGGATGATTCCTATGGAAGTGACCCTGAAAATGTTTTTAGGTCTTTCTCAGCTCCATTTGCATCTTTGACAAGAGTCAAGGAAGCATCAAAATTTAATGTGATTTTGGGTTCTTTTTTTTTTTGCATTAAATTTTCTTTGTTTGCAAATGTAGCTTATATTAGTATTTAGTTAGTATTGCTTTCTGGTGGTTTTTTAACTTATTTCCTCTCATTCTCGGTTTTTAACTTATTTTACTTTCTTCTTCTTCATCTTTTTTTCTACCATAGTGAAGCTCGCTGATTATAGTCCCCTTTTTTCTTCTTGGGTGGGCTCTGAGAGTGTCTGCAATTAACTTAGACTCTGTGGATTCCCACCTGAATTAATAATGTTCCAAAATATTTTAAGATGGGAATGGAACAAAAATAAGAAAAAAAATTGGATCTTCAAAAGTAAGAGACAGTGATACAGTTCTCTGTAATAGAAGAAAAAGGCCATACTGATAGGTAGTACCTTGAATAAATTAGGAGCTAATTGTTTTTCTTCATATCTCTCTCCTATGGTATAGAAGTCCATCTCTCTCTAGATCCTGCTTCAGAGGATTCGAAATCAAATAGAAATTTGAAGAGCTTTATGAGTCTTATGAAGCGTTTCAGGAGAGGGTGTTCAATACTATGGTAATACTGAACTTCAGTACTTATTTTCATTTATTTGGTTCTTAAACTATTCAAGGTGGGTCCCTATTAATGTTAAAAAATAGCACTATATAATTGGAGGATGTACTGAAGTTCAGTTCAGACCTATGGGGCTAATGAGGTTTAATGGTTATTATCCTTGTGCAATTATATACTCCTACTCCTACATACTTTGGACCAAGCTGTCTCACAATAAATGTCTCACTTGGGTAATCCATTAATTCACTCATAAATTAAGAAAAAAAAAAAGCATTGCTTTCTGAAAAATCAAAGTCAAATTATTTGCTATCATCCCTCTGCTATTCTGCTAAGTGGCCCTGCAGAATAGACCTATAATCAAATAAATATACGGACTCAGATTGACTAAAGTGACTACATGTGAAGTGCACTACAGGCGACAATCCGGACTATTGATCAGCTAAGATATAATTTTGTTGCAGCCAATCAACGGTCCAAATCATTAGTTGAAGTGCACTTTACTTGATCCAAATTGATAAATATACAGCCAATTAGACAGAGTTCAATGGGCTTTTGGATACTCGTGATTTCAATAAAAAAAAAGTTAGTTAGGTCCAAGAAACATGTTGACCAAAATTGCTCAAATAGGCAGAAACCTTATCATTTTGGCTCACTGCTATATCATTGTAGATCCACCAGAATAATTACCATGGTCCCTTATTTTTTTAAAACAGAATTACAGAAAAGCCCAATGTACTGGAAACTGAACCAAAACAGGAAAAAGAGAGAGAGAGAGAGTAGATGAGTGAACAGCAGGAAGAAGAAACTTTTCACATATCCTACACTGAGAAATTAATCATTATTACCAACAAAACAAAACTGGAGAGCATTAGTTTTCACTAAAACTCACTATAATCCTCTTTAAATATGGCCAATGAAGTTTTTACATCTGGGTAAATTCTCACTTATTTGTCATAGATGTAATACATAGGTTCCTCAAGACTTGAGTGTTCAAGTTCAACCCTTATAACCTGTATCCAGAAGTGATCATTTGGACATCAAAGTATAGAAGCTTAAAGCTCATAGATCCATGAAACAGAGATGGTATATTTTGTAGAAGATCTCAGCAACATGTAGAACACTGTATAATAGAGTCAAAACTTTTAGTCCCCAAAAATCCCAAAAAAAAAAAAAAGTAAGAGAATTTACATCAAACTTGTTTATGAGCCTAGATTCTTATCCAACAAGTGGAAGGGGGACTATGCAAGTACCTCATGAAATCTGCTACAACTACTTCATCAGGGAAACAAAAGAAATGACAACCACTGAATAAACACTGCAATCTATAAAAACGCCTCTTAAGGCCTGATAGGCCACCAAACCCCTCTCCAAAAGCTTAACTCCATTCCAGTCATGTCCATGTTCATGATTGGCTTCAACTCTTTCTCCTCCTCCCTCTCCTTCTGTGGCGGCTCTTATCTTCTCGAGGTACACTCGAGCAACCACGATCGTAATATCAGTTAACAAGACTATGAAAAGAGGCCTTATAGCTGCAATTTTTTCAGAAATCATGTAGCATAAAACTACAAAAACTGCTATTACCAGAGCACAGCGAGCGCGCAATGTCTCAGAAGCTATAATGCATGAATTTATTTCTCTTGAAGAGAAAGATGTGGGGTTGAAGTTGATAGGTTTTGAGAGCTTCTTTGTGCCATCTGAGGCTGTATTTTGAGTTCTTAAAGGCGCTGAAGATGGTTTCAAAGCAAATTGTTCTTTGGTTTCTGCACTGGTAATAGTATCAGAATCAGAATCTTCTAAAAGAGGTTTCATTTCAGTTTTGATCTGGAAATTTCTTCGTTTTGAAAATTTAAATCCACTCTGGTGTTTTAGCCTAGTTGTAGAAGTAGAGGCATCATGTTTATCCTCATCCTCATCATCAGTAGCAGCACCTGAAAATCCAAATGATATAAAGTTAGATAAAACTATGAAATATGTAGAGTCCAACCTAAAAAGAAGGGGAAACTATAGTTTTTCCTGTACTTCGGCCTAAAATCAGTTTAGCTTCTCATAATTTAAAATGTACCATTCAATAACCTTGTAGTTTTATTAATTACCCTTTCATTATCATGTGATATTTTACTGCTAGGATTAAGTAGATATTCTCAACTTTGAAATATCAGGTTAATCCCAATACTTCAAACTTTAACCTTGGCATGATTATTTGAGTGACAATTAAGACAAAATATCACCTGATGGTTAAATGGTAACAGAACAGACAACATATGAATTGAATGAGATACTTTAAACCACAGAGCAAATTGATTTAGAACCAATGGGGCCAAAATATAGTTTATTCTGGAAAGAAAATAATTGCACTGACTTTGAGATGATAGTGTGTCTGAAGATGGTTTTATCTCATCGTCATCATCATCCACAGGCACTTGAAGCTTGGCTTCTGCATCAATATTATCATAATCCTCGAATGATGAAAGCTCTTGACTTAACATATCAACGTCCATTATATTTGGAAGCCTAAATCCAGACTGGTGTCTTAGCCTCGAAGATAATCTAGAGCCATCAGCTTTGATCTCATCACTAGCTGAAAATCCCAATGAATTCATTTAGATGCAACTATGCAATATTTAGTTATTTACAGTTCAACAATTACCTCCCTAATTTCCATAAAGAAGGCTTCTGAAAAAGAGGGGGGGGGGGGGGGGGGGGGGGGTTATGATTTACAAATCTCAAAGGAGTTTAATTTAATTTTCTCACCTCATGACAATATAAGTATATTGATAAAATCAACTCATGAAAATATAACAGGTGCAATGCCTTACCTATAATACACTTTAATCTGAAGCTGTGAAATTTTGCACAAGGAAAAATGGAGGCGCATTCATTAAAAATTAGAAATGAGGAGACCGGATTAAAAAATATAAAATTTAGAAAAAGACCAAAACGGTAGTTTTATGTCGAAAGAGAGTAATAAAGCATAGAATAGATAAATTATTTGGCCTCTGAAAGATGTATGCTTTTTCAATTTGGTCCTTAAAATTTGAAATGTCTCAACTTATTATTCTTGAAAAATCAATTCTCAGACAATTTGGTCCTTTGGTTAAAAGGATGAATTTTGACCCAACAACGTGCATTTTTGAAGGAACAAATTATTCATTTTACTTACAATAATATAACATTTCAAATTGCACGTTACACTCTATATTCAGTTTATATCGTCGTGTTCGTATGTATTCGTACCATCAATATCCTTATTCCACTGAATCGATCGAAAAGAGAAATACAAAATAGTGAAAATAGGTGCGTCGAATGAATGAATGAATGAAAGGAATTAACCTGGTATAGAAAAAGACTGAGTACTCCTGAAATCGGGATGCAATTCTTGAGCCAATTCCACCGGCATCGACTCGGGGCGTTGATGACGAGGCGGTCGCTGGCGATTCGCCGGCATTGTGGGAGTGGGTGGTGGCGGCGGCGGAGGAAGAGTTGAGATCTGACCCGTAATCAAGGCCATACGATCCGATCCTCTCTCCGCCAATCTCCTCCTTCTTCCTTCTCTCGCTTCATTGCTCCTAGGGCTCGCAGACATTTCTCTCTCTCTCTCTCTCTTTCTCTCTCTGATCTGAGTTTTCGCGCCTTCTGGTATTTCTGTTAGAAAATGGAAGAGAAGGGGGACTTGGGGTATTGCGAGAACGGCGCCGTTTAATAGGTATTTTTTTTTATACGAAGAAGATGGGAGAAATTTTGCAAAAACAAATGCATCCAAATAGCGTTTGACTCTTTCTATTCTCATTCTCCATCGCCCAAAACCAAAATCCATTGTGTTTACTAATTACAAATAATTAAATCAAGATGCTTTATTAATTTTATCCCCAAAAATTAAGTCAAGATGGCTTAATTATAAGTTAGTAAGATAAGTTCTACAACTTCATCCAATTGGAAGTTTTCATTTTTAAATAATGAAGGGAAAAGTACATTTGATATCAATGAACTTTCTTAGGTTTCTATCATCACTAAGGGCACACTTGGTAGAAATGTACGGATGTAAAGTATTGTAAAAAAAGTATTATAGAGTAGAGTACTGTAAAATAAAAGAAAGTACTGTAGAGAAAAGTGAAGAGAGAGATAGAGAGAAAAATTAGGAGAGAAAAAAAGTATGATAAAAAGTATGTTTGGTATATATAAAATATAATGTATAATCTTTTGGGGGAATCGTGAGAACACATGTAATGTACTGTGTGGGACTCTTACCAAACGAGCCCTAAGGTTTCTATCAACACTTAAATGACCTAAGTTAAAAGCCGTACTTAGATTCGGTTCCTTAGAGGCGTTTATTGAAATTTGAAACCACTCCTAAGTTAAGAATTTGGGAGCATTTTATAGACGGCCTATCGGTGAGTATTTTAGTGAAAAGTGAAAGTGGAAGTAAGTGATAAAAAGGGCAATTTTACCTTAAACTCATAGTGTAAAATTTTAAACCCCAAAATTTCTCATCTTTAAAAAGTATTCCCTCAATACCACATTTTTGTCTTTTAGCTACACAAAATATTATATTATATATATATATGTGTGTGTGTGTGTGAATTGTGTGTGCGTGAGTTATAAATATATATATAATTATTTTATTTATAATGAAATAATAATAATATATTTAATTTTTTTTTAATATTTTAAATTATGATAAAGATAAATTAGAATTAAAAAAATTAATTACTGTTCACTTAATTTAAATTGGGAGAATTTAGGTTTATTTATAAATGAGCCAAAAATAATCTAGCTCACTTAACCTGCGAGTTAGGTGAGCCATCTCATAGGTTAAGTGGGTTAAATGAGCCAACCTAATATCTGACTTAAACAAACCAACCTAGGAGCTATTTATATAATTTGATATTTTAAAATTTAATAATTATTATTTGAAAATTTAAATAGTGTTTCAAAGTAGTTCAAGTAAAATTACTTTTAAGTCAAGTGATCAAAACGCATCCAATCTTGTGAAGTGGCTAGTAATTAATTTTTTTGATTCTAACTTATCTTTATCATAATTAATTTTTTTGATTCTAACTTATCTTTATCATAATTTAAAATATTAAAAAAATAAATAATTAAATATATTATTATTTTTTATTATATATTTATTATAAATAAAATAATTATATATATATATATATTTATAATATATAAATATATACTCACGCGCACAACCCACATATATATATATATATATATATATATATATATATTTATATTGCACAATTCCGTCTCGGTAAAAACTGAAAAAATATATATTGTACAAATCCATCTTAGTGGAGACGAATTTGTGTAAAAACTGAATATATATATATATATATATATATATAATATTTTGTGTAGTTAAAAGACAAAAATATGATGTTGAGGAAATATTTTTTAGAGATGGGGAATTTTGGGGTTTAAAATTTTACATTATGGGTTTAAGGTAAAATTGCCGATAAAAAGTATGTTTGGTATGCAGGGAAATGGAAGTGAAATGTAAAAGTAATATTGTTTGGTATGGTGGGAAGAAGATGGAAAAATAGAAGATAAAAGTATGAAATACCTTTTTTGACCTTACTTTTTTTAAAAGCCTCAAATTTTTTAAAGACATTAAACATCACCTCACCTCGCCACAACTTCCATCCTTATACACAAGCAACCTTACTCACCTCTCACGAAGGAAGTTGCTTCCCTTTCCCACTCACCTTACCACCTACCAAACATATCAAAACTTCAACTCCCTTATATTCACTCCCTGCCAAACATGCCATAAAATAGTGAAAACGCACAAGAATTTTCACGTTATATATTTTGTTAAATATTTTTTAAATGTTTGAACTTATTTGGATAATTATATAAGCTATTTTGAAATTTTTATTATTTTTCTCAATTTGTTTTTAATCAAAATCTTAATAATTTTCTTGCATTAAAGAATATAATATAATTCACATAAAACAATATAATTTTGGGCCAAAAAATCATTACATAGCTGCGGTTTGCAAACGGCCTCCATAGGCAGAAACAAAATTACAACCAGTTCTGTTTTTCCTTAATAAACGCCCTTAGATTCATCTGTGAGTGCAGCAATTACACAAAAACGCTGCTAAATAATTTTTGGGATGATTCTGTAGCGCTTTCCGACTGCTGCTAAATACCATAAAAACCCGCTGCTATGTACCGTCTATTTTGTAGTGAGAAGATTTATGTACGCTTGAAGGTATCATTGTGAATATTTTTTACATATGACGAAGCAACAAATGTAACATAACGTTTGCATTGTTTTCTTTAAAGTTCTGGAATAATTAAAATGGTTCTGAATTTTCTCAATAAAATTGATATGCTAATTCACCTTTGCATTATTTTCTTTTAAAAAAATCCTAAGGCCATGTTTGGTTTGGAGAATTAGGAAGAGGAAATGAGAATTATGTATTTGAAAAATCAATTTTGCCCTCCCTTTTAAATATTAACAAACTTTAAATAAGTCATCGTACATATGACGAAACTATCCACGCGCTACAAGCATAAACTTGGAAAAAGGAGGAGAGCAGATCCTCTAAAGTTAAAATTTTTTGAAGTTGTCTCTTGCAATTTTTTTAAATTTTTAATTTTTTTATTTCTTAAACTTTGGACCAATTAAAAATGAGTATTGAACCATCTTCAAGAACTTCATACAATTTTAACTTTAAGAGATAAAAAAGGAAACACGTAATGATATATATGGGATATTTCGGTTGGAGTTGTTTTCATGTACTTAGCCCATACTAGTTACTTGATGAATCACGCTTCTTTGTGTGACACATGCATGTTGCATGCATGATTGCGTATATATATTGACTTTTGTCTCTAATTAATGTGATATGTTAATGTACCAAAACTAAATCCATAAATTTTGAGTTTGGATTCTCTGCTGTCTGAAGTTATGCTGTTCGATTTAACTACGGTTATAACCGTAACTAAATCGAACAGCACAACTTTAGACAGCAGAGAATCCACGCTCATAAATCTTGTATATGCGTCATGCTTTTTTCCTTTCGCCGTGAGTCCACAATGGGAGATGTACTTCTCTGATGCTTAAGTTAGTTTTTAATTGTACAAGACAGCAGTAAAGTGTCTTAAGATCATCGTATACATACTTATAATATTACCGCATGGGGGTACGATAGTAAATTGAGCATGACGGAAACGTTGGACACGTGGTACAATTGTTTGTTCTGAGACCGTTAGTATAGTGTGTATTCCAGTAATAACTGAATGATAGTGGTATATATCTTGGCTTGACGGAGCGAGACGTGTCTTATCAAAAATAAATATAATAAAAAATAGCAATTATAAAATTGGATCCACTACAATTCGCTTCCGTGCAATTTCGGTGTAATTCTTTTAAAATATACATTTTTATTTCATTTTTTAGGCACTAATACGGACTCATACTAATAATAATCCACCATGAATGGATTAGGGATGAAATTATTATTAATTTTGACAAATATCATCACTAAATAGCCTTGTGAGACTATTTTTCAATATCAATAACAATTTGGTCCCTAATCCATTTAAGGTAATGATATTTGCCAATATTGATAATAATTTGGTCTCTAATCTATTCATGGTGGGTTATTATTAATGTGAGTCTATATTAGTACTTAAAAAATAAAGTAAAAATGTGTATTTTAAAGGAATTGCACCGAAATTATACGGAAGCGAATTGCACCGATCCAATTTCGTCAATAAAATGTTAAAAGGTTCTTAATCCTTGACCCTTGTACTTAGGTTGTGTTTGGCAAATGAAGGGAAGGAAAGAGAAATTATGAATTTTGAAAATTTATATTATTTAATATATTTTACATGTAAAATATTATTTATCTTGTGATTTTTTTTTTTGAATTTGATTGAAGGAAAAATGTCAAAAATGTTCATTCTAATTATTCTCTCTTTACTTTTCCACCTACAAAGAAACACTTTAATTATAAAGTAAGGGTATTTTAGTCTTTTTTTTTATTACTTTACTTTATAAACTTTACATCATAATTTTATGTATTAAACACAATTTTTATTTTTACTTTTCTTTACTCTATAATATTTTATTTTATTCTATAGTATTTAACTTTATATCTATTTTTTTTTATCTATGTACTTCTACCAAACATAGTGGCATCGATCTATGATTATGAGTCACATGCAAACTGATTATTCCTCGAATTTTTCGTGCCTAGTACATACAACGAAAGTATACAATAAAGAATTGAAATAAATCCTTATATTGAGGGTTTAATCTCAACCTCCATTATTCTTTATTGTATTTGTATATTAAAAGAATATCAAAAAAATATTAAAGAACCCATAAAAAAATTAAAGAAAAGGTTATACATAGGAATATTTACGTCGTTTGAGAAAGGCAAACGTACGTACAAGTTAAGATGGAATGCACATTTCTCTAGTCCTAACATTGCTTGTATAGGACGGAATCATAGAAGTAATTGAATTAATTATACACTAAAACAAAAAAGATTAATGCTCATTCATTTTCATATATAATTATAAAAAAGACTGAGATTTAACCTCCTACCCCGATTTAATTCAGTTCCAAAACTCCACATTTCATAACATTATTCATATATATAACCCACCCAATATATATAAAAAAAACGTTATTTGTATATATGTTTTTGTTGGATTAATTCCATTAAATAGCACTAAACTCACCTTTAATGCTTACCCCATATAAGTTTCAAATCAAATGAATACATAAATGGCCTCAAACACATATTTGGGAAGGTGTGTTTCTCATAATAATTTATAGAGAAACAATCTCCCAATATTCACTCTCCAAAATTCCTCATAAATGGATCAAACCTTATATATATAGCTTAGTCAACACTTGAATCCTCCATTTAATACCATTACCATTTTTCAATGGATTTGGCCAAGAAGCATGAATCCCAACTAATTCCATGTTTTTCACCAAATTTCCCCCCTAACTTAAATATATAGATTTCTATTGTATTTTTGTTAATAAAATCACATAAATTAACATTTCAGAATTTTTTTATAATCTTCTTTCCAATTTTCCATAATGTCTTTTTCTGAATATATAAAACCACACTCCAACATTGAAACTTCTGAACCTCATCAATCATCATCATCATCATCAATCATGCCTAAGAAGCTTCAAAAATCCCTCCAAGATTGCCTCTCTAAGCTCAAAAACCCTAATTCCCAAATCAAATTCTCCTCTTCCAAAAATTGGATCCTCTCTGGTTGCAAGCACCCCAAAACCCCCTCATTAGACATTGATAATTATAATAACCGAAGAAATACTGCGGAATCTCAAGATGAACACATTACTGACAGTGACAATCATGATGCCGCGACGCTATCGGATATCGATCGATTTCTGTTCGAGAATTTCAAGTCTCTATATGTCAAAGAGAACGACGACGACGAAGAAGAAGAAATTGAGAAAATTACCAAATCTGAAGAGCGGGTCGATGATGGAGCTCCGATGAAATTAGGCCCGATTTTGTTCGATTCCCCGCGCTTCGACGTCGCCAGCCTCCCGCCGGATCTTCGCGGATCGAACCGGTTCTTCGTGACGCCGGGCCGGTCCGGCTCGCTCGTCGACGACGCCGCGACGTCGTCGTCCAGTGTGACCACCACCGGCGACGAGGCCGGCTCGTCCTCGACGACATCCACCACATCCCCAAATGATTCTCTGAATTCATCAAATTATTATCAGAATCGTCATTCAAATCGAGCCGCGGAAGCGCTTCCTCGTGATTTCATCGCCGTATTGACCTACTCGCCGAGTCCGTACGAGGATTTCCGGCGATCGATGCGAGATATGGTGGAAGCGAAGTTCAAGAATAATGAGAAGGTCGATTGGGATTTCATGGAAGAGCTTTTGTTTTGTTACCTAAATTTAAACGACAAGAAGTCTCATAAGTTCATACTCAGTGCTTTCGTAGACTTGATCGCCGGTTTGCGTCGGCCATCGGAGAGATCTCCGGCGCCGGCGAAGGCGCGGAGTGTTCGAACGGTTAAAATTGGGAGGGAAGGAAGGAGGAAGAAAATGAAAGACGTTACGTTAGAATTTGGGTCGTCGTAATATTTTCGTGAAAATTACTTGCAGGTATCTTTTCTGTCCTACCCCTACATTTTTTCGTTGTTAATTGTACTCTTAATGTTTTGTGTTTTTTCTAATGTCAGCCTTTTGACTAACACTGCTAATTTTTGAATGATTTTTTATCGTGTGACATCCTATGTGGCAAATAATTCTGATTGGACTTAATTTTTTTCACATCAGTAGTCAATAGTACCGACTTTTTAGGGTCCATTTTACTGATGTAATAAATATTTTTGTGTATTGAATTTACTGATATACTAAGTTTTTGGGGTAATATATTGCTGCTGTGAAAAAATAAAGTCCAATTAGATCTGTTTGCCATATAAGATGTCATGTCATTAAAAACCGTCCAAAAATTAATGGTGTTAGCCAAAAGTCAACATTGAAAAAAAATATAAAATATTAAAGGTACAATTAACAATAAAAAAATATTAAGGACAAAAATAAAAGAACCCAAACGTTGGGTACTTTTGTCTCATTTTTTTAAAAAAAGGGTTTTAATTGTTTATGGTATTTTCCTCCTTTAGGCAATAGGCATCACATGCATTAGTAGGTAGGGAGTATTACTATTATATGATTTGTAGTGTTGATGAAGTAAAATGAACACTTTGTTTATGTTTTAAGCTTTTTGTAATTTTGTGATTTTCGGTATCATCAAATATCGTATGTTCCCCACTATTATATTTACTAGGAACTCATCTCACTCATAATCCTATGTTGTACATACAAAAATAATGAAAACGAACATAATTGAAGGGCAAAATTAGTTTTGGCATCCTTAAATTTTAGACTTTTTATCAATTTTATTTGCTGACAAATATAATTTTAATCTTTTAATTTTCTAACTCTGTGTTGCTCTTTCAATAACATTGTCAAAATAGTTAACAACATTATATATGTAGTTGTTCAACTAACCTACAATATTATTAAGTCATATATTTAGTCATAATTATTTAGCTATGTTTATAATTGTAACTACATGTTAATTTGGATTGAAACGAGGCTTGTAAGATTTCATTTAGTCTAAGCTTAGTTATATTATACGTAGAGTTGTAAATGAGTCAAGCTTGAGTAGAATCGAGTTCGGCTTGTTTATTAAATGTGTGGTTCGTACTTGGCTTTTTTTGTTACATAAAAGATAATTTAAATGTAAATTAATCATATACTAATTAATTTATATGTTACACTAATCTATAATAAAGTAAATTATACCCATGTTTTATCTATTTTAATATTTTACAATCCCTTTTTTATAAAAAAAAATTACACTCTCTTCAGAAATAATAAAATTATAATTTTTTTTTATTTTGACTAAAATACTCATATATTTATTAGTTATATATAATAAGTATGTATTTAATTAATATAAAAAATATTTTTTAAACATAAAATAAAATCATTTTTTTAACTGTGAAATAATATTTTTAAAAATATTTTTTACAATAATTATAATTACTTTTTTAAATTAATATTTCCATTAAAAACATTTTAATCAAAATAAAAAGAATGAATAAAATTATAACTTCTTTCAAGAGAGATAGTTATGACCAAGTTTGACAGTGTTGATAACATTCAATGGAGACTCTTGTGTCTCTAAACAGTGATCAACGATTAAGCCAACCCATTTGCCACAAAGCTTAAATTGTTTCTAATTTCTAAGATGAATGCAAGGGAGCATGCAATAGATAAACAGTTTTGAAAGAAAAAAAAAATTAAGTACATTTTATAAGATGTTTAGGTTTTGCCAAAAAAGTTTATAAAATTATTATTTTTTATTTTTTATCGAGTACAAAACAATAAATTTTCTCTTAACCAATAGAAAAAAAACCTTATCAAGTGTTAGATAAACCTATTTTAGTAATCTGTGAAACTTTTAAACATTAAAAATTTAGTTTATTTTTTTTTTTAACATATTTCAAGTCAACTCAGCAATGAGGTAAAATCTTAACTTGTTTCTTTATAAACCATTTTTTTTTAATAAAAGCTCGGCCCTGTATAATTAATTATTTTAAAAACAAAAAAATCTCCATGCCATGCTTCTATTGGAAAATCTTAAAGCAAGCATTAAGAACCTTACCAAGTGTTATTCATTTTCAAACACTTCCTTGAGATTATATCAAAACAATATTACTGTTAGTACAAAAGTAAGACCTTCAGACCATGAAGATCATAATCACTACTAACTAGACGTTTGAATATGAGTAACAAACAGCAATAGACATCTTCTATCACAATTGATAAATAACTATTCAACATTGATTTGCGTTCCGTTCTACTAAATGATTATCAAAGTCATCATCTTCTGCACTACCTATAACTTGACAAGAAAAATACAGAAGAAATCTTGAAAGCTACCACTGTATATTCTCTAATAAAGTGCACATACAATGATCACAAGCCACATGCAAGATAAGGAACTGGAAAATTAAATTCATAAACCACTAAAAAAAGGATAAAATAATATACATCTCTCTTGAAATGCACAGGATCCTATGTACTGTTCTATCTCAGAAATATTCCACATAAAGGTAGACAGCAATCTAGGATTCATTCCAAGTTCCAACTATCTTGGACAGTAAGCCCTATACAAAAAATATTGCTTGACCAATCTTTGGATTTGATGTACACTATCTCAATTTTTACTCCTGACATTTTTTTCTCAGCAGACCCGTCTAGGTCAATATCAAAATCTCAACAAGAATCATTCCAAGAAAAACTTTGTATTACATCATATACCATAGAGTACATACACCTCCTAAGTTGGCCAAATAACGTTTGAGCTTGACTTAGTACTCCTGAAGCATACATCCATAGGAACTTGCCCTCTCTTAAACCAACAGGTTAGGTAATGCCAATCTCAGGTTCAATCCTTAATGAATGGAAAGCTAATTATTTCAGTCCTTTCCTGCATCCTCATTCGTCCAGTCAAAACTTCTCTGTATGCACTAAACTCAATCCTTTCCACATCCTTGATCTTATAATCCATCTAGAGAAGCTAAGAACGCACCTGAGTTCTAGCTGAAACATAATCAGTGAGTGTCACAAGACCGAGGGCACCTTCATTTAGGCACGTGTTTAATTGTTTTCTCCAACATACTGATCATACAAAGAATGATATTTTGCAGGAATGTAATCCTTGAACCTGTTGAAAACAAGAACGTGAAGATGCAGGTGAAGGTGCTGCCAGAGCAAAAGTAATTTCAATTTGATTTAATATTTAAAAAGAGATTCTTGAATATAACTAATAATTTATACGTAACATATTAACACATTATTCTTTAAATTAGAGGGAGAAAACAACAACAAAGGTTTTAACAATAAGTTTATAAAGTTTTCTCCTGATACTAAGTATCGTGCAAGGAGGCCCTGATATAACACTAACGGCTACTTTACCTAAGGACACCTCATCCAAGCCGTTACTAACATATTCCAGAAGAAAGAAGACTGAGTCTAACTCTTCTCAGCCACGTCACTCATTCACCAAGTTAGTTAGCATGTTTTAGGCACGTTTCCTATAGTTCAGTAGTGCATCTGTCATCACGTTCTATTTTCCTAATTTCTAGCAAGTAGTTTAGGATTTCATTAGTGGGTATATGCTTATAAATACCCCGAGTATTTTATTCTGTTGAATTCATTCAGATTTTATCAATTATATTGCATTTGGTGGTTAATTAATATATGTCCAGATTCTGCATTTATTCAATTTCCACTACTGTTCTTGTTTATTGTTCTTATTTCATCCATTCGTTGGGAGTATTCTACCAGGCCCACTATACTCTGATACAAACAAGACCATTCATAACAGAATTTGAAATGTAACTTTATACCTTTTAAGGAGAGGTAGCCTCTCAGGTCCAGAGAACAATCTAGATATGGATTGCAAAACTTCACTTATTTTCATTGCTTTGGTCTTAAGAGCCTTCATATAACTCACAAAGTCTACGTATTCTGCACCACTGAGCTTCTCCCGAACCTGCAGGGCATTGTTAAGACAATTTTCTAACTGCAAAGTTCCCGCCCATATATTTTTTAGATGAAGAAAGAATTTTATTTAAGTGAGTGAATACAAGAGAAGACAAGAAGTCTCATGTTTAATTAATCCTCATGCATCTTGTACGATTGCAACAATTAATCATGAATTTGGGTAGGTCTCAAATACTGCATTAGAGTGCATTTCACACATCTCCTGTGTGAACAGATTCAAGTCTCGCATTTAGGACACGTTCATTTGCCAAAATTGGAGAGGGAAAGGAAATAAAAAAGTAGGTGGGGCCCAGTTTTCCTTTCCATCTTAAAAAAAAAAAAAAAATACAAAATACAAAATGTTTATTATACCCTTTGATTTGACACAATCATAACCTTCTTTTCTTTTTATTATTTTAATATAAGGGCAAAGTGATAATTTTAATAAATTCCCATTCTATTTCTATTCCCAAATTTTTACTACCAAAGACAGCAAACGCATTCCCATTCCCTTTCCCTTTCTATTTCTGCGTAAAGAAGGTGGCCTTAAGGACGATTCCTTGTTTCTGCTATGTAATTAATTCCAATATGTAGGTATCAACGGATACCAAAAAAAAAATGTAGGTATTAACTATAGTTGACCCTCCCTAAATTAGCACTATTTTAGGCAAGATTGTAGGCTTTCATATAAATGTACAGGCTATCAAATATTTAATTACCATAACTAGACCCCAAAATCTGTAAATATACCTTTATATATATAAAATTACCAATGTTTTTTATTTGAATAGATCATCAGAAAGTTATTTTTTCCTCTCTGTTCTTGGGAGAGTTACATACCTGAACAAGGAATGCTGATCCCCTGGTTTCATCATCAGTAGAAGGCCCAGAATCATCAGGAAGATTATCTTTTTGTCTTAGGAGCTCAATGTTCCTTAAGTGGGGGATCCCATTATCTTTATGTCGCAGTTCCACACCACTTTGAGCATTTTGACTGACTATATTCAAAATCTAGTCAGTTCTCACAATTCACTTCATTTATAACTGAAACGAGATCTGTCTGATATAAAAATGAATATCTTATATTACCAAGTGCATGCTCATGAGAACTTTCAATATGTTGCATGAAGTTATACTCTCCACTTAAAAATCTACGTTTCTTGGCCAAAGGTGCTACTGGTATATCCTTTACTTTTTTGCCAAGTTGAGAACCATCAGTCAAATCAATTACTTCTGGATCTTGTGATGGAGTTTTCCTTCCACATGAAACCTCAAAATGTATATCTCTGGAATTCTTACCGGCTACAATCTTGCAACTGTCAGAAGCTAGAGATGAGCGATTGGCAGGCACAATTTCCCCCAGACTTGGAACACAGCCTTTTTTGGTATCAAGTGAAGACAATGCTGTCGAAGAGGGATTTTGAGCCACTGTCATAATCTGCATACACAATCACTAAGAAATTGAAGGGACACAGTATCGAGAATCCATAGTTTCAAATAAAAATATATATTTTAATAAAGCACAATCGAGGATTTACTGGAGGAGATAAAAGTTTTCCCAGGGAAAATTTGTCCGGGCAGTGGTCAGATGACCTCTCTTCCAAATTACCTGTATAAGGATGGATAATATATTTCAATCATATTAGTAAACAAACAAGAGAGATTGCTCTTTCGCAAGAGATCTAAATTTAAATTGATTATGGAGACTGCAAAAATGGCACAAATAGCACTATCAAACCCAACCTATTTTTTATTAAGATAAACATAACTTATCTAAATTAGTATGTTTATTTTTTAAAAATAATTTTCTCTCCGTTTCAAATTAATTTTCTAACAGTTTTTTCCATCAATCAAATTTTTTTCATATAATAAAGTATAATCTCAACACAAAATCATCATAACTTTACACTTTTACCTCCACTCTATGCCAATTTGTATCCATTTTTTTATTTTTCAATTAGTTGCAAGCCGGTGCAACACTACTACTAAATAGTCTGCTTCTAGATAAATTTTTTTTTTAAGAAAACTTCTAGATAATTTATAGCAATTGACTAGCAGCTGAATGGTCATAACTAAGCAGTTTGGATCAATAAATATCTACGAAATAAAACTAGATTCTGTAAATTGAGTACACCAAACAATTTCAGCATTAGAACTGGTGCTAGCCCCATTATTCATAAATAACCTTTTATTTTATTCTGGTAAATAAACTTGTCCATCCATGTACCATACACATGTCATCATCCAATAAATAACTCAAGATTTTTTAATAGGAGAATTTCTTGTATTCCGCAAAATTAGTTATGGACCCCTAAATTTATACACAAGGTTCCTAATCTAATTAGGAAATAAATTAAATCAAAACTAATCCTAATAAAAAAAATTCCTAAAATAACCTAATAATCTCATAAGAACATAGTAATTCTAGTCATCATATTAATACTATTCAACATAGTAATCCTAGTCAACAATAAACACACTCAGAGCAATTAATACTTTTCCTCCTCTCCCTAAGGCTTAATTCATTGAATCTTGGCAGTTAGAATAACACTTCTCATTAATTTTAAATATACAACAAACAAAGCCTTTTCCCACTAGGTAGGGTCGGCTATATGGATGAAACAATGCCTACGTGTTCTATATTTACTCATTTCTATAGTTAGATTACCAAAAGTTAAATTCATCTCAATAATTTCTCCTATTGTTTTCTTTGGTCTTCGCCTACCTCTAGTTATTAGACTATCTTCCATTTAGTCAACTCTTCGTATATTGAAAAAAGAAGATTATTTAAAGAACAAGATGCCAGATCATACTGACCCCTATTTTCAGCTTCCAATAATGACAGTTTTGTAGGGCCCCGACTTGCAACGTCTCGGAAAAATCGAGTTAGAGTAAAGACTATTTCTCCAAATTTTGAGTAACACTGCAAGATCATTGATGAGTGAGTAAGTGAACTTCATAATCCAAAAGACAACTCCACTCCATTACAAATACGTTGCACCTTGAGGTGAGGCTGTATCCACCGTGAGACTTGGGATTGACGATGTGGATGTGCAAACCTATAAAGTAAGACCAATCAGTCAAACAAAGAAAACCGCAAGTCAAGCTAATAATAATAATGGTTACATCACAAAAAAGTGATTGAGATTTCAAAAAGAAAATAAATAGTATCATGATATTAATACTTCAAGGTTACAACATTCTACAGTAGAGTTCCTTATATTTACAGCCAAACATGAGTTTTGACCAATCAAACTAGAACAGATGAAATCAATTAAATAGGAAGATATTCTCTTTGGACACTTTAAATCTTAAAAAATATAGAGATGGAAAGCTCCAAAAAGAAAAATGGCACTAGATTTTTTTAAAATTTTAGTAATACCTAAAGAAGAGAACAAATCATAGTTTTAGTTACATTGGAAGTACCAAGATAAGCATTTTAGAGAAATTTAAATTTTAAAAATGAGGTGGAAACTGGAAACCTTTCGTCACAGAAGATAATCGCTCCATAGTCATGGCGATGACGAATTACACGTCCAACAGCTTGATTCACAGCTCTTGAGGCTTGTTGATTATACCACTCTTCTCCAGTTAGAACCTGGTGGAAAAAAAAAAAGAGAGCTTATATAGCACATAGAATTTAAAAAAGTAAAATATACAATATATGCCAAGCAATGCTAATGTTACCTTATGCAATTCTCCTTGGGGTTGAGATTGTAGATCCAAGTATTCTCGTTTCAAACGAACCTGTCAGTTATTAAAGTCAGTAAGTACATTTTGCAAATGTTGATTTTGGGAAATTAGAAGTTACACGTGACTGCATTTGGTTAATTATCAGGCTGATTGAGGGGTAATTGATTAACAGCTAACGGCCCATCCACATCCTAGGGCTTCCCTATTTCCTAGGATATTAGAATTTTTCTGTTATAACTCTATCTTTTCTCTCCTACGTCTCTGTTTTAAATTTAATTTCAGTTTTAAATTATTTCCTAACCTTAGGAATCTCCTTATTTTTAAGGATATACAAATCTGAACAGATATACAACTCGTAAACCTACTATATGTACTCTCTTTCACAATCAAAGTAACGCTTACTGTTCAGTCTCTTTTCTCCATCATATGGCATCCGACCCTCACAGCCTTACAGTCTAATTTTTTATGTATTTATCCTTACCTCTAATATAGATAAAGGTGTGGGCTAGACCTAAAATGTGCTTTAAATGCAGCCTTTCTTCTCTCTTTCTCTCTACATTTTTTTCCCTTCAACAATGTATAAGAACTCAATGTTCCACTTTAAACCTAACCCCAGATTTGATTTTAGGTGACTTCATAGGCGGTGAATGATAAATCTTCTATCTTCCTCTCATCAACTTCGTAATCAGATCTCACAAGTCATAATTCAAATTACAACTCCCACAATTTTGGCATAGTAAAAGTTGTGTTACGAGGGTGAGCTTTGGAGCAACGGTAAGGTTGCTGTCATGTAAATTGAATAACAGAACTTTTAGGAAAATAATTCTCAACCAAAAAAGAGGGATTTGGACACCAGACCTTAGGATCAGTACTTGTGGCAAATGGCATACCAGTAATTACTACAGCTCTTCCAGCATGGTCCGCAAAATCTAATCCTTCACTTACCTGTTAAACAACATTAAGAGCATCCAAATAAGACATCTAAATTCTAAATCAAAGTAGCTTGATGGTAGATAAAAATCCATCTTGTGCATTTCTTTTCTTGGTTTACGCTAGGATTAGAACAACTAAAGTTTTGATCATCACTCCAGATCACATATTGTATGTATAATTTTCCTGATATTTGGCAGTGCAAGACATAGCCGACCCCACCTAGTGGGAAAAGGCTTTGATTGTTGTTGTTTTGTTGTTGGCAGTGCAAGACAACTGTTATAAATTGTTTACAAGAGATGCAAGATTGTGAGAACATCTATATCACGAGATGCATGCCTCGCAAAGAACTGCACACAATAGATGTAAAGACCAAAGACAGCAGTTCCAATCTGGTCCAAGATAAAGGAATCTTTTCACAAAATTCAAGTATGAGTCAAAATTGTAATGCACTGAAAATTAAATTTGTGAAAGGAGCAACTGGACATCCAACCTAATATAGAAACGAGCAATGGAAACCAAGCAAGGGTTTAACATCCTCTTCTTTTTTTGGTACAAACCCTACTTCACACATGCAAAAAAGATCAGAATTGATTTTTTTAAAAAAGTGAACAGTAACAACTATAGCAATTTTTTCCTTTTTTTCTGTTTCATAAACTCAAAGATTCTATATTATCACCACATCCAGCATATATCATATGAAATAAGGTTCAGCCAAAAAACTAACAGCATGCTTCTGTAGAACTTGCATCTCTTGCAACTAAATGCTATTGTGCATTTGTGCTTTACATGAATACAGGGTACTCAAGATATCTCCAATTACTTCTAGGAACCTCAAACAATTAAATATCAATAAAATTATGCAAACCACCACCAGTTGATCGTCATCCTAGTGCTGTTCAGTCAGTTAGAGCAACCCATAAATTACATCTACTTGAATAAAGACTAAAGAGGCATTGAAAAGCTCTCTTCTATCATAGTAAGAGTTCGAAGACTAAACCTTAAGAACAAACATATTTTAGTTTTCATCAATCTAAAAATAATATGAATAAGTCTAAATAGCACACCCTGGTATTGTTCCTCAACAGTCAGCATCAAAACATACCTTGCCACGACAAACAGCAAAAAATACTGCCCCAGATGCAGAGGTGTCTTTCAGCTTATACATGTAGTCCTGCCCAAAAAATTATATAGGTGCATCTTTAGAATAAGTTCTATTTAATGTAAATTGTGTTAGAGTGTGTGATGGAACCCAAGTGACTTGGGGAAACCTCCCTCAAAAGCTAGTTGTTGAAAGGGAAAACAAAGCCACTTAAGTACCCCATCGAACATCCCATACTACCCGATGTGGGACTTGGGTAACTCATACTACCCTAGGGACATCCCATACTATCCCCATCCCCATTATAGCATCGCCCCTAAAGAGCCAACGTTTTGGCAACTGCACTCGGTGTTGCTTCACTCTACTGCAGTCAGCTTCTCCACCAACTAGAACCCTCCACAGGTAGCCCTCTTCGTGCCGCCAGCAATCCAGTTTTGAAACCAAATGATGGAACCCAAGTGACCTAGGGAACCCTCCCTCAAAAGATAGCCGTTGAAGGAGAAGAACTAAGCCACTTAAGTACCCCATCGAGCATCCCATACTAACCGATATGGGACTTTGGTAGCCCATACTACCCTAGGGACATCCCATACTATCCCCATCCCCATCAATGTGCTTTGTTAGGCATAATTGTCACCTCGATTGCCGTGGAAAACAATGAAGACTGCCTAGGTTCTATGACAGGTTTCTTATGTCTGCAAATTCTCTCCCATATCGATGTTGAATTAACATTATTCTGAAAAGGAAAACAAAATACAATATGTCATGAACTAAGACCAAATACGTTTGCCTCTTCATTAATTCTATAAGAAACTTACCATGCTTTTCCAGCATGCAATGCATTGATCCAAAAGGTAATAAGACGGGAAGAAAACAAGAAGTCCATCAGGAACAATTCGAGCCAAGTTGACTACAAGAAAATACATTAAAACAAGATTATGAATAATCAGTAATAATCATCATGCTTCTAAGTTCTAATACCTATATCCACATTTCAACTTGGAATGCATTTTTAATCAAAAGAAAAAAAAATTATCTTTTTACTGGCAAATTTCTCCAAACACCAATACTGACTACATTCAATTTCCTTCCTATAAGAGTTTACTAGCATAGAGTTAACTCTCTTTTGCCTCCTTTGCAAAGTAAACAAGGCTACATCTTGTTCAGATATCCAAACACTCATATCTTACCTCCTTATCCAAGTCAATAGCCGGAGAAAGGCATTAATTAGATAACTTCATTACAATCAGACTCAACTCCTTCAAGACTCTCTTAAGCACTTGGAGTCAGATGCATAAATCCATACCAAACCTGATGGTAAGTAAGCATGAGGAACCTGCCCCTAAAATCAGATTGTAAAAGGGGAGTACAACACCACATCAACTACCTATGCCTTCCCAATGTGGGACTCAATCATAGAACCACCCCTAAGGAGCTAATATTCTCGACAGCTGCACTTTGTGACACTCACTCTGGCTCACTAGATTGCTCTAGCCCTTTTTTGTGGAGGTCAGTCCCAAATATAATACCAATGGATGGAGACCTAAGCAAGTGTGGAGAACCCACACTAAAAACCAGCTTGTGAAAGTGAAAAATCACACCCCTTAAGTACCACTTGGATTACCCATGGCTCTCAACACACATTATCAGGAATAATTCATAAACAACTGCAACCTATCAATATTATTAAGTAAAGTCTAAAGCACTTTAAACTTTGAAATGGGCCTAGAATGTAATAGGAGGATCAAACAATAACAAGAAAGTGATGTTACTTCCACTAATAATGATTCTAATATCGTGTTAACTCCCATTCATATAGTGGTGAGACACAGAGAACATCAGGCTTCAATTTATCAAACATTGTATCACCACAAATATGTTACATACCAATTGCATTACCAAGCTCTTGCTTGTACTCTAGAGAATCACGTGTGCGGTAGGAAGAGTTAAAAGTGCGTCCCGAAGGACCAACTGGTACAACTCCAGCCCATATCTGATTTGGGGTTATTACGTGTGGATTTTCCAGCCGAATGGGAAAATCTCTGAAATGACCAAGATAGACTCTATTAATTACTAAGACAATCATGATATTATCAGATAAAAGTAAAATTAAAGAGAAAAGAAACTTACACTTTCAATTCTTGAGCAAAAGATTCCATCGGGGATAATGTTCCAGAAGTCAATATAATTGAACCAACACCCAACTTAGGAAAATTTTCCATGGCTATTCCTGGATTAAAGCACCACCAACTAAGGACCCTTGATGCTTTACCTGCAGCATCGAAATTTTAAGACTTAATTACTTAAAGTGGAAGGAATATCTTCACATAGAGTACCAGAGTTCCATAAGAAACAAGTTTAAGCGTCAGTAAAATGTAAAGAGTATATTTAATAACAAGACTATAGACTAAAGAGTTTAGGGTACCACAAGGAACAATTTACACTGATTGTATCTATTACACTGCATTGTATTATATATCTCCATAGCTCAAGATGATAAATAGACAAATACATGCATATGAAACTTACCGACTCTAATTTTTGTCACATGTCAACCCCGAATATACACAATGCTAAGACCCAAAAGATTTTGCTTATTTAGATTTAGAACATAACAAAATATTTGAAAGGAAATTATCCGAAGCTTTTTACATCATGCTGTGAATACTGATAAGCTTACATTGAAGCTCTCAAAAGTGAGATTATGTAACATATCAATGAACTAAATGCCTCAATCACTTTAACCAAGATAGGTCCAATATCTATATATATATATAAAGTTAAGAAAGGTGAAGAAGGAAGTGACTTCAATGGTCACCACATGTACCCACATAGGGGTGTATATGAAATGAGCCGTTCATGAACGGCTCAGGCTCAGTTCGTATAAGAGTTCATTCGGGCTTGGTTCATTTATTGAAGGCTAAAATGCAGATAGACCCCCTGAGTTTTGGGTCAGGGGCACATAGACCCCCTGAGTTTTTACTTTGGGGCAGAGACACCCCTTCTGTTAGGGTTCCATGAAAACTAGGCGTTAAGTGCCACG
The DNA here is from genome assembly GCA_014851425.1 of Senna tora. Lineage (NCBI taxonomy): Eukaryota > Viridiplantae > Streptophyta > Magnoliopsida > Fabales > Fabaceae > Senna > Senna tora. The sequence continues at coordinate 3,236,608 of CM026268.1, forward strand.
TCAGCAAGCATGTGTGAGGGGTGTCTCTGCCCCAAAGTGAAAACTCAGGGGGTGCATGTGCCCCTAAAGTGAAAACTCATGGGGTGTATGTGCCCTCACACATGTTTGCTGACGTGGCACTTAACGCTTAATTTTCACGGAACCCTATAAGAAGGAGTGTCTCTGCCCCAAAGTGAAAACTCAGGGGGTCTATGTGCAGCGTTTTAAAACTCAGGGGGTGTATATGCCCCTGACTCAAAACTTAGGGGGTGTATGTGCATTTTAGCCTTTATTGAACAAACGAGCCTGAACATAAAAGTAAGCTCATTTAGTTAAACGGGCTGAGCTTGAACATCTAAAACTCGACTCTTTTAGTTCATGAACAGTTCGTTTGAGAATAAAACAACAACAATCAAAACATTTTCCCACTAGATGGGGTCGGCTATATGGATCAAGCGACATCAACATGTTCTGTCTTTACACATTTCTATAGTTAGGTTATTAAAGCTAAGTCCCTCCTAATAGTTTCTCCTATTGTTTTCTTTAGTCTTCCCCTACCTCTAGTTATTGGGCTATCTACCATCTGGTCAACTCTACGTACAAGAGCCTCTAAAGGCCTTCTTTGTACATGACCAAACCACCTAAGGCGTGTTTCAGCTAAATTTTCTAAAATAGGTGCTAACCCAACTTTCTCTCTAATGCAATCATTCCTAATCCTATCCATTTTAGTGTGACCATTCATCCAACGCAACATTCTCATTTCTACTACGTTGAATTTATGCTCATGCTGGCTTTTTATTGCCCAACATTCAGTACCATACAGTAAAGTAGGTCTTATAGCTATGCGATAAAATTTTCCTTTGAGCTTAAGTGGTACTTTTTTATCACAAATAACATTTAAGAATAAAATAATATAAAAATATTTTTCTCTATCTTACATGTATAAATTATATTCAAATATATAATGAACACTCCTTTTACATATATTTTTTGAATTTGATATGTTTTTGTATACAAATGCCCTTTAATCAATAAAATATATGAAAAGATAAAATCCATAGATTAATGTACCATATAAATTAATTTTCCCATGTACATGTATATTATATGAAAGTTGATAATTTTTTTTATGTAGTTTAGCTTTTATATGTGCACATAAACATATATTATATTTATAGCATTGTTCGCAAGCTATTTGGTTTGGCTCGTTAAGTTTGTGAACGGCTTGGTTAATTAGACGAGCCGAGTTTAATCATTATTTTTTGTTCATTTTAAAGTTCGGGCTCGAGTTCGAGCTCGCCTTATTTTAAATGAGCCAAGCTTGATCATGCTAGGGTCTGGCTTAACTCGGCTCGTTATAGCCCTATACCCACACAACTATAAAAAGAAACATAAATGGTACAATTTCTTATTCAAGTAAAATACATGTCCCATGTGTAAGAAGTTATGCATTATATTAAAAACAGACAACAGGTTACCTATATTTTCTCCAACAAATTACACAAATTTAATAACAATTATTAGCTTACACCCATATCACATGTGCCCGGCTCTAGTAAAGAAAAATATTAAATCCTCCAATGTACTGTTATGTCTCAAAATCAATTTACCTTTGGAGCCATCAGCAGCTTGAGCCTCGACCTCCTTCACATGAACCTTTTTTATGGACAAGAAAACAAAGCTTTGAGATTAGACAACATAACAGAAGACAGACAAACAAATCGACCCTAAGGTATAACTCGAATCCCGTGTGATTCCACATTCTTACTCGATAGTATTTAGCATGGGCAGTTCCTCCATCCCTGAAAACAATGTCAAGAATGGCAGATATATTATCCAGCCTGAAAATGGTGGCATTTGATGTCTGCTGACTTTCTTCCTGAAGAAGGGTCTCAGCCTCACCAATTATACGAGCAAGCTCGGGAGCTGTCTTTTGAGTAATATTAAGATCAGCAAAAATTTCATGGATATAAGGTCCAGGTTTCGTGTACCCCAGTTCCTTAGATTCAATAGGTACCTCAGCAATACGCTTTTCAAGTTTTAGTAGAAGTGCTGCAAGAAAAACAATAATGTCTTAAAAGTGGTGCTACAATATAATACAACAACAACAACAATCACAGCCTTTTCCAACTAAGTGGGGTCGGCTATAAGCGACACCAACATTTTTTGTCTTTACACATTTCTATGGTTAAGTTGTTTATAGCTAAGTCCCTCCTAATAGTTTCTCCTATTGTTTTCTTTGGTGTTCCCCTACCTCTAGTTATTGGGCTATCTTCCATTTGGTCAACTCTACATACAAGAGCCTCTAACGGCCGTCTTTGTACATGACTAAACCACCTAAGGCGTGTTTCAACTAATTATTCATTTATTCTAATTTCTACAATAGGAGCTACAATATAACACATGTGAGAATATTTATGCTTACTATCTATTGGTTGTATATAGGTTGTCTTTGTTGTGGCATAGATGTATACTTTTTACTGTTTATAGTAGGTAGCCTGTGCTAGCATTTAATATGGGTGGCCAAGTAGGTGGCTTTATGTACATATATCATGTATACTTGGAACTTGGTTATTATTCACAATGAATACAATAGATTCATTCTCTCCAAAACTTTGATTTATCGCACAATACATATTAACTGAGAAGCCACCAAAAACACTGCATTAATTATCACAGCATCCAAACCAAAATCTAGAACATGAGAATGTCATTTACAGAAAGTTTGCTGCCTCACCATAAATACAACCAGTATTTAGCTTTACACTACATAACTTGTTCTCAACCATGTTGTCAAAACCACAAAAAGTATGCATCTTGATGTTTTCACATAGAAATAGGAACCTTCACTATCATACTTTAAAAATCAAGTTCACCTTTAAGGATAGCAAAATCATCGGCATTATGTGACTTATCATTTGATTTGTCTCGTCTTTTTATACAAATGTCAATACAACTTTTAGCCTCAGAAATGCAAGCTGTTAGAAGCCAAGAAGGCAAGTCAAAAGAGGCTGCATCAGCACATAAGCTTTCCTGTAGAAAGACAGAAAGTGGACAAGTAATCACAAGTAAATTTGAATCACAAAAATTGATAATTTAAAAACTGCATAAACACAGCAGTTTTTTTTTCCCCATCAACATAAACACAGCAGTTAAAAGCACAAAACAATATAATTAGCATAAACACTCAATTGTTCTATCTATGGAGTAAATCAGACCATCCAGTCACAAACGTTGTATATCTTCTCACCAGGTTGTGAGCTTCATCAAATATGAGTACACTATCGAACCAAGAAATATCCAAAGATCTTCTATAAGCACGATCAATAAGATAGTTATATGGTGAGAAAACTATATCAGCTTCCCTGTGGAGTTCTTTCGATAAATAGTAAGGGCACCTGAGATAGAGATATGTCAAGTGAAACAGAATGAAAGTCCAAGCACTCAACAATCATAGTTGGTTAAAAATAAATAAAGGGGAAAAAAGGCAATAGGCATTCAAGAATTAAAATTAAATATTAAGATTTCATAGAGAAAATAAAGCACTGCTGAAGGAACCTACGGCCCAGATTTTTTTCCAATATTGACCAAATCCTCGATGTCTATAGGTTCTTCTCCAAGTTGGGGGTTTTTCTTTATGTAATCTACAACAGAATCATAATTATAATCTCAGGTTAGCCTAAATCAAAACGTCAATGCACCAAAACATCAAATTCAAACTTAAATGCCAAAACATACTAAAATGCACAAACACCAACATGGGTTTACTTAAAAATATAAGCATACAGATGTTCAGAAAATTAGAAATTACCAGGGACAAGATTGCTATGGTTACATCGACGCTTTGCACGCTTTCGGCAGAGTAAATGGCAAGCATTTGTTTGTGTTTTTCCACGAAGTAAACTCACTTCATCATGAATGCACAATTGCTCCCGAGATCCTAGCACAATCATTTTGGGCCTGCATTTTTAAGAATGCAAGTAAGCTTACATTTTATATTACAATGAAAGAATGTACACTAGAAGGTCATCAACTCAGCAGAAGCCTTGTGGAAACCAAATATAGCCAACATCACCAACGAATCTGCCTCCACACCACAATCACCAATTTGACAGTAAAAAGAAACTATAATCATAGTACATGGTGGTGATGAATTTAGAGCCCAGAACAAAAAGTTATACAAGTTCTTAGTTCCTGGAAAAGGAATAAAGAAGAGAGCATGTTTACCTAGATCACATGTCCAAACTCCAAAACACTAAATGAGCTATCACATAGCATCAACATCAACCATGAAACAGACTATGCCAAAGCAAATATTTACTATAAAATTGATCATCTGGCCTAGGTAAGGGTTCTTTACCAAGACCACAATCAACAAACAATATGTCAATTAAAAAATATCATTAATAGAGAACATTCTGAACAGAAACTTACCTGTATGAGGTTCTTTTCAACTCTTGAATTACTTGGCGAATCTGGCTGTGAGTGCGTGAAGCATATACTATCGTAGGAAGATTTGAGGTCCCAGGTTGTGATGATGAAATATCCGTCTTCTCCCCACAATTCTGAGTGGTTTTAACATTCCCACCAGTTGAGAAACCACCCAAACTCTTCCGCCAAGCTAAGGTAGCACACAGAAGACAAAGTGTTTTTCCAGTTCCTGTAGGACTCTCCAACAGCGCATTACATTTCTGCCAGAACACAAACGCATAAGTGTAATGAATACTCATTAGTCAGTACAAGCATACAATTGTGTTGGTGTAACTAATAATCAATCATGGCCATAATGATGAACAGAAGATGTGAACTGAATAGATACTATGAGTGACCTTTTGTCCTGCAGAATGAAAAGAAAACACAGGGTAAATCCATAACAAATTACCAGCACAGATACTGATTTTTAACAAAGTAAACCTGTATCGTTTTATTGTACCCCTCAGCGTAAAAGTTTAAATAACTTGTAATGCAAATGTTTCTCAAGTTCAGCCCTTAATTGATTGGTGTTCTCCGAGACCTAACAATCCTCGCCTAAGCTTATTTCTAGTTCACAACATCATAAACACGCACACACACTGCAGATGAAAGAAGCACACAAAATGTAACATTGTGCGAGGGCTTCCAAATTCCCAGATTTATACGACAAACCACCAAAAAGGGGAAAAAAAAAATCAGATGAGAACCATAAATAGGGAATAACATCGTTTCATCCAGAACTTACCTCCTGAAGTGATTGTATGACTTTTTCCATGTAAACAAGCTGGCAATCATAGGCCTCGAATGGGAAATCCACATCGATTCCCCGAATCTTGTACGTCGGCATCCCTACGTTTCCTCTCGAATCCAGAAAAAACTGAAGAGAAATTTTTTACTGAGAAAATCATAAACCCTAAGATTGAGTACACCTGACCATACAAAGCAGGTACTTTTCCCGCCAACGGATGAATGTTTTGACGACATTTTTTTTTTTGGGTCAGAATGTTTTGACGACATCGTTTCAATTGTATATAAACTCTGGCCCGTGTAGTTTTTTTTTTTTTTTCTCTAAAGTACTTCCTCTTGCATAAAGTTTAATGTTGGTCCTCAATATTTCAAAAGTTTAATGTTGGTCCTCAAAGTTTTTTTTGTCGATTTTGATCCTCGAGCGTAACACCGTTAACTTTTTGCCGTTAAATGATGACGTGGCATGTTTATGTGGCACACCCTCTCTCCTGTGTGTCATATTTTAATGATGTGGCATGACACATCACTGCCACGTCACCCCGCATTGCCACATCATCTTCTTCTCTCCTTCATCAGCATCATTATCATCATCATATGGGTGACGTGACAGTGATGTGTCATGCCACGTCATTACAATATGAAACGTAGGAGAGAGGATGTGCCACATAAGCATGTCATGTCATCATTTAACAACAAAAAGTTTACGGTGTTACACTCGAGGACCAAATTTGACAAAAAAAAAACTTTGAGGACCAACATTAAACTTTTGAAACATTGAGGATCATCTTCTTCTCTCCTTCATCAGCATCATTATCATCATCATCTAGGTGACGTGGCAGTGATGTGTCATGCCACGTCATTACAATATGAAACGTAGGAGAGAAGTAATAGCGCTGAAAATATCTCCTGATTTTCAGGAGAATATATCTCGGCCCCTGCTCTTTCTCTCTCTTGCCTACTGCTCCTATTTTATCTCTCCTTATTTAAATTTAATTATTTGATTCTGTAAATATTTTCTGTTACTCAAATCCTGATTTTCAGGATATTTACTTTCAGATTTAAATATCAGTTGTAACCTATATATACTAAATACATCAATAGAAACGTACGCTTTTTAGTCATTCCTTTTATCCTTTATGGTATCCAGAGCCTAACGCTTCACAGCATCTTCCTCTCTCTTTTTTTTTCCCGGATCAATCACTCCAAATTTTTTTTCGGCCAAACAGCTCTTGCTTTCTCCCCTTCCAATACCGATCAAACACCATGGCCACCACCCCAAACATCTCTGTCGATAATGTTGACAGAACCACTGTTGCCAACTCTGCCACCATTATTCAATTCAACCCTGCCACTCAGCTGCCAATAAAATTGTCGGGACCCCACAATTTTGCACTCTGGAAAGCCCAAGTGTCCATGCTAATGAGAGGACATAACATCTTCGGCCACCTTGATGGCTCAACAAAGAAACCAGAACCTGGAGCATCCAATTTTCAAGTCTGGTTTCAGCAAGACCAGCTTATACAAACTGCCTTGCTCACCTCTGTTGAACAATCCATCGCCTCCACTGTTGCACTTGCTGAAACAGCCCATGATGCCTGGAAATCACTCCATACAGCCTATGCTAACAAGTCCCACACCAGAATCTTAAGCCTACGAGATAGGCTTGCCTCTTCAACCAAAGACACCCTCTCTATTTCTGAATACCTACACCAAATTCGCTCCATCTCCAATGAGCTCTCCACTGCAGGAGCTCCAGTGAGCAATGCTGAACTTATTGTGACCACTCTAAGAGGTCTAGGTCCTGAATACAAAGAAATTTCAGCAGCTATTAGAGCTAGAGACTCCGCTATCACATATGAGGAACTTCATGATAAGCTTCTTGATCATGAAATTTTCCTCAAACATGAGGAAACAAAGAAACCACTCTCCACTCCCATCACCGCAAATATCGCTCACACCACTACCAACAACTACAAAACTAGCCAAGCCAGTATACCACAAAATAGACCACCCAACAATTCCAATAACCGTAACCAACAGTGGCAGCGAAATCGCAAACCAAACAACAATAACAATTCTGTCTACTGTCAATTATGTGACAAACCAGGTCACATAGCACGAGTATGCAGGTCTGCATCTCACAATCATATCCAAGCAAGGGCTAATTTTGCAGCAAGGTTTCAAAACAATCAAGCACCGTGGATAGTGGATACTGGAGCAACACACCACATATCCTCAGACACTCAAGACTTCAACAATTTACAGCCATATCATGGTTCTGATGGTATAGTGATGGGTAATGGTACAACAATACCAATCACCACTACTGGTAATGTATCTCTCAACACATCACATAACAGCTTTCAACTCACAAATACATTACACTCACCACAAATCTCAAACAAATTAATATCTGTTTCTCGCTTTTGCCATGACAACAAAACCTCTATTGAGTTTTTCCCTTCTTTTTTTCATATAAAGGATCTGAATACGGGGGCGCTTCTTCTCCAAGGACAGACTAAAGAAGGTCTCTATCAATGGCCAACCAAAAGAATAACACCTAAATGCAACACAGCCACCACATTCAACCTGTGGCACAAAAGATTAGGCCATCCCAGTCCTAGAGTCCAAAATAAGGCCTTGAGTCAATTATCAATTCCTATTTCTAATGTTGCTCATTTTCTTTGTAATTCATGTCAATCTAATAAAAGTCATCGGCAACCTTTCTTTTTTAATACTTTACATAGTACCTCTTCTCTTGAAATTCTCTATAATGATCTATGGGGCCCTTCCCCAATCATTTCTATTTGACAAAAAACGGTACTATGCACTATTTGTTGATGAATTTTCTAAATACTCTTGGCTGTACACTTTACAAACAAAGGCTGAAACCCCAGATATATTCAAAACCCTTCACAAACTCCTTGAAAACCAGTTCAAAACCAGAATTCTATCCCTATACACCGATGGAGGAGGAGAGTACACTAAACTGACTTCATACCTACAACAACAAGGCATACAACACCTAATATCCCCACCATATACCCCACAAAGAGTAGCCATAGCTGAAAGACGACATAGGCACATAATCGAAACAGCAAAAACAATTCTTCATCAAGCCTCCTTACCACCTATATTCTGGTCCTATGCTTGTCAACAAGCAGTTTACCTCATAAATAAAATGCCTACCAAAAACTTGCAACACAAATCACCACATGAAATCCTGTTCAATAAAACCCCAAATCACAACAATACCAAGGTATTCGGCTGTCTTTGCTATCCTTGGTTACAACCGTACACGAACAACAAACTCCAACCCAAATCCAAACCTTGTGTCTATCTTGGCTTTAATGATCAATACCACAGCCACCAATGTTTTGAACCATTCTCTTCCAAGCTATACCTATCCCGAGATGTAGTATTCTTTGAAGAAAATTTCCCGTTCCAAAATATATTTGCAAACATCTCAACAAAAACAGCCTATAAATGGGACAGCACCACCATACAATTTACAGAACAGCCCTCCACAACAATAAACCAGCCTATAACATACCTACCCCTACCTATTACTGTCGCCACAAACAACTCAGCCCCAAACCCTACAGAAATACAAAAACCAGCAGCTCCAAAACCTATAATAACCTACCAAAGACGACAAAAAGAACCACAACAAGACTTACCAACCACTTCTCAACATACTACAAAGCACAACAAACAATTACCCAATCATCCCATGACAACAAGATCAAAATCAGCAACCATCACTCCAAAACAAAACAACACAACAACAGTAAATCTGCATTATACCCCAAACACCTATAAACAAGCTCAAAAGGTTCCCCACTGGAATCTAGCCATGAAAGCTGAATTTGATGCATTGATACATAACAGAACATGGGAATTGGTCCCATCACCTATACATAAGAATGTGGTTGACTGTAAGTGGTTGTTTAGAGTTAAATACAAGGCTAATGGTTCTATTGACAGGTACAAAGCACGTCTAGTTGCTCGTGGGTTCACTCAATGTGCAGGTGTTGACTATGGACACACTTTCAGTCCAGTAGTCAAACCAGCAACCATTCGTTTAGTGTTGACTATTGCCACTCAACAAGGCTGGACTATTAATCAACTAGACATTAACAATGCCTTTCTACAAGGAAAATTAGAAGAAGAGGTGTATATGAGGCAACCACCTGGATTTGTGGACAATAATTATCCTAATCATGTATGCAAATTGAAGAAAGCCATCTATGGCCTCAAACAAGCACCAAGAGCCTGGTACAATGCTCTTCGTGACTTCCTACTCTCACAAAATTTCAAAAAATCCAGGTCAGACACTTCTCTCTTCATTTTTCAAAACAATGGTGTGCTCTTATACATAATTGTTTACGTGGATGATATAATCATCACTGGGAACAATTCAAATGCTATCCGCCATTACATCACACAATTGTCCAACAAATTCTCTCTAAAGGATTTGGGAAGTCTTCAATATTTCTTAGGAGTTGAGGTCATCAAAACAGAATCAGGTATTCAATTATCTCAACAAAAGTATGTTCAAGACATCTTACATGGCTTACAAATGGACAATTGTAAAGGAGTAGCAACTCCTATGTCTGCTACACAACCTGAAACTACTCACACAGAACCAACAGATGCAACTCTATATAGGAAAACAATTGGCAAACTGCACTACTTATCCTTTACACGACCAGATATAGCCTATGCAGTAAGCAAATTGTCTCAGGTAATGCATCACCCTTTACATCATCACTGGATAGCACTGAAACGAGTGCTAAGATATCTACAGGAAACTGCTTCCTATGGTCTTTCAATATCTGGAAAGAAGGACTTAACTCTACGTGCATATTCTGACTCTGATTGGGCTGGGGATCCCATTGACAGAACTTCTACAACTTGGTACATCATATATCTTGGAGACACTCCTGTCTCATGGTCCTCCAAAAAGCAACGTTCTGTATCACGCTCCTCAACTGAAGCTGAATACAGAGCCGTTGCTGCCACTGTTTCAGAAGTAAATTGGCTTACACATCTACTCCAAGAACTTCAAGTACCGCAACAATGTGTACCCACTATTTACTGTGACAACATTAGCACCACATATATCTGTGCTAATCCTGTACTACATAGTAGGATGAAGCATGTTGCCATAGATTTCCATTTTGTGAGAGATCAAGTTGAAAGAAAACAGCTCCAAGTCCTTCACCTAAATTCAGCAGACCAAGTTGCTGATATCCTAACAAAACCACTACCAAAAGCATCATTCAGACAGCATTTTAACAAGCTTGGTGTTGCAGACTTACCACCAAGCTTGCGGGGGCGTAATAGCGCTGAAAATATCTCCTGATTTTCAGGAGAATATATCTCAGCCCCTGCTCCTTCTCTCTCTTGCCTACTGCTCCTATTTTATCTCTCCTTATTTAAATTTAATTATTTGATTCTGTAAATATTTTCTGTTACTCAAATCCTGATTTTCAGGATATTTACTTTCAGATTTAAATATCAGTTGTAACCTATATATACTAAATACATCAATAGAAACGTACGCTTTTTAGTCATTCCTTTTATCCTTTAAGAAGGTGTGCCATATATAAGCATGCCATGTCATCATTTAACGGCAAAAAGTTAACGATGTTACACCCGAGGACCAAAATCGACCAAAAAAAAACTTTGAGGACCAACATTAAACTTTTGAAACATTGAGGACAAACATTAAACTTCATGCAAACATTAAGGACCAAAATAGTACTTTAGTTTTTTTTTTAATTAAATGCCAATTTAGAATTTTCTAGGGCCAGTGTTAATACCTTACTTCTCAAAAAAATTCCAAACAATATCAAATCTATAAAAATTAAATCACAAGAATAAAAATGAAATAAAAGAACAAGTCAAATTGAAGCATTTATAAATGTCAACAAAGATTGGGTATAAAAATCCAACCAAATGGACACATATTCTGTAATTTTTATAACATAAAACAAATCGATGTATTATTATATTTACATGAATTATTATATATTAATTTATCATATCGATATGTTCTCTTTTAATCAATAAAACATATAAAATGATAGAATTCAAAAAATAATGTAACATCTAAGTTAACATTTTATATATATATATATATATATATATATATATATATATATATGAATAATATGTGTGTGTATATATATTACATTTATAGTATTGTTCGCAAATTACTTAACTCAGCACGTTAAGCTTGTGAACAGCTTAATTAGTTAAATGAGTTTAACTTAATCATGATTTTTTTTTGTTTAAAATTCAAGCTCAAGTTCGAACTCACCTATTTTAAATGAGTCGAGCTTGATCATATTAGATTTCGGCTCGGCTTCCACTAATATGATATTGAAAATTGAAAAATTATTTTTTCTCTACAATTGGACTTTAATAGTCATCACTTGGTCAAATTCCATAAAATTTAGGAAAAAACTTAGGTCCATTTCCTTATGTCCATTATATCCAATTCTACCAATCATATATTGTATTTACATTCTCTCTCTTCTATTATTGGTTACATAAAAGGTGATCTTCTATATTTTCTCTCTACTGTGATTGGTCATTTAAACACTTTTTGCCACGTGTCATATTTATATTGGAGAACTGGATGTAATGAAAATAAGGAAATGGACCTAAGTTTTTTCCCAAAATTTATTGCATACTATAAAAATCGAAGAGAAGACACAACTTTTAAAACAAAAGAAGGAAACTCTCGCTAAGACAAGAAAAGTACTTTTGGACATATAAAATATTATGTGATTAACTATTTATTCTTAAATAGAAGGTCAATAACAAGAAAATTAGTCTCTTTTTTTTTATGAAAATTAGTTATTATTATAACCGAATAGATACCCTAATTAAAAAAACGTTGATTTAGGGAACAAAAATAGAGAAAATAAATCTTCATTATCAATTCATAAGAATTAAAGAAAAGTACTTCCTCCCAAGATACGAGGGAGAATACACTATATCAATATAAAATCTAGAATAGTTGTAAATTTCACAGAGTATATACTCAATAGTACGATAGTACTGAATTTTATTACATCTTTTAAATCAGTTGGTTCCTAATCTATTTAAAGTGGACCATTATTTTTTTTTTATTGGTCAAGTGGATCATTATTAATGTGAGCTTTTATTAATATTAACAAATGACACTATATGATTGGAGGGATGCACTGAAGTTCAGTAGTACAGTACTAGTGAACTCTTATTCCTATAAAATGTTTGGCTGGGTTAATTGTATCTCTAAAATATATTGCTGATGTGAAAAAAATGAAGTCCAGTTAGAACTGTTGGTCATATAGGATGCCACGTCATCAAAAACGGTCCAAAAATTGACGGTGTTAACCAAAAGCCCGACATTGGGAGAAATACAAAATATTAGAGATACAATTGACAGCAAAAAAAGTTAAGGGCGAAAGGGACAGGACCCCAAACGTTGAGGGCAGGAAAAGTACTTTTGCCATTAAAAAATGACTTGTTTTAAGTGATAGGTCAATGTTAATATGGCGTTGTTTTGAGTGATGAGTTAACATTAATACTATATACGTGATGTCATATTATTATTTTCGATTAGTAATTTAGACGATGTTAAATATTATGACAAATTCATTACAATTTAAAACTTTAAGAATCAAATTGATCGAACAAAAATTAGGGAGGAAATGAAAGTAAGTGTAAAATAAAACATAAAAGATGATTTTGCTTAAACTCATTTATTTTACACAAATCCTGAAGAAATGGACCTCACATAAGGTGAAGCATGCATCCATCAACTAGAACAAGCTTCGAGTAAATCTTTCATATGGGGCAACAATGAACAACTACTTAGAGGTTAGAAATAAGAAATAGATTAGATTAGTATTGACAAAAGCACATTTGTGAAGATTGTAGTCATAACATAATTTGGACTGATTAGCTTTAATTCCAGTATAATCCATCATTCCTCACAAGAGTATTGCTTCACAATAATAATTTGGAAATGGTGGCCCAGTACACGAAGCTCCCATGAGGTGAGGTCTAAGGAGAGAGAGAGATATAAGCAGCCTTATTCCTATCCCTATAAAATGTTTGGCTGGATTAATGATTTGATATTTGAAATATGTATGATTAATTTTATCATTTGTTTGGCTGAATTAACTTTTATCCCACATTAACAATGATAAATTTTGTCATTTTTTTTCAATGTTATCATCTAATTGACCAGCACTGTCAAAACGGTCGGAGCCCGAGGGCTAGCCCGGCCCGCCCGCTAAATGGACGGACTTGGGCAAGCAAAAATAGGCCCGTTTAAGCCCGCGGGTCGGCCCACCAAAAAATTTAAAAAATATATATATATATATATTTGTTTAAAATATATATAAATATATATATTTTAGATAATTTTATGTGTTAAATAATAATTTTGTTCTAATAAAGTATATAAATAATTTAAATAATAATTAAAATTAATAAAATATTAACTTACAGTTAAAAAATTACTGATTTTTAAATAAATATATAATTTTATAATTAATTTTTTTAAAAAATAAATTTTAAAAAAATTGGCCCGCGGGCTAGCCCGTTTAGCCCGTGGGCCATTATGGGCGGGCTTGGGCATTACTTCCCAAGCCCGCAAAATAAACGGGCCGGCCCGGACTGGCCCATTTAACGCCGGCCCGTTTTGACAGTGCTATAATTGACTTTAGTTTTGCTTTGTTTCTAAACTTCTTCCCCAATTAAGTTTCTTACTATTTTTCCAAGTTTGTGTAACTTTGACCTCGAACTTATTATTTTGTTTTCAATTTGGTACCTTAACTTATTTGTTTTTTCTAATTTAGTCCATTGAAAAAAAAACCAAGCACTTACTCCTTTGGACTTTGTTAATATAATAAAAATAAATAAATAAATTTACTAACGGGGAAAACTCACTTGGACGTTATATTTTAAAAACTTTTAAATTATGTTTTAATAAAAACACCAAATAATATCTTCAGATTTTTTTAAAATTATATTAATGGATAAAAAATTAAAATAATACATTTAGTATTTATTTCCTTTTGTTTTGTTCATATATGAAAAGCATAAAGTGTTGTTGTAGCTAAAAATTTAAGACACAAATACCATTAACAAATATTTACAACTAACTCTTCATATTTTAGATCATTAAAATGTAAAGATAACACCAACTCATCATATCAAACATAAATCTCATAAATATTATAGACAAAAATTCCATTTTAGTTCTTAATATTTATTACTTTTCTCAATTTGGTTCCAACTTTTGCTCAATCTCAATTTGATTTCTCATATTTGCATTGGTACCAAAATCATTTAATAAAATGCTGATATATTTTTACTTAGTATACATGCTTATATATTAACTTGTAGGTGATAATTAGAAGCAAAAATGGTCTTTAATATTAAAGCTTTAAAATTTTGTGATGATTTGTTTATGTCATAATTTATTCCTATAGCATTAAAAGGTTTCTTTCACATTAATTATTTTAAGGCCAAATTATTATTTTGGTTCTCAACGTTTTAAAAAGTTATTTTAGGTCCTCAACGTTTTTTTTTGTTAAAATTGGTCCTCTAGCATCACTCACGTGTGGTTTTGCCGTTAAATGCTGATGTGGAAGGCTTATGTGGCACACCCTCTTTCCTACATATCATATTTAAATGACATGACACCCTCTATTACTCAAACTCAGTAAAACGACGTCGTTTTGATTTATCTTCTATTCCTTCACATATGACAAATCGGCTTCGTTTTGCTGAGTTAGAGTGATAGAGGGTGCCATGTCATTTAAATATGACACATAAGAGAGAGGGTGTGCCACATAAGCCTTCTACGTCAGTATTTAACAGCAAAACCATACGTGAGTTATGCCAAAGGACCAATTTTGACAAAAAAAAAAACGTTGAGGACCTAAAATAACTTTTTGAAACGTTGAGGACTATAAAATAATTTGCCCTTATTTAAAAAAAACAATATTAATAAAATTTTCTTTTTAATCTTAATTTTAAAAAACTTAAGAGATGCAAATTTGTCACCTAAATGTATATATAAACATGTATATTGCTAAGAAATAAATGATCCATGTAAGCATTATTTTAAATAATTTTAATACTTAGATAATAAAAAAATCAAATTGCTATCAATTACAAATATGAGAGATTAAATTGAAAGCAAACGTTAGAAATTAAATTAGTATTACCAGAAAAAATGAGGGGATTAAGTTGAGAAAAATACTAAATATTAGGGACTAAAAGAAAATTTTTATCAAATATTATATTATACCAAACAATGAAAAAAAAAGGTTTTGCTATAAGCCTATAACAAGCCCAAGTGACCAAACCAAACATCGAAATTTCCATTCTCGCCCTTATTTTTGTGCATGCTTATAAAAATTACTGATTTTCAAATGACTTCTTTTTAAATTGAGTTTTTTTAAAAGTGCTGTGAAAGAGTAGCAGTTTGTGTTTGACAAATTGAGTCGATAAGTACTTTTACCAATAGCTAAAAAACAATTTGTATTTGGCAAAATTGTATAAATAAGTGCTTTTGACTGTAAAATTACCAAGAAGGGCATGTATAGATTATGATGTTATTAATGTTATTAAATAAATAGATATCAATATTTAATTTGTTAATTATTATTAAATAAATAAAAATAAAATGTTAACTTATTTATTAATATATTAAAATGTTAATTAAATAATTATTGATTTTACTTAATGTAATTTTGTTATCTATGATTAATTTTTTATTAATTAATATTTATTAATATATTAAAATGTTATTTAATATTTATTATTAGTGAGGAAGAAGATAAAGACATGAAGTGAAATGGTGAAGGAAGAGGAGGAGCAACGTTGAAGAGACTGATTGTAAATTATAGTTGTATAAGTCAAAATTAGGTTTAAAATAATAAAAGGATATAATAAAAAATATTAAATTTCTAAAAAAGTGCATTCTGCTACAACTAAGAATAATTTATTTTATAAAATAAGCATGCACAAACAGCACACTTTTTTAAAATAAGTGCTTATTTTTTAAAAATAAGCACGCACAAACAGGCTCTAAGTCTCGCTGCTCCTGGCTCGCTCCCACTCCATCTAATGTCATTTGGATATGGATTTGCTGGAAATTTCGTAAAGTGCATAAATTGCACAATATGAATATTTGAATGAAACTGTTATAGACACTAATCTCAAATTTTATTTAACTATTGATAATACACTTCATACACTTTTAAATTTTATTTAACTATTGATAATACATTTCATACACTCTACATATTTTACTTGAAGGCTTCGTTTCAGATTGTTGCAGAAGAACCCCAAAACCCCTTCCCTTCTCTTTCTCTCTACGCGGCTTCTCCTCTCTTCTGGATGGCTAAGCCAGGTACTCCCTTGTCCTTTTCTTCATCAGATTCATATCTCTTGTGTTTCGTTGATACTTCTCAAGGTTGTAGATCTGCGAGCTAGTGGTGTTAGATTCATATATTTTGTCTCTAATCCGTTGAGTTACTGTGCAATCAATCGCGTGGACTTGGTAGTATGGGTTTCTTAGAGTTTTTTTGGTTTTGGTGATTTGTTTTCTGCTTACTTCATTAGTAGTGCTTTGGTGATTGCATTGCATTGTTTGGTTAGTTCTTCGGTAGCGTTTAGCTGTTACTGAATTTTGATGGGATGGATTTGATTTGGCACTTACTGCACAACTTACTGCGCTGGAGGGTTGGATGGATAATCCAATGCCTTCTTAGCAAAAAAAGGAGATTGATTTGTGCTTTGGTGGTTTATGCTACTAAGCGTTTGTGGTACGCGTAAATATGTTTCATGGTTATGCTATATTATTTGTGCTATTTTGTTTATTGTGATCTGTATTAATTTTTATCAATTCTAAATTGCAGTTGAATCTGCTTGTCCATGTTAAGGTGGAAACTAAATGGCAGTTGAATCTGCTATTTTGTTTAAAATATGATGCAAGGAGGGGTGCAGAAGCATATCCAGTTCTCTGGGATTACAAGGATGGTGGTTGGCTCCATTGCTATAAGGAGGAGGATATCAATTTGGCCTCCTTTCTGTGAGAGAATAAAGCAAACAGGTGTGTTTTACTGCTTTATTCTTCAAACCAGGCGTGCAACATATAGATACTGAATTCGATGTTCAAGAAAATTTTGGGGCCACGTTAAAATTGATTATGTACTTAATCATTCTGTGTCATTTGCATTTGGAAAGAAAAAAAATGTCAACTTTGACTCTGTTGTGAAAGAGTGATGCCTGAATTTTTTTAATTTGAATGTGCTGAAATTTCTGTCTAATTGTATATGGTTTGAACTAGTAGAAAATGAGATTATCCGAATGTTTCACTTTCCTAGTTCCAAAAGAAGCAAAACAAAACCTTCTCATTGAGGGGGGAAGGGTATCAATGGGTTTGAGAAACAATAATTATGGGTCCAAAATAAAAATAGATATGAACTCGATCATTTGGAAAGAAGGTGGAAACTTTGGTTGTTTTGCTCATTTCCTTGTGCACCCATAATGTGAGTGAAGGAACACCTGAGTTTGTTTAATTGGATCTCTTGAACTTTCTATATATTTGTATTTGGTTTAAACTAGCAGAAAAATGAGATCACCCGAATGTTTCACTTTCCTAGTTCTAGAGAATTAAAACCAAAACCTTCCTCTGGAAGGACAAAGGTATCGATGGGTTTGTGAAACAATAATTTTGGGGCTAAGATGAAAATTTTATCAACTTGATTATTTTGTCATTTGCATTTGGAATGAAAAAAATAGATGTCAACTTTGATTGTGTTGCCAATTTCCCTTTCAACTAATAATGTTGAGAGTGAAGAGACACCTAAATTTGTTTATATTGAACTAAATTGTATATGGTTTGAACTAGCAGAAAATGAGATCGTCAAAATGTTTCACTTTCCTAGTTCAAAAGAAGAAAGCCAAAACCTTCCCATGAAAGGAGGAAGGGTATTGAGGAAGGACCCTTCTGCTCGGACATTAGATGAGAGATTCATTAGGATTTTGAAAATATTCAAATGGGGTCCTGATGCGGAGAAAGCATTGGAAGTGCTAAAGCTGAAGGTGGACACTCGCTTGGTACGTGAGGTTATAAAGATAGATGTGGAGGTTAATGTTAAGACTCAGTTTTTTAAGTGGGCTGGGAAGAGAAAGAATTTTGTGCATGATGCCACCACTTACATGCCTTTGATCCGATGCTTGGATGAAGCTAGGCTAATTGGTGAACTGTGGAGAACAATACAAGACATGGTTAAAAGTTCCTGTGTGATTGGTCCTGCTGAATTATCTGAGATTGTAAAAATCTTGGGCAAGGCTAAGATGGTCAACAAGGCATTATCTGTCTTTTACCAGGTGAAGGGTCGCAAGTGCAGACCTAACGCAACCACTTACAACTCTGTCATCTTGATGCTAATGCAAGAGGGGCATCATGAAAAAGTCCATGAGCTGTATCATGAAATGTGGAGTGAAGGTAACTGTTTACCTGACACGGTTACATATAGTGCACTTATTTCAGCATTTGCAAAGCTAAATCGTGATGACTCTGCCATCAGGTTATTTGATGAGATGAAGGAGAATGGATTACAGCCCACAGCAAAAATTTATACAACTTTAATGGGAATATATTTTAAGTTGGGTAGGGTTGAAAATGCTCTGAACCTAGTTCAGGAGATGAGAGTGCAGCAATGTCCACCAACTGTCTTTACATATACAGAATTGATAAGGGGACTGGGGAAAGCTGGGAGGGTTGAAGAGGCATACAGCATATTCAAAAATGTGCTTAAAGATGGTTGTAAACCTGATGTCATTCTTATGAATAATGTGATTAACATTTTGGGCCGATCAGGTCATTTGGAAGATGCTATTAAGCTTTTTGATGAGATGAAATTGCTTCATTGTACACCAAATGTTGTGACATATAATACAATAATCAAATCTTTATTTGACGCCAAAGCTTCACCATCTGAGGCTTCTTCATGGTTTGAGAGGATGAAAAAAGATGGAGTTGTCCCCAGCTCATTTACTTATTCTATTCTCATTGATGGTTTCTGCAAAACAAATCGAGTTGAGAAGGCTTTGTTACTTCTTGAGGAAATGGATGAGAAAGGCTTTCCTCCTTGTCCTGCTGCCTACTGCAGCCTGATCAACAGCCTTGGAAAAGCAAAACGTTACGAGGCTGCAAATGAACTATTCCAGGAATTGAAAGAGAATTGTGGACGCTCAAGTGCTCGTGTGTATGCAGTAATGATTAAGCATTTTGGAAAATGTGGACGTCTAAATGAAGCTATTGACCTTTTCAATGAGATGAAAAAACTTGGATGCACCCCTGATATGTATGCCTATAATGCACTCATGTCAGGGATGGTAAGGGCTGACATGGTAGATGAAGCTTACTCCTTGCTTAGAACCATGGAAGAAAATGGTTGCACACCAGACATAAACTCTTACAATATTATTCTAAATGGCTTGGCTAGGACAGGTGGCCCAAAGCGTGCTATGGAAATGTTTACAAAAATGAAAGAGTCTGATATTAAGCCTGATGCAGTTTCTTACAATACTATTCTTGGTTGTCTTAGCCGAGCAGGTATGTTTGAACAAGCTGCTAAACTAATGAAAGAAATGAGTTCAAAAGGGTATCATTATGATCACATCACATACTCTTCGATACTTGAGGCAGTAGGTAAGGTTGATGGAGATTGCAACGTGGCAGAGCCATGAAAGCAATTCGGAATGGTATAACTTGCTCATCCTAAGACTTCATCTTTTCCCTTTTGAATGAAAATCATCAAAGCTTTTCTGCTGGATGTCACTTAGCTGTTTTCTATGTTACTACAGTGTTACATAGTGCTTCTTAGGCCATTTTGGGTTCCAAAAAATAAAGTTCATTGAGTTAATGTGCATTGTAGAAGATATATCATATATGTGAAGAGCATATTTGGTGGCTTGAATGATCTGTTCCATATAGTTTTTAGAGTAAATTACCATTTTGGTCCTTGAAAGATACAATTGGTATCAATTTAGTTATTGAAAGATGAAAAATATCAAATTTAGTTCTTGAAAGATGGAAATGTCAAATTTTGTCCCTAATAAATGCAATTTGTTTCAGTTTAATCCCTTAGAATCTCCATTAACATAACTGATAGAAAATTTCCTAAGGACTAAATTGAGACAAATTGCATCTTTCAAGGACCAAAATAATGATATGCTATGGTGTTTATCTGGGTAAGTTAAGAAGTTAAGTTTGATTGAAGCTTACCAAATCAAAACTGTCAAAGCTAACTCTGTCGATTGAGTAAAACTTGAAGGAAAAAACTCGTGAAAGCATATTCATGATAATTACTGATGCATTATTCTGAAGCAACTTGGTAATTAAATGAATGTTTAAACTTAAAGCACTATTTTTTGTGCATACTCAAGGATACAATATGATATTAGTCAAATATCTATATTAATATGGTTGTGGGGTCTTCCCGTCAACGGTCTCTTAAAATAGTCAATTAGTTAATTAAAAAAGAAAATAAAAATATGATGTGAAAAGATCATGGGTGTGAGAAAATAAGAATAGTGATAACTTCCCAAGATTCCATTTATAAATTTTTTTTTATTAATTTAAAATATAAATAATCATAATTTTATAACATATTTTTTAAAAAAATTAAAAAAATAAATTATATGCACGGTACGTGCATGCGAAGCCTCTAGTATATGTTATCTGGTTGAGACTTCATATTGGATGTTCATTGAAATTGTCTGGTTTCAAATAGGCACTGATTCTAATAGCATAGATTATGCACATGGAGGAGTTTAAGACGAGTAATTGCTGTTTTCTATCTCTAAAATTTGTCTGCAGGTCTGACTACCTCTATTTAACTTCGAGAAGGAAACTTTTCAACCTATTTTGACTTGGAAAGTATTCAAGGGAGCCATTTGTATAAAGCTGGAAGAGTGAATTCTATAGTTGGTGATAGAACCTGCACTGATGGCATTAAAAGTAAACTGAATAGAAGAACAGAAATTCTTTCTTTACAGTGAAAATAGAAAGGAGGATTGGGGAACTAGTCTAGAACATGGAAAAATAAGGGAAAATAACAGAGTACTCCAGCAACACAGAACCAAAATGCAGAAAATAACATAGGTGTCTGACTTTTTGAGAGGCCAAACTCTCCCTTGTCCTTCTGAAATTCTCCATGCCTTGTCCTAGGATGAAGTCCTTGATAAACCAACTAGCAGGCCTTCTCACTCTTCCATCCAAGCACCACACTCACACAGTCACACGTGTCGGGGTTAGTTGCTTGTTTTCTGCTCTATTCCCTTCCTGCCCTTCCACTAACTCACCTCCCTTCTTCTTCTTCTTGGAATATACTTTTATCTTAGTGACTCCCCCACTTGGGTCTCATCCAAGCTCAGCACATTAGCAGGCACTAGATTTATATGCAGTTCCTTATATCTTTGCTATCAAGTTCTCAAATCAAAATAAAACATGTGAAATTTTTGTTTAAAAAAAAAGAACCATGAGAGAGATGAGTTGTATAAATCATACACATGTTAGATTCTGATTGGAGAACCTAATGGCAAAGATATAAAAGCTACATCAAAGTTTTTTCTTTGTTGTTAAGACTATTTAGCCTACAGGATTCAGATATAGAAACTTAGTCCGCGGTCAAACAGAATTACAGAACAAAAGCTTCCCGGTTTTGTCTGAGAAGTGGCTGAAGAACCCAATCAATTACCCCATCATTTTGATTTAATTGGTGATTTTTTTTCTGGATTTCTGGCTTTTAATCTTTGCATTGCATTAGACCAAGAAGTAGATACCTATGGAAAAAGAGCAGAAGCTGATGTACTTGATTTCCAAAAGGAAGGTTGAGGAACCATTCCAGAAAACTGTGCAAACTTCTTCTAAATGAACTGCGTCAAAAACTATTACAGAACCTTTCCTGTTTCCTTTTCTTGTTTAGAAATTTGTATTTCAACAAAGCAATTTCTGATATATAATAAATTCTTTGAGCTTTTAGAAGTCCTAATGTATTTGTGTTAGCCTATTTTTCTTTTAAATAAACTGAAATGAAGCCATGAGTTAGTTGTATACCAATACAAATGTGGCTGCAATGTCGGATTTCTTTGTTGTTATGTCTATGTGTGATAGGAAATATACAAACTCCTAGTAAGTGTAAGGTAGGTTTCTTCCTCTTTCCTTCTAATCTTTTCATCTCTTTCCTTCTTCCCTCCGTTAGGGAGGGTTTCTTCCTCCATTAGGGAGGTTTCTTCCTCCATTAGGGACGCTTCCTCTTCCTCCAGGGAAGTTTATCATTTGGGTGGATGAGTTTGAAGATTTAACAACAAATTTTTAGATCTGCAGCGAAATTTAGAAAGGCAAGGAAGCAATAAAAGTTAAATCCTCAGAGAGGATTTGGAGGTGTGTTGCCTCTGTTGAAGATCATGAAGCTTCTTTCATACTTTTATTTTTATATCTTGTTGTAGTTTCTATGAAATTTGCGTTTGATCTTTGTAATTATTCAACTATGGTTAGGGGCGTGTTGCCTCTTAATCTGGATAGTATTACTTCTGCATCTAGCTACATCTAGGAGTGCAGGCTTATATTGATTGTTCTAATGTATGTGCCTTGCTGTAGCTCTTCTTCTGGCCTTTGTGCCTTTTCTCTTTGAATGAGAATGATATTTGACCCAAAAAAAAATATTGGCTGTCTTTTCTTGGTCATTTGCATTTATAATTATGACATTGTGATGTCTCATTGGTACAAGAGAAATTTTATATTTGTACAATATTTGAATCTAATAAATATGCAAAACTTATACGTTGTCTATGTTCTAAATAATGTAAGGGCATTTATATTTTCTGAAGTTTTTAATTATCTGTGTGGAGTGTGGAAATAGTGATTTAATCTATCTTATATGACAAAAGAATATAAAAGCATATGATGGGATTAAGGAGCAGGAATCTACTAACAAGCTTTCCACTTTGAGAAATGAACTAAAGCATTTCCCTTCATTTGTGGTGACATTTGATTTTAACAAAATTTGATCCCCTTTCACTGCAACACAATGATGAGGAATTTGGCTGCAAAGCTTGTTATTGTTGAATCATCTGTATTTATGATAAAAACAAGGGAAATTAAAGGCCTATTTTATATTCTCAAACTTTTTATCAATTTTGTACTTAATTTTTTTTTCGATCAATTTTGTCTCGAAAGTTAAATTACAGTTGATTTTGTTAATTCTTAATGTCATTTAAATTATTAATGACAAATTATAGTAATATCATATATGAGATATTAGTGACTCGTCATTTCTGATAATATTCAAGACTAAAGACACGCTAAAATGACATTGTTTCTTTTTCTTTCTAATATTAAGAAGACTTGTTTTAAGTGATAGGTCAATATTAATATGGCGTTGTTTTGAGTGATGAGTTAATATTAATACTATATGTTAACACGTGAAATTTAAGACATAAATAACATTAACAAATATTTACAACTAACTCTTCATATTTTAGATCATTAAAATGTAAAGATAACACCAACTTATCATATCAAACATAAATCTCATAAATATTATAGACAAAATTTCCATTTTAGTTCTTGACATTTAGGGCACGTTCGGTTATTAGAAAAGGAGTGGGAGAGGGAATGGGTTTGATGTGTTTGGTAGTAAAAATTTGAAATGGAAATGGAATGGGAATGTATTAAAATTATCACTTTGAGTGGGAGAGGGAGAGGGAATGGGTTTGATGTGTTTGGTAGTAAAAATTTGAAATGGAAATGGAATGGGAATGTATTAAAATTATCACTTTGTCCTTTATATTAAAATAATAAAAAAAAGAAAGTTGGGATTGTGTCAAATCAAAGGGTATAATAGACATTTTGTATTTTTTTAATTTTTTTTTTTAAATCTGTCAGAGGAAAAGAAAAGGTTAAAGTAGGTGGGGCCCAGCGGGCCCCACCTACTTTAACTTCTCCTTTCCCTCCTCCTATCCATTAACCGAACATGCACTTATTATTTTTCTCAATTTGGTCTCAAAGGTTCGCTCAATCTCAATTTGATTTTTCATGTTTGCATTGGTACCTAACTTAGTTTCAATTTATTCCCCATATTTACGATTGATATCAATTTAATTCACCCATTATCCACGCATTAAAATCATTTAATAAAATGCTGACATATTTTTACTAAGTATACATGCTTGTATATTAACTTGTAGGTGATAATTAAAAGCAAAAATTGTCTTTAATATTAAAGCTTTAAAACTTTATGATGATTTGTTTATGTCATAATTTATTCCTATAGCATTAAAATGTTCCTTTCACATTAATTTTTTTAAAAAAACAATATTAACGAACTTTTCTTTTTAGTCTTAATTTTAAAAAACGGAAGAGATGCAAATTTGTCACCTAAATATATATATAAACATGTATATATTACTAAGAAATAAATGATCCATGTAAGCATTATTTTGGATAATGAAAAAAATCAAATTGCTATCAATTACAAACGCGAGAGATCAAATTGAAAGCAAACGTTAGAAATTAAATTAGTATCAATGGCAAACATGAGGGGATTAAATTGAAAAAAAATACTAAATATTCGGGACTAAAATAAATTTTTTATCAAATATTATATTATACCAAACAACGAAAAAAAAAAAGAAGAAGTTTTGCTATAAGCCTATAACAAGCCCAAGCTACCAAACCAAAAATCGAAATTTCCATTCTCGCCCTCATACTCTCGCCCTTATTAAGTCTCGCTCGCTCTCACTCTGTCTAATGTCGTACTAAAAGGCTTCGTTTCAGATTGTTCCAGAAGAACCCCAAAACCCCTTCCCTTCTATTTCTCTCTGCGCAGCTTCTCCTCTCTTCTGGATCGATAAGCCAGGTACTCCCTTGTCCTTTTCTTCATCAGATTCATATCTCTTGTGTTTCGTTGATACTTCTCAAGGTTGTAGATCTGCGAGCTAGTGGTGTTAGATTCATACATTTTGTCTCTAATCCGTTGAGTTACTGTGCAATCAATCGCGTGGACTTGGTAGTATGGGTTTCTTAGAGTTTCTCTGGTTTTGGTGATTTGTTTTCTGCTTACTTCATTAGTAGTGCTTTAGTGATTGCATTGCATTGTTTGGTTAGTTCTTCGGTAGCGTTTAGCTCTTACTGAATTTTGATGGGATGGATTTGATTTACCACTTACTGCACAACTTACGGCGCTGGAGGGTTGGATGGATAATCCAACGCCTTCTTAGCAAAAAAAAGGAGATTGATTTGTGCTTTGGTCGTTTATGCTACTAAGCGTTTGTGGTACGCGTAAATATGTTTCATGGTTATGCTATGTTATTTGTGCTCTTTTGTTTATAGTGATCTGTATTAGTTTTTATCAATACTAAATTGCATTTGAATCTGCTTGTCCATGTTAAGTTTCTAACCATGCTTTATTCAGTCATATGTTGTCTGAGGAATTTATATATTGTTTCCTTTTCTGGCATAGACCCTTTAATTTCTCTAATGAGGTTTTAACTTGTCTTCATTTGTCTTTTTCTCTTATGCTCATTTAATTTGTCTTTCCAGAAGATTTCAAGTATGAGATGTTAATGTTATCTGAATTTTTTCAGATATTCTACTTGGCTGAAAGACCAATTTCTAAGTAATTGGTTTTTCTTTTCCTGCAAACATGAGCGTTGTTGGTTTTGATTTTGGGAATGAGAGCTGCATTGTTGCTGTTGCGAGGCAGAGGGGGATTGATGTTGTACTCAACGATGAGTCCAAGCGTGAAACTCCTGCAGTTGTGTGCTTTGGTGACAAACAAAGGTTCATTGGGACAGCTGGGGCTTCATCTACTATGATGAACCCCAAGAATTCGATCTCACAGATAAAGCGATTAATTGGTAAACAATTTTCCGACCCAGAATTGCAACGGGATTTGAAGTCGTTGCCTTATACTGTAACTGAAGGGCCTGATGGGTTTCCATTAATACATGCAAGGTATTTGGGTGAGGCTAGAACATTTACACCTACTCAAGTCTTGGGAATGGTGTTGTCAGATCTCAAGGGAATAGCTGAAAAGAATCTGAATGCAGCCGTTGTTGATTGTTGCATTGGAATTCCAGTTTATTTTACTGATATTCAGAGAAGGGCAGTCTTAGATGCAGCAACAATAGCTGGTTTACATCCTCTTCGTCTGATTCATGAAACGACAGCAACCGCCTTGGCCTATGGTATTTATAAGACAGATCTTCCTGAAAACGATCAGCTGAACGTTGCCTTTGTTGACATTGGACATGCAAGCATGCAAGTGTGTATTGCTGGTTTTAAGAAGGGGCAGTTGAAAGTTTTGGCACATGCATTTGATAGATCTCTAGGTGGTAGAGACTTTGATGAGGTTTTGTTCCATTACTTTGCTGCTAAATTCAAGGAGGAATACAAGATTGATGTTTTCCAGAATGCCAGGGCTTCTCTCAGGCTCCGAGCTGCATGTGAGAAGCTGAAGAAGGTTCTCAGTGCAAATCCAGAGGCACCTCTGAACATTGAATGCTTAATGGATGAGAAAGATGTCAGGGGATTCATTAAGCGTGAGGACTTTGAGCAACTAAGTGTCCCAATTTTGGAACGTGTGAAGGGACCTTTGGAGAAGGCATTAGCAGAAGCAGGCCTTACAGTTGAGAATGTCCACATGGTTGAGGTGGTAGGTTCGGGTTCTCGTGTACCAGCTATAAACAAAATATTGACCGAGTTCTTTAGAAAGGAGCCCAGACGCACAATGAATGCAAGTGAGTGTGTAGCGAAAGGTTGTGCCTTGCAATGTGCAATTCTTAGTCCGACATTTAAAGTTCGAGAGTTTCAGGTAAAGTTTCTTTCACTGTCTTGATCTCTGTCTCAGCCAGGGTAGCCCTCATATTTTTCCACTGGTTTTTTTTTTTTTGGTATAGATTATCTGCCCCAGTGTTAAGCTGTTTAGGGATTAAGGGTCTATGAATTTCGTCCCTTTTGTTGCGATGAATTTTCAGTACAATATATGTTGGACAGTTCATATTTTTGATTTTTTAATGCAATAATGCTGATACTTTTTTTCCATATGTAAAGGTCAACGAAAGCTTTCCCTTCTCAATTTCACTGTCATGGAAAGGTTCAGGTCCAGATGCACAAGAAAGTGGACCTGATAGTCAGCTTAGTACTGTTGTTTTCCCCAAAGGAAATGCCATACCAAGTGTCAAGGCCCTGACATTCTATAGGTCAGGAACATTTTCTGTTGATGTACAGTATGCTGATGTTACTGAGCTGCATGCACCTGCCAAAATCAGCACATATACTGTAAGGCAATTTTTCAAGTCACTGTTTTTTTTTTAATGATAGAGAAATTCATTATTATTTTTATTTATTGTTGTCTTTGTAGTTATCTGATTGTACAATTTATGCAGATTGGTCCTTTCCAAACCACCAAAGGTGAAAAGGCAAAAGTTAAAGTGAAAGCTCGTCTGAATCTGCATGGAATTGTATTCATTGAATCAGCAACTGTAAGTCTTTTTAATTCCAACTGGAGTGCAGTTGTAATTATTATTTTTTTCTCACATGCTGTGAATCGCATACTAAAGTCAAGGTGAAGGTGTATACCTGTTGGTTAATATTTTGCTAATTCTGTTTAGCTTCTGGAGGAGGAAATTGTTGAGGTTCCAGTATCCAAAGAACCAGCAGGAGAAAATGCTAAGATGGACACTGATGAGGCTCCTTCTGATGCTGCTGCACCGCCCCCGACTTCTAATGACACTGATGTCAATATGCAAGAAGCTAAGGCAACTGCTGATACCTCTGGGGTTGAAAATGGTGCCCCTGAGGCAGTAGACAAGCCTGAGCAGATGGATACTGATACCAAGGTTGGTACATGTGACTGAAATTTTTTAGAATATCTGTATAAATGGCAAGTTTTAAATTATTTAATCTTGGGGGCTTGCCTTGAACCTACCGACATAGGAGTTATCAACTTGTGTATTTTTCATCCCCTTTGATATCATGTGACTTTCTGATTGTATCGGAGTTTGTGAAATTGGAAGAAGTACCTGTTTCTATAAATGTGGGTGTGTAAATCAGGGAGATTCTAGATAAATTGGGGAGTGGGGGTGGGATTTGATTAGGTCTTAGAGGTGTTGTAACTTTAGGCTAATGTTATTTGACAGTCCAAATTATTTGTTAACTTAAGTTTTTGGCTGTTATTTTTGTGCTTCACAGTGATTAAGAGAAAACTGCGGGAGTTTTGCAATGGATTTTCCTTATCTATTGTGTGCTATAAAGTGTAGACATTGATATGGATACTTGACACGGACATGTCAAATTTAAAAAAATATGACACATGACTTGACCCGACCACACACACAGAGATATTTTAAGCTTTATTTTAGTGATATTCTTGTAGAAAAGAAAAACAACCAATGGTATTCTATACATTAGTAGCTTCCACTATTTTCTAATTTAAATGTACTAAATCTAATAGTTTGCATTATTATTTTATAATATTCGTGTTCTGCAAATTTAATTAGAAAAGAACTCCAATAATCTCATTAACTTGAATTCTCTAATTTTACATTCGCTTTTTTTGGTCATCCTATGTTTGGCTCAAATATGAACCGTGTTTGGGTGGTGCATGCCCAAGCTGAGTTTGAGGCGTGTCTGAGCCGAAAAAACTACTTTTTTTAAAAAAATTGATGCACAAGCGATATGTGCATGTGCCGAATGTATATCATGTCATATGTCAAAACACGTCTCGTTTGTGCTTTATAAATTGTGTCATTGCATTGAATTTTGGTGCCTACTTGTTGAATCAATAAGTGCCTGGGTATGTATGTGAAGTCTTACTCTAGCAATAATCTTCTTACCCTGCATCCGTATGTATATATTATTCGCTCTGCTATTGTTGTATTTTGTGCTTCCATGTAAACCTGGTCTTGTCTAACATGGTTATATGATACTCTTTTAACATTTGTAGGTCGATGCCCCTAAGAAGAAGGTGAAGAAGGCAAATGTACCTTTATCAGAGCTGGTTTATGGAGCAATGGCACCTGCAGATGTCCAGAAAGCAGTAGAGAAGGAGTTTGAAATGGCTTTACAAGATAGAGTGATTGAGGAAACAAAGGAGAAGAAAAATGCAGTTGAGTCATATGTTTATGACATGAGAAACAAGGTAAAAACGCTTGCTTTTTTAAATTTTTATTCTTGTGTCCATTATTAGAGCCTTGCATCTTATGGTTTCTGAAACTAATTTTGTTATTATCATTTCAGCTTATTGACAAATACCAAGAATTCGTTACTGATTCTGAAAGAGAGGAGCTTAGTGCTAAACTTCAGGAGGTGGAAGACTGGTTATATGAAGATGGTGAAGATGAAACTAAAGGCGTCTATATTGCCAAACTTGAGGAACTCAAGAAGGTAAATTTCATAGATCATAAAATGTCCTTGCCGTACCTTTTTTGCACAAATATAAACAGATAGAAGTCCTTTTTTCCTTTTTTTTTTAATGGAGACTTGTACGATTGCAGCAAGGTGATCCAATTGAAGAGCGTTACAAGGAATACATGGAGAGGGGTGCAGTTATTGATCAGTTCATATATTGCATAAATAGTTACAGAGAAGCTGCTATGTCAAATGATCCCAAATTTGATCACATTGACATATCGGATAAGCAGAAGGTAAGTTTTATCATTTTATTTATCCTTCACTCCGTCTTTCATTGTGATTGAATCTCAAATAAATTTTCTATTTATTTGTTTGTAGGTATTAAATCAATGTGTAGAAGCTGAGGCCTGGCTCAGGGAGAAGAAACAGCAGCAGGACTCACTTCCAAAATATGCAACTCCTGTACTCTTGTCAGCTGACATTAGAAAGAAAGCTGAGGCAGTTGATAGGTATGTGCCATTTCTGTTTGCTTTTAGGTGGTATTTAGATTATCTGAGCCAGGTGAAGTATTTCTCTGCCATACTATATTGTAATTGTACTTCTACCTTTTGCTATTTGAGCGACCCTTTCTTGTGGTAGAAAACTTGACATATTCTTTTAAACTAGTTGAGTTTGAGAGAACAGCCCAATTGCCGCTTGTGTATTTCTTGAGAAGCATCTTGGACATCCCACTTTATCTTTTTTCCCTGTGTTCTCCTGGCTGTTTGGTAGCAGTTTTTAAACTGTTCTTTATTTTTAAAAACAGGAAAACAAGAAAAATCTGTTTGATTTGTTGTTTTCGACTGAGAACAGAAGAAATAAAATATGTGTTTTGGGAATACATATAACAAGTCTTTTAACGTATATAAATACATAAAAACAATACTAACTTGAATAAAAAAAAACCGAACATGTTACGAATTCTAATTTTCTCAAGTGTGTTCTCCATGTAGGTTCTGTAAGCCTATCATGACAAAACCAAGGCCAGCCAAGCCAGCTACTCCCGAAACACCATCAACTCCGCCTCCTCAGGGCGGCGAGCAGCAACAGCAGCCACCTCAGGAGGATGCTAACACCAATGCTAACGAAAACGCCGGGGATAATGCTAGTCAGGTACCACCACCATCTACTGAACCAATGGAGACTGACAAGCCAGAGAACACAAGCTCTGCATAATGTTTTGTTGATGGTTTTACTTTCAAGTTTAAGGAGAAGATAAAAAGTTTCTTACATTTGTATAAGAGTATGAAGATGAATTGGACCTAGGAAACAGTGAGTGGCATCTGGGATGTTTTGTGCGGAGCCCTCTCTGTGGGGATGGTTTGGCATGTTTTATCAATACTAAGGTCTTTGGAATCCGGAATTTTAATTTTATTTTTTACACAAGGGTTTTGAAGAGAAAAACGATTATGCTTGTGGTTTATCTTCCCAATCCCTTTGGGAAAGGGGCTATTTTTACGTCCTTTAGGTGGTTGGGGTATTTGTGTACGTTCTCTAGAAGTTGAATTATAATTATACTGTCCTTTACCCCCTACTGAATACTGAATTTTCATAAAATGTCAGCTTTCCATTTAATACTTCATATTCTTTATTGCGTGGGTAAACTATATTCAATATGTTCGGTTCTGTTTTTTATAATCTCTGTTGGTTTTTTCAGTGACACAGAGGAGTGTTCAACGGATTGGATGGAATAATTTTTTCAACCAATTCAATCAATCTAGTAAAAATGTTTTATCTAATCTAGATTATATTGGATTGGATTGGTTGATCGGTTTTTATGAAAAAAAATTGAGAATAGCATATATTTTTTCAAGTCCCGATTTTTAATATGAAGACTTAAAGATTACAAACTAAAATTAATAATTCAAGCACAATCCAAACAAAATAAAGACTTAAAGAGTACAAATTAAAATTAATAATTCAAACACAATACTATTGTTTAAAGAGTCCAATCAAATTTAACAATTTATTGCTTTCTAATTTTGAAAATTTGTAAGAGTGATGCTTTCAAGTCGATCATATTAATTGTAAATATAGAACAAATATTTAAATATATATTGCAAACATATATGAACCAATCATTTAGAAAAAAAAAACTTAATTATATCAATCTTGCAACTTCCAAAGTTACTAGGGCATCATTTAATTTCAACATACAAATAAAAAAAATATTAAAAGGTAAATTATATATATATATTAAAATAATAAATGGATTGGATGAATTGGATTGGATTGGATGACACTTATGCTCATCCAATAACAGATCCAATCCGATCAATTTTGCCCCTGAGTCATTCAATTAATCCAATCAAATATCAGTTTTCGTTGGATTTTATTGGATTGATTGACATTAGATTGGATTGAATTTGAACGCTCTAGTGACATATATAGAGTATGTAAATCCGACAAGTTTATATTTCACAGCTCCTTGTCTATTTTAATGAAAGATTTTTAGTCTTGGTCTGACAAGTTTATAGTGGGCTTTTCATCGGGTGACTCGACCCATATGGGTTTTTCTTTTTATTTTTTTAATATTTAAAAACAATTTATGTCATAAATATATAATATTCATTTAAAATATATTAATAAGTAAGGTAAATTATAACTTTATAGGTCAATTTATAATACGTTGATTTATAAAATAAATTATATCAAATAATTTTTTAATTATTATTTTTATAAATTAATTTATAATATTTATTTTTAATATGTTAATATTTAATTAAATTATTTTAAAAAAAATAATAAAAAGTCCATGGACTAGCTCACCCAATACATCAAAAGATGACCGTGTCAATATTTTTAGACTCATTTAAAATGATGGGTCAATCCTGATCCAACCCATTTACTGTGAATCGGTTAATTTTTTTTTCACATCAGTAGTCAATAGTAATGAGTTTTTGGGGTCTATTTTACTGATGTAATGAGTATTTTGGTGTACGGGATTTACTGATGTACTGAGTTTTGGGGTCCATTGTACCCCTAGAATATATTGCTGATATGAAAAAAATGAAGTCCAGTTAGAACTGTTGGTCATATAGGATGCCACATCATCAAAAACCGTTCAGAAATTGACGGTGTTAGCTAAAAGCCCGACATTGAGAGAAATACAAAACATTAGGGGTACAATTGACAGCGAAAAAACGTTAAGGGCGAAAGTGACAGGACCCCCAAACGTTGAGGGCAGGAAAAGTACCTTTGCCATTAAGAAATGACTTGTTTTAAGTGATAGGTCAATGTTAATATGGCGTTATTTTGAGTGATGAGTTAACATTAATATTATATGTATGATATCATATTATTATTTTCGATTAGTAATTTGGACAATGTTAACTATTATGACAAATTCATTACAATTTAAAACTTTAAGAATAAAATTGATCGAACAAAAATTAGGGAGGAAATGAAAATAGGTGTAAAATAGAACATAAAAGATGATTTTGCTTAAAATCATTTATTTTATACAAATCCTGAAGAAATTCAATAGCAAGAGAGATGGACCTCTCATAAGGTGAAACATGCATCCATCAACTAGAAACAAGCTTCGAGTAAATCTTTCATATGGGGCAACAATGAACAACTACTTAGAAGTTAGAAACAAGAAATAGATTAGATTAGTATTGACAATAGCACATTTGTGAAGATCGTAGTCATAACATGATTTGGACTTATTAGTTATAATTCCAGTATAATCCATCATTCCTCACAAGAGTATTGCTTCACAATAATAATTTGAAAATAGTGGCCCAGTACACGAAGCTCCCACCAGGTGAGGTCTAAGGAGAGAGAGAGAGAGTGTGTTAAAAGGCTCTAATTCCAACGGCTAGTTTCCTTAGTGGCACGGTGTTGTTTTGATATTAGCTATTTCCCTTGAACGTGTGCGTTTTGTTGTTTTTGTTAAAGGCTTTTAGTGGAACGCAACGTTTAGAGTTAATTGTTAGCTCCTTTCTGTTATTAGCATCTTCAGTTGCGAATCTTTCCGTTTTTCTGTTTCTGCTTTTACCTTGAAACTCTATATAAATAACCTTTGATGAATGAGATGGATAGTGAGTATTTGTTTCAATTACATTTCTCCTCAAACTACTTAGAACTTTGACATGGTATCAGAGCCTTTTAACAGAGAGATATACACAGCCTTATTTCTATCCTTATAAAATGTTTGGCTAGATTAATGATTTAATATTTGAAATATGTATGATCAATTTTGTCATTTGTTTGGCTGAATTAACTTTTATCCCACATTAACAATGATAAATTTAGTCATTTGTTCTTTTTTTTTTTTTCAATTTGATCAATAGTTTTGCTTTGTTTCTAAACTTTTTTCCCAATTAAGTTTCTTACTATTTTTTCCAAGTTTGTGTAACTTTGACCTCGAACTTATTTTTTTGTTTTCAATTTGGCACCTTAACTTTAATTATGTTCCTTAACTTATTTTTTTTTCTAATTTAGTCCATTGAAAAAAAATAAGCACTTACTCCTTTGGACTTTGTTAGTATAATAAAAATAAATAAATAAATTTACTCACATTTACTAGGGGGAAAACTCACTTGGATGTTATATTTTAAAAACTTTTAAATTATATTTTAATAAAAACACCAAATAATATCTTAAGATTTTAAAAAAATATATATTAATGGATAAAAAATTAAAATAATTCATTTAGTATTTATTTCCTTTTGTTTTGTTCATATATGAAAAGCATAAAATGTTATAGCTAAAAATTTAAGATATAAATAACATTAACAAATATTTAAAACTAACTCTTCATATTTTAGATCATTAAAATGTAAAGATAACACCAACTTATCATATCAAACATAAATCTCATAAATATTATAGACAAAAAATTCCATTTTAGTTCTTAACATTTATTACTTTTCTCAATTTGGTCTCAAACGTTCGCTCAATCTCAATTTGATTTCTTATATTTGCATTGATACCGATTTGGTACCTAACTTAGTTTCAATTTATTCTCCATATTTACGATTGATACCAATTTAATTCACCCATTATCCACGTATTAAAATCATTTAATAAAATGCTGACATATTTTTATTTATTATACATGCTTATATATTTTTTTGATAAAAACGATAGATTAACTAACCAAACATTACAAGATAGTCCAACCTACAACAAAACTATTATTATAGAAATTACCAAAGAAAGAAGTAAAAGTACTAGGAGAATTCAAAAAGAGAACATTATAATTAGCAAAGGATTGATTGAGGTTGTTAATGTCATTGCCCACAACCCGAATCTTCTTCATTTTCTTGTAACCTTGAGTGATATTAGAAGCCAAACCCTTGTGAGAAACCACAACATTGCAATCACTTGTGGAATGAGAATTGTTGATGGCAATCTGGAGACCCCTTCTGAGAACCACAAACGTCGCACTCAGCATATCTTCAGAGGTTCTAAGATCGTAAGCCAACTTCACTAAAACTTCAGTTCTGCAGATAACTGAAAGAAAAACCTTCCTAATCTTATCACTACCTCTCTTGAACTTTCTGGTAACACACAAGACGGAAATTCCATTTCTGGGAATGGTATTAACCGTCTTCTAGGAATAAATTGTGGCCGTAATTGGGGACAAATTTTTAACATTAACCTGTAAAGAGAAGGCAGATTTGTAAGCAAACCAATTATTGTAGATCTTAGAAATTACCTGAGAAGGTTCTAATTTCCTCCATTCTATAACCCTGTAAAGTGAATAATATTAACGTCTCTGTCAACATTATTCATATGGTCAGAGAACCAATCAAACATGTTACTGAATTGGCATTAATGAGAGTGATAACCAAGGTGAGTGCCAAACCAAACTGCTCTAGCAAAAGGGCAGAGCAAAAAAAGATGCATAAGGGATTCTTGAGATTGACCACAAGCTAAGAAAATATCTTCTATATTCATATGATGTTTAACCATAATGGAACACGCCGGAAGGTTGTTGTTAAGAATTCTCCACATAAATATTATAATTCTGTTAAGCAATTTGAGGTTCCAAATGATCTTCCAAACTTCTTTGTTATGGATAGGAGAAGGAGTATTGACAGAATTCTTGATCCAATTGTAGCCCTATTTAGTAGTGTAATCACCATCATTTGAGACTTTCCAGAGAAGTTTATCTTTAACACCTGTAGTTGACAACGGAATGGAAGAAATGATACTGACCGTGCGAGGATCATAAACTGCACTAAGAGTTGCTATTTTCCAAGTTGCCGAGTTATGCTGTATGAAATCAGAAACAGAGGAAAGAGTTCCTTGATTTCGAAGCATCTGCCACCAAGCATGGTGGTTAGTTTTAATTCCTTTTCCATCACCTACTTGCCACTCAAGGTTAGGAATAATGACATGATTAGTCTTCATAATGGCTTTCCACCTCCAAGAAGAGTTGGACCTGGGGAGAAGGTTACCCCAATTACTCCTTTCCATATATTTTACAGAAAGGGTGCTGTCGATCAACATATTCTTCTGATCAATGAGCCTCTAAACGTGTTTTGCCATAAGAGCTTGATTAAAAGCATAAACATCACACAAGGCCAAACCACCTTGCTCTTTAGGTTTACAGAGATCCCTCCAATCTTGAAGATGCATTTTCGGTTGATCTCCATTGTTGCCCAAAAAAAAAATTTGACATAAGACTCTTAATTTTCCTGCAGTGATCCTTAGAGAAAAGCGTAGAAGAGAGGAGGTAGACCAAATAGGAGTTGATGACAGATTTGATTAAGGTCAATCTACCAGCCTGAGAAAGAAGCCTAGCCTTCCAATCCTTAAGCTTA
Organism: Senna tora; assembly: GCA_014851425.1. Lineage (NCBI taxonomy): Eukaryota > Viridiplantae > Streptophyta > Magnoliopsida > Fabales > Fabaceae > Senna > Senna tora. The sequence continues at coordinate 3,273,076 of CM026268.1, forward strand.
CTTTCAATTTTATTAATTGTCTGTTGGACGACTTGCCTCTTACTGCCTTTACAATCAATCCAAGTACCCAAATATTTCCCAAGGGAAGAATGAAATCTAAGGTTGAAAGAAGCAAAGATTTCCTGTTTTCTATAATGCTGAATGTTAGGACTAAAAACCATAAAGGACTTCTGCAAATTCATAGACTGACCTGCCAGGTTAGCATAATAGAGAAGCACTCTTCGGACAGATTGACAATTATGATCATTAGCTTCAAAGAAGAGGACAATATCATCCGCATACATCAAATGAGTTATTGGGACAGCATTCCTACCAATTTTAACGCATTTCCATAATTTTGCCTCCTCTTCCTTTTTGATCATACAAGAGAGAATATTATAACAGAGGATATAAATATAAGGGGATATTGGATCGCCTTGCCTGATGCCACAAGTTGGAGTGAAGCTTTATGTGAGACCACCATTAAACCAAAGTAGATAATTTACTGAGTGAAGGCATACCTTAAAGTAATTGATCCATTTCTCCGGAAACTTCATTCTTCTCAAAACAACTCCCACAAAATTCCAAGAAAGCTTATCATAAGCTTTTGTAATATGCAATTTTAAAGCACACCAGCCAGTTTTCCCACATCTCGTGGATTTAATCTTGTGCATAAGCTCAAACGCAAGCAGGATGTTGTCACTTATCAACATACTTATATATTAACTTGTGAAATTGGATCCGGTGCAATTAGCTTTTGTGCAATTACGGTGCAATTACTTCGAAACACACATTTTTACTTCATTTTTGAAGTACTAATAGGGACTCACACTAATAAGGACCTACCATGAATATATTAGGAACCAAATTTTTATCAATATTAACAAATATCATCGTCTTAAATGGATTAGGGACTAAATTGTTATTAATATTGATAAAGAGTCTCACAAGGCTATTTAGTGATGATATTGGCCAATATTGATAAAAATTTGGCTCCTAATCCATTCATGGTAGATCCTTACTAGTGTAGGTCCCTAAATTTACTTCACAAATTATGTAAAAAATGTGCATTTCGAAGTAATTGCACCGTAATTGCACGAAAGCTAATTGCACCGGATCCAATTTCTGTCATAATTTATTCCTATAGCATTAAAAGGTTTCTTTCACATTAATTATTTTAAAAAAATAATATTAATCAACTTTTCTTTTTAGTCTTAATTTTAAAAAACTGAATAGATGCAAATTTGTCACCTAAATATATATATAAACATGTATACTACTAAAAAATAAATTATCCATGTAAACATTATGTTAAATAATTTTAATACTTGGATAATGGAGAAATCAAATTGCTACCTAGGGGTGACAATGGGTACTTAAAAAATGGGTATCCGATGGTATCTGTCCTAAAAAATTATCCGATACCCGATGGGTATCGGATATCGGATAGGGTACAGATAGTAAAACATAGCTACCATTGGGTATTGGACGGATGTGGATATTGACGTTGGGTACCCTATATCTGTCCTAAATGAATGGACGAATAGGGTACCCGATATCCAAATAATATATATTACTAAATATAATATTAAATATTAAATATAATATATATTATTAAATAATATTTTGTGTTTTTATGTTATTATAATTGTTGTTTTTAATTTTTATTTATAATAATTACTTTAAAATGTTATTTTTATAACTTTTTTAATTGGGTGGATATCGGATATTGGATATCGGGTAGTTTACTTGATTATAGGGTATCCAATATTCATGATTTTTTCAGGTATTTCGGGTGTTTTGGATATCGGGTATTTTAGATACAGATATTGAAAATAACAATTTTTTTCGGATTCAGATAGGGTTCGGATATTGGATATATTGGGCGGATTCGGATGCGAATAGTGAAAAAATGAGCAAGTACCTGCCCATTGCCACCCCTATTACTACCAATCACAAACGTGCAAGATCAAATTAAAACAAAGCAAACGTTAAAAATCAAATTAGTATCAACCCCAAATATGAGGGGATTAAATTGAGAAAAATACTAAACGTTAGGGACTAAAATAAAATTTTATGAAATATTATATTTTACCAAACAATAAACAAAAAAAAAAAGTTTAGCTATAAGCCTATAACAAGCCCAAGCGACCAAACCAAAGATTGACGCGTCAAAAAAAAAAAAAAGAGTTCATTCATTCACCAGAGAGGTCGGGAGTAGATCCTTCTAGAAGGACGGCTAAGCATCCAGATTCCAGACATCTCTAGGGACCAATGGAGCACGTCTTTTCTTTCACTTCACAAAAACCAAAAACCAAAAAAGGACTAAATTTGCTAATTTAAAACTTGGAAAGGTCATAAAAGAAATTTAATTCCAAAAATCGAAATTTCCATTCTCGCCCTCATACTCTCGCCCTTATTAAGTCTCGCTCCTCTTCGCTCGCTCCAACTCCGTCTAATGTCGTAATAAAAGGCTTCGTTTCAGATTGTTCCAGAAGAACCCCTAAACCCCTTCCCTTCTCTTTCTCTCTACGCGGCTTCTCCTCTCTTCTGGATCGCTAAGTCAGGTACTCCCTTGTCCTTTTCTTCATCAGATTCATTTCTCTTGTGTTTCGTTCATGCCTCTCAAGGTTGTAGATCTGCGAGCTAGTGGTGTTAGATTCATACATTTTGTCTCTAATCCGTTGAGTTACTGTGCAATCAATCGCGTGGACTTGGTAGTATGGGTTTCTTAGAGGCTTTTTGGTTTTGGTGACTTGTTTTCTGCTTACTTCATTAGTAGTGCTTTAGTGATTGCATTGCATTGTTTGGTTAGTTCTTCGGTATTGTTTAGCTGTTACTGAATTTTGATGCGATGGATTTGATTTAGCACTGACTGCACAACTAACGGCGCTGGAGGGTTGGATGGATAATCCAATGCCTTCTTAGCAAAAAAAGGAGATTGATTTGTGCTTTGGTCGTTTATGCTACTAAGCGTTTGTGGTACGCGTAAATATGTTTCATGGTTATGCTATGTTATTTGTGCTCCTTTGTTTATTGTGATCTGTATTAGTTTTTATCAATACTAAATTGCAGTTGAATCTGCTTGTCCATGTTAAGTTTCTAACCATCCTTTATTCAGTCATATGTTTTGTGAGGAATTTGTATATTGTTTCCTTTTCTGGCATAGACCCTTTAATTTCTCTAAGGAGGTTTTAACTTGTCTTCATTGGTCTTTTTCTCTTATGCTCATTTAATTTGTCTTTCCGGAAGATTTCAAGTAAGAGATGTTAATGTTACGTGAATTTTTTCAGATATTCTACTTGGCTGAAAGACCAATTTCTAAGTAATTGGTTTTTCTTTTCCTGCAAACATGAGCGTTGTTGGTTTTGATTTTGGGAATGAGAGCTGCATTGTTGCTGTTGCTAGGCAGAGGGGTATTGATGTTGTACTCAACGATGAGTCCAAGCGTGAAACTCCTGCAGTTGTGTGCTTTGGTGACAAACAAAGGTTCATTGGGACAGCTGGGGCTTCATCTACTATGATGAACCCCAAGAATTCGATCTCACAGATAAAGCGATTAATTGGTAAACAATTTTCCGACCCAGAATTGCAACGGGATTTGAAGTCGTTGCCTTATACTGTAACTGAAGGGCCTGATGGGTTTCCATTAATACATGCAAGGTATTTGGGTGAGGCTAGAACATTTACACCTACTCAAGTCTTGGGAATGGTGTTGTCAGATCTCAAGGGAATAGCTGAAAAGAATCTGAATGCAGCCGTTGTTGATTGTTGCATTGGAATTCCAGTTTATTTTACTGATATTCAGAGAAGGGCAGTCTTAGATGCAGCAACAATAGCTGGTTTGCATCCTCTTCGTCTGATTCATGAAACGACAGCAACCGCCTTGGCCTATGGTATTTATAAGACAGATCTTCCTGAAAACGATCAACTGAACGTTGCCTTTGTTGACATTGGACATGCAAGCATGCAAGTGTGTATTGCTGGTTTTAAGAAGGGGCAGTTGAAAGTTTTGGCACATGCATTTGATAGATCTCTAGGTGGTAGAGACTTTGATGAGGTTTTGTTCCATTACTTTGCTGCTAAATTCAAGGAGGAATACAAGATTGATGTTTTCCAGAATGCCAGGGCTTCTCTCAGGCTCCGAGCTGCATGTGAGAAGCTGAAGAAGGTTCTCAGTGCAAATCCAGAGGCACCTCTGAACATTGAATGCTTAATGGATGAGAAAGATGTCAGGGGATTCATTAAGCGTGAGGACTTTGAGCAACTAAGTGTCCCAATTTTGGAACGTGTGAAGGGACCTTTGGAGAAGGCATTAGCAGAAGCAGGCCTTACAGTTGAGAATGTCCACATGGTTGAGGTGGTAGGTTCGGGTTCTCGTGTACCAGCTATAAACAAAATATTGACCGAGTTCTTTAGAAAGGAGCCCAGACGCACAATGAATGCAAGTGAGTGTGTAGCGAAAGGTTGTGCCTTGCAATGTGCAATTCTTAGTCCGACATTTAAAGTTCGAGAGTTTCAGGTAAAGTTTCTTTCACTGTATTGATCTCTGTCTCAGCCAGGGTAGCCCTCATATTTTTCCACTGGTTTTTTTTTTTTTGGTATAGATTATCTGCCCCAGTGTTAAGCTGTTTAGGGATTAAGGGTCTATGAATTTCGTCCCTTTTGTTGCGATGAATTTTCAGTATAATATATTTTGGACAGTTCATATTTTTGATTTTTTAATGCAATAATGCTGATACTTTTTTCCATATGTAAAGGTCAACGAAAGCTTTCCCTTCTCAATTTCACTGTCATGGAAAGGTTCAGGTCCAGATGCACAAGAAAGTGGACCTGATAGTCAGCTTAGTACTGTTGTTTTCCCCAAAGGAAATGCCATACCAAGTGTCAAGGCCCTGACATTCTATAGGTCAGGAACATTTTCTGTTGATGTACAGTATGCTGATGTTACTGAGCTGCATGCACCTGCCAAGATCAGCACATATACTGTAAGGCAATTTTTCAAGTCACTGTTATCGTTATTTTTAATGATAGAGAAGTTTATTATTATTTTTATTTATTGTTGTCTTTGTAGTCATCTGATTGTAAATTTATGCAGATTGGTCCTTTCCAAACCACCAAAGGTGAAAAGGCAAAAGTTAAAGTGAAAGCTCGTCTGAATCTGCATGGAATTGTATTCATTGAATCAGCAACTGTAAGTCTTTTTAATTCCAATTGGACGGCAGTTGTAATTATTATTTTTTCTCACATGCTGTGAATCGCATACTAAAGTCAAGGTGAAGGTGTATACCTGTTGGTTAATATTTTGCTAATTCTGTTTAGCTTCTGGAGGAGGAAATTGTTGAGGTTCCAGTATCCAAAGAACCAGCAGGAGAAAATGCTAAGATGGACACTGATGAGGCTCCTTCTGATGCTGCTGCACCGCCCCCGACTTCTAATGACACTGATGTCAATATGCAAGAAGCTAAGGCAACTGCTGATACCTCTGGGGTTGAAAATGGTGCCCCTGAGGCAGTAGACAAGCCTGAGCAGATGGATACTGATACCAAGGTTGGTACATGTGACTGAAATTTCTTAGAATATCTGTATAAATGGCAAGTTTTAAATTATTTAGTCTTGGGGGCTTGCCTTGAACCTTCTGACATAGGAGTTATCAACTTGTCTATTTTTCATCCCCTTTGATATCATGTGACTTTCTGACTTCAGAGTTTGTGAAATTGGAAGAAGTACCTGTTTCGTTAAATGTGGGTGTTTAAATCAGGGAGATTCTAGATAAATTGGGGAGTGGGGGTGGGATTTGATTAGGTCTTAGAGGTGTTGTAACTTTTTTTTTTTGATAGAAAAAGAAATATTATTGATGAAGAAAATAGAATACACAAAAGGAGGACAAGAGGTCCTCAAAGAGGAAAACTAAGCCAACAAAATAAAACACCAAGGAGTAAACAAAAACATTAGTTCATAAGAGCCCTCCGGTCCCGTTGGAGATCTATAAAGGAAACCCCTCTAAACATTCCATGGGCCGAGACCCACAAAGAAGCCAAAAAGGTTACTCTATCCCACAGAAGATGAGGTGGGAGGAATCTGTTATTGTAGAGGTGTTGTAACTTTAGGCTAATGGTATTTGACAGTCCAAATTATTTGATAACTTAAGTTTTTGGCTGTTATTTTTGTGCTTCACAGTGATTAAGAGAAAGCTGCGGGAGTTTTGCAATGGATTTTCCTTATCTATTGTGTGCTATAGAGTGTAGACATTGATATGGATACTTGACACGACAACGACACGGACATGTCAAATTTCAAAAAATATGACACATGACTTGACCCGACGCAAAACACACACAGAGAGATATTTTAAGCTTTATTTTAGTGATATTCTTGTAGAAAAGAAAAACAACCAATGGTATTCTATACATTAGTAGCTTCCACTATTTTCTAATTTAAATGTACTAAATCTAATAGTTTGCATTATTATTTTATAATATTCGTGTTCTGCAAATTTAATTAGAAAAGAACTCCAATAATCTCATTAAATTGAATTCTCTAATTTTACATTCACTTTTTTGGTCATCCTATGTTTGGCTCAAATATGAGCCGTGTTTGGTGGTGCATGCCCAAGCTGAATTTGAGGCATGTCTGAGCCGAAAAAACTACTTTTTTTTAATAAAAAATTGATACATAAACGATATGTGCATGTGCCGAATGTATATCATGTCATATGTCAAACACGTTTCGTTTGTGCTTTATAAATTGTGTCATTGCATTGAATTTTGGTGCCTACTAGTTGAATCAATAAGTGCCTGCGTATGTATTTGAAGTCTTACTCTAGCAATAATCTTGTTACCCTGCACCCGTATGTATATTATTCGCTCTGCTATTGTATTTTGTGCTTCCATGTAAACCTGGTCTTGTCTAGCATGGTTATATGATACTCTTTTAACATTTGTAGGTCGATGCCCCTAAGAAGAAGGTGAAGAAGGCAAATATACCTTTATCAGAGCTGGTTTATGGAGCAATGGCACCTGCAGATGTCCAGAAAGCAGTAGAGAAGGAGTTTGAAATGGCTTTACAAGATAGAGTGATTGAGGAAACAAAAGAAAAGAAAAATGCAGTTGAGTCATATGTTTATGACATGAGAAACAAGGTAAAAACGCTTGCTTTTTTAAATTTTTATCCTTGTGTCCATTATTAGAGCCTTGCATCTTATGGTTTCTGAAACTAATTTTGTTATTATCACTTCAGCTTATTGACAAATACCAAGAATTCGTTACTGATTCTGAAAGAGAGGAGCTTAGTGCTAAACTTCAGGAGGTGGAAGACTGGTTATATGAAGATGGTGAAGATGAAACTAAAGGCGTCTATATTGCCAAACTTGAGGAACTCAAGAAGGTAAATTTCATAGATCATAAAATATCCTTGCCCTACCTTTTTTGCACAAATATAAACAGATAGAAGTCCTTTTTTCCTTTTTTTTAATGGAGACTTGTACGATTGCAGCAAGGTGATCCAATTGAAGAGCGTTACAAGGAATACATGGAGAGGGGTGCAGTTATTGATCAGTTCATATATTGCATAAATAGTTACAGAGAAGCTGCTATGTCAAATGATCCCAAATTTGATCACATTGACATATCGGATAAGCAGAAGGTAAGTTTTATCATTTTATCCTTCACTCCGTCTTTCATTGTGATTGAATCTCAAATAAATTTTCTATTTATTTGTTTGTAGGTATTAAATCAATGTGTAGAAGCTGAGGCCTGGCTCAGGGAGAAGAAACAGCAGCAGGACTCACTTCCAAAATATGGAACTCCTGTACTCTTGTCAGCTGACATTAGAAAGAAAGCTGAGGCAGTTGATAGGTATGTGCCATTTCTGTTTGCTTTTAGGTGGTATTTAGATTATCTGAGCCAGGTGAAGTATTTCTCTGCCATACTATATTGTAATTGTACTTCTACCTTTTGCTATTTGAGCGACCCTTTCTTGTGGTAGAAAACTTGACATATTCTTTTAAACTAGTTGAGTTTGAGAGAACAGCCCAATTGCCGCTTGTGTATTTCTTGAGAAGCATCTTGGACATCCCACTTTATCTTTTTTCCCTGTGTTCTCCTGGCTGTTTGGTAGCAGTTTTTAAACTGTTCTTTATTTTTAAAAACAGGAAAACAAGAAAAATCTGTTTGATTTGTTGTTTTCGACTGAGAACAGAAGAAATAAAATATGTGTTTTGGGAATACATATAACAAGTCTTTTAACGTATATAAATACATAAAAACAATACTAACTTGAATAAAAAAAAACCGAACATGTTACGAATTCTAATTTTCTCAAGTGTGTTCTCCATGTAGGTTCTGTAAGCCTATCATGACAAAACCAAGGCCAGCCAAGCCAGCTACTCCCGAAACACCATCAACTCCGCCTCCTCAGGGCGGCGAGCAGCAACAGCAGCCACCTCAGGAGGATGCTAACACCAATGCTAACGAAAACGCCGGGGATAATGCTAGTCAGGTACCACCACCATCTACTGAACCAATGGAGACTGACAAGCCAGAGAACACAAGCTCTGCATAATGTTTTGTTGATGGTTTTACTTTCAAGTTTAAGGAGAAGATAAAAAGTTTCTTACATTTGTATAAGAGTATGAAGATGAATTGGACCTAGGAAACAGTGAGTGGCATCTGGGATGTTTTGTGCGGAGCCCTCTCTGTGGGGATGGTTTGGCATGTTTTATCAATACTAAGGTCTTTGGAATCCGGAATTTTAATTTTATTTTATTTTTTACACAAGGGTTTTGAAGAGAAAAACGATTATGCTTGTGGTTTATCTTCCCAATCCCTTTGGGAAAGGGGCTATTTTTACGTCCTTTAGGTAGTTGGGTTATTTTTGTACGTTCTCTAGAAGTTGAATTATAATTATACTGTCTTTTTCCCTCTACTAAATACTGAATTTTTATAAACTGTCAGCTTTCAATTTAATACTTCATATTCTTTCTTGCGTGGGTAAACAATATTCAATATGTTCGGTTCTGTCTTTGATTATCTCTGTTCGGTTCTGTCTTTGATAATCTCTGTTGGTTCTTTTTAAATCCGACAAGTTTATACTTCATAGCTTCTTGTCCATTTTAATGAATGATTTTTAGTCTTGGTCCGGCAAGTTTATAGTGGGTTTTTGATCTGGTGACTGTACCAATATGGGTTTTTCTTTTTATTTTTTTTAATATTTAAAAACAATTTATGTCAAATATTTATTCAAAATGTATTAATAAGTAAGAATTAAGATAAATTATAATTTTATAGGTGAATTTGTAATATTAATTTATAATATGTTGATTTATATTTTAAATTACAATAAATAATTTTTTAATTATTATTTTTATAAATTAATTTGTAATATTTATTTTTAATATGCTTATATTTAATTAAATAAATTAAATTATTTTTTTTAAAAAAAAAATGTCCATGGACTAGCTAACACAATACATCAAAAGTTGACACCTGTCAATATTTTAGACTCATCTAAAATGATGGGTGAATCTTGATCCAATCATTCACTTGTGATTCGGTTCATTTTTGACATTATTACTTGCACATCATTTTGATAGTTTAAACTTTAAAGTCGTAAATCATAATTAGTAAGGAAAAAGGTTTGGGGAGGAAATTAAAAAATATTTGGACACCAAAAATAATTTTCCAAAAGCTAAATACAATTTACTCACTAAAATTCTTTGGCTCGTGAAGAGTTCAAATGTTACGAGACTACTGCCATGGTTGGGAGTTTTATGGAAGACGGAAGGGAGGGGTCATTAATGAAAACGGGTGGAGAGGTGAGGAGTGAAATAGAATGATATGGTAGAAATGAATAGAATGAGCCACATCCTTCCATTCCAGACCTCTCAAATTGGGGGTCTAAAAATTGAAATTTTTAAAAGGTCAAGGAGGGTTTAAGAGACCCTCCCTTCCATCCCTCTCCATACTAAAAATATTGTCCAAACATATTTTTAATATTTTTTGACTCTCCTTTCCCTCCCCTTCCGGCCTTCCATCTTGAATATTTCATCCAAATGGAACTTTTAGAGTGACAATGAGAGTTTGAGAAACCCCTCCCTTCCATCTTCTTTCATACATAAAAAAAATTGTGATCTATCTTATATGACAAAAGAATATAAAAGCATATGATGGGATTAAGGAGCAGAAATCTACTAACAAGCTTTCCACTTTGAGAAATGAACTAAAGCATTTCCCTTCATTTGTGGTGACATTTGATTTTAACAAAATTTGATCCCCTTTCACTGCAACACAATGATGAGGAATTTGGCTGCAAAGCTTGTTATTGTTGAATCATCTGTATTTATGATAAAAACAAGGGAAATTAAAGGCCTATTTTATATTTTCAAACTTTTTATCAATTTTGTACTTAATTTTTTTTTTTCGATCAATTTTGTCTCGAAAGTTAAATTGCAGTTGATTTTGTTTTAATTCTTAATGTCATTTAAATTATTAATGGCAAATTATAGTAATATCATATATGAGATATTAGTGACTCGTCATTTCTGATAATATTCAAGACTAAAGACACACTAAAATGACATTGTTTCTTTTTCTTTCTAATATTAATAAGAGTTGTTTTAAGTGATAGGTCAATATTAATATGGCGTTATTTTGAATGATGGGTTAACATTAATACTATATGCGTGATATCATATTTATTTTTTATTAGTAATTTGGACGATGTTAAATGTTATGACAAATTCATTACAATTTAAAACTTTAAAAATAAAATTGATAAAAACAAATTAGGGAGGAAATGAAAATAGGTGTAAAATAGAACATAAAAGATGATTTTGATTAAAATCATTTATTTTACACAAATCCTGAAAAAATTCAACAAGAGAGATGGAGCTCTCATAAGGTGAAACATGCATCCAAATAGATTAGATTAGTATTGAGTATTGACAATAGCACATTTGTGAAGATTGTAGTCATAACATGATTTGGACTGATTAGTTCTAATTTCAGTATAATTCATCATTCCTCACAAGAGTATTGCTTCACAATAATAATTTGAAAATGGTGACCCAGTACACAAAGTTCCCACCAGGTGAGGTCTAAGAGAGAGAGATGTAAGCAGCCTTACTCCTGCGAAAATGTTGTTTCTAGGATTAACTGAACTACAATAATAATTTGAATAGGAAACAAAAATTGCTTCAAATATTGTACAATAGATAACTGACTACATTTTATGTAACATAACAATAGGATCCACAAGGCAGAAAACATTACAGACCATTCTCAATAGAGTCATCATTCTCTTCCTCATCTCTCTGATGTAGCTTTGCAATCTCACTCTGTACTCTCTCTAAAATCTGCCTCTTCTGTGTTTCCAATTCCTTCTGGAAATCCATCCTCATCTTTTCCAGTTCCGCCATTTGCTGCCTTTTACTATATTGTATCTTCTCATATATCTCTCCAAACTTCTGAATAGAATCAGCAAGCAATCTGAAGGAAGAGGTTTCATCACTGTCTCCTCTATTTCTTCTTTTCTTTGGATGAAGTCCATCTAAATCTTCTTCTTCTTCACCAGTAGACTCTGAATTTCCTGGACTATCCCTCATTTCATCTAACCCATTAGCATGGTTCAAATAGGCTTTAGGATTCATGAAAACATACTCTCCTGAGTCCAAACCACAAGAGAGACCTGCTTGCTGTGGAGGGGAAGACAATAGTTTATCCATCCTTTTAAAATAGACCCATTTGCTTGATCCACCACCAATTTCTGCTAATTTAGTCTTCTCCTTTTTGTACTTTTTCTTTAATGTGTCCAGACGATTCCTACATTGAGTATCTGTCCTTTCAATTTTTGAAATTTCTGATACATTTTCTGCAACTTCTTGCCATTGCTCGGATCTAAGACTCTTCCTTCCTTGTTGAAGAAACCGATCACCCCACGCATCAAGAAGAACAAGTGTCTCATGTTCAGTCCAGTCAGTAAGGGAATTTCTGCCACCAAAAGATGGTTTTGTTGGGGCTGAGTGAGCTGCAGCCGATGGTGCCGGTACACAAGGGGCGAATTCATAAGTCGAAATCAAGCTTTTCAGCTTTCTCTTTTTTGGGTGCCATTCTAAATCATCTTCAACACTCTTGTTGTAGCTTTTCTTCTTCTCATCATCATCTTTGTTGTTGTTATTGTTATCTTCATCATTTTCATCCTCATCTCCACCCTCTTCATCTTCCTCGGTATCATCATCACCATAATCTTTTTGTGAATGAATAGTATTACTTAGATCATCATCATCTTCATCCTCCTCTCCTAACTGTTCCACACCTTCTTCATCCTCATCCTCATTATTATGCTCAACATACTCATTTGTGACTGGTTGAGAATATGGAGAACTCCTAACTGGATGTTTCTGATGATTCAGATAACCATAACCTTGGTGGTGATCAACATCATACATATTAGGGGGATACCTTGCATCATCCTTGGTATCATCCATTTAGAAACAAATATCAATTGCAAGCAAATAAAGCTACAAAACTAAAGAAAGAACAAAAAAAAAAGGGAGTGATTCTTAGCTTCTAACAAAATTGTCCATTTTCACTAGCTTGGCTGAAAATATCAAGATTCATAACCCCAATTATTGATTTCATCAGAAACTGAATTTCCTCAATAAATTACCAAGTTTTTCTTTCTCTCTCAGAAGAAACTGACATGTGCTTCAGCTCTAACTCGAATTACCATTTATTTTTCACCACTACATCAGATAAACATCTATTTAACTAACAAACCAAATCTATAATTCAATACTCCAATCAAAACCCTTAATTCACAACCTCAAATCGAATTCCGGGAGAATGAAAGGGAACGTATTACCAGAAAGAGAAGGACGCAGTTTTTCAGAAAATGATAAGTTGAAACTACAAGAATTACCCCAAGGATGAGCACGGAGAGGATAAAAAGTCGGCGAATTTCTAAAAGGCTGAAATGAAATTGAAGAAGAAGAGGACGGTATGAATTGGGAAAGCAGAGAATAGGAATTTGCAGAGTAGAGCCGTAGAGATAGAAGATGGTTACTGCTAATGTACGCCGGGGGCGTTAACAGTTATTCTATTTTATTTTTAGAGGTAAAATAGTCCTCGAATTGTTGATTAAACTACTATTTAGTCCCTGAATTTATCAAAAATACTATTTAGTCTCCAAAATTTATAATTATGTCAACTATTTAGTTCCCGAATTTGACAAAAATACTATTTAGTCCCTGAATTTGTAACTATGTCAACTATTTAGTCCTCAAACTTGGCAAAAATACTATTTAATCCCTGAATTTGCAACTCTGTCAACTATTTAGTCTCCTGACTGTTACCCGTTAGAGTTGACAGAGTCGCAAATTCGGGGATTAAATAGTATTTTTGCAAAATTTGGGGACTAAATAGTCGATATAGCTACAAATTCGGAGACTAAATAGTATTTTTGTCAAATTCGGGGACTAAATAGTTGACGTAGTTACAATTTTCGGGGACTAAATAGTATTTTTGATAAATTCGAGGACTAAATAGTAGTTTGACAAACAATTCAGGGACTAAATAGTATTTTGCCTCTTATTTTTATTGGAAAGAATTATCAATTTGGTGCTGAAAAATACAAATTGTTCTAATTTAGATTTAGGGTCTGTTTAGTTACTTGGGCGAAGGATGTAATGTTAGATTATGTAATTCAACATTACATCCAATATTTTTTTATCAAACATACTTACTTTTTGTAATGTAATAAAATTATGTTTTTGTCCTTACTTTTTGTAATGTAATAAAATTATGTTTTTGCCCTTACTTTTTTTACTTACTTTTATTCCATTCCCATTTTTAATGTAGGGATAAAATGATCATTTTATCCACTTTTATTCCATTCACAACATCACATTGACATGACATATCCATTATCATTCTCATTCCTATTCCTATTTTCATTACCATTCTCATTCCCTCACTCATTCCACCTACCAAACACACCCTTAGTTCTTGAGAAATGAACAAGTCTAATTTAATTATTGAAAGATGCTTTTTTATCTAGTTAGGTCCCTTTTTTTATGTTAGTGTAAGAGTAGCTTTTCTTAAGGATTAAAAGATCAAATTGAGACTTTTAGAGACTAAATTAAATATTTTTATCTTTTAGAAATTAAATTAAACGATTTCTAAGGATAAATTAGTAATTATCTCTTCTTCTTTTTTTAATTTTTTGTTCATTAGTTAGAGTTGAACCTCGGATGAATACTAGCATACTAGCAATTGGAAGGAAGAGTTTAGGTATATTTAATATTATTGGGAATTGATTAAAATTATTATTTTATTTCTTATGTTAAAATATTAAAAAAAAATTATGATTGTGTCAAATTCAAAGATATAATAGACATTTCACACCTCAATTTTTTTTAATATTTTAACACACACCCTGAGACAAAAATGTTATCGACCCTCTTGCCGGTGGAGCCATCGTTTCAAGAGATGGGCCCACCTTTTTCTTCTTGCAAAAAGCCTACCAAAGGCACCCTTAGAACTTAGGCCATATTTGGTTGATAGAAAAAAACAATGAAAAAATTAAGGGAATAGTTTTCCTTCGTACATTCTTCCTACCAAACAAATTTTATTTTTTGTATTGTGATAAAATTATGTTTTCGTATTTGTTTTTTTATTCACTTTTAATGTAAGGGTAAAATGATCCACTTTTATTTTATTTACATCACATTGATATGACATCTCTATTCCCTTCAGCATTTTCATTCCCTCACTCATTCCACCTACGAAACATATCTTAAAGTCCCTCTGAAATTTGAATCACCAATACCAATAGGAAATTTTTTGGGTACTGCAAATTTTTTTACAATAATTTTTTTCATATAAACTAATTTTTTTATGCTAGGGCCCGAAACAACCTTATCCTTATTGCCATGGGACTGCGAGGGCAGCACAACAGCAATTTTAGAAAAACTTTCGGACTTGATCAAATATTTGAAGCTACAATTCCATCCTGAGTATGTTTGATAGAAATACTCTCAGAAACAAAAGAAATGAATGTAAAAAATACTGTAGAGGAAAAAATATTGTAAAAAAAATTAAAAAAAAATGATGAGAAGCATGTTTGGTATGTAAAAAATATAATATAAATTTTTAAAAAAAAATACATAAAAAATACTGTTTAAAATCCATATCAAACGTAGCCCTAAGATGTTCTTATTATTGGTCTTACAAATTAGATATTAATCTTCCTTTTTATATTAAATATTACATTACTTATTCAAGAAAATGCCACAAAGTACCACTCTCTCCTTTCACAGACCTCGTCTCGTATAGAGAATACGGTGAAAATGAGAATGAAATTGCTTAGATTATGTTTGATAATAAAAAATGGAAATGAAATAGAATAAAAGTGGATAAAATGACTGTTTTATCCTTCTATTAAAATATTTAAAAAAAAGTAAGGGAAAAATTGTACTTAGTCAAAAATAACAAAAAGTAAAGTATGTTTTGTACAAAGAATTTACAATAAAATGTTGAATTACCTCCAACATTCCTTTGCAAATTCACAATACCAAACAAGGCCTTAACATCATATATATATATATATATATATATATATATATATATATATATATATATAAATTTTAGAAATTTATACTCTATAATGTTTGATATGATATTATACAAGCTTCTCTTATAATTTGTTCTTAGTATTGCACATAATATATGTTGATTTTAAAATAATAAAATTACTTAACTATCTTTTTTTTTGGGTAAGAGAACTATCTTTATTCTTATGCTAAGATTCTATGTTAAAATTTGATTATATTTATTGTTATATTAAAACAGAATTACAGTTTTATTTATTGTACACATAAATTTATCTTTATTGATAGAAATAAATTGAAACAAAGGTAAGTTTGTAATTTTTAGAATCAAATAGATGGTAAGTTTAATTTTAATAATTCTTTTAAAAAATTAGTGTAATTTTCTCAGAATTTACTCGGCCTATACTATCTGAAAGGTGACAGAATTTGACCCAATGACATTGAATTAATTCCAGACCCAAAAAATAAGACAAACATTTAGGGCCGATTCCGTAGGATATTTGGAAATGGAAAGGCTACACTCACTTTTTTTTTTCTTTAGAAAAAAAAAAAAATATATATATATATATATATAATGTCTATTATACCTTTTGATTTGACACAATCATAATTTTTTTTCTTTTTATTATTTTAATATAAGGGGTAAAGTGATCATTTTAATAGATTTGCATTCCATTTTCATTCTTAAACTTTACTAACAAACACAGTAAATACATTCTTTAGACTATTTTTAGATGAAAGATTTAGGGTGAAAGGGAAGGGAATAATAAAAAATGGTTGAATAAATATTTTTTTTTGTAGGATATAATGGAATAGAAGTGGAAGGTCTCCTTAATTCTTCTTATTCATTCAAAAGCGGTTTTTGTCCATTTTTAGCACTTTTCAAATTTTTATTATTATTGTTATCGCTTGTTATTTTTTAATCTATGTCAAATGTACTGTTCACGTTCTAATTCGCCGTTAGCAATAACAAGTTGGGAGTCAACGCAATCTGCTCCAATTCGCCTTTTTGAAAACTAATCCTACGTGGCGTGCTGACGTGTCCAATTCGCCCTTACTAACGGCGAATTGGACTCTGTAAAAAATTTTTAACCTATTTTTTTGTTAGATTGGGATCCCAATTGATCACTAAAAAAGCAAGACGTGTTGACAAGTCTTTAGAAAAGAAATGAGGAGTAATCAGTGCTCCATACAATATAATTTACAGTCAACTTTTAAAAAAATTAACATATTTAGGTAAGTTTAATACTTCATACTATATAATTTACATGCACAGTGAAAGGTGAATATGTTCAAAAATGTTGGTTTGATTTAGAGGGGAGGTAGGGACCGTATACTGAAAAAGCAATATCAATTCGCCATTCTCAAGGGGAATTGGTGTTGCTTTTTTTAATGATCAATTGGGATATCTCGATTTGACAAAAAATAGGTTAAAAATTTTCACATAGTCCCATTCGCAGTTAGTAAGGGCGAATTGGACACGTCAGCACGCCAGGTAGGATCAATTTTTTAAAAAAACCCAACTTGCTAGTGCTAATGGCGAATTGGGAGCAATTGGCGTTGACTTCCAATCCGCCGTTAGGGACGGTGAATCGGAATAAAAAAAATTTTCAACTTGCCGTCCTTAACAACAAATTGGGACGTCAACAGTATGTTTGACATAGATTAAAAATAAGATTTGAAAAATGATAATAATAATAATAATAATAATAATAGTAATAAATTAAAAAGTGCTGGACAAAAACTATTCAAAAGCCTTATTTTATTAATAAAATATTATAATTTGTTATTTTTTTGTTGGCGATTACAGAAATTCATTTTTACAATTCGTATTTTATAAACATTATAAATCTATTCTAAACACTTTATAAAAAGAGATAAGTTGTAAGGATATAATTGAAAATAAATAAATAATTATTCTATTCCATCCATTTTACTATTAACTTTCATACACTATTCTATTCATTTCATTCCATTTTTTCACTTTCTTCGTTAAAGTTCTCAAATAACTTATCTATCTATTTTGTACTACTCATCTCCACTTCTTTCTATTAATGATCACCTCCTATACCAAAGGCGGGAGTATAACATTTCAAAGTTCGTAATCCTAAGTTTATTTTTTAATTTATGTACCAAAAATGCCCCCTAATTATTTTTGAATTTTTTTATAACAATTATTTTTGAAATTAGAGATAAATACAAATGTATATTTATATATTATAGTTTGTATTTAACCATTTTTATAAAGAAACTAATGGACTCAATCAATTGAAATAAAAGAAATCAAATACATTATTATTATTATTATTATTATTATTGGATAAGAAAAGAAGGAGATTACAAACTAACCCTCAACCCCACAAAGGGTAGCATACAAGTCGTCATGAAACGCTACTATACAGAAGACAGGGGGGGCCTATCATATACAAAATCCCCAAAGGGAAAAATCAAATACATTATTGAAAAAAATTCTACGCATAGATTTTGTGATATCTAAATTAAATATGTAAGAGATAATACTATATAAAATATTTCGACATATTATAATTTGAATAATTTATATACTAAAATATAATTTATACTCATAATCATTATATTATTAAGTAAAATATATTTTTAAAAAAATTAATACTCGTACATTGTATGGATCATAATTTAGTATATCTTATATTTTTATTATTAGGTTATCCAATAAAAATATACTATATAAAATTTTTTAAAATATTTAATGATAGAATGATGAATGATAAATTATATTAGTCATGTAACTAGCCTGTTACGCAAAGTCATATAAAAATATCACAAATTAAATTTAAATATAGAATAAAGAAATATCTTATATTTAAACATTTCGAGGACTAATATTTTTTATAAATTCAATAATTAAATAATAATTTGACCAATAATTCAAAAATTAAATAATATTTTACCTCTTTAAATATAGAATAAAGAAATATCTAACCTTGGCCATTAGAGTTATTGTTTTAGTAATATATAGTCTTGAGAAACAGTGAGCATCAAGCATGCAATGTGGAAGGCACATGGGGAAGGACCCACAGGAGGATTAGCTCAAATATCATCCGTTGGATGTACTGACAATAGTCAGAGAATCTGCATCTAGCGCCGTTGGATTGCACGAGGATGCAGACCATGCTAGGAGGCACGTGTGGTTGCTTTGCGGTGGGAAGTACACCATGCTAGGAGGTGGTAAAAATGGACCGATGAGGAGGAAACGGATGTAAAGAATTATAAAATTAAAAAAATATATTATAAAAAAAATTGAAGATAGAGATAGAGAGAAAAATAGGAGAGAGAAAAAATATAATGAGAAGTGTGTTTGGTATGTAAAAAACATAATGTAAGAATACATGAAAAGTGCGGTTTGATATTGTTACCAAACCTACCGTTAAGAGCCTGTTTGGTTGATAAATTTATTTGAGAAAGTGAGAATGAAAAATGGAAATAGGAGAAAAAATGAAAAATAAAATAAAATAAGAATGAGTAAATGTTCAAGTTGGTCCCTGAAAGATTATGATTGTTCCAATTTAGTCCCTGAAAGATACAAATGTCTAATGTAATCCTTAAAAGATAGTTTTTGTCCCAATTTAGCCCCTTTTTTTTATTTTTCCATTAGTTAACTAACAGCCGGTGACACGTGGACTGCTGACATGGTATTTTTTAACCACCTAATTTCCACATCATTCTTACAACTCAAATTAAAAAAAAAAAAGATCAGATGCTAGGGCACCGTTCTTATTCTCTCCATTCCTATTTCCACGTTGCCGTTTCACATCATCAACGACGATTCTCTTCTCTCTTTTTTTTGGTGATCGACACTTCTCTTCTATGCTCTCCTCCAAATCGTCTTCTTCTCTGCACCGGATTCCAATCCAAAAGATCCTACTTGTTCGGTCACTTCAGCATGTACATAAAGATGGTTCCTGGGATTCAGGTTCAGCTGGCACTGTCACTGCTTTCTATGTAAGAAACTAACAAAAAGTTTTGATTTTTATGTTCTTCCCACTAATCCAATCTTACAATATGTGAATGTGAATGTGCAGTCATCCTCTCAAAATTCGGAGCACGACGAAATAGATTTCAAGTTCTTGGGGAATAGAAGAAGTCAATCTTACATTTTGCAAACCAATGTGTTCACATGAGGCAAGGGTGATAGAGAACAGAGGATCTACCTCTGGTTCGACCCTTCCAAGGAATACCACATATATTCTATTCTATGGAACCCAGATCAGATTGTGTGAGTACTCATCATCATCATCTTCTTTTTGAAACAAGAAATGAAATTTGAATGATTTGGTAAATGGTACTTTAATTCTACAGGTTCTCTTCTCAGAGCAGAGAAGAACACAATTTGGTGGAGAGCAGAGAAGAGAAGCGTCTTTGATAATGTGAAATATCAATGTGGAAATAGAAATGGAGAGAATAGGAATGGTGCTCTGATCTTTTTTTTTTTTTTAAATTTGAGTTGTAAAAATGACGTGGAAATTAGGTGGAAATAATGTGTTAAATAATATCATGTGAGCAGTCCACATGTCACCGGCCGTTAGTTAACTGACGGAAAAATTTAAAAAAAAAGGCTAAATTGGGACAAAAACCATCTTTCAAGGACTACATTAGACATTTGTATCTTTCAAGGACTAAATTAAAACAATCTTAATCTTTCAGGGACTAACTTGAACATTTACTCAATAAGAATTAGATAAAATAATAATTATATCATTCATTTAAAATTTATTAATATTTAAAAAAAGTATAAAATTGACTTTTATCACTTTCATTGTCTCTCCCATATCATTCCCAGATCTTATTCCATATTTCCATGTAACAATCAAGCCTAAAATATAAAAAAAGTGAGAGTATATTTGAAAAACAAAGCACAAGAATAATAAAAAGTTATTATTATTATTAGACTAAATCATTTTGTTTCTTAAAAATATAATTTAACTCAATTTAATCTACAAAATATAAAATTATCAAATTTAAGTTTTAAAATATAAAATTTTTCTCAATGTAGTCTTTAAAAATTGATATTAATATAATTTATAAAATATTTTTAAGAATTGAATTAATATAAATTATATATTTTAAAGACTAAATTTAATATTTTATTTTTTAAATATTAAATGAAACAAATTATATTTTTTAAAAGTTAAATTTAATATCCTATGGTCACGTTCTTTCCTATGTTTAGTAATAAAAGTTTGGTAATAGAAATGGAAAGGGAATGTATTAAAATGACCATTTTATCCCTTATATTAAAATAATAAAAAGAAAAGAAGGTTATAATTGTGTCAAATCAGGTCAAATCAGAGGGATATAATAGATATTATATATATATATATATTTTAAAGTTGATGGAAATTAAAAAGTGAAAAAATAAGTGGGACCCGATGGACCCCATCATTTTCATTTCTATTTTTATGAGAGATTCTTGCAAAAGAACATGCCTTATGTCCCTATCCAAGAAAAAAGTTAAATTTAATACTTTAGTTTTTTTAAAGATTAAAATAAGAAATTATATTTTTAGAGATCAATAATAATTTAATAATAATTATTCATTATTAATTTATTCTAATAATATTCAGGTCGGAGTTGGAGGAATCATCACGCTTCCACTTTAGCAAGCGACGTGGGACCCGCAAAATCATGAACTAACTTTAGGTGAATGGTGCTCTTTTTTTTATTTTGTTTTTTTTTAATAAAAGTTTAATAATAATTATTTGGATTAGGTTAATTTTTTTAATAAAAAATAAATAAATATGAGGTGAAAATGAAATGGACAGTGAGGTGTCAAAAGAGATACATATTCATCGTCTACGTCAGTAAATTTCGTCAAACAAATTAACGGTGTTAGCGAAAAGGATATGTATGAACAAAACTAAAAATTTAAAGATATGTATAAACTAAAAAAGAGTTTAATGATAGAAATAAACATTATAATAAGGGTACTTTACTCAAAAATAATTAAACTACTTGTGACTTTAACTAATGTGTTGGTTAATTACATACGTTTTCTCAATTTACATTTTTCTGTCATTTAAAAAATATGGCAGTGTTAGTAGTATATATAAGGTGTAAAAATTAGGTTTCTTCCGATCTTAAAAGTATATTCTCTACATCTATCTATCTATATGTAATAATTAAGAAATGACACTTAGTATATAAAATTAATGACAAGTAGGGAGTATGCACCCTCAAAAAAAAAAACACACACACACACACACATTTGGGTCCTATTATCCATCCAACGGTTAATCTTTATCTAACTCTCATATAAAATAATAATTTAAAGCTAATCTTTTGAACAAAAGTCTCGTTCAATTATTGAAAAACTCAATGACAGTTATAATAAATAAGATAAGATAATTTCATTATAAAAATATAAAAAAAATAAATCGTAAATACTATTAAAATTAGAGAAAAAAAAATAAAAGTACAAATAATTTCATTTATAAGATAAATTTAGAATGAAAATTTTACTGTTCTTAGTGTTGCCAACAAAATTGTTACGTTTATATCTCTAGAAAAGAGAAGTGATATTAACAGTTGACTGCCATAGAGCCTTCTAACAATATAATAAAAAAGTGAAATCTCCATCGGAAGAAATATATATAGAAAAATAAGAATCATAAATAAATTTAAAATAATGATATTTCGGTGACTCGGAGGCCAATTGGAGCAAAGGGAAAAGGAAAAAGGACGGACTCGAGCCAGAGAGGTTCTGACGCATACGTACCCTCGATCAGGATCAGAGTCCACGTAGTTCGCTTGGTTATCGGAGATCCCAACTTCATAGGTTGTGGGAGCAACCATGGGACAAGTGTGGAGAGCCTAAGAGTAGGGTTGGCAACGGGCGGACCCATTCATTTTTATACTATTCGCATTCAAATTCGTCTAATATATCCAATACTCGTACTCTAATCGAATAAAAAAATATAGTCTTTTTTAATATCTGTATCCGTACCCTATCCGATACCCAAAATATCCGAAACACTCAAAATATCCAAAATACCCAAAAAATGTATTGGATATTAGATATTAGATATCCTATAATCAAGTAAACTATCCAATATCCACCAATAAATAAATAATTATAGAAATAATATTTTAAAATTTAAACAAATACATAATTGTTATAAATACAAATTAAAAACAATTTTAATAATATTATATCAATGTTGTAAGAACCGAACCGGACCGGACGGTCCGACCGGTTCAACCGCCAACCGAATACAAAGGCGAGTCGGTTGGACCAAAAAACATTTTTGCAGTTGGACCGGATTTAACCGGAGTTGGACCGGTCAACCGGTGGTCCAACCGGTCCAATTTTATTTTTTAAAAAAATTAAAAAATTAAAATTAAAAATAAAAAGGAAAAATAACATTAAAAAAAAGAAATTAGAGAAATCTTAAAAATTAAAATTAGAAAAGTCTTAAAAATTAAAATTTAAAAGTTATGATTATCAATAATTTAATATTTGGTTTGTTTAAGTTCTTTCAAAGCTTGACAAGTCTTAAAAATTAAAACTTTGAGAAGTTATGTAATTTAAAACTTCAAAATTATGTATATTGAAACCTAAAATTTGAGTGATGTCATTTTATATATTAAGAATATTTATTATTTATTGCGTCATCCGGTTGACCGAGGGTTCGACCGGTTAAACCGATCAAACCATGAACCGAACACTTGTCCAAGTCTTTGTCCGGTTCGGTTCTTACAACATTGTATTATATACACCAAATTTATTTAATAATATATATTATATTTAATATTATATTTTATAATATATATTATTTGGATATTGGATATCGGGTATCCTATCCGTCCATTAATTTTGGACGGATATAGAATACCCGAAGTCAATATTCGTACTCGCCCAATACCCAATGAATAATTATATTTTACTATTCGTACCCTATTTGATATCTATCAGATATCAGATAATTTTTTCGAACGAATACCATTAAATATCCATTTCTTAAGTACCCATTACCACCCTTACTTGAGAGAGAGTCCATCGCTTGTGTATGTGTCTCAAGTGGAATGTTTCTGTCTAATGAAAGGAGAGCCCACGTCCTCACGATAGTTATGCTATTAGACCAATGGTTGATGCAGTTACGCCGAGTCAGCTTGAGGGTATGTTTGGTAAAGAACCAAATAGTAAAATTGTGGTCTTTCACAATTCTCAAAAAAATTTTACATCATATTTTATACATATTAAACACATTTTTTATTATACTTTTTTTCTCTCCTAATTTTTCTCTCTATCTCTCTCTTCACTTTTCTCTACAGTATTTTCTTTTATTCTATAGTACTTTACTCTACAATACTTTCTTTACAGTATTTTACATCCGTACATTTATACCAAACATAGCCTGAGAGTGCTAAGTCCCATAGTACCAAATAATATGACCATCAAATTAAGAGGGCAAAATAAATTTAAAAAATCTACTTGTTTAAATTAAGATGATAAAATAAACTAGAAATAAAAAAAGTCATCAAATTTATCTAATTTGACAATCCCTCCCAATAAAAAAAATTAAAAACTTCAGGAGAGGGAAGCCCAAAGGAGCTATTTTTTTAATCTATAACTAATATATTTATTAAAATACATTCAATAATTAATTTCTTAAATATTACTTTTTTTTTTGGGTCAAATTTCTTAAATATTACAAGTGTGAGTGTGAGTTTTAATTAAAAATTTATGATTATTAAATATAGCTTTCGCGGCCCATCGGCCTTATCGGCTAACCTCGTTATATGGGCCCACAGAAAACGTCACGGTTACTTGAACACTATTCATTGGTTAGTTATTTTAGGTCCCACACTCACCTTTCAACTTTTGTCCTTTTCTGCTGACTCCTCTAAAAGTTAATTGGTCTAGTGGTTAGCTCATTAGGTCGCTTAAGCAAGTATTGGAAGTTCGAATCCCACCTTGTGTATGCAGCAACCAATTGGCCAGCGGCAAACCCTTAAATGGAGCTCAGATCCGCGGAGGATTAGTCCTTGACCTGTCGGGCTGGAGATACCTTGAGAATCAAAAGAAATTAAACTAAAAAAACAAAAAAAAAACAAAAGAATTTTCTTTAACAAAATACTCTAAACATTTACTGTATATTGACCATTCAAGGCCAAAAAAAAAAAAATATATTGACCATTATTTGGACCAGTACAAAGAAATAAGTACAAATTATTATTTTGGTCTTTAAAAAATTTTATTTGTTTTATTTTAATTTTTCAACTTAAAAATAATAGATTTGGTTTTTTAAGAAAATTTATCAATTTTAATTTTATTTTTGTATTATAAAAATATCAAATTTAATTCATAAAAAATATTTTATATATTTTTTTATAAAGACGAAATTATAAAATAAAATATTTTAAAAATTAAATTTAATATTTTTATGATATGAGAATTAAATTAAGATAAATAAAATCTTTTAATAACTAAACTTAATATTTTTATAATTTAATAACATTTTTAAAGTACCAAAACAACAATTTATTCAATAAACAGAGAAAAAACTTGTTGATAGAATATTTAATAATTTTAAATTTATTAAAATAAAAAATATTTTGGAATATTAAAAAAAAGACGAAATTTAAGTAAAGTTCTTTATATTTTTATTATAATATTCCACAATAGGTAAAAGACACGTTGTACAAATTGTATGCGTGACCACTTACAAATGGAGAAAGAATATAGAATACTACCTTTTATATAACTAATTATAGAAAAGAGAGATTCAGCTCAAAAAAAAATTATAGAAAAGAGAGAGAGCATAAATGAAGCATATAATTGAAGAACTTGATGAATTTATGACAAAGATATAAATATCTTATCTAAATTTTTTTCATTAAAAAATCCTATTGAGGAAGTTAAAAAATAGGGATAAAAATGCAGAACTACGAGTTGAACTTTGGTATATCTCTTCAATCATCTAGTATAATTTATTAATATTAATAAGTACCAACTAATTTAAAAAGTGTACTAAAATTCAGTACTATCGTACTTTTCATACAATAATATACCACGTGGCGCTATTTACACTGTCCAAGAGTTTCAAATATTCATCATTGGTTCAGATTCGTAATGAATTTTGCTCTGTGTGTGTGTGTGTGTGTGTGGGTAGCTTGATGTACGTATTGGTATAGAATACGGTATACGCTGTACTATACGTATTTCTCGCTCTCAATCATGAGAGGGATATGGGAAAGAAAGAAAGAAAGAAAGAAAGAAAGACGGTGAGAGAGAGAGAGAGAGTACATTGGAAGTCTCAGTGCTTCACTGTTTCTCTGACTTTGATGCATGCAAAAGAGTACTGAAATTTTTTAATAAACGAAGATGAAATTTGTAAAGAGAGCGATGTACTAAGCAAGGTTGTTTCGTTTCTATTCTTTGCCCTTTCGCTCTTCGCCGAAATCCAATTTTGTCAACTTCTTCTGCATTTGAGGATTGTTGAGGATTTTGGGGATTCGGAAGGAGAAAGCCAGGTAGGTTTAGACTTTAGAGTGATTCTTTCTACTATCTGGTCTTCGATTGCTCAATACTCACCCATCTGGTGCATTCTCGGAGGTTTTTTTTTTTTTGCTTTCCGAAATTTTCTGTGTGATTTTTTTTTTTTTGCAGTTAATTTTGAAGAATGTGTCGGAAAATGTTTTATTGGTTAAAATCGGAGAATCTTTTGATGCTTTTGTGCTAAATAATTTCTCTGTTGAGAACTGATTGATCTTGTGCAATTGCAAGCAGGATTGATTATGAATGATCTGATTGTGGTATTCATCTGGAAAACTGAGTTCTTGATTTGGAGCTTCCAAATGTATCCGTTGCAGTTTTTTTTTCTCTATTGTTTTCAACTTTTTAATCCAATATTTGCTTGATTTCCTAAGTCTCTGAGGTGCTTGATCATGGCTAGATTTAGTACTTTTCATTTTGATTTTCTAACATTTGATTGCTGAGAATGTATTTGGAAAAGTTATTATTTCGGTCAATTGCTTAACTTCTCATGAAATTTTCGATCATAAATTTGACTTCCATTGGAAATGAATGCCGATTCTTGTTGCTGTTTGGCTCTACAAGCAACAAATATTTGGAACCGGAAAACATTACTACTGGTAATCGGAATTGATATTCTTGTTTGGTAAAGACTTGTTAGCATTTGCTACCATGAAAATAGCTCTTACTGCTAAATGCTAACCTTAGCCAAAAATGAGCAATTTCTTGTTTGCTTATGGTTGTTAGTTCTGATCATGATTTTTGTTTACTAAGAACTAAACTAATACTATGATGTTTTCTTTAGCTTTTTGAATTTGATGCAGTAAGAAAATGATGGTTTCTTCCTTTGAAGAAGAAGAAGAATGGGTCATTATATAATGCTGAGGAGGAGAAAACGACCTTATTAGGAAGTTTTCTGGTCTCATGGCTGATTCTTCTTCGGATTCCTCTTTCCATTATGATACCAAAAGCCTAAGACACATAAGCAACTCGTTTTTCCACTTTTCTGGTTCTAAGGTGGGAGATTGTGCTAAAGGGTTATCAGACTCTGAATCAGCTTGGAGCCCTACTACGCCCCTTGATTTCAGATTCTTTTCAAATCTTAGCAACCCTTTTAGTGTCAAGTCTTCTAGACCAGTGTCCCAAAGTGGGCAAAAGAAGCAGTTGGAATGCAGTAAAGTTGGCCTTGGTATCATAAATATACTTGTTGATGAAACCGATTCAGACGGTGATGAAATTGTCGGCATATCTCATAGGAAGAATATAATTTTCAGACCACAGGTCAAGGCTGGCATCCTTAAAACCACGAAGAATAGCCATGAATCAGTTTCATCTTTTGTGAAATCCAATTCTTTGCCAAAGAACTATGTCATTTCTGAAACCAAACTTTCCCAATCCAATATTGTAAGCTTTCATGGTGTCTCTAGAAATGGAGAGTTCACCCAGGAATCTGAAGCTTTCAAGAATATTGTGACTTCTTTTCCAAATCCCTATAAGCCTTCCACCTCGTCCTCATTGGTCGACCCATATCAAATTAAAAATGCTAAAATCAGTGATTTTTGTGTTGAAAGTACATCTTCAGAAATGAGTTCAATTCCTGTGACAGGAAGAAGTTCACAGGTAGATTGTCTTTCAAATACCCAACCATGTTCACTTCCAATATCCATTGATTTTAGTAACGGATATATAGGTTCTCTCTCTGCAAGAGAAATAGAACTTTCTGAGGATTATACCTGTATAATTTCTCATGGTCCAAACCCTAAGCGAACTCATATTTTTGGTGACTGTATTTTGGAATGTCACAAAACCGACTTAACCCAGTTCAGCAAGAAGGAAGAACACTTGATCAGTTCCTCTCAGGTTTCTTCATTTTCAGAAGAATCAGCAAAACCCTATCCTTCTGACAATATTTTGAGCTTTTGTTATTCATGCAAAAAGAAATTGGAAGAAGGGAAAGATGTTTACATATACAGGTTTGATCCTTGCATTGAGAAATTCTTACATATCCTTTTATGCACTATACAGCCAGTTGGTGCAAGGAGTGAATAAAAACTTACCAAAATGCTTGTGTCAATGAACTCCATGTTTTAAAATCCATTGACACACCCATTTCGGTCGGCTTCTAATAACTCTTTGCACAATTAGTTGGTGCATTATGTGTAAGAATTTCTCCCCCTAACATCTATCTTTGCCATTATTAATTTGGTCAAGAACAGAAGCATCACTTGTAGTTTATTGGCATATGTTGCAGAGGTGAGAAAGCATTTTGCAGTTTTGATTGTCGCTCCGAGGAAATTTCGGTAGAGGAGAAGAGTGAAAATAACTCGGCAGAGAGTTCTCCTGGCTCAAGTTACCATGATCTTTTCCTCATGAATCTGCCTCCGGCCAAATAAATAAAAAATGCTTTGTTTACTTTCCTGAAACAGCAGTGATCCAAGTGATGAAGGTGTTGCCACAAAGGTAAAAAAAATGTGGGTTATCTATTCACAAATAATGTGCTCTGTTTTTACTTTTCCGGTGTCTCTAGTACCAATTTTTCATGGTGGGATGAGTCATAGCTAGAAAATTGCTCTGTTTCTGTTATGAATCTGTCATAACTCTGAAAACAGTTATTTGCTTCTTTAGAAGCAAATATACTTGTGGTTTTATTTTTTTGGTTCAAATGTCACTTGAAACTGTTAGAAAGGTTAATTTGATGGCCAATTTGGATGGTTGGGTGGAAATTGCTATGATGTTGATAGATCAAGGGTGCTGCTGAACACAAACATGTGCAAAGTGCATTTAGAACCGTTTTTTTTCAACATGGCTTGCCTATGGATTCAGATCTTTTGAATTGTGTATTTGGAGAAGTGCATGAAATACGTTGTTTTAATGTATAAAATAAATCTATGTTTTACATATTAATCTGCATACAAGTTAATGTATAAAACATGTGCACTTCAACACTTTACGAAATTCGCACTTCAGAAGATTCGATTTTGCTCATGCTCACTTTATAGAAAAGTTTCTTGGAGCCATGTAATACAAAGTCAGACAAGAAAACTTACTAAAGTAGACATGTCTAGGTCAATTGACTATAATTGAATCATCTACACTCAGCTTATACACAAGAATTTCTCCCATAATAGAAAGAAATTGAAGTCAATATCTGCATACTTAGATCGAATCGTGCGGATTTCGATCATCTTAACTATCTACCATGAAAAGTCTGCTAAAGAATTGACTCAATAAGCCCCCATTCACAGGTCCAAGAGCCAGAAAAATTGGGTAGCCTTTTATAGTAATAATGCTTAATAATTTAAGGAATAAAATCAATCTTCTAACTATTAATCTACCAAACATGTTGTAGATAGTAAAAATTGCTTCCATAAAGCCACTGAATTCCATACTTATGCTTCAACAATATGAACTTTAAAGTTTAAACTATATTCTGTTTGTATTATTTCATGGAACTTAAATACAACATCATGTTAAAGCACAATTTTGCAGATAGCAATCTATCTATAAAATCAATTTTAATGTTATTTTTTGGTCAATTTTAATGTTTGGTCAGTGGTCACACACTGTAATAGGTTGAACTATGGATTTAATTTTTGTAAAATTTTGAAAGATTAAAGTAAAAAAAGAATTCTACAGATTATAATTCAATCACTGGAAAATCTTAAGTGAAAAGAAGTTAGTATCAATTACAAAATTCTAAAGAAGTTTTTGTATGTAAACCATTAAAGGACAAGGCAAAAAAACAATACCGAGATTTACTGATGAAAATGCAGTTGCATATGACGAGGCAACCCAGGATTGGCCTGTTTTGGATAAAAATGCTTATCGTTTATTTGGTGATTTTTGTTGGAAGAAAATGCAAGGGAAAAAGAGGGAAAATTTCTTAATGTTCATCGCTGTTTAAGAATAAAATAAGATAAAAAATATTTTTTTTTATCTTACATGTATTATTATATTCAAACATATAATGAACACTCATTATATATATATATTGAATTTATTATGTTATTTTGTTCAATTATTTTTTAATTAATAAAACATATATAATAACAAAATCATCAAAGCCTTTTTGTACTAGATAGAGTCGGCAATAATCAATAAAATATATAAATTAATATAAGATAGAAGTTAATTTTCTTATGCATATGTATAATCCATGAAAGTTGATAGTTACTTAGCTCGACTCGTTAAGCTTGTGAACAGCTCGATTAATTAAATGAGCCGAATTTAATCACGAATTTTTGTTCATTTAAAAGTTTGAGCTCGAGTTCGAATTCGAGTTCAAGTTCGCTTTATTTTAAACAAGCCAAACTTAAACATTTAAAGTTCGACTCGACTTGTTTACAATCCTACTTTTGACGAAAAGGTTATTTTATGTCAAAAGTCAAAATTACTACTGAGTAAACGGAATTGATATTCTTGTTTGGTAAAAACTTGTTATTTTTAGTATTACTTCTAACGAGTATTATTTTGAAATATTTATATGATATGACAATTTGAAATATATAGTAGCAAATTAATCATATCATATACGTTATATGATGACTTAACGGATAATGTTTTAGAAACTAAATAGTTCACGATAATGTAAATTTAGAGACTAAATAGTCAAATTTAAAAAATTCAAGAGACTAAATAGTCAAATTTCAAAAATTCAAGAGACTAAATAATAGTTTGATTCAATGACCAAAAAATAATTTACCTTTATCTTAATTATATCATACTAAACAAAATTACTCTTATAATATAATTTAATTTTTCTACATATTTTTTTTTTATTTCCCACTAATATCTTCCTATTGAAGGTAAGTTTGTTCGAGTTAGCTAAAGTCTTATAAACGGGAGTAAAAGTCTCCCAACAAAATTTTTTTCATACGTAAATTTCGAACTTAAGACCTTATTTAAGAGAAATGACATACTATTTTAACCAACTACATATTAATTAATTTTCTACATACCTTTTATATCCTATTTCATTTTCTTCACATTTTTCTTTCTATTTCCATTTTATTTCTGATCAAAACATCTTTTCTGTAAGAAGCCCCAGAATGAGGCGAGAGTTTCTCTCTTACGCTTGGTATAAATGCACGGATGTAAAGCACTGTAAAGAAAGTACTGTAGAGTAAAGTACTGTAGAATATAAAAGAAAGTACTGTAGAGAAACGTGAGGAGAGAGATAAAGAGAAAAATTAGGAGAGAAAAAAAGTATGATAAAAAATATGTTTGGTATGCATAAAATATGATGTAAAATTTTTTTGAGAATCGTGAAACACCAAGATTGTTAAACATACCCTTATTTTTTTTTGGTTTTTGGATAATATAGAGAAAACATTATGGGCAACTGAGTTTATAATAAATAAATTATTGTTATTTATATATATATCTTTCTTTTTGGACCAAAGGCATTTCAACTTTGGGTGGATCATGGAAGCACAACGCAACGCAAGCAGAAATTGAAAAGATAGAAAAAAGCGAACTAGCAAGCTAAGCTGTGAGTGTCACACACACTGCTCGCTCCCTCCATTGAACTCGTACAAGATGGGAAGCTCTTGCTTCTTACATTCTTCCCTCTATCAATTTCCCTTCCCTTCTTCTTTTCCTCAATCTAATTCGTACCCAAGAAATGCACACACTCCCAACAAAAAGTTCAGGCCTCCAATGGCGTCTTTGCGTCAAGAGACCCCCAATGAAGGCGATTTATGGAATAAGAGGACGATTCTCTTCATGGGCGTCGCTGCCATTCCTATACTGGGATTCAGAGCCAGAGCTGTTGAAGGATTGGCCATTAGTAAGTTTTCACATGCTTCGATATCGATACTACCTCCGAATTTGAGAAATCGGAGAGGTGGATCTTCCTGCTCTGCTTTGTACTGATCAGTCATATTTATGTATCTGAGTTCTTTTCGATTTGCTTTGTCTAGTTCTCGTTGCACTGTTTTCATTTACTGTCAAGTCAATGGGATTAGTGTAAAGAAGATGAGGTTGTTGTAGATTTTGTGTTGTGCTTTATCATCAATACTTGAATTTCTGCGATCCATCTAGTTTGGGAGTGTGGCTTTGTGACCTGTTTTTGGCTTTACATTTCGTTTTTCTATTGATAAAAATTCCATTTTGGTCCCTATTCTCAATTTGGTCCCTAAAGTTTGTTCAGTTGGTCTCTCACATTTGCTATTGGTACCAATTTGGTTCCTAACGTTTGCTCAATTTCAATTTGGTCCTTCATGTTTGCTATTGGTACCAACTTGGAGGGTTTGCTCAATTTCAATTTGGCCCCTCACGTTTGCAATTGGTACCAATTTGATCCCTCCAAGTTGGTACCAATTGCAAACGTGAGAAACCAAATTAAAACTGAGCAAACGTTAAGGACCAAATTGAGAAAAGTGCTAAATGTCTGGGGTTTTGGTCCTTTTTGTATTTCATGGATGTAGAAGCTTATCATTATCATGGCTAGGTTAGAGAGTCATTATTGAGACTGTGTCATTGGGTTCTTTATGGTGTGTTCAAAATTTGAGATGAGGTAATCTTACAAGTATCAATATTATAACATGTTCTTGGTTTTATTTGCTTCCTATATTTAATGTTCTTTTTCAGTTTGTTTGAACAAACCAGTTTATAAGCAAATTACATAATAGAGTTCTGTCACTGTCAAGGCTAGAAGCATGAGGAACATGCATACCATACAGGGGAAATGTTTGGACACAATTTGTTATTTTGTGAATTGAAGATACATGGGTCTAAATCGATAATGTTTGAAGCTATTTCTTATTCCTGTTTAGCAGAAAAAACATGGAAAGAAGTACTTTTCTTCTTGCCTTTTATTTATTAGTTTTTATGTCACCCAAGTAGGTACCCGTGGCCATACTTAACTGATCTTTGCTGGCTGGCCTTTACTTCTTATTGCTTGAAATTTTCCATGAGTGCTTTGGATAATCATTTCATTATGGATAATATATTTTACTAGCTTGCTTCCTTTTGGTTTTTTTTTTAATGATATTAGAGTTCCTACCACCATATTACTTTGAAATTGGACTAATAGAAGAGAATCGCTTGTGGAAGTACTTGAATGACAGGAGGTCTAAGCTTTATGCCTTAGATCCATTACATGTGACGATTTGACACACAACATGAATCCCCTCTTGGTAGTTAGAGACTTAAAGTAACTGATGTAAATGAAATGTGGAGAAAACACAAAATGGTCTTAGTCTTTTTTCTAATATTCTGAGTAAAATATTTCTAACTGTTAAACTACCAAGTCTATAGTGGTTATTTCCCTTATCTGGATGCATTCTCTTGTTCCTGCCAATATGAAGAACTTTATAATAATTAAGGACTTAAGGTGATGTGCTGCATTTGATTTTCCATGTCCTTTTGCTAGCTATGGGATGTTGACTAAGTTATGTTACCTTCTCAACTGTTTCATAAAACATTACAATTTTCCTCACTTTTTTTTTTTTTCTTTTTCTAAGAACTTTTGTAATTATTCATTTTCCTTTCAGAAGAAAGTGATGTAAAGACACCGGTGGACAATCAAAAGGCAGAGGTTTGAATAGCTGCTAAGTTCAGATATAATGAGCAGTATATTGTTGTTTCTCATATTTGTCATTGGCAAACTCAAAATTTTCTAAACTGAGTAGCTTCTATGGACAGACAGTACCACAAACTGATGGACCATCAAATTCCTTTCTCTCTATCCTGAATGGAATTGGAATATTTTCCTCTGGTGTGTTGGGTGCTCTCTATGCTTCAGCTCAGAAAGAAAATACCACTGCTCGTTCAACGATAGAAATGGTATGCTTCTAGACATCTTGTTCTTACTAATCAAGCACTTCTGGGAAATTGACAAGGCATGTCTTGCCATTGAGCAATGTTTCTTCTAAACAAACTATTAGAGAAATTGGAAGTCATTAAAGGAACATTTATTGGGCTCCTTTCCATGTGATTTATTCTTATAAGGCAAAACGTCTTCTGGAAAAATTTCATTGACTGTTAGAATGTATTTATGGTTGATTTATTAGGTTTTAAGCCAAAAATGTTACTGGTTCTACACAGATGAACAGCAAACTGAAGGAAAAGGAAGGACTCGTTGTATCCTTGAAAAGAGACTATGAATTGAAGTTACTGAATGAACAGGATGAACGATCTAAGCAACTTGGAAAGGCAAAGGAAGAGCAGCAAGCTTTGATAAACCAACTTAATTTGGCAAACAGTACTATCTCCCGCTTAGAGAGGCATCTAAAAAGTGAGAAAAATCTAGCTGAGGAGCTGAAACTTCAAATAGAAAGTCTTAACACTAGGCTTTTAAAGACTGAAGCAGACAAGGAGGATCTTGAAAAAAGTTTGAAAGAGAAGATAGATACAGTTGAAATCTTACAAGAGAGGATTAATTTGCTGAGTGTGGAGCTCAAGGACAAAGAAGATGTTGTTCAGAATCTCAATTCATTGCTTGCAGAAAAGGATTTGGAGTTGAAGAATTTGAATTCTGCCTATAAGCAAACCAAGGATGACTTATCCAATCTTCATTTGCAAATTCAAGGTTTGAAAGATGAAATATTGAAGCATCAAAAGGAGTTAGAAGCCAAAGATTCCTTGGTGAATGAACTTAATGCTAGATTAAGTTCATTAACTCTTGAGAATGATGATTCTATGAAAAAATATAATGTCCTGGAGGGAGAATACAATGACCTAAAGTTGAGTGCTGAAAAGAAGACTGCTTCAGATGCTAAGCTTTTAATGGAAAGAGAAGGAGAGCTTCAACAGCTAAAGGAAAAGCTAGAACTAGCCCTAAACGACGCAAGCAAAAACCAGGTTACCATCACTGATTTGACAGAAGAAAGGGAAAATTTAAAGGAGTCTCTAGAGAATGAATCTAAAGTGGTGAATAATTTGAAAACTGAACTCCAAACCACACAGGAGACTCTTGAAAAATCAAGGAATGAGGCTGCTGAATTGGGAAAACGTCTAAATGAGTCCAACATAATGAACGCGGAGCTTAAGGTTGAGGTCTCTAAGCTTTCTGCCGAACTCACTGAAGTTAGAGAGTCCCTCCAGAGGAGCCTTGACGATGCCAAACTCGGAGCAGAAATGCTAGCCAGCGAGCTTAGGACAGCAAAGGAACATCTAAAGAAAACACAGGTAGAGCTGCAAAGTATGTCCCAAGAACTGACAGTCGCTCTGGAAAATCGTGATAGCTTACAGAGAGAATTGGTCGATGTCTACAAAAAGGCTGAAACTGCGGTAGAGGATTTGAAAGAAGAGAAGAAGTTAGTTGCTTCTTTAAACACAAACCTAAAGACATTGGAGCAGCAAGTCTCAAAAGACAAGGAGGCTCAAAGATCCCTTGAAAGGGACCTGGAGGAGGCTACAAAATCACTAGATGAAATGAATAGAAATGCATTGACCCTTTCTAGTGAATATGAGAAAGCTAAATCTCTTCTTTCAAGCCTTGAAAATGAGAAAGAGGTGCTCCATAATGCTCTAACAGAGCAAAGAAATGCATATACAGAGGCCCAGGAAAATATTGAAGATGCTCATAACCTCATCATGAGACTTGGGAAAGAGAGAGAGAATTTAGAGAACAGAGGGAAGAAACTTGAGGAGGAATTGGCTTCTGCTAAGGGTGAAATATTGCGGTTAAGGAGTCAGAGCAATTCTTCAAAAGTTGAAGTTAATAATGAGCAAGTGCAGCAGAATGAAGGAGAAAGAAAAGACAAAGTCACTGTAAATGCACCAAAGACTGTGAGGAGAAGAAAGACTAATAATACCCAATAATAGTATAATAGAGAACCTTACTAGCTGTAATTTTTCCCCCAAATAGCAGATTCATATATTCTGCAATATTTTTCTTGTTTGAGAAGGCAATTGATGCTGGACTTAATAATGCTTTAGGTAAGTTACTAATTACTATATATTCTATATGGAATAGTCCAAATTGGTTTGCTCCTTGTAATTTTTTTTTTCACTAAAAAATGGTAATAAGGAAAGGTACTTGTAAGTATTACCATGCAAGGACTAGTGACATGTTTGGGAGACTAACAAAATTTCAACTTAAAATATTACTGTACAGGCTTAAATGGCAAGCAGTTTTACCTAGTTTAAAATTAAAGCAAAAACAACACTAAAGTGATTAAGGGCTATGAGTAGTAAGGAGACAAATGAGAGCAAAATCACTTCGAAGACCAAACCATGTGAGATCAAATAGTAACTTACACATCTTATTCTCATGCAAACACATCCATGTAGCAACGGCGTAACAAAGATGGGATGGGAAAAAATCATGGATGAAATGAAGTGCTAGATTAAAAGTTGTTATATTTTTTCATTCTTTCCAGTTATTGTTTTCATATATTTATATACTTTTAATAAAAAAAATATACGTGTTTTTTTTTTAATTTTAAGAAATGGGAGCTTATAACATGTTTTAGTTGTTTTGTATTTTTCTGTTTCTAAAACATGTATTATATTCTTTTTCTGTTGAAAATAGTAAAAACAGATTTTTTTAAAAAAAATAACAGTTTTTATAAACTACATTCAAA
Source organism: Senna tora (assembly GCA_014851425.1). NCBI lineage: Eukaryota > Viridiplantae > Streptophyta > Magnoliopsida > Fabales > Fabaceae > Senna > Senna tora. The sequence goes on from CM026268.1 coordinate 3,309,707, forward strand.
GAGGCCCAAAGATATCAGGAGTTTTTTTGTTTGTTTTTTAATTGTTTCACGCGTCTATATTTTTATTGGAGATAATTTATATTCTTGTTGGAAATATTAAACACTAAATTTAAATATTTTTTCTAGCAGAAATTTGAACATTAGTCCATAAGGTTTGTTCTCTTTACAATAAATCAATTATTTCACCTACAAAAATATATTTAAGAAAATCACCAAAAGTATAGTAAATAAACTTAGATGTCATCTTTATAAAAAAAAAAAAATCTTTATCATAACATTGTTTTGATAAAGATTTAAGAAAATCACCAAAGGTATAGTAAATAAACTTAGATGTCATCTTTATAAAAAAAAAAAATCTTTATCATAACATTGTTTTGATAAAGATTTTGGGGACATCTATTGGAATAAAGAGAATTCAAAACTTGTAGGAAGACAAAAAAGAGTTGAGAATTTAAGTTGAAATAGTAAATAAATAATGGGCAAAAGTTTTTTTATCCTCAAAAATTGGAGTCATTGTCAATTTCATTCTCAAATTTTACAATTACTGATTTGCTATCAATTTTGCCCTAACTAAATTGTCATGTGTATAGATTCCGTTTAGGGTACGCTTGGTAGAGATGCACAGATGTAAAGTACTGTAAAGAAAGTACTGTAGAGTAAAGTACTGTAGAATAAAAGAAAGTACTGTAGAGAAAAGTGAGGAGAGAGATAGAGAGAAAAATTAGGAAAGAGAAAAAGTATGATAAAAAGTGTGTTTGGTATGTATAAAATATGATGTAAAGTTTTTTTGGGAATCGTGAAACACCACGATTCTACTGTTTGGTGTTTGTACCAAACATACCCTTAATGTATGGACGCATTAGGATTTCGAACAAAATTGACAAAATTTAGGGCTTATTTGATAATAAAAAAGAATTTGATGGGATTGAAAAGGTTTAAAATTATATTTAGTTAAAAAATATATGAATAAATATATAAAAAAAAAAGTTTGATAATATGACGATCATTTAACTTTTATATTAAAACAATTAATAATAATAATAAAAGACAAAGTCTTCATAAAAATAAAAGACAAAAGAAATATGATAAAATAAACATTTTATATATCATTACTTGGATAATCTTCCAATCCCTCCAATCTTAGAGGGTTTGTATGGATTTGGAAATGTTGCAAGCCAAAGAATATTCAAAATAGATACCAAACATGACAAGTCAAGAAATGTTTAATCTCTAATATGAGAAATATTACAAGTCAAGAAATGTTCAAAACTGGTACCTAACATAAAAAAGTTTGAGTGCGGAATTTTAAAAAAAGTTAAAGTATTATTTTGGTCCTCAATGTTTGCATGAAGTTTAATGTTGGTCCTTAATGTTTTAAAAGTTTAATATTGGTCCTCAAAGTTTTTTTTTGTAGATTTTGGTCCTCGAACGTAACACCGTTAACTTTTGCCATTAAATGATGACGTGGATGCTTATGTGGCACATCCTCTCTCCTACGTGTCATGACACATCACTGCCAAGATGCTGATGATAATGATGATGATGAAGGAGAGAAGATGATGATGTGGCAATGTAGGGCGACGTGCCACTTCATTAAAATATGACACTAGGAGAGAGGGTGTGTCACATAAGCATGCCATATCATTATTTAACGGCAAAAGTTAACGGTGATAGCCAAAATAACAAAAAAAAACTTTAAAGACCAGCATTAAACTTTTGAAACATTAAGGGCTAATATTAATTAAGAATATTAATTAAGGACTATCTTTTAAAAATAAAAACATAGGACGAAAATTGAAATCACTTCAAAATTTGGGCAGGGTGCCTTTGCATTTTTCTTTTGGAAGGCATAAGCTCCACGCTTAGTGGAGGGGAGAGCTCTGTAAAATTCCTTCGTTCTTCATTTGCATGAAGCCGACGAAGGCCACAGAAACACTCTCAATTCCTCTCGTCCCTCGGAATCTCACAATATTCGTACAATATTCGGTTTTCGGTAAGTTCAACGAATTCGGTGTTGTTTCATCCGAATCTAGAGAAAGTACAAATCGTTTCCGATTTTCAAATTCGAGTACACTTCACCATTATGAACCATTTTTTCAATTTTTAGATTTTCTCCTTTTTTTTTCTTCAGTCGGATTCACTATCGACAGTTATCCCTTCCAGATCTGAGAACGTGTAAATGGTTTGACTTTAAAGCAAATGCATAAGAGTGGAATTGAGGGATTCAATGTATGTAGCAGGTTTCGTTAGGGTTCGTAGCTTTTTCTAAATTGGATTGATCGTAGTGTTTGTGGAGATGAGGATACATTGGTGAAGAAAGTTTAAGAATTGGAATTTGGTTCTTCAAGGAAATTTTGCTGCTGAATATATAGGAGGAGTAGGTGTCTGTGAAAGTTTCTTGTCGTCATGTTCTATGGGGCTGTGGTTTGGGACCCTTGGCTTATTGTTGCCCAAATTGTTTGTCTTCAATGCCTATACTACATCACTCTCGGATTTTTCTTAGCCATACTTGTCGGGACTCGCGTATCACGTCTGAGCCTCGTGTATTTCTTTGATTATGTCACCATCACCACCTCTACGGTTACTGGTTGGTGTGTTATTGCTTCGTTCCTGCTCAGCTCGATTGCGGGGTAAGTGTTCTATTCCACCTTACTAGCCCCTATAGATTTGCTAAGGTTCATCATGTGTTCTATAGGGCTGCGGTTTGAGACTTTTCTTTTTATTTCCCGGGTCTTTTATGTTTTTCATTGTTATCTAGTGATCTACATAATTTAGAAGGGAAAGTGAACATGGTCAACATGATCTTTCATTAGATTCTTCATAGCATTTCCCTTCTTTCTTGTTCTTTTGCTTCTTTTATTTTAGCCTATTTTCTGTTTACAAGCTAATAAATTCTTGTTCGTTTTAAATCTGTTTGATTCTTTTCCGTTTGGTTAATCTTGCTTTTTTGGGACTATTTTGAGTGAAGGGTGTAAAATTGGATTTTCTGTATGTCTGCTTTATTTTCTGATGCTTCTTTAATTTTCGTCCTTCATAAAACCCACAGCTATATATGTGCTAGAAACTATTTCTAAATTCAGATTTTCTCCTCTTGATACTTTTTAAGTAGGCAAGAGTTCACTTTCATGGTACAAATGTTCTTTCCTTTTGTTGGAACTTGGAATAAATGTTAGCTTGATAATTTATATGGTTCCTTCTCATAAACATTTTACTACTTCCATATATGTTAAGTGAGAGCTTGGATTGAAACGGTAAGAAATTAAAATACAAAAGGGAGTGGGGCAAAAATAATAATAAGGTGCCAGTTGCTTCCATGGTTAAGTTAAAACATTGTGTGTGATAATGTTGAGAGCTACATTGTATATACTCTTACTTATGGTGTTGATATTTGTGGTAGCCGATTGACTTGGAACTTATATGTCCTATTACTTGTTTTTGAGTGTTACTCCTACAGTGTGAAATGAAGATATTTTTCTGAAGTTGGTAATTATTTCTAAGAGTTGCATGGTATTATACGTTGAACAGTGTCACAGTCACATTATGCCTGATCGGCCTATATATTTGATTATGTTTTTTGTAAATAAAACTTTGGATAGTTAGATACTATCTCTGCATTATGAGAAAAGGGAAACATTTGGAAGGTTTTCCCTTTTATGACAGTGAACAGGTAGCATATGCATTTACAAAGAAAATAAAGAATAATGACCTTTGTGATATATGTGCCCTTTTCTTAGGAGTTCCCCTTTGTCCTATGCACTATTATTCTTTTTTCTTTTTTTGTTTAGGAGTCCAGGGCTGGCATTTATAGCTGTGATGGAAATTATGCAGCTATGACATTTTGTCTTGTAAGAATGAACTTATGCCGTTCATTGTACTTACTACTTACACTGCTATCTTGTTTCTGCAGGGCTGCATATATGCTTCTTTTGATTGAAAGGGCAAAAAAGTGCTTGGATTTTTCAGCCACCCTCTACATCATTCATATTTTTATATGCATTGTGTATGGAGGTTGGCCATCTTCCATAACATGGTGGACCGTGAATGTTACTGGAATTGCAGTGATGGCATTGCTAGGTGAATATTTGTGCATCAGGCGTGAACTTCGGGAGATACCAATAACACGATACCGTTCAAGTAAGAACACTTTATAGATGTTTCATTTTTGGCTGGCAAATTGGATGTCATATGTAAATTTTTATCTAATATGTTGTACCATCCCCCGATTCAATCTTGTATAATTTATACATTCACAAGTCCTGATACATGATCATTCGTCAAATTTATGTTCGCCAAGCATTCACCGTTTTGTCATGTTGTGCTGCTGGCCCTTTCTTGTTTCTTTCCTTTGAAGTTTTTAAACTCAGATTTCATGAATATAATTTGTGCATTATGTTTTACATTGTCAGTATAGAACCATAATCAAAGAATGTAGTTCAGTTTGATTTCCTGACTGTGAACAGTGGGAAATGCTTCATGCTGTCCTTCGGACTGAGCTAATTTATTAGTTAATTCAGAATTTTCCTTCCAAATTTCAATACATTGTTTCCTTGAATATGGAGATGATGTTGCTAGCAGTCAACTTCATTTTGATACCTCGCTAAATATTGGTTTGGCTTTCCTGTGATCTGATAGAGTTGAGTTCTTGCAGGTGTTTGACTGGCAGAAGTTACTTGAAGTCAAGAACAAGTTGTTTAACAGCACTGTAACTGTAGTTGTTTCTGTGCTTTGGATTGGGGTGATATTGCAGATAAATCCCATGAAGTGCATAATTCTTTTGTGCGATTGAAAGAATTGCCTCTTCCTTGGTTTTCTTCCTTAGTTACAAGAATTAAAATACTGATAATCAGAAGAGACAAGGACGCACCATTTTTCAGGAAATTCTAAAATTATTGATTTTAGAGATTCTTTTTCTTCTGGTTTAAGGCAATGTGGAGAGTTCATGGAGCTTCATTCTTGAACACTTCTGTAAGTTCCTAGGTCTGCTAAATCTTGAAAATTTGTTAGATGTTGCATAACTTCCTACCAGTTATTAGTTAGAAAATTGAATGGACCTCTGTTAGTCTGTTACAGGCTTTATATATATGAACAATATGCAACTTAAATTAGCAGTTGGTCTTCCTGTGTAAGCCTGATTAGTTTTATAGTTGGTTTTTCTTTATAAGTTGGTTTCTCCTGGCCAGTAAGGGACCCTGTAATTATCCTCGGGGTTGTATGAATATTTCAAAGACTCCATCACTTGCAAACTCCATCATTGACACTTCAATAGAATGGAAAATTTTGATCTGTGAAATGTGTTGGTCAGCTGCACCCAAATCTATATCTCCCACCCTGCTGCTTCTGTGTGTACGGTCTGACTTAGGTGATGTAACTAATATCATTCTCTATGTAACTAGTTCAAATTATAGTTCACCTGGATAAAAATAACTAAATTGGAGTTTGGTGCTTGATTATATGCTCATTGTGGATTTATTTGTATTCTTTAGGTGTTTGTTGAGAGATTTTTCAATTTAATTATAACATGTGGAATTCTATTAAAAAAAAGTTATGACATTGGAAGTGAAAGAGTTAATGTGCTGTTGTGTTGGAAACTGTTTTTGTTGAAGAACTTAATGTACATGCATATAAAATTGCATCCAAGTGTTTCCATCAAGAAAAAAAAATTGCATCCAAGTGTTGCCCTTTCTGTTTTTGGTTAAAAGTTTCTGTTCACCTACCTTTTGCTCATAACTTCCACAAGAATGAAGTCATGAATCATCTCTCTTGGATCCTCTTTCTTTCTAACAAAAGCCTTAAAGGGAGGATAACAGTAGTGAAAATAGATACAGGTAACATAGCAAGGACCATCAACCCTTTTTTGGGTGAAGAAAAAAGGCAAGGAGCATCAACCTGTCACCTGTGATGAGAAACACGATGGTAAAAGAACCAATACCTTAAATTACACTAAAGCAAAAGCTGTCTCTAAGAAATTTATAGGGTACTTCTCACTGGCAAAAAGAACTCCGAACACTACTAGAGTTTTTCCTAATTTCCGAAAGTTTGGTGTTAGTTACAATCTCTCTTTCCTGAGTTACTTAATGCCATTTATATATAAGGTTAAGGTCAAGGCTAAGCTTTCCAGGACATTGAAATGTCAGCCACAGCTTCTCCCACTGTAAGGTAAAGCCCTTTCATCCCAAAGGAATCCAAAATTTTTGACTGATGCAACTTTTCCATCACATTTCCAACAGGATTTGTCAACACAAGCTGCATACAAGGTAACAAATTATAAATGTTTAGGTCAAGGGAAAATGACTTCGAGATAAGTTCTAGACCTTTCTGAAAAGTTACATTACTTGTTCTGTACCTGAAATGATCTTTTCTCCAGAGTCTTTCTAAGTTCACATAAAGTGTCAATACCACTTGTGTCTATGGCTGTCACAGCTGAGGAAATAACATTTGTCAGACTTTGATCTCTTTTGTTTTAAGGTGATAAATTTATTATTATCATCTCACTTGTATACCTAAGAGTAAGGTTCAGTTTAAAGCCCATAGAAATTTTTATGCTGAAAAGATCATATGCTAGTATATCATTTTACTACCTCCAAAAGAGACAATCGGAAAGAAATGGTAGCATTAAGTATTAAATTGATACAAAAATTCTCAGTATCATATAGATATAATGACACTGGGTATTTTTTATCTTTGCAAGTCCATGAAATGTACCTGTCATGTCTAGAATTATGCACTTCAGTGTACTTTCCTTGTTTGCTTTTATACGCTCTTCCTCTTCTCGAACCCATCTCAATATCCTGAACCAAGACAAGCTCTTAAATTAAATAAGGAATCACTGGGGAAAAAAAAAGCTTCTGCTAAATTTTCATATTCAACTAAAAGTCTTCTTCCTTCTTAAACTGACCTTTCTTGCAAGTAAGTTGAATTAGCAAAGTAAATAGGAGACTCAACAGCCAAAATGAGAAATGAAGGAACTCTTAAAGCTTCTCTATATTGGTTTAGGTTGTGAAATATCTGTGTTCCTGGTAGGTTCCCCAAAACCACAGTGTTAGGCCTAGACACATGAAGCAGAATCTTGAACACTGAAATTGCCACCTGTGAAATTTTAGCCCAAGTCAGTTGCTATTCATCACACAACCTTATCATGATAGTATTTGGAGAAAACTCATAAGCAAAGCAATTCTCTTATGTATCTGCTACTATCAAGTTCTTCAATCAAATCAACATCACAGTGTTGGATTGTAAAACACATAATTTCACATGCTATTTCTATTGAAAAATTGACAGAAAATACCTAAATATTAAAAAACTCACCGCGATACCGAGGCCGAGAGGCACTGAAATGAACAAAACCCCGAAAAAGGAGCACAAACAAGCCAAGAAATCAAGTTTGTCAACCTTCCATAGTTTATATGCAGCTTGATAATCTATGAGTCCAATCACAGCAGTGATGATAATGGCTGCTAGGACAACATTTGGTGTGTAATAGAACAGAGGCATGAGAAACAGAAGGGTCACAAGAACAGCTGAAGCCATTATTATGTTTGAAACTGCTGTCTGTGCTCCGGCATTGAAGTTAACGGCGGATCGCGAGAAAGATCCTGCAAGATTATTTATTTTGCAGAAAGATAAAAGAATGGAATTTCTGATCAGAAATTTCTGTTTCTGAAAGAAGTAGGATTCAAATGAGCAAATGAGAGGAGAACAAGAATCATTACCTGTAGTGACATAACATGAAGAACAACAACCAGCAATGTTCATAAGACCAATGGCCATCATTTCTTTGTTCCCATCCACTTGGTAGTTCTTAAGTGCAGCAAATGTTCTTCCTACTGCAATTCCTTCCTGAAACAAAAGAAACTTTGTCAATGAAAAGAAGTGCCATAATGTGGTATATTTTTGTTTGTCTGGTTATTATATGCCTGAACTCTACCTATGTTAAGTTTAGCTTTCATAGTCAATCTCAAACTTGGATCAAAGATAAGAGTTGTATTAGGTAGTTAACAACCAGCATAAAACTTTGACGGATTTCTATGTAACTTTAACATAGTTCTAATAAAAATGAGTCAAGAAAGAACATATTGATGTCACCTGATCCATGTCACCAACTCCCTTTGGTGAGAACAATCTTTGATGATGTTTAGTTATTAAGTGAACCATCATGAATAATTTGTTTGATTTAAACAAAATATAGGTTATTAAGTGAACATCCTGAATATATTTATATTTTTAACAAAGGAAAAAAAGTTTATTGTTTTAGGACAACTTACAGTAAGAGACAAGATCCCAGTCACAATGCCTGTTTTGATAGCAAGTGCCAAATAAGGGCCATTGAAGTACAACATGTTTGTAGATGGGGGATTAAGGCCCTTTGGTAAATTCCCTATCTGCCAGAGTAAAAAAATAACAAAAAATTATTATTATTATTATTATTATTATTACAGGGATTTATCTATTTGAAGAAAAAAAAAACTAAGACTAATTATCATTTCTTACAATTGCAATTCCATGAGCCTTGTCTCTGAGAAGAAAGACTAAAATTGTTGACACAATAACTGATGTCAATGGAGCAGCTGCTGAAACCCAGAATAGCTTTGGTTTCTTCAAGCTCTGTTTCAACATTTGCAATTTTCAGATTTGGAATAGACTGAATTAATTATGAATATATTAATTTATTTAATTTAATTAACAAAATTATGTAAAAATCTTCAGATACTATAACTTACAATGTGCCTGGTTGCAAGCAGGAAGGCCAAGAAGGCAAATCCCAGTAGAATTGTTTGCCATGACCACTGTACATTACAAGTTGCTCAATTATTATAGTGATAATCATAAACACAAGGATTTAAACTTCAAATTGACCCTTAATCCATCTAATTATAAAAAAAGTTTTTTTTTTTTTCAGGATTCTCCAAGAGACTAAAGAAAAATTAGAATCCGATTCTTAAATACAATGCCAAAGCTATATATATATATATATATATATATATATATATATATATATGTGTGTGTGTGTGTGTGTGTGTGTAAAGTTTTAATTAAAAACTTTAGCGTAAGATATTATTGAAAATTGACAATGCTATCAGAATGTTCTGAAAAGTTTTGCGGTGGGAAATTTTTGTGTTTCATAATCTTCAGAGTATAATTTTTTTTAATTCCAAAATGAATCTTTTAAGGTAAAGCACTGATAGAGTGGGTGATTACTGAAGAGAAAGAAGGGAGGAAAATAAAAGAAATTAAATAATCTTTACTTTTAGAAAATTATCTATTTTATAATATAAAATTTAATTTAATTCATTTAATTTTAACTTCAAAATTAGTTATTGGAAAATAGATAATTAATTAATTTAGTGGAATCAATAAATAAATTTTTATCATCTGAATTATTATTTTAAAATGTAATAATAATTCTTTTATATTCAATTTCCATTCAAAGTGTCTAATATAATTGTGGTTTTCTTTTCCATATCTTAAATTTGAAAATTACATCATTTTAATTAACAACAAAGATTAAGTTAATTTTTTTTAATTTACATAACTTTATTTTTAATTTTTGAATTATAATAATTACATTAATTTTTCACTAAGGACACAATAATTTAACCACTTTAAATTATTTTTTTATTTTTTGTAAGATACCCATGGGTATCGCACACTCATTCGTTTAACAATTCAAGTGAAGGCTAATCCTAATTAAGCAAAGTAAGACCATAAGCGTGTCAAAACTCTTTCAACCAAATTTTAACACAAACATTCTCAAGACTCGAACCTGAAACCCTTGGTTAAGTTAAAAACAACTCATTGTTAGTTGATCTATGTTTTTTTTTTGTTACCCGCCCGGTTTCCGAGGTACTGCCCTGACTAACCCAAACTCAACCCGAGACCTCACTTATAAGATATACCAAACCAATTACTACTTGAATCAATCCCACATTGGTATTGATCCACGTTTTTTATGGTCACTTTAAATTATGTTTTAGAATAAAAATGAATTAATTAATTTATCAAAATTGGTTGGTGATGCATGCATAATTTATGAAGCATATAAAATAATATAATATAATATAATATACCTCATCTCTATGTTGAAAAACAGAGGTGATAACAGGAATGATTTGCATTTTGGCAGTGAAGTGAGTGATTCCAAGTAATCCTTTTAGCTGTTGCAGCGACACAATAATCGCCGCTCCTGCCATGAAACCCACAAGCGTTGCCTTTGATAGAAAATCTATCACAAACCCTAACCTGTAATTTCCAATCATAATTAATATATAATATAATTACCCTATTTAAACACCCTTTATTTAAAACACTACAAAAACTCCCATTTTTTATTTATTAATTTAAAAAAAAAATTGTGGGGATTTTTTTTAAGGAAAAAACTTAGGTCCATTTCCTTATGTCCATTTCATCCAATTCCACCAATCATATATTGTATTTACACTCTCTTTCTTCTATGATTAGTCATATAAAAGGTGATCTTCTATATTCTCTCTCTGCTGTGATTGGTCATTTAAACACTTTTTGCCACGTGTCATAATTATATTGGGGAATTGGATGAAATGGACATAAGGAAATGGACCTAAGTTTTTTCCTTTTTTTTAATTATATCTTCAAACCATTCATTTCAGATTCATTTTAATACTATGGAATTGACTTTATTAGATTATAGGCTTCATTTCATTAACTAAGGGGTTTACTTCTCTTCTTGATTAATAAAAAAAAATATTTATCTTTATCATTATTATTTATATAATATAACAAATATTAAATATATGTTTGAATTTAAAATTAATCAAACTATTTAAAAATGTATAATACTGAACCACAAATTTGAAGCATATTTTTCAAAAAACCATTATCAAAATAAAAAATATTATATTATTTTTTAGAATATTTCGAATAAAATAAATAGGAGTGCAATTTTTAGAAAAATACATAAAAGAACACAAAATATCTCTCTCTCCATATATATATATAAAGAAAATTGCAAAATTTCATAGAAGCACCCTTAATTTGTTTGTTTGCCATAGTGAGAAAGAAGTGAAGAGGATGAATAAATGGAGTACCTCAAAATACCCAAAGAAGCTTGGAAGAGGCCAGCAAAGAAAGTGGCAGTGAAAGCAAGTTTGAGATAGAGAATTGGTTGTGAAGTGAAAGAGACATTCTCACTTAACATTGACCCCATAACCAATGAAGCAATTGACACTGGGCCCACACCAAGATGCCTAGAACTCCCAAGCAAGGAGTAAACCAAAGGAGGCACAAAACTTGAATCTGCATCAGTCAACAATAATACCAATTCAATTCTTACTTCATTTTTTATTTTTTATTTTAACTCTTTTACTCAATCCCATTAGGCAGTAGAGAGTAATACTAACATAGTCCAATTATGGGTGGCAAATTTGCAAGCTTTGCATAGCTTATTCCCTGCCCAAAAAAAAAACACAATAGTTTCAAATGAATTAATCAGTATGAAATCTAAAGTATTAACTTAATGGAAAAAGTTAGGTGCATTTTTTATATCTTTATTGTTAGGTTATCTAATTAAGAAGTTTTTTTTATGTATCTATTAAAGTGGGCATAATAATTAATTCCTTAAATACTGTCAGGTCCATGGTGGAGGTAACCTTCCTACGATAATGCCTCATTCTCACCCTCTAAGATAGAATCCAAGAGGCGATTAATAAGAAAAACACAGATCTCTTACTATTTGTATCACATCGTGTTGGTTTATAAAATTCATTTATCTCATTATTGGTTTCTTTAAAAAAAAAATTTACAAATTTTTTATTTTAATTGAAAAACTTAATAGCAACTTCATATAAATCTAGTTTTTTAAAATAATTTGTTCACTGATCACAAGAAAAGATTTAATGTAAATTATGGCCTTGTGGCTAATAAATTTGCCCATATACTCTGTTCCAGAAACAGAGCAATTGATCTATCTAGCCTTATGAAACAGCCAGAAAATTGGTGAAGGGACAAAAATTGGTTTTGAAGAAAATTTTGGCCTTATGGGTCAGAATTAACCAAAGCAGAAACGGATTTCAAAAACAGGGCAATCAATATAGGTTTATTTATGAAACTGCCATAAAAATTGAATAAATATTTCCAAAAACCAATTGTAATGACTCAAGCCCCTAAATACAGGAGAATAGTAATACTGACTTTAATTCTTTACAAATCACAAGAAAAAGGATTGTCTTGAAGCAAAATATGACCTCATGGGTCATCAAATGACCCTTTGACAATTTCTTCAGAGAGACAGAGCAATTAATGGCCTCATGAAATTGCCATAAAATAAAACTTGTCCCATCCCACCGACCAAGTCAACAAAAAACATCTCACAGTTTTTTTGGAGTTTCCATGGAGAAAGACTATGAATAAAACACCAATTTTAACATTTAAAAAGGGAAAAAAAATAAAAAAGAATTTTCTTGAAGCAGAGATTATTATGGCGTTATGGTGAGGCAAACAAAAGCATACTCTGTTTATACTCTCTGTTTCGAAGTCAACAGAAAACTACTACAGTTTTATGGAGTTTCCATAGAGAAAATACTATGAATAAAGCATTAATAGTGACATTTGAAAAGGAAAAAGAAAAAGAATTTTCTTGAAGCAGAGATTATAGCCTCATAAATTCTGCCTATGTTTCATAATCAATTTCAGGTCCGGGGATAAAAGAGAAGGATTACATTAAATAGTCGATAATGAGCGTAAAACTCTATCAAATCTTGATTACAAATATAGATTATGATCCTACGGTGAGGTAAAGTGGTAAACGAAATCATATACTTTTTTCAGAAACAGAGCATACTCTGTTTCCAGAAACAGAGCACACATACTCTGTATTTCAGAGCAGAGAACACTGACCTGCGGAATTGCGAGGCTGGCAATGGTGAGGCCGGAGACGGCGTCGGAGCGGAGGAGCTTGAGGCCGTAATGTGGGGCCCACTGGAAGATGGGGAAGAAGTACTGAAGGGCGAGGAGGAGTTTCATGAACCAAGTCTGGTTCTTGAAGCGGTGGAGAGGGTCGTCGGGGAAGAAGACATCGGCGAGGCGATGCCCGAGCTTCCGGAGGGTGCTCCGGTGGGGAGGGAGGCTCACACGGTGGATTTCCATCGGAGGAGGAGGAGGAGGGTCTGAATTGGAGATTCTGATGATGGTGGGATGGTGGGAATCGAAGTGATCCACTCTGTTAGAGTTCACACCCATTGCTCTGTGTAAAGTTTTTAGCTTTTGGTGGCGGAGGAGGAGGAAGAGGAAGAGGAGGAGGAGGAGAGGGGGATTGTGAAGAAGAAAGAAAGCGTTGGGATGGAATTTATAGAGAAAAAACAGAGAGAGAGAGATGGAAGGTAAGGTATGTGTTTGGTGGTGGTTATTGTGGGGGGATTGTCTTTACAACCATATTACTAGGGGTAGTGTCGTCATTGGCTCCTTTTCCAAAGGAAAATCAAGTTTATGGTTATTTTTATTTTTGTTTCATTTCTAATTTATCTTTGCCAATCTAAGATAGTCTTTGGTTAAAGTAATGATGTAATTATATTTTTTATGTTTATATTTTATAATAGTTTTAGAGTCTATTTGGCCACGCTTAAAATTGGTATAGAAGCATTTATTTTTTAAAAAAATACTTATTTTTTTAAAAAAATGAAGTATTTGGTAAATTACCTATAAGTGCTTTTGAACTATAGCAGAAGCAGTTTTTTAGCTTTAAGCAGAAGTTATAAATTAGAGTTTCTGCTACTCACCAAAAGCAGAAGCTAAAATTTAATTATTTTAAAATAAAAATACACTTACTAACATTTTAATATTCCCAGTTTACCCTTTATTTCACCCTAACCCCCATCCTCCATTCCCATTTTAATTAAATAGTGAAAACAACAACAACAACAACAATAATAATAATAAATATTTATAATTAGTTTTATTTGAATTAATTAATAGATATTTAATAAAAATAATAATCATAATAATTAAAGTAAAATTAATAATTTTTTCATTAATACTTTATTAAATTAATAAACTAATTGTCATTTTAGATTTATTTGGGTAATAAAACTTAATAATAATCAATATTTATATTATGTTTCTATTTAATAATATTAATAACACTTAAATATACATATACCCTTCTTGGTAATTTTACACTAAAAAGCACTTTTCAAAACAAATTTGCCAAATACAAATCGTTTTTGAAAAGTACTTCTCAACTCAATTTGCCAAATACAAACTGCTTCTCTTCACAGCACTTTTTTCTCAAACTCCATTTGAACATGAATCATTTGGAAATCAGCAATTTTCATAAGCTTGATCAAACCGGCCCTTAAGTTTTTTTGGTAATTCATTTTGTTTAATTCATTTTCAAAAGTATATGTGTTTTATCTATAAAATTAAAAACATTTTTTTAGGGGAGCAAAGAAAGTGCGAATAATCAAAAGGTGTAGTTGGATGAAAGAGACTCATTTATTTTTAATTAAGTCTTAGGAGTTTGATTTTTAATTTTAGGTATGGAGCAACTTTAAATTCTTGGATTAGTTATCTTATGCTTTGAGGTACTTACAAGTTAATTAAAAGATTGATTATTGTATTTGATGATAGATATTCTAGTTTAAACCAAAAAGAGAGAGTAAAGAGTTAAAAAATTGAACTAAAAATTAAAATAGAGGTAAAATACTATTTAGTCCCTGAATTATTGGTCAAACTACTATTTAGTCCTCAAATTTAACAAAAATACTATTTAGTCTCTGAATTTGCAACTCTGTCAACTCCTACCTAATGCCACCTTAGGATATGTTTAGTAGGGAGGGAGGGATGTAAAGAAATGTAATATAAAGTGGAATGATGTAAAATGAAATAATGTAAAGTAATTGTAAAAATGAGAAGTTGTTTTTATTAACAAGACTTATACACTAATTATTCCTTCCATCATAATCAGTTACACAATATAAATCGGGATCGAATTAATCGAAAAAAGTCTTGAAAATCGGACGGACAAAAAAAGTTTAAAAAAAAGAACTAAATGAATAATTATTAGTAAATACATAAAAATGTGGTCGTATAATAAATACACTTCATAAGTTTGTATACAATATATTCACTTAAACATTTTGTATAATATCACACAAATAAAATAGTGCAATAAGTTTTTTTTTTTTAATAATAGTACAAAAAGTTAGCACCCAAAAAAATAGTACAATAAGAGCCTGTTTGTGCATGCTTATTTTTAAAAAAGAAGCACTTATTTTTTTTATAATCACTTATTTTAAAAAAATTGTGTTGTTTGTGCATGCTTATTTCATAAAATAAGTGATTCTTAGTTGTAGCAGAATGCACTTTTTTAGCTTTAAGCAGAAGCTAGAAATTGGAGCTTCTTTTTCTAGCTAGTAGCAGAAACTGAAATTTAAATAATTTATGACAAAAATACCCTCAATAAAATTTAATATTTTTCATTATACCCTTTATTATTTTAAACCTAACTTTGACCTACACAACTATAATTTACAATCAGTCTCTTCAACTTGCTCCTCCTCTTCCTTCACCATCTCACTTCATGTCTTCATCTTCTTCCTTCACCGTCTCACTAATAATAAAAATTAAATAACATTTTAATATATTAATAAATATTAATTAATAAAAAACTAATCATATATAACAAAATTACATTAAGTAAAATCAATAGCTATTTAATTAACATTTTAATATATTAATAAATAAATTTTTATTTATTTAATAACATTAATAACATCATAATCTTTTTTTAATAGGAATAACATCATAATCTATAAATGCCCTTCTTGGTAATTTTACAGTCAAAAGCACTTATTTTTACAATTTTACCAAACACAAATTGTTTTTCAGCTACTGATAAAAGTACTTCTCAACTCAATTTGTCAAACACAAACTGCTACTATTTCATAGCACTTTTAAAGAAACTCCATTTAAAAAGAAGTCATTTGAAAATCAACAATTTTTATAAGCATGTACAAACGGGCTCAAAGTAATATCTATTTCTTTATTGTATATACACCTAAAAAGCAATATGACTGCTTCAAAAATGTTTCTAAAATATGAAACAGATTATTGCTTCTTCTTTTTTCGTAAACACAAATTTAGGCAGGATAATCACCGAGAATCAAAAAGTCCTCACATTGGTTCTAAAGTTCGAATCATCATTCTTGTGGGGGCAAGAATCTAAACTTTCAACAACTTCTCATTAATCAAATTATTGCATTAAAAACATGCTTTTTGAGTGTTTATGGTTAGGACGATATGTAATTCAAAATAATAAATAGATAATATTATGAGATGTTGATGAGCTCGTTGGATCTATTTTTAAAGTTTGAGATCTATAACTTCAAGTTCTTTACTATAAAACCGTACGTTAGTTGTAGTACAATGTTATAAAAACAAAGTAAAGATTGTCTAATTTCTTTTTTTGATAAAAGATTATCTAATTTCTAGATCTTTACATTAATTACTTCTAAGCCAATTTTGACTCCTCATAGAAAAATAGTGTAGTATATAACTTGAATTCAGGCAAAAAAAAAAAAAAAAAAAATAGGCAAAAGTATCTTTCCTAACCCTAACGTTTGAGAGTCCTGTCAGTTTCGCCCCTAAAGTTTTTTCGCTGTCAATTGTACCCCTAACGTTTTACGTTTCTGCCAATGTCACCCTTTTCACTAACACCGTCAAATATTTAACAGTTTTTGCTGACGTGGCATCCTATGTGGCAAAACGTTTCTTTTTTCTGTCAATTGTAACCCTAACGTTTTACATTTCTGTCAATGTCACCCTTTTCACTAACACCATCAAATATTTAATAATTTTTGCTTACGTGGCATCCTATGTGGCAAAAATATCTGACTTGGTATATTTTTTTCCACATCAGATTTTCTACTCATCTTTTCCCCATCAAAGTTGTGTCGTTTTGACCTCGGCCTATTCCTTCTAAAATATAACTCAAACGCACGCGCTATTTTGCTCATAAAAACATCGGAGACGTTATCCATTCTCTAATTTAGGGTAACGTCTCCGACAAAGTAGAAAATGGGTAACGTCTCCGACAAAGTAGAGAATGGATAACGTCTCCAATGTTTTTGTCTGCAAAATGGCATGTACGTTTGAGTTATATTTTAAAAGGAATATGATGAGGCTAAAACGACACGGTTTTGATGGGAAAAAGATGAGGAAAAAATTTGGTGTGGAAAAAAATATGTCAAGTTAGATATTTTTGTCACATAGGATGCCACGTAAGCAAAAACTATTAAATATTTGATGGTGCTAGTGAAAAGGGTGACATTGGCAGAAATGTAAAACGTTAGGGGTACAATTGACAGAAAAAAGAAACGTTTTGCCACATAGGATGCCACGTAAGCAAAAACTGTTAAATATTTGACGGTGCTAGTGAAAAGGGTGACATTGGCAGAAACGTAAAACGTTAGGGATACAATTGACAGCAAAAAAACGTTAGGGATGAAACTGACAGGACCCCCAAACGTTGGGGTTAGGAAAAGTACTTTTGCCAAAAAAATAACTTGAATTGAAACCTTTTAATAACTGATATTTAAAATTATTTATATTAATATAATTGCTATTTTGTTGTGTCTTTTCGTCATTTGAATCATAAAATATATATTTAATAATTAAAACATACAAAATAAAATATCATAGAAGGATGTGAGAGAAAGAAAATAAATTTAATAAGTAGTTATTTAAAAAGACAAAAAATAAATAAATTTTTATTATTTAAATTCATTATTTTAAAATAATGTTTATTTTGTATTGTATTTTTAAAAAAAATAATATGCGCATTTGTGTGTGCCAAGAGCCTCCAGTATCATATTATTTAAAAGTATAATTTTGATAGAATATTTTGAAGTGAAAAGAAGATAAAATAGAAAATTAAAATAAATAATATAAGATAAAAAATTTTATATTATTTTATGATATAATAATAATTTTATTATTTCTTATTTTAAAAGTTAAAAAAATTGACAAAAATTTTGGTGTATGTCAAACTTGTTAGTCTACTTGTATATATATAATTTTTTTTAGGAATACTTGTATATATATTGGGAAAGTGAATACAAATTTTGTTAATTAATCTAAAAGTCTTGTTAATAAAAACATCTTGTTCGCAAAGGTGAAAGCCATCACATTTTTTATTTTTATATGCAAATTGGCTTCCATTTGAAACGGGTGTTTGGGTTAAAGGTGAGTTTTTTTGGATTAGGTAGAGAATGATCAAAATATCCTAAAAAATAAAAAATGATGTTGCACTACTTAACGGTTCAAATTGGATGAGATGTTAACAGAAGGACATCTGCTCGTAAATAAAATTTCAGGGGGTGTATATGAAAGGTTTTGAAATTTATGGGGTATATAATATGTCCCTAGTCTAAAACTTAGGGGGTCTCGATGCATTCATTATAAAAATAATAGTATTTTTAACAACTTATATTTCAACAACCACTAAATTGTTGAAAATGATACTTTTTTTTAACAATCAAAATTTGACCGTCGAAATAATTTGGTGAAAAAAAAATAATAATAATATTTTCGACAGTTAACAGTTATCGATAATACTTTTTTAATGGTATTTTTCTTGACGGTAGTAGTTTTCGACAAATATATTGTCAAAAATAATATCATTGACAAATATCGATAATTGTTGACCATTAAAACAACTTATTTCAACGACCAAATTTAATTGTTGAAAAAGTACTTATTTCGACGATTTTTTCAATAATTAATAGTGGCCATCGAAATATAAGTTATTGAAAATACTCATTTTTTATTGTTGTGATTTTAGCAAAAAGAAAACAAATTATAGCTGATACATGTGTTTAGACAATAATTTTGGAATGTTTTTCCATTAACAAATTAATTTTGATCATATTCACAAATTTCATATAAAATAAGTTTATGTTATATATTCATAAATGTATATATAGATTAAATATTATGATAAAGACTTTTAATTAAACAATTGGACTAATAAATATTAATTTTTTGATTAAAAGTATCATTGAATTATATGCAGTGCTATTAAACATAACGCTTAATTAATAATGATTATAAAAAATATATAAAAATTAAAAGGGACTTTTTTCCATTTCCATACCATCTTCAACATACATCCATGCAATCAGGTCCGGATTAATTTGGGATTGGTTTAAGTGATAAATGGTTTGGTATTATTTAAATAAGGCCCCCAAATTTAAAATATTGTGAACTGTAGTTATTCTTATTAAGAGATTCTCCCACCATATTTAAATATATAATACAAATTGAGTCCAAATTAATCGTGACAGTGTCTCAAAAATCAGCAAACAAACCAAAAAAAAAATCAGCACCGTCCATCCCACTTCGTTTTTTCTTTTTCTTCTTCTTTTTTTTTAATATATTACTATTTTCCTCTATAAAAAATAAACTTGATTTCAATTTAGTCAATATAATATCAAAATCCTTAAATTAGTCACTCCACAAAATGTTTTAAAATAATTTAGTCCTTATGTTAGTTTTTTTTTTGGCCAATCCTTATGTTAGTTATATATATAGATGTTATATATTTGGCATTTTTTTTGATAAGATATATTTGGCATATTAGTTGCTTTGGATCATTGTAATAATGTTTAGGATTACTATTTTGCTTTGTTGCAATACTATTCGAGCATCTATATAATATAATTATGAATTATGGTAGGGATTAAATTATTTAAAAATTTTCGAAAGACAAAATTACAAGATTTTAATTAATTATCTAATAATAATTAAATTGAGAAAACAAAATATATTTTAAAATCCATAATAATAATTTACTCTCTTGTTTTCTTCCAAACTTTTCTGTCTAATTAATTATCCATCTTTGTTCTACAAAAAGTGAAAAGCTTATATTAAAATATTAATAATCATTACACCAAGCCATCAAGGTCAAAAAAGAGACGTGAAAAATAGTTTTTTAATTAACTCATATATAGTGTGTCAAACATTTATTAGTGCTCAAGTCACTTTCTATTCTAATAAAGTATAATAAAACTATTGTATTTTAGGCAACCAAAAAAAAAAACTATTGTATTTTAAAATAAAATTTTACTAAATCAGATTATATTTGATGTATGAATACTTTGTGGACATTAGGTAATGAAGTTACACAAAACAGATTTTGAAAAGGGAAAAAGAAAACATAGGGCATGTTTGTTTTGTTTAACTTTTTCAAAATATTGGAGGTAATCCAATATTTTCTTATAAATTTTTTAATTAAATATGTTTTATTTTTTGTAATGTGATAAACTTACGTTTTTGTCCTGAATTTTTTTAATATTTTAATACAAAGGTAAAATAGTCATTTTATCCACTTTTATTCATTCTTATTTCCATTTTCTACTACCAAATATAATTTAAACAATTTTATTCTCATTCTCATTTCTTACGACCAAACGTAAGATAAATAATTCCATTCTCATCACATTCTTGGTACAAAACGAGCTCTTAGTGCTTTTTTTTCTTACACATTACCATTAATTAGCAAGGTATATTTATTATCTTCTTGGTAAATTAGTTCTATATATATATATATATATATATATATATATATATAAATGGGTAACACAACTATAAGATTAGGAAGATATATAGTTCATGTGAAATAAATGACATTCACATCATGTACACTGCATGATATAATTGTCTTTTGGTGATTTAATTTAACTTTATAAACATTTTCTTTTGAAAAAAAAGAGAGTATATTATACTTAATTTTTTAAAGCTGGGTTAAATTATATATACTGAATGTATTTAAAATTATATTATGATTGATCAACATAAAATTATTTAATGTAACAGTAAAAATAATTAAATAATTTAATTTTTTTGACATAAATAAATGGTATGTAAAATATTAATTTTATTGAGAAACCAAATAAAATTTTAAAAAGTGTGTAACATTGAATTAAAGTTTGGGATAAATGAATTTTTTAAAACTAGAAGAGTAATAAATATAATTTTATCAAACTTTAAAGCATGTTGATAATATTTATTTATTTATTTTCAATTTTAAGCCACTCATGATGTGAATATAATTTTACCTCTATTTTTTTAATTAATTTTATCCCTACACTCTTAAAGTGCTTTGAAGTCTAGTATTAATAGAAAGAGGAAATATATTTTTAGTATTTAAATTATTGGTTAACCAACTATTTGATCTTTAAATTTTAAAAATAAATTATTTAACTTTTAAATGTTTACATCTATCAATTATTTAATTCTTAAAACATTAAATATTATTCAATTGAATAGCGCACTCGTTAAATTTTAAATATTGATATATCACTCATATTTACTTAGTACACGTTTTTTACGCAGAAATGGAAATGGAAAGGAAGAGGGAGAGGGAATGCATTTGATGTGTTTAGTAGTAAAAATTGAGAATGAAAATGAAATGGGAATGTAATAAAATTACCACTTTGCCCCTTATATTAAAATAATAAAAAAAAAAAGTTATGATTGTGTCAAATCAAAGAGTATAATAAATATTTTGTATTTTGTATTTTTTTTAAGTTGATAAAAATAAAAAAGTGAGAAAGTAAGTGGGTTCAATGGGCCCCACCTATTTCTTCCTCATTTCCTTTTTCATTTTTTTTTAAAAAACATACCCTTAAAACCAATAATCATATTTTTTTTCTATAAAAAAAACTATATTAATTAATATAAATATTCACGCGGGCATAGGCCATAGAAGACAGAGTAAGTGCATGTCTTGTCAAATTGAACCCTAATCCTACCATTATCTTTTGACTAAAATGGACATTAAGTTGTCTTTTTTATACGGGGGAATGAGATTGAGAATAAAAATAAGAGTAGGAATAAGAGAGTTGAAGGGAATAAAAATGTCATATTAATATGATATAAATGAAATAAAAATGGGTAAAATTATAATTTTACTCTTGCATTAAAGGTGGGTAAAAAAGTAAAGACAAAAACATGATTTTATCACATTATAAAAAGTGGGATTTGTTTGGTAAGATGGAAATTAATTTTTCCCTCCTCTTTTCTTGCAAAAGAACACACCCTAAGTTTTAAGACCTACCCTCAAGATTGTCAAACTCACTTTTTTATGTAAATTCGGAGAGTGTGATAAACTCGTAACATAAAATCGTAGGATTTTACATACCTAAAAAGAATAATATAATATATATATATATATATATATATATACTAAAACTTTAAAATTCAAATCAAATCATCAATTTAATTAAAACACATAATAATATTAACATAGTACTAAATACATTAGTTGATTACTCAACATCAATGCTTTTGAATGAAATTGAAATTTTCATATATCTTTGTAACCTAAAATCAATACTTTTGGGTTAGTTTATGTTTCAACCCGTTTATACCCGTTTCTATGTGTCTTTATCCATATTTAAGTATTTTTTGAGCCAATATAAAATGTGATCAGAATAGCATGGGTAAAAACGTAAAAAAAAACGTACGTTTCTATAATTAAAATCGCAATTTTGACAATAATTAAATAATATAATTAAGCATGTTGTTCTTTATAAAGATTGAAGGTAGTCCTTGAAGCCAATAGCAAGTTAACTAGGGTTAGGTTTAATTTGGTTTGGTTTGGAAAATTCTGCAGTTTATTCATTAATGGGATTGGGAGGCAATATATATATATATATAATACCCATCAACATGAGATATCGATCTTTTACAATTCTATATCCCCACTTTAAAGATTCACCATTATAAGATCTACATCTTGATCATAGCTTCCTGCTTATATAAAGGCAAAATTAAATGAATAAAATTTAATTAAAAACAATTTTGAGTAAATTATCATTTTAATTAATGATATGTAACAAGTGCTCTAGAAAAGTTTTTTAGGTTTTTTCTAACTGGATGAGAGATAAATTATTAAATTTAACTTAGTAAAAAATCAACAAAAATAATGTTTTAAACTCTCTCATTAATTAAAGTAAAAAAATCCTTAATCCGTGTCCAATATGACCCAAAAAAAAACCTTTAATTAATGGCTTTTGTTCAATTCAAGATCACTTTAATTTGATTCTTTTAATTAGAAAAAACTGATCCCATGATTGATTATTCCCTCCACTAATTCCATCACAAGTTCACAACCATGATTGGAATTCTGTGCCTATCTGTTAGTATTGTAAATTCTCTCAAAATTTGACTGGTCCTATAGAGAGAGATATATATATATATATATTAGAAAGTTGAGGCAAAATTAAAGAATACTTAAAAAACATATACTTGATGTACTTGCATTACTCTTATAAGATCAAGATCAAGATTGTACTCTTAATTAGCGACAAAATGGTCATTCATATAAGGCTACCTAACTAACACTAACTAAAAGCATATACAAAACTGATATATATATATATATATATATATATATATATATATATATATATATATATGGAGTAAAATACTATTTTGGTACTCCATAGATGTCTTTTTTGTCAATTTGGTCCCCCACAGATCAAACTGTTAGCAATTTGATCCTTCCGTTAATTAACTTGATGACATGCCAAGTTAAGTTGTGACTCAGCAATTTTTTTATCTGACTAGGCATTAATTAATTTAGAGTAATTTATTTTTTATTTAAAAAACCTTTTAAATTTTTTTTTAAAAAAAAACCTTTGACGCACAAATATGCTTCTTTGCGTTAAAATGAGGTATATCAAAGGTTTTTTTTTTTACTTTTTTTTGGCTCATTAATTAAAATGCAAGTAGCTACACAGAATATTGGTCTGATTTCATAATCATCAACTTCATTCATAGAATTCAGGTATAACAAATGAATAGTTAATTAGTTTAATTTAACTAATATATATAGCACCTTACTAATTAAATAAAATAAAATCACGCGCGATTGTTGACATAATAATATAATTTCTTTTTTGGGGGTTTAAAAGTCTGTATATATTTATACATTTTTTAGTAACTTTATAATGATATGAGGATCACTAGGATAATAGAGCTAATACTTTTAGTTTAATTTTAATGTTAATGTTATCTCAATCATTGTAATGACTTTAGAAGACCATAAAATTATATATTCAAGCTAAGGTAATTAAATAATTAACATATGAGTTTATATATTAAGTTAAAAAAAGTCATTTTGCTATAATGGGTTGAGTTTTCATTATGGTGATGAACTGACCTAATATGATCCAAAATATATCCATATTAGTGTTGGGGATTAAAAGTTGAGATTCAGATTGAGTCGTGTTTAAGAACATTATCTTTTAGAGATATTTCGCATTTCATCGATAATTAAGGAAGTGGCACTCTCCAGGATTTCTTAATTATTGTTGCACAACTGTTGAATGGAAACATTCCTCCTACAGTATGGCCCGAACCGTTGCCACTTTAGAACGTTAATTATTTTGCAAAATAAAATCCTTCGCTTGCAAAAGCATTTTCTTCTCGTGGCCAGTTCTTATGTGTGTGAGGTCTACTTTTACATGGCCCATTTATTTTTCTTATATCACATCTTATAATATATATTCTTAAATCTTTATTATTATTCCAGCTAGGCAATATAAAACTTTGTTTGACACACAACATGCAATATTATTACATCACTTTTTGCTTATAAATAAACGGTAAAGATTTTTTTTTAAGTTTTTCATCGGTATCCTGATGTTAAAGGCAGTTCTGTTCGAGACATTATTACACACTAAATGTGAATATACTTCTCCCAACAAAAATTTGAATCCGAATTCATCACGTTAATTATGATGAACTAGTCCCCAATATCTACTAGAGTTAGACCTAACACCATTGATTCCGGACAAGATAGTTAATAAACAATGAGAGCAAATCGTGTAGAATTAGTAATTAAAAAGTTTACTTATAAGCTATTGTTTCAAATTTTCAAGGCTTTCATTTGGCGCCATTTATTAAGTGACCAAATAGTGATGAAGATGATGAATAGTGGTTGTCCAAAGGCATATGGAATTCTCATAGTGCAGATCGAATCATTTCAAAGAGATTAGTCAAAAGGCGTGTGCTGGCTAGAACTTGTGATTCTTCTTATATATTATATGGTGTGTGGTTATATAATATATTATTTAAGAACCACTAGTTTTAGAAGGCAAGATAGTTTTCTAGACTAATCTCAAGATTCTATATACATGTTTCCCATGTTCGTTGATCACTAGCTCAATTCAATTCAATGTTCAAACAAAACAAAACCTGAGGGAGAAACAGACACACTTGTATATTGATAGGATCCTAGGACGGGTCGGGTTGCTCCATTTGAACTTAGGGGGCGATCATCCTGATCCATATGTGCCCTACGCACACCATAATTTCTTGATACAACCTAACATATATAGTATCGTCTAAATTACTGTAACAATAAATAATCTTGTAATCGCTCGAGTATCTTTCATTATTGGGCTCGAGGCTCTATATATATATAACTCCACTTCTTTATCGGGGAGAATCATATTGGACCTGGTGTTATTGTTTGCCTAATTTAGTTATGGTAATCTTGTGATAAGTGCGAGACTCATCATATATATATAAAAAATTGTTAAGATCTTAATCTTATCAATAAAATTTTATGATTTTATTAATAGAAAGTCCATCAGTATCTAATTACTAGAATAACAATAAAATATCGATCTTATATATACATACTTTATTTCCATATCATATGAGAAATCTACTATTGTTAAAGAAAAAATAATTATTTTTATAAAAATTATTTTAACGTAAATTATTCAATATGTCATGATCTATTTTCTTTAAACAATTATATGTATTTTTGTTTTTTATAACAAAAATCTATATTTTGTATTGGGTACAAAAATATATGCGGCGAGAGGGAGTTGCGTCTGAAAAAAAAAAATGGATTGTGAAAGATAAGGCAACAATTTTGGTTGTGGCTGTACTTGTACATCATTTCAAATGTAATAAGTCACCCACCCCACAATTGATGGATCAGATTCTGTCCCATTTGCAAAAGGAACACAATTGATGGTCCAGATTGATGCATTCACCTTCAATTCTATTTCTCTTTAGATCCCTTTCTCCCATTTTCCAAAGGTTACTGTGAGAAAGCTGCTATTTCAGATTGGGTATACGTGAAAGCCATATATTTCTATTTTGGATCTAATCATATCTTCTCATGTGTTCTAACAAGTTATCACTCGATCTCCACTATATATGCACCATGTTTTATGATTTATTTGGGGTTTTGATTCTCTCAAAATTATTTGGTAAGAAGTGAGGTGAATGTAGAGAAAAAGAAAACCAATTTCCCTCTCTCACAATGGAACAAATGTTGCGTTTGGTATCCGGTGATTGTTTTAGTGGGAAGTGAAAGTAAGTGATAAAAAGTATGTTTGGTATGCAGGAAAATAGAAGTTTAATATAAAAGTAATATTGTTTGGTATGGTAGGAAGAAGATATGAAAATAGAAAATAAAAATATAAAATACATTTTTTGCCATTACTTTTTTAAAAACCATAAATTTTTTAAGGGCATTTTGATCTTTAAACCAAACATCACTTCACATTCCCTCCACATCATGAGAGAAGCAAGATTGAGAATTTTCACCTCACTCCCTCTTTAAAAATCCTTTTCCATTTTCCTATCAATTACTTCTTCTTCTTTTGACTTTCAGTTTGAGCCAAACTCACTCCCCTTCTCACGTTGAAATGAAAAAAAAAAAGAAAGTCTTTTAATCATATGTATTTTTACGACTAATAATAATTATACGTTGAAATAAATATTTTTTAATAATTAAATTTTGGTAAAAGAAATAAAATTAATATTTTTTTAATAATTTATTTTAATAGTTAAAATTTAATTATTAAAATATTTTTTTAATAATTTAATGACCGCTGAAATATAAATTATTAAAAATATAAATTTTACGAGTTATATATGGATTGTCCTTACTTTATGTCTCTTTTTTCTTTCCATTCAATCCATTGACATAATTTTATAATTTAAATAATTTAAAAATTCAAACTCGTTTATTTGAGTTTGGATAGATAGAGACAAAAGACAAGTAAAAATTTTAATTTAATATATATATTATATAGATAATTTTGCATGCACAAAACACACAATTTAATTTTTAAAATATAATATTAAATTAAATAAATATTATTATATTATTTTAAAACAATAGATTAATTAATAAAAAAGTTATTTATTGTGCGACTCTTTTATTACTTATCTATTATTTCTATTTTCTCTCTCTTTATTCCATAAACCACATATTTTATTTTATATTATAAAAATATATATAATTTTGTGACATTATGTCATAGTCAAAATAATCTTATTTAAAATTCTCTTAGATACTTTTCTCAACAACGAAAATTAATTTGAATTTTTGTTGACTATGTTGTGGAAAAATACTTCATTCTTCTTGACCCAATTCCATTGGTTACATGTATGGCTTATAGTTAAATTTAAATAATTTGTCATTGATAGTTTGATACGTTATTTATTAGTCTCTTAATTATAAGCTATACAGATGCTTTTTGAAACAAGGGATTTGACTGAGTTATCATTCCTTCAGTTTTTCTTTTTTTTTAAAAAATATTCTGCAAATATACCATTTCATTGAATAATTTACATTAAAACCTCTTGCCTACTTCTTCTTCTTTTTCCTTAACTTGCCTACTTCTTATTAATTATAAGAGGACGCTATTATTTACATTTCTTCTTATACATTATAACGCTCTAATTATAAGCTTAAAAGCATAGTATTAGAATCCAAATCAACCCTCTCAGTCGAGTCGGTGATTCGGTGAATTGGTCATTGTATTATATTAAACCGGTCCAAATAACTTATTTGGATTATTTTGTATTTGATTCGAGCATGAGCTAAATTGACTCGGTCCTGACCTGAATTAATCCGGTGACTCAACACCAACTTAGATTAGGTTGACTCGGTCTTTTTTTTTCATCTCACTTCTTAATTTGTTTTTAGGAAACAATGACATTATATGATATCAAATTTATAACTTGTTACTTCAAAAATATGGTCGAATGTTCATTTTGGTTCTCTATGTTTCATTCAAGTTTCAAATTAGTCCTTTATGTTTTAAAAGTTTTAAATTAGTCTTTTATGTTTCCCAGAAGTTCTAAATTGGTCCTTCCGTCCAAATCCATCAATTTCTTAAGTTAACTACTGACGTGACATAATGAGGTAGACACATAATATCTCTTACGTGTATCAGATAGCTGACGTGGCCTTAGACACGCCAAAAACACCCAAACGACGTCATTTAAGCCAAAAATAAAATCATGCTGAGAGGACCAATATGAAACTCTAATGAAACATAAAGGACTAACATAAAATTTCAATGAAACACAAAGAACCAATATAGAACTTCAATCAAAAGTATAAGCATATCCATTTAAGTTGACCTAATATTTTAAATTATAATTATACCCATTAAATTAAAAAAAATATTTATCCTAATAATACAATTAGTTATATGTTTATATTATAAAGGATAATATTAACAAAAGTCAATTAATTAATGAATTATTTCATTCCATTCATTTTATTAAAAATTTCGAACAACATATTTACACATATATATTCCACTCAATCAATTCTTTCAATTTCTTCATTAAAACTTTCCCTCCACTTCTCTTCTCTTCCTTTCCTAACCTCCGTTCACCTTTGATTCCCAAACATACTCAAAGGGCTTGTTTAGTTTGTGAAATTTGAACGAAGAAATTAATTGAAATTGAAATTAGGTAAAATTTTAAAAGTTAAATTTATCTTTCTTTTTAAATAATTTTATCTTTTATTTAAAAATTATTAATATTTAAAAGTGGAGAGTAAAATTGACTTTACCATTATAATTTTCACTCCCTCACCCTCCAATTCCTCGAACCAAACGACTCCTAAATATTAATGTTTTGGCTAGACACTTGGACATATGACTTCCAGTCAGTGACAGATGCGCTCAAATAATTTTTAACTACAATAATGTTAAAATTCATCTCTTTTCTTCTCTTTGATATTAGAGGATTTATATAATAAATAATATAAAAATGAATAATTAAATTTTATTCCTCAATATACAAATGAAATGGTAGAATATGTAAATTTAATTTTTTTAGTTCTTACACATGGCCGTGACCTAATATTTTAAAATATAATCATATCCATTTAAGTTTAAAAAATTACAATTTTATCTTAATAATATAATTAGTTATGTGTTTATAAACTTTATATTATAAACTTGAGTGTAATATTTGAAAACTTAAAAGGTGTTAATGCCCATGGCCTAAATTTGAGGAGTGTTCTGTGCATTTAGCCTTATAATAATATAGATAAAACACTAACTTTAATTTACTTCAAGAGTATTGAATGTAATTTTTAAAATTAAAGGGTAATAAATGCAATTTTTTTAAAAAATTTCTAGATTTTATTAAGCTGAGAGGAAGAATTTGATTATTCTTTTCCAACGATCTATTGCTTTTGAAATAATGTAATTTTAATCAAAGTGTCTCTTGAGTCTTGACGGTAATTAAGAGGGAGGATGAAAAAGATTCTCAATAAAGAGAGTGTGCATAGAACTAAATCAACTAATAATTAATACCAACTTTCTCAACAAATATATAATTATCACTTAATTCAAATTAAATACAAATAAATTTACACACATACATCAATGGCACAAAGTACATTCGGACTTTTATTTTGGCATTTTCAAAAAGATTAAAGAGTCTCCATATTCATTATTATTGGAATCTATCAGAATGGAGGAAGGTCAGAAAGTGGACCACTACTGATAAAATAAATGATGATATATAAATAATTAATCATAAAATACAGTTTTAACTCCCAAATATCTGGGTGGTCGTCTCTTGTATGAGTTGTATCATTCTCTCGTGTTAGGAACAAATTCTTGGCTATAGCCTCAACCACAATTTTCACTCCACATCAAATTAGATTAAATTGTGGGTGTCAGAAGTTATTTTAATTCAGAAACTTCAATAATCTTAGCAAAAGACTTGAGGCAATAATTATTTAAATGGTGTGTGAAATGTGTAATTATAAGCACTCAGACATACCTTAATTTTCCGTTTTTTTTTTGAGGCATTCTCTTTGAGGCGTTGTACTGTTGTTGTGAGACATTAAATGTGGCTAATTTTTTAGCAAAAATTCAAACTTTGATTTATTATGTTACGAGATCGAGCTATGAAGCACGGACACTTCAGTGTCCGACACAAATCTACTGACTTGCGTCAATACGTTTTCATTTTTTCTATAAAAAAAAATTCCAGCTCGGACCTGATTGGACTTGGATTAGAACAGCAAAATAAATATTTTTAGAAAAAAAAAAGTAAAATATGCCAGTTTTCATTATTTTTGGAGTTTTGATATATATATATATATATATATATATATATTACTTCCATTCGTTCAAAGAAAAGGTATGTTTCATCTTTTGGACTCATTTCTTCTTTTCTCTTGTACGTATCTTCAACATTGTTCTTTTTATTCATTATTTCGTCTTATTCAACTCTCTTCTTTTCTTCGTCTCACTATCTTTACCTTCCTTTCTTTCTAAAATTCTTTAATTTTTTCTTTTAGTTCATTGGAATTACAATATATATATACACGCCGTGTCATATCTTATGATTTTAAGAATTTAGTATGTGTGTCCTGTGTCTGTGTGAATGTTAGTGTGTCTGTATTTTAATTTATAGATTACGAGTAATTAGCTTCTTCCACTAGTATACTCAACCATGTGCATATTAGAGTCTAATCAGTTTTGGTGGTTAGTGTGTTTCAGACGTAAGAAATGCATTAATTATTATAAGGATTAGCAAGGAAGAAGACATGGGAGTCCCAAAAAGTGCTCTTTAGGGACATCACATGGTGATTTTGAATCCAAAATCAGAGACATATATAGTGCATTTAAAAAAAAGAAAAAGCACATTACAGTACAATAAAGATTTGAATAAGGCGAACCACACTTTTTACTAGTGTAACATAATTAGACACAAATGCTCAATACAGGATTAGAAAAGAAAGGAAGAAATTAAAGAATTGCTTTATATTAGCTAGCTAGGGAAGCAGAAGGTTATTGTGGCAATTCCTTATTCTAATAAGTGGAGGGGTTTATTCTTGGAATATACCACACATACATCTAATTTTTATATATATTATATATATCTTCTACCACTTTATTCGTTTCTTTTTCTTTGGTTATAATTATTTCAACGTTGATTCAATAATGGTTTAATTTCCCCTTTAACAAACTATAATGAATGAAGAACGAATGTGTATCCTCCACCCAAAGTCAACTTCCAGGCTCTTCATTTCAAAGCTTATAAACTGCCCGTTTTTTTACCTTTAAAGCCAGAGGATAATATTTAATATTATAAATTCCGTATTTTCTCTATTATATTAGTTACATGATACAAGTTTTACATTAGAGGAGTTGTCTTTAAAGAAAGGCCTTATAAGACCTTGGGCTCTCCCACTCCAATAGTTAGCTTTTAGGGTGTGATTCTCCTAAAGACTTGTACTCGTATCAATTGATACTCTCTGTTGAGAGTCGGCCAACCGGAAAAGACTACTTGTGGAGGATTCTGACCGGTGGAGTGGCTGACCGTGATCGAGTGAAGCGCCACTGAGTGAAGTGTCGCAGTGTGCAGCCGTCGGGACGCCGACTTTCGAAGGGAATAGTAATGATACAAGTCCCACATTGGGGAGGTTGCCTTTAAGGAAAGGCCTTATAAGACCTTGGGCTCTCCCACTCCAATAGCTAGCTTTTGGAGTGTGATTCTCCCAAGAACTTGTGCTCGTATCATTACATGTCATTTATCAATATTAATAATAATTTGATATAGTTGCATATTACAATTAACAAATAACATTAAGGGTTTGTTTGGGAATCAAGAGGGGAAGGGAAGGGGAGAGATTAGAGGAGAAGGGAGGGGAGGGGAAGGGAAGGGAATGTTAACCTTCCATATGTCCTTCCATTGTTTGGGTGTAGATACCTCCTCCAAAATACCCCAATTTGGAGTATCTTGAATTTGTGAAGGAGAAGGATAATGGAGGATTAAGGCTTGATCCTCCATTATCTTTTCCTCCAATTTTCATCTTCCCAAACAAGGGGAAGATATCTAAATAGTCTCCCCTTCCCTCCCCTTCTCCTCCTTAATCCCCAATCCAAACATACCCTAAATAAATAGAGGATTGAAATATACTGAAAATTCAATACACTCTCCAAATTAGTTTATGTATGTATAATATTAGACTATATATATATTTATGTATGTACACGTAGTGCTCAAGCCACTCACTCCAGAAACCCTAGGTACAATTAATTAGTTTGATTAATATATAATTAAGATTCCATTATAATCAGTGTGTGGTCTAAGTCTAATGATTTATTAAAGGATAAACTTAATTAGTACACTAAGAGCTAGCTATAAAAATTAATAAACTAGCTAGCTAGGAGTTCACATTAGACTTACGGCTAAAAAATACACTTGTTTCATGAATGCTTGAGCGTGATTTAATAGAGTGATAAGTATTACATTCTATTTAAAGAATTCAGATTCAAGTTTTATGTAAAAAAAATTTTTTGTTGAGTGACATCTATCCCATTATATATGGGACTTCTACTACTTCAAATCCATTAATCAGAGCTCAATATACTTTTAAATATTGATAATTTTGAACAAAAAAAATATTTTCAAGTGTGTTGGAATTGAAGAGAAATAAAAGGGAAATAAAATTTTAAAAGTAACATTTTTCTTTAATTTAAATTTAATCTATGTTTAGCAACTAAAAAAAAGGATAGAGATGTGAAGAAAAATGTTAAATTTAAATTGAAATTAAAGAAAATGTTTAAATATAAATTTTAATTTTCTCCCTTTTCGTTTGGTAAGGATGCAGCACATTCAAATCATGATATTTTACGATCCAAAAAAAATTTTACATCATATTTTATATATAGCAAACAAATTTTTTATCATATTTTTTCTCTCTCCTAATTTTTCTCTCTATCTCTCTCTTCACTTTTCTCTACAGTACTTTCCTTTATTCTACAGTACTTTCTTTACAGTACTTTACATTAGTGCATTTATATTAAGCGTACCCTCAAATACACGGTTAGGGTATGTTTGGTATGTTGTTTTGAGGATGTCAACATTCTTCCTACCAAACATGCCTTACTTTTTGAGTAGAGGGGACTCATCCATTCTTAACTAATTGTCAGGGGTTCGATCCCTGCTTTGAGTATGGAATGGAGCACCTTTAAATCATTGGGCCAGTTGTCCCACTCTTTCAAGTACCTACAATTTAGCGATGGAATTAGTCACTGTACTCGACGGTAGATATCCTATTATAGACAAAAAAAAATTAAGAAATTAATTATAAGATGTTAAACATTGTTTAAAAAAATAGCTAGTATACTACTTTGATTATTGATAAAAACCATAAAAAAAATAATAAAACATGTATAATTTCATTTGTAAAATGAAAACTAGTGATGAATTTGTGAGGATAGGAATCGTTGTCTCCTTTTTTAATCACTTGTGATATGATTATCCTTTTCTTGGTGGGATTAGCATATGTTTTTATGTCCAGAATAGTTATGTGTGAGATAGAAAAGTGCTACTCTATTTATTTATTTTTTGTTAAAAGTGTGATTTTCTTTAATTAATTTGCTTTTAGTCTTTAATCTTTATCAAATTTTCTTAAAGTCATCTAAAATTTTATTTAGTGGACATTCTTTCTTAGGGATCGGAGATCCTCTGGCACCTAAAAATTACTTGAGTAATTACAATTGTGTAAATTAAAACAGCTTACATTTTAAGCCTGTGCCCACAATAATTCTTTAATTTGGGTTAAGCATTTGTTAGTCTCTCTAATTTAAAACCATGCTCCCTTCACTTTTTCATCTAAAATTCTAATGAAGGATAGACATATATATTAAATTTTTTGCACGAAGCATAAAGTTTAAGAAAGATTTTTACACAAAATTTATAGTTAAAAAAAGTTGGCATAATTGATCATTTTGCTCACGGTTTCGTTAGCCTTTTTGATGGAAAAGTTAACAATTTTTTTTTTTTCATAAATTTCTAAATAATTTAGGGTGTTTATGTGTAATTTTTATTTAGTGGAGGAGGATATTGTTTGCCTTTACTAGTATTTTTTACATTTTAGACCCTAAATAATTATGAAGATCTCTCTTAATTACTATGGAAAAATTAAAAAAAGATGAGATTAAGCTTGATTACTACATGAATGCAATCTTTATTTAGGTCAAATGTCTATTTTGGTCCTCTATATTTCACCCAAGTTTTAAATTGGTCATTTATCTTTCAAAAGTTTTATATTTGTCCTTCAGATTTCATTAAAGTTCTATAATATGTGTCCACCTCGGCACGCCACGTCAGCAGTTAACTTAAGAAATTGATGAATTTAGACGGAAGGACCAATTTAGAACTTCTGAGAAACATAAAGGACTAATTTAAAACTTTGAAATATAAAGGACTAATTTAAAACTTTAATAAAATATAGAGAATTAAAGGTTCCATCCTTCTAGATTCTACAATCTAAATGAATAGAGACATTCACTACTATTCTACTAATTACTGAAACTATTGGTGCAGAAGGAAATTATTCTACCCTCCAATAATATAATTACTCAAAATTATGTCCTCTTCGTCATTTGGTTCTAAACAGTATTATATTACATGCATATAATTAAATTGGAAATCCTTATTTTAATTAAACTCTGTTTTATATATGTTTTTTTTGGTTAATTTGAGATTTAAACTCGAATATTTCAATCCCCTAAATACATTCATTAGTTATTAATTTCATGGGTACATGACAATATCCATAAAAATCTGAACCATTATCTTCCATGAGATGGAGATGGGAAAGTATGAAGGGTAAAATCAGTGCTTCACAGTGTTTCGAATAGAATTGTCTCTAATAATAAAATTAGTTCTATTTTTAATTGTAAATTTCAAAAACATAGTAATAGAAAATTATGATCGTCTCTGTATGAATTAGAATACCAAAATAAAAATCAAGAACAAATTAAATTAACATATCTGTCGTCTCATAGCTTGGTTTGGGATCTTAATCCCGATATACTAAGCCCTTTTCTCCAATACTCACGGTAGGCTGTTAGATAGGAAAATTGACTCAATAGTCAACCATGTGTGTGAGGTGGAGAGGGGACCTAGTCCTAATTTATAACCCTAACTAGTCCACTCATCATGAATTGGGCCAAGATACTAGGCCCACACTTACTGCCTAGTATAGGTGCACATTGCCCATTAATCAGATCACTTTTAATTTGGGCCTATGTATTTAACTGGATGCCAAAGAAAAAAATACTTACACATACTATACTATATATATATATATATATATATATATATATATAATATTTTATCTATTTATTTATTTTTGGGTTATAACTCTTTAACTCTATCTATTATCTTATATATATATATATATATATATATATATATATAATATTTTATCTATTTATTTATTTTTGGGTTATAACTCTTTAACTCTATCTATTATCTTGTGGCATTCAAGGATTCAAATCCTATCATCAAGTCCAAGTCATCTTTAACCTCGTTTCAATGTATATGAGGCATGGCTTCAATGTCTTCTTGGTGGGTGTGCTGGTATAGGCTATAGAGTGGCTCTATATGATGATGTTCAATTTTGTTTGCTAAAATAGCATGGGTTATATATTTTAGGGCTCCTTTAATTTGGCCAAGTTCTTTGGCATCATAGAAGCATTTGTGTTATTCAAAAGTGTTTATTTTCAAATTTTGAGGTGTTTATTTTAATTTCGTTAATTAAAATTAATAATTTATTTTTCTTACATTTTATTAAATTAATAATTAAAATTTTCTATATATTTATTTGATAATATTAATAACATCATAAATCTATTAATGCTCTTTGCTATAATTTTATAGTAAAAAATAATTTTTTTATACAAATTTATCAAATATGAGCTATTTTTGAGCTATTGATAAATGATAATAGTACTTTTCAAATTCTATTTATAGAGAAATCATAAACAATCTCAAATGTTCGTGATCTTTATATATATATATATATATATTAGAGATTTTGCATGCACATACATAATTTATTTTTTAATTTTTTAAAAATATAATAATCAATTAAATATTTGTTTTTTTTTAATTTTTAAAATACAATATAAAATAATTATTACTATTTTTAAATAATAAACTAAATAATGAGAAGTTAGTTACTTCTCTTAAATCTTATTAACTACCTATCATATCTACTTTCTCTCTTTCACGTTTTTCTATTATAATTTTTGCCTTGTATTTTTTAAATTAAAATAATTATTTTTGTCACACCAATAACCAAAATACTCAATAGTCATATAATATAAATATAATAATTTTCTAAAAGTTGGTAACTAGACTTCTAAAAAATTTTATACTATGGAGGAAAAAGGGTACAAGCTACAAAGAGTGATTTGGCTAGAGTACAATGATAAATATTATTTTTCTTAAATAAAATTTTGAGTTTAAATTGATGTTGTGTATGAAAAAATTTTTTATTGAAGAAGCTCAACACTTCCAATAAACTTTTCAGATATTTATATTTTCTAGGAAACAAAAGTAAAAACCCCATTTGATTTAAATTTTTTCTAACTACTTTAAGTTTCCCTTTAAGTTATTTGCTATTTAAGATTCTTAGTTGAAAAACTCTTATAATAAAAACTATAATTTAGATATATCTATCTAAATAAACTAGCATAGGTAGGAAAATATTGACAAAATAAAAGAATTTATCTTTTTAAATCTGAAAGTTTAAAAACGTAACCACCAATTTTAAAAGTTCAGCATACTAATTAACATACAATGGCCATTCATGCCCAAAATAGCATAACCGACACAAATT
Source organism: Senna tora (assembly GCA_014851425.1). Lineage (NCBI taxonomy): Eukaryota > Viridiplantae > Streptophyta > Magnoliopsida > Fabales > Fabaceae > Senna > Senna tora. The sequence goes on from CM026268.1 coordinate 3,346,671, forward strand.
CCCGCTCTAATTATAATTATAAAATAATAAGCCATATATCCATGAAATTATGTTAAAAAATCAATTGAATTTCTTTCTCGGAGAAATTCCCCGAGAGGATATTTGGCACTATAAAAGTATTGAAATATTGAAAATATTATTGTAGTACTAAACTTTTATTTTAAGTTCTCTCTCTTTTTGACCGTACCATAATTAAAACTTTTAATTAATGAATCCGAGTACATAATTGTGAGTGTAATAAAGTAAAAAGACTAAAAAAAACCCCTTTTAAGTGTCTTCTATAGTTTTAGTGAAAACTTAATACATAGCCCTTTATTTTGAAAATTATTATGTCAGAATTTTGATGTTTTAAAATGGCAACATCATAGGCAAATATCAATCCATATACAGCCAAATATAGATTGAGGGCTGAGTGAGCCTCACCATCTATATTGGTGTCACTATTAATAATGATTTTTGGTTGGTTTGGTTTGGGTTTGCTTTATCGTATGGAAAAGTGTTCATTCTATCATATCTTGAAATTTGATTATGTAATTCAACAAGAATGGATATGCATAATAAGTCCGATTCTTTACTATCGTCCATTGATATTGTTTAGTTAGTCACAATAATTATAATTAATTTTTTAGTTACATCGAATAGCACTAATTGACAATATGAGAATTCACAGTCATGCATAATATAACTTGTAGGCTAATATAAGAAATGTACCAACTCTATTACAAAGTCAACTTAGGCCAAATATCTCCTTCTAGGCCCCATCTCCCATTGCATCTACCAAAAAACAAAATATGAGTGCAAATGTATTTTATTGTATCTTTCTCTAATGATTATTGTTATTGGGTCCTCCAAATTCTTCCTAATTTTATGGATATTTTTAGAGTTTTGTTGTGACAAGGCCCATGATTAAATTTAAGATTAAAAACACTAAATATCTATAAACCTATGTATTGAGCTGGAAGTCCCATCCTAATGTTTTCAGTAATTTGAAACCTTGTTCAAAAATAAAGAAAGAAAATATTTGAGCAAACTTAGATTTTAGTCTTGAAAAGATTAGTAATCTAACAATTTAGTATTTTGAAAGATTATAATGCACTTTTTGGTCCCCAAAAGATCAAGATGATGTTAATTCATTAGTTCATGAGCTCTTAATCGTTAATTGTTAATAATGTAGGTGACGTGACTCATTAAATTATGATGTAGTGCTGTTAAATATTTTGTTTGATGCCAAATAAACTTGTCTATCTATATGGAAAAAATGCCATATCAGGGCATCATTATCTTATAAACTTATCTCCATATCATGTTAAGTGTTTTATTAGATGTCAAATTTAAGATGAATTTATGAGGTGATGCATTGAAAAATAATATATATTTTTCACATAGACAACTTTATTTGACATTTAATAAAATACTTAACAGCACTATATCATCATTTAACGAGCCATATCACCTGCTCCATTAACAGCCAATGACTCACGAACTAAAGAATAGATTTTTTTTATCTTTCAAAGACTGAAAAATATATTATGATCCTCTAAAGATTAAATTATTAGATTACTAATATTTTTGGAAAAAAAAAGTTTACTCCAAATATTCACTATTTCAAGTTCAACTATCTTTTCTTTTTCTTTTCTTTTTTTGGGGTAAACTTCAAAATTTTCAGTACCATACCAATTACTTTATGCTTTTCATTTCATTTGGTGGAGGACAATATTGCAATGCATTTTTTGGGCCATGAAGATATGCCCAACTTTGATTCACTTTTCAAAACTGAGTTTTGTCAACTATGGACTGATCTTTTTTTTTTTTTTGAAAACCTAGGATATATCCTCAAATCAAATTGGACTTTGGTGTGACTTTTGACTAATCCTTGTTCAACCAGAAGCAATCAGATAAAATCCTCTGAATAAGTAGGGTTTTGTAGGAACATAACCTCATTTGAAACTCGAAATTGAGGATATATAGGATTTCTGAGACTACTTTTTCAATCCATGTATGTCATACTCCAAAATTACAGTAAAACAACAAATACATTAGCAAATAAAATGAGAAAATGGAAAGAATGAGATGAAATTAATAGAAAAGATGTATCAAATCCCCATAGGAGAAGAAGGGAAGTATACAAGTCGAAGTCTCTTTTCGAGCCAGAGAGTAACTCTAAAGTCTCTTAACCTTTTATAAAATCAGCATAAAAACAAGAGCTATCTCTAAGCAAGATTTATACTCCTTTGCTATCTCATTCACTGGGCTGGATCCGAAATTGGGACTTCATTATTGAGCTGAGTGGCTCAGCTTCATGGTTTGTATTAGTGTACCAAACACCTTTTAAGAAATTTGAAGTGATGGGCATAATCAGAATTACACAATCAAATTTATAAAAAAAATTTACCTTAAACTCCTAAAATTATTTAAATAGCGATTTTGACAACCACTGATATTATTTAACAATTAAAAATCTATGTTTTTAGAGAGTACGACAGTGTTTTACTTATTTTCTGTGAGGAATTTTCTAGTGACTAAATTCGATCCGTTATTATATAGTGAGAAGGGATATTGGTATAATAATATGTTGTTTTAATGTACTTAGTCATGTAAAATTTTAATATTTTTATACAAATTATAAGGATAAATACAATTAAGGGATATGTAAGAGCATCTAATTTTTAGAGAATATTGCGATAGTAATGAACTTTAGTACATTCTTTCAATCATTTGGTCCTTAATTTATTCAAAGCTGAATATTAAAAACTTTAACAGTCAATTTTAGTACATTCATCTAATCATTTGGTCCATAATTCATTCAAAATGGATTCTTATTAATATGAATTTTTGTTAATATCAATAAATGATACTATATAATTAGAGGGATACATCAACATTCAATAGTATAATAATACTAAACTTTTATTCGAGCTAGTTGGAAAATGATACTAATAAATGATTGGAAGATCTTTTATCTCTTTTAGACGAGGAGAATTTAATTCATTAAAAAATGATGCAAAATTCCTAATTACTCAATTTTAGAGTAGATATGAAAATTATTAAGTTATGGACAAAATCCATAATTTTTACTGCGTTGAAAGTTGAAACATACTATATTTATATAAATAATGCTAGCATGTGACTATAATTTAGGTAAGTTAGTTTTATGTTAAAAAAGGTTATTTGGGGGGATTCACAGTATTTTTGGGCCATGATTGACTATTTATGAAACACAAATTATTCATAATTTCATACAGAAATGATTTTCTAATGAGAATTTTTTTGATTTTCTACATCCTATTCGAGTTAGTTGAGATCTTATAACGAGGGTAAAACTATCACAATAAAAATTTCTTTATACACAAATTTTTAACCTAAAATCTTACTTAAAAAAAATAAAATACCTACCACTCCATCAAACTATATGTTAATTCTCCTTTGACCTATGGTTGACTTCTTAATTCTAAAAAGATGTTATTATTCATTAAAAATTAGATATAAAGTCTATTAATATTCTAAACTACAGACATTTCATATTTCTGTAGTTTTAAAAGGCAAAGGTTAAATTAATTCATTAGCCACTCTAATTTATTTAGAATTTTAAACAAATCCTTATAATTTTAGATTTTACAGTTGGGTCCGTATGCTTATTTATACTTTGTAATTAAATTATTTCCTTTAAATTCCTTTTAATTAATGTTTGGTTATTTCCTTTAATAAAAATAATATGTAATTAAAGAAATTCCATGACAAAAATTGAAAAATTGGAATAAATTATACGAACCAATAAAAATAAAGAAGAAACTTAGGTCCATTTCCTTACGTCCATTTCATCCAATTCCTCAATATAATTATGATACGTGGTAAAAAGTGTTTAAATGACCAATCACAAGAGAATATAGAAGGCCACCTTTTATATGACCAATCATAGAAGAAAGAGAGTATAAATACAATATATGATTAGTGGAATTGGATGAAATGGACATAAGAAAATGTACCTAAGTTTTTTCCTAAAAATAAATTTTAAGAAAGTGGGCCCGCGTAGCCACGTGGCATGCACGTCACCCTGCCCATAAAACACGTTGTTAATACAGTAATACCCCTAATAGATACTAACGGTAAGATCTGGTCCGTCCATCTTATCACCATCTTCCGATCTACCACCAAGACCAATCCCTACCCTCATGATTCCTCAGAGCCCCACCTAGTGGCATTTTCGTAAATCTATTCTTTTCTTACTTCAGAACACCGCTCTCTCTTTTTTTCTCTCTTCCCCATCCCAATATTTACATTACACACTACTCTTCTCCTTCTCCTTCTCTCTGTCTCTTTGTAATCGATCTATTGGGCTTGTCTGCGAATTCGCTTCTGTCTGATCTCCGAGGAGTGTTCTCGATCAAAGCGAGTTACATCTCCAATCTGTGAAAATGGTGAGCTTCTTCTCTGATCTGTTCTTTCACAAACGTTTCTGCATTTCCGAACACCTTAGATCTGGAGCGAATTGGCTTCGATTTGATGTTTTCTGGTTATATTGTTGAGTCTGTGAAATTCAAACTCCTTGGAACTCGAGGCTCTTAAATTTCTTAGTTTTTTTTGTGTGGTTTTGGTTCCTGTGGGATCTAATGTCGAATTGTGCACTGACTTCTGTTTGTTTGTTTCTTTGCTACGTGCATTTGCAGCCTCTCAGGCTCGAAATTAAGGTACTGCTTTTTTTTTTTCTATTCGATTCAATGTTTATGTGCTAGTTAGGCTTTATGTCTTATTGATATGATGGTGATGCTGTGTTTGGTTGCCGAGAAATGATTGATGAACTGGTCGATGAGATTTTGTCATTTCGATTTCTCAGTGACCAAGCACAGTGTGGATGTTTATCTTCCTGATTAATTAGCTGACGTGTTATTGTGATATTTTAATGATCAGCGAAAGCTCGCGCAAAGATCAGAAAGAGTAAAATCCGTGGATCTACATCCAACAGAACCATGGTAATCCGTCATCCTTGGCTGACGTTGTCTGAATTTTTTTTATGATGTGAAGTGAAGTTAGAAACATATTTCTAAATTAACTGACGTATATGATTGTCTTCATTTTGTGGCATCTCTGAGGATTTTGCCACTAGTAATCGTGGAATTCAATGAGGACTGTTGGCATAGGATAGAAAGATTTTTAAATAGTTTATCGTTGGATGTTTTGCTGACTCGTGTGATGTTGCCATGGTGACTGTAGGATTCTGGCAAGTTTATACTCAGGAACTGTCTGTATTTGGAACTACCAATCTCAGGTATCTGATTTTTTTTTTAAATTGAGATTCTGGATATTGTTTTAACTTATAAGTGAACTTTTGGCAATCGAGAAATGTTATGGTAATGGTGGTGGATACCATATTGCTGCAAAGCATTGTTTCAAAGTGTCTGCTCTACTAAAATATTATGCTTTAATAAGTTTAATTGCATATTTTAAGCTACAAGTTAAATATCATGCTATAATTCTAGTGAAAATTTGGTTTTATTAAACTTCTGAAATATCTAATCAAATGCAGAGGAATGATTTTTCTTCTGTTTTCTTAACATTCTTTTATTCAAACTGATGCATAAGAATAGTAAAACTCATGTTATGGCCCTACTTTGGGGCAAGCTAATCTGGCTTATTCTAGGCCTTAAGGCACACATGCATACCTAAGAACAAAAGGACAGGCATGTGATACTAGAATGCGTTTTTGAGTGAATGGACATTATGAAGTGAAACTGGAGCAAATATTGTGCATAATCAATAAGCATATATTTTTTTATCTAGATCTGCATATCCAGGGATCGGACCCTAGAGGTGATGGGAACACAGATTCTCACCATCTGCGCCCCATCACGTTGGTATCAACAAGCAACATTTTGTTATGATATAGTTAGAGCCTACAAGACATGTCAGACAAGGACGATCATTTTAGTTATTGTTTATGTTAAAGAAGGGTTAGAAATTACTGTAGCATTTTATACTTAAATGTATATTTGAAAATGGACAATAGTGTGAACCTAAATTTCCATTTGTTTTAATGAATAAATTGTGTCCTTAATAACTCCACGTGTACAGTTTCTTCAGGATGACATATACCTTGTCAAAATGGCAAAAACAGACTAGTAGTGGTTCCCTTTAATAGAAATTGGATATTAAAGGGAATTCTGTCCTATTGAATATTCTTCAGGAGTTTTTTAGTTGAGATTCTGTGCTATTGAATATTCCCAAAGTTATTACTGTTTAGTGAGCTGCTAGTGCGATTGAAGATTTTGAAATTGATATTTTGTAAAATATTACCTTTGTTCTTAGTTTTGTAACTCTACATGTTGTATTTGGTAGATTGGAGGAGTATGGGTGAGGTTATACTTTTATTGTTTGACTTATTATGACATCATGGTTTCACAATGATTGCTTGTTTGTGATGCGTGCTACACTACATGTCTATTCTAATTTATATTCAAAGATGTCACGAACCATTCTTCTTGATGCTATTTCAGACCATGGCCAAGTCTTTTGAGGTTACTGAGTTACCAGGTACATAATCTATTTTCTGATTTTTCTCTTCTTTTCTTTTTGTTTTCAATATTTACCTCTTTATATATTTGTTCAAAGGTATGTCCTTACTTTCTATTATTCTAAACTCGAAAGACCACTATGGTGCTAAAGTACAACATGATTTTGCAGTTAGGTCTGCCAAGTTTGTTGCACGCAAACAGTGGGTGGTTGCTGGAGCAGATGATATGTTTATTCGTGTATATAATTACAACACAATGGATAAAGTTAAAGTTTTTGAGGCACATACAGATTACATTAGGTGTGTGGCAGTTCACCCTACCCTTCCTTATGTGCTGTCATCATCAGATGATATGCTCATAAAGCTTTGGGATTGGGAGAAAGGCTGGATTTGCACTCAGATATTTGAGGGGCACTCTCATTATGTAATGCAAGTGACATTTAATCCTAAAGACACCAACACCTTTGCCAGTGCATCTCTTGATCGCACCATAAAGGTATACATGAGTTCATCTTGCCAGTTGTTCACTGCATTCTCTTTATTTAATTCTGTCATTCTATATATGTATAATATGTGATTCCCCTGTTATCTTCTCTTCGCAGATTTGGAATCTTGGCTCTCCTGACCCCAATTTTACATTGGATGCACATCAGAAAGGAGTGAATTGTGTTGATTACTTCACAGGCGGTGACAAACCTTATCTTATTACTGGTTCTGATGATCACACTGCCAAGGTTTACTTTCAATTTTTGTTTTCTTTACTCTTCCCATTTTTGTTTTATTTGTCTGCAAGTGTGTATAAATTGGAATTATTTAAAACATCCCATGAAATAGGTATGGGACTATCAGACCAAAAGTTGTGTTCAGACCCTAGAAGGTCATACACACAATGTATCTGCTGTTTGCTTTCATCCTGAGCTTCCTATAATCATTACTGGTTCTGAGGATGGTACAGTACGCATATGGCATTCAACAACATATAGGTAATGTTGGTTTACAGAGAGTAATGAGTTGTGCAATCTTTATGCTTATGCTACTTGTCACATTGCTTTTGTTCTTTATAAAATTGGTTGGAGAATGAGGCCTTATGCAAATTTGTGTTTTCGGTTCTTAGATATCATTATACTTTGGTTTCTTCTTCATGTGGTTTTGCTGTTTTTATTATTTATTTTGAGATTAGCAAGCATTCATTTGCTGAATATAGAGAATTGATGATTGCTCGAGGACAATGATGAATTTGACCATTGTCTAATATTTTTTTCCCTTTTTTATTTTAAACTTATATTTACATTGATTTAATCAATTTGCAGGCTTGAGAACACATTGAATTATGGTCTTGAAAGAGTTTGGGCTATTGGATACATGAAAGGTTCTCGGCGGTGAGTTTTTTTGGTTAAAATTTCAGATAGTTTTAAATACTTTGTGCCCATTTGAATAAAGCTTCCTTTTTCCGTTGCAAGAAAGAAAGCACTTTTAAATAGGATAAAAATTTTAGCTTCTGGAAAAATCACTGAGAAAAAGAGGTTGTTTTAGCTTTTTTAGAAGTTTTAACTTTAAGTTATTGTCCCAAAAAGCTTTCCTTATAGAAAACTGCGTTTTATGGAGCAGAAGTTAAAAATTGGAGCTTTTGATTCTAGGAAAAACATAAGCAAAAAATTAAATTTTTTAGGAGAAAAATAACCCTACCAAAATTTTGTATTGATCATACATACCCTTTATTTGTTTTGCTTTTACCTAAACCCTTATATACTCCTTTTTGTAGGTAACTATATATAATGTTACTTTGAAATGTATAAATCAAAGTAAGGATTATTTAGAAATAAATTTATGTTTTTAACTAATAATAATAACTTAACAAAAAGTAATGATATTCATAAAAAAGTAATGATAATAAATATTTATAATCATTTATCTATCTAAATAACACTGATTGCAAAGTAAATCTATATGTGCTCTTTTTGATAATTTGATAATCAAAAGATCTTTTTATTCAACCAAACACAAATTGACTATATCAAACAACACTTTTCTTGAAACTCCATTTGAGAAGAAAAAAGGAAATTTTAAAATAAGCAGAATTCGGCGACTTGCCCAAACGGGCTTGAAATCTGCATTTCTGCTTACTGATCAGATGAAATCTTTATCTTATCCAAATCTATATATATATGGCTTTGGACTTTTTGGTGTCACACAAGCAAAGTGTGATACCAAAAAAAATAACTACCCTAACCCCACTTTCTTCCACTAAAATAAAAAATATAAAGAAAATATTATGATAGTATGTGGTTGAAGAGTGGATGTTCAGTTAGTTACTAAAAAGTGGGGAAGGGCATAACTTCCCATTGCTTCATTTATTATTTAAAATTATGATAACAATTTTATTTAAAAATTAAAAAAACGATCAAAGATTATAATTTGATATTATTTTAAAATATAATAATTATTTTATATAATATTCTTAAAAAAAATAAATTGCATGCACACGTGTGCATGCGAAACCTCTAGTGTACAATATGAACTTGTTTGCTTCAGTCTGACTGTAAATGGAGAATCTCATTTAATGGAGCTGTAAAGTTATTCATTACATTTCACACCCATTATGCAAAACTCTGAAACTTTTTTCCTCAGGGTTGTGATTGGCTATGATGAAGGAACTATAATGGTCAAACTTGGTAGAGAGGAACCTGTTGCCAGCATGGATAACAGTGGGAAAATTATTTGGGCTAAGCATAATGAAATTCAAACAGTCAATATAAAGAGCGTAGGAGCAGATTTGGAGGTTTGGTCTCATTCTATCCTTATTTTGTTGTATAATACGTAAGTGGAAATTATTTTTTTTCTTTTTTCTTTAAGTGACATGCAACTATAAGTACTTTGCTTTGTAGGTGGCTGATGGAGAAAGGCTACCTTTGGCTGTTAAGGAGTTGGGCACTTGTGATCTCTACCCACAGGTGAGTTCACATCCTTCTGCTTTAAGTTTGGTTCCATACTTTTGTATTGATTTTGTGTATTTGATCATTTCTGCTCCCACTGTTGAAACCTTGATGGATTTTTAGCAAACGAACATGTACACTTATTTAGCAAGTGAACATTTCTTATCCTCATTCTGTCCTTCTTGACAGCTCTGAGCTGTTCCCTAATTTTCATGACATTTATCCTTCTTCCTGTATTAATTTTAAAGTGCCTGAACATGGAAAGCTGGTATGCAATCTGGGTACCATTAAGTTTGTTTATCTAAATATAGGTTATATTATATAGGGTAGTCTTAGACTTAAAAAGTTGATGAGATTGAACGGTTACCTGTGTTTTCTAGAAGGCTGCTAATAATAGTAAATTACGAGTGGGTGTGACTTGTGAGCAGTTCTTGTCTACTATTCTATTTTCATTAGAAGAATTGAGCTTTGAAATAATAGTTCTTCCTTTGGGTTCAATTATTAGCTTTAATTGTTTGGTTCTTCATGTATGTAGTGATTGACTGGCAATTTGCTATTTTATTTTCAGTTTTTAAAGCACAATCCAAATGGAAGATTTGTTGTTGTATGCGGAGATGGTGAGTATATTATATACACTGCATTGGCATGGAGAAATAGGTCATTTGGTTCAGCACTGGAGTTTGTATGGTCTTCGGATGGTGAATATGCTGTCAGAGAAAGTACATCAAGGATTAAAATTTTTAGTAAAAATTTCCAGGTTAGCACTTGTTTAAATTTATGTAGTGTAATGTTTTATATTTCAACTTCTGGTGAAAGAGATGATGAGAAACAACTCATTCTTACTATTTCATGAAGAAAGCTAATGGCATCCTGTCATTCTTGTGCTGTTTATGATAATGAGGGTATAATAAAACTATGCTGGCTGTTAATTTTCCTTGAGCAAATCTTAATGGCAAAACGATTTGACAATAGCTTGTGAAACATGTTGCAATGCCAATGATAAAACGTAGTTACACTTTATTTTTCTATATTGTGTGAATTGGTTCTAGCTCTAGCCTCTGGAGAATTCTTTAATATTTTCTCACTGTTTTAGCTGCTAGTTAAATGAGGCACATTTCTTCTCAGGAAATAGTAATTGGAGCTTAACTGATGTATTGCAGGAAAAGAAGAGTATTCGACCAACATTCTCAGCTGAACGTATATTTGGTGGTACTTTACTGGCAATGTGTTCAAATGATTTTATCTGCTTTTATGATTGGGCTGAATGCAGGCTGATCCGTCGCATTGATGTTAATGTGAAAGTAAGTGCTTCCAGAAGATCACATGTAGTTTTTCTCTTTTCTTCTTCCAATTCCTTGTTTTACTTTATTTTGCTCTTTTTTCTTGTGCCAGAATCTGTACTGGGCTGATAGTGGTGATCTACTGACGATTGCAAGTGATACATCATTCTACATCCTGAAGTACAATGTGAGTATTCTAATAAACTTCATTCTCTTCGTACAGTTGTTGGATTTTCTGTATAACACTTGTTTTCCTCGTTCTATCCCATTATGCTTCATATACTGGGTGCAAAGCATTGTAAACATTAAAAAGTTAATTGTTGCAGCGTGATGTTGTTGCATCATATTTGGATGGTGGAAGACCTATAGATGAACAAGGTGTGGAAGATGCCTTTGATGTTCTTCATGAAATGAATGAACGAGTCAGGACTGGCATCTGGGTTGGGGATTGTTTTATCTACAACAATTCCTCCTGGAGGCTTAATTACTGTGTTGGTGGTGAGGTATTACGTCTTGTCTCTTCTAGGTTCAAAAGAAATGCGTAAATATTTTCTTACTGAACTACATGGATCATTCATCATATGGCGCTACTTGATGTATATGATTATGAATTCAGGTGACTACAATGTTTCATTTGGACCGCCCTATGTACTTGTTGGGATACCTTGCCAGCCAAAGTAGGGTTTATCTGATAGACAAAGAATTCAAGTGAGTGGGTCTTTTTTTTTTGTTATTTAAAGTCACAACTTGCAATCTGGACTGCTCCCTCTAATTATTGAATCTTTGCTCTTTCAGCGTCATGGGATACACTCTGCTTTTAAGCTTGATTGAGTATAAGACTCTTGTAATGCGTGGTGATTTGGAAAGAGCCAATGATGTTCTGCCAACAATTCCTAAAGAGCATCATAACAGGTATAGGTTAACTTTGATTACCTTAATATGAAGGAGAAAGAATGATTATTTTTCTCTTTTTTAAGTCATGATTGATACTTTTAGAAAAATGCTTTTGGTAACAGAATCCTGCTTCATATATATATATATATATATATATATATATATATGTATGTATGTATTTGATATCTAAATAATTATCACGTGTTACATTCCCTTTCTATAATTTTTTTTCCTTTTTTCACAAGAAAATTTATTGGTCTGGTTCCTTGGTCAGCCTGGTGGAATATGGAAATGTTTGTTCTGTGGCTGATCAGAGAAAGCTTTAGCACATATTAATTTTGTCTGGTTTTTTATGGCATTTTTGTTTTTACTTTATTTTTTATGTTATTTTGGACTCTATCCAGTCCTTTTACTTGTACGTTATTATTATTTGTTCTCCTCAATATATAATATTGTATGAATCATTATATCTTGTTCTAACGTTCATTTTTATATTATTTTTTTATTTAGATTCACTGTATTATATGTCATGTTTGTTTATCAAAACTTAAGATTTCTGATCTGAAGGGTGCTCCAATGATTTCTGCATCGTAATTGTATACTTTGTTTGACAATAGTGTGGCTCGTTTCCTGGAATCACGGGGGATGATAGAGGATGCTCTTGAAGTAGCTACTGACCCTGATTATAGATTTGAGTTAGCCATACAACTTGGAAGATTAGAGGTTGCTAAGGTAAGTTCATGTATTGTGCCTGATCAATAAACATAAAATTTTTCTTGGGTACCTATTTTTCTTCACTTCTCTTTGCTATGAATTCAATTTGTACTTCGTACTATGAGTAATATTGTGACCTCCTTATTGCAGAGTATTGCCACAGAAGTGCATAGTGAGTCTAAATGGAAGCAGTTGGGAGAATTAGCTATGTCTACCGGGAAGGTACTTTTCTATGTGATATGATCTTTTTTAAAAAACAAAATTGATTTGTCCAAGGCTCCAACATTTCTGCAAAATCAAGTGGTATGAAATTGAGTTACTTTGCAATGTGCTACTGAATTTGACCTTGCGTACATGACAAATAATAAGCCTTACTGAAGCTTTGGGGATGCAAGTTGTTAGAGTTTTATTAGGGCCAAATTAGAAATCGGGTTCAAAACTTGTGTTGATTCTAGTTTATGATTGGAATGTTGAATCTTTTGCTTCTTATTACGATAATTATTCACTATGAGTATTTATTTTGTTCCATTTGCAGTTAGAAATGGCTGAGGAGTGTTTAAAGCATGCAATGGATTTGAGTGGTTTGTTACTGCTTTATTCTTCTTTAGGAGATGCCGAAGGAATATCAAAACTTGCAACCCTTGCTAAAGAGCAAGGGAAGAACAATGTTGCATTTCTTTGCTTATTTATGTTGGGTAAGCTTGACGACTGCCTTCAATTGTTGGTAGAAAGGTAATTTTCTACAGTTGTGTTCTTGTACTTGATGAAATTGCTGGCCCAAGAAAGGGGGCGGGGGTGGGTCGGTTGATTTATAGTGCAGTTATAAATAGCTGAGTTATGCTTTTTGCAGCAACCGGATTCCTGAGGCAGCTTTAATGGCTCGATCTTATCTCCCAAGTAAGGTCTCAGAGATTGTAGCAATTTGGAGAAAAGATCTCAACAAGGTAATTCTAATTTGCGTCTATGATCTTTACAGTATGGAACTGCCTGACTTTTGTATACTGCATATAACATTGTGGGTTGGGCTTTTCATTCTCATTCCATTGCCTTGTCAGGAAGCCTCGTCATGTTTACAGAAGGCATTTAGATTAAAAATCAATTATATATTTCTCACACATATTTGCTGTTTTGTCCAGGTTAATCCGAAAGCTGCTGAGTCATTGGCTGATCCTGAGGAGTATCCTAATTTGTTTGAAGACTGGCAAGTTGCACTTGCTGTTGAATCAAAAGCTGCAGAAATAAGGTCAGAGTTCCGTTCATGTTTCTTGCGACTTCGATCACTTGTTTTTGGCTTTTTGCATTTTATGTACAACAAATCTCAAACCAAATATGTTTACTGACAGATTAGTTATCTTCTTAATTGTAGGGGTGTTTACCCTCCTGCTGAAGAGTACATCAACCATGCTGATAAGTCACACGTTACCCTTGTCGAAGCTTTCAGAAACATGCAGATTGAAGAAGCAGAGGAGCCTCTTGAGAATGGGGACTCAAATCATGATGTATACTATATTTAATACCACCTGAAGTAGTTCAGAACAAAATTTATTAACTATTTTATACATATTTGAAGTTATGGAAAGAATATACGTAACTAGTCATTTTTTAACAGTTGACCGAACAAAATGGAGAAGAGGCTGAAGAGCATGATAAAGAGGAACATAATGGAGAGGAAGGAAGCCAAGAGGAGGCAGTGGTAGTGGATGCTGATTCTACAGATGGTGCTGTACTCGTTAATGGTAACGAAGCTGAAGAAGAGTGGGGTATGAATAATGAAGGAGCCCCGTCAGCCTAAAAGCAATTGGTTGGGGCAGTGTGAAAATCCAATTTTGTCTCCGGTGATTAATTGTTTCTGAAGTGCCATTTCTAACTCCCTTTTTGACAAATTGCTGCTTTGACTATGGCGACGATTACTACTACTACTACCACTTTTTACTCCTACCATTCTAGTTGGTTTATTTTATAGTAAATCTTATACTTCACTATTAGTCTACTATTAGGCTTTATGTTTGGGAATCAGGTAAGTAATTATAAAATTGCATTTGGGATCTCATAACATTGTGCTAATTCACATTCTAGCCTCTAGTTGGTTAATTTTCCGGGGGTATTGGTTTTTTCTTTTTTTTGTAAAAATGTTTTGTATGTTCAGGTTTAAAAACCAGTGTGATGGTTATAATTTGTATCTTATCCGGCATGTCAGTATTGTGTTTAATCTTTGTTTCATTGATCATAACTACCGCTTTTCCCTCCTTGAACTAATTTTATACATAACCGACTTTTTTATATTCATCCTTGGCAAATTTGATATGTTTTGTATAATAATAACTTAGCATCGTTTGTCCTTGAAAGATTAAAAAACTTACAATTTTATTTATTTTGACTAAAATACTTTTAATGACATCATTTATTAGACAAATATATTTTAAAAATTATTTATTTTGACCTAAAAATGATAAAGTTATTTTGTTTTAATTTCTTATATTGGCCAAATATATATATAATTATATACGCATTTTGGTCAAAGAGTGAAATTGTATTTTTTTTCTCATCGGAGGAGAGTGGGAACTTTTGTCATTGTCTACTCTTTAGCATTATTGACTGAATTGTGAATGCTTGTATGTTTTTTTTTTCCCGTAATTAAATGCTTGTATGTTTCTACTTCAAATTTGTGTTGATTTGCTGTTTCTTGGTCCTCACTGTATTTTTCTCCTTTCTTTGCAGTGCTTACACCACATCACTAGGTTCCATCGAGACAGTGTGTTCGAGCTCATAGGGATGTTTATCTAAGGTTAGCATGACAAAAATCCCGTGTAGTGCTAGTGCATCAGAGTTTCCCACTGACACAGGGTCTTGCATTCATATCCAACGAAAATGTCAAAATTAATGGCAGGACCATCTGTATATATGCGGATATTCGTTTTTGTAGCTATTATTTGCATTTCATTACGGAATGTTTATGTGATATCTTCCCCTCTCTAATTTAAATTGCAGGTCTTCTTAAGGAGGCCATTATGAGTTTGTACGGACAGGCTGTTTGTTTCCTGGTGTTGTGGTTTTGTAGTGCCCTGATTTTCGTCATTTTGCACGTGGTATAATATATTATATACTATATCTTAGGGTCAGTTAGATACAATTCAGTAGAATTTATAGCAGATTCTTTCGAGGCTTTTGACCTCCCTCTTCTCGTGCCATTGTGAATGTAGTAAAGCTGAACTAGTGATGATTTTCTGTTCTAATTCTAGGTAGTTTCTTTTTTTTTTTGGAAAAAAGAATCTTGATCATGTTTGTCTTCTGAAGTTATTGGTATTTTCTTGGATTGTAATCATAATAGTGAAAATTATTATTCTTCTACAGCATCTTGCACCGTTAACAAACTCTTTCAAGATAGCTCATTAAGTCATTTTTTGTCTATTACAATTGCATGGTTTGGTACAAATCCTAGTGATCTCTTATTTATTAAGTTATTACCAAACCTCGGATTTTTAGCACAACATGTTTATCTCATTAATCTATATTCATAAAGATTCGTTCAAGTTTTATGCTGCATGTCAATTACATAACACAATCCTCTTCTTTTATTTGGGCATGGGCTTGCCATGCAAGTACATTTTTAGCACATCCAAAAAAAAAATCTCATTTAGTGAGTTGTCAGAATCAAATGATTTTATGATGGTCCCAATGTATTCAGTTTTTTTTTAAATGGTCAAGCAAGGCAAAGTACCATTAGGCAGAAATAAAAACGGAATGCATTTGATGTGTTTAGTAGTAAAAGTTTGGTAATAGAAATGAAAAGGGAATGTATTAAATGACTATTTTACCTCTTATATTAGTAGTAAAAGTTTGGTAATGGAAATGGAAAGGGAATGTATTAAGATGATTATTTTACCCCTTATATTAAAATAATAAAAAAAGAAGGTTATAATTGTGCCAAATCATATCAAATCAGAGGGATATAATAGATATTTTATATTTTTTTAAAGTTGATGAAAATGAAAAAGTAAGTGGGGCTCAATGGATCCCACCATTTCCATTAGCATTTCTTGCTAATGAACATGCCCTTAAGGCCCGTTCGCTTCAAAGAAATAACATGGGAATGGAAAGCATAAAGGGGGTGGGTCCCACCAACATTTACTTTTTGCTTTTTCTCTTACTTTTAAAAAAAATAATAAAAATACAAAATGTCTATACCCTTTGATTTGACACAATCTTAACTTTTTTTTTATTATTTTAATATAAGGGGTAAAGTGGTAATTTTAATACATTCCCATTCCATTTCCATTCCAAATTTTTACTACAAAACACATCAAACCCATTCCAAATTTTTACTACCAAACACATCAAATCCATTCTCTTTCCCTTTCTCTTTCTGCCTACCAAACGTGCCCTTAGTGTCGAGCAAGTTTGAATTGATGACCAAAGGAAGAAAATAACTGCATTAAGGCTACGTTCACTAGTTGAAAATAACAATGGAAAAAGTAATAGATTGGATTTTTCATGTATTCATTAGCTTGAATTGGTATAGGAATGAAAAAGTGATTTCCAAATGTTTTACTGAGTTTTTGGCGAGAAAGAGGAAAAATATTAGAAAATTACTTAAATGTCCTGCACTTAAAGAATAACACGCACGAGACAAAAGCAAAGCTGGACCATCACTTGAGTACCAGACAAAGAAGCTGCTCCTCTGGATACACGCGCAAATCATCCAGATTCAAGTTATTTTTTATAACTTGAAAAAATAAATAAACAAATAATTAATTTAATTTCAAGGGTAACACAGTAATTTTACCTCCCACTTTTTCTTTTCCCATTCCATTTCCATCAACAATTTTTTACTAACAAACACAGTAAATGCATTCCATTTCTATTTTCGTTTCTGCTTAATGAATGAGCCTAAGATTTTAGATATAGTTGTTAATGGCGCATTGGCGCATGGTAGAAAAACAGTAATGGATTACGGATTTTGTATGTTTTTTAGTGTTAAGAAAAATTTAAATCCAAATATATAAGATAAGGGCTAAAGAGATTGTACCTCATTGATATCGAATTTGTATCTATCAACTTGGTTGGGATACATATTCTTGCAATTTCTTATGATTTTTCTTTTTGAAATTTTATCTCCTATCAATGTATTAAATTAATCCGTACTATATTATATAATTTTAGATCTTTCCTTCAAGTCTTTTAAATCATTATATATATAAAGAATTGGAAAAATAAAAAGAATAGCATATCATGTTTATTAATCTTTAATACTTGATGAATCTCTCTCTTTACGACTTGAACTCCGCCAGCTCGTAAGCAACCTGCAAGAAACTCACAGTGGGAGGTGGCTCTCCGACGCTCAAGTCATGTACCAGAAATATATAGAATAGTGAGAGTATGTTAGATTCTGTGAGTATACCTGGAAGGTCTACCGTCTACTGCATATATATATAGGCTCCATCGAGGGTATAATAGTCATTTGAGGGTCAAGCTTGTGGTGGGAATTACGTCAGCGTAACTAACCCCGCAAAGTATGGAGGCATGGATAACGCCCTGATAGTAACAAGTATGTTGGGATGAGAGAGGGAACTCGCTGGATTTAATGGGTTGTTCGCTCAGTCTGATACGAGCATACCGTATCAATATTCATTGATAAAGAAATGTTCTTTTCCCTCAAAAAAAGAAGTCATGTAAATTCTAAAATCCGACATCTCAGATCAGAGGAATCAGATGCTATCATAATAAACCAATGAAAATTCAAATCTCACCACTCTTTCTTTTACTCTTTTCCTCTCACAGTTTTGATGTGAAGATTTTCCTACATTCTCCGAGCCCGAAATTTTAGGGTAAGGAATCCAAAAAGCCCAACAAAATCGCTTCTTTCTCATCGGAGCCCAATATCTATAACAACATAAATAAATGGAATGAATTACCAGAAGCCCTATTCAGACACGTATGTACCTCTCTCTCCCCAAATAAAAACCCTTTCTGCTGCTCTCAGATGAGCAGTGAAAATGAAAGAGAAATATTGAGACCTCTCTGTCTTCCATATCCCAACTTGCAATAAATTCAAAATCAAAACTCAGAATTTGTACCCTTTTTTTTTTTTCCCTTTCTGGATTTCTCCCTCTCTCTCTCTCTCTCTCTCTCTCTAGCTATTAGTAAATACCTTCTCACTCCTATACACAATCCCCTTCCCCGCCGCCGAGTACCTAGATTCTTGCCTCTTCTGTGGTTCTTCGTGGTGTTGTTTTGTTCCCGGTACGTCCTTGGCCATGCTCACTTCATTCTTGTTTCTGTGTAAATTTGCTGTTTTGCTTTATGATCGCGAAATGTTCTTGAGATAGTTCGGTTAATATGCCTAGAGTAGGGTTTTTCTTAGTTCCTGTTTGGTTGCTGGGAAATTGAGTTATGGCTTTTGATTTTGCTTTGTTATGTGTTTCTTTCCTGTAGAGTCCACTTTTTGCCGGGTTTTGTATTATTGGGCTACTTAGGTATGAAGTGTGAACACTAGTTCTGTATTTTCTAGGTTTCTGTAGTATATTTGGGGTTTCTTAGTGAAGCTTCTGTTTTGTTTGAGAGGAGTAGTACGTGTACGTGATGGCTCTTGTTAATTTGTTATTCGTTTCGTGACTTTTACCTACAGAAGGGGGTTAAATTATTAGAGGCTTTTGATTGTGGTGGCTGAATTCATTTTCAAAAGGGAATTTTTTACAACTGCCTTATTAACTGTAAGGGCTATTGAAGCTGCGAAAATGATGCCATTTGTCTCAATTTTTAATGATAAGAATCCCATGTGAATTTCGGAGTTGTCGTCTACTCACAGTTGTACTAAATTTTGTAAATTAATAATAATGCTATCATTTTTATTGGTATATCAAATCTATACGTTTCAAATTGAATACGACGTCAACGCCTACGTCAGCAGTTTGTTAATCTTCTTACTAATTATACAATCTAGGAAAACCTAATACAAACTCAAGTAACTAAGTCCTACAATTCACTACTTATGAATGTACTATTGTCTGAAACTGTGCATCTCCAGTTTTCCCATTGGTTGCTTCAGCTGGTGGTTTATAGTTGTAGAAATCGTACGATTCAACAAGCCCCCAATACAGTTTGTGGGCTTGTAGAAACCTAATTCATTTTCACGATTCGAATACAATTCGAGTCGATTCAACAAGCCCCCAATACAGTTTGTGGGGTGAATCGGAAACGAACCAGAATTGTGCGATTCACGATTCGAACCGCATGATTCGATTCAGCAAGCCACCCGATACGCTTCGTGGGGTAAATCGAAAGTGTTTCAGGAAAATGCAATTCTATTGGATTACCATAGAGGGTCAAGATGACCCAATTGACTCAACACACCCAAGAAGATGATTCACAATTGTACTTTTATTTAAAACAAAAAGAAACTAATAATAATAATAAAAAGATAGTGAAATATTGTATTTTGTGTATTTCCCTTGCATGCAAACAGTACAGGATGCAGCGATTCAACTATAAAAAGATAAAGCCCTTAACAAAATCTATTATATTAAAAATATGACTGCTTTCAAATCTTTTCTTGTTTTTAATTATTAATTAAAGACTTCAAGATTTTTCAATTATTATCTATTAGCTTATTTTGACTTGTCAATATTTAATGAGACTTATGACAAAGTTTTATGTCAATCCTCAGTTTAAATCTATTGTATAAGCATTTTGTTCATGCTATAGACATATTAGTTATTGATATGATATATATCAAGCTATTTTGAATGTATTCATGAATCGTACAATTCGATACGATTTACGATTCACGATTCAAAAATTAGCTTATCTACCCCGCCTAGTAGGATAGGCTTTGATTGTAGTTGTTGTTGATTCACGATTTGAATCGAGATTTGATAACCTTTCCTGTATTTACATGCCTAAATTGCTCAAGAATTAAACAACGTTGTTTTATTCTATTGTGATGTTTTGCCATTCCTTTCTCAAAATCACATTGCTGACTACTAAAATTATCTGTTTGGTTTCTTTAGTTATGGTCTATAAAGCACAGACATGGCTATCTTCAAGTGTGTCACTTGTCTAAGTCTAACACATGAGAAAACACCGATACCTCCACAACACTATGTATCTGCCTATCTGGCACATTAATAGATGTGTTGGAATAAAAATTTTCATTTATTCGGCTTGAATACACACTAAACATGGCTCATATTTGAGCTAAGCAAAGGGTGACTGCAAAAGAAAAAAAAGGAAGACCAAAAAATAAGTTAATGAAATATTAGGGTACTCATTTTAATGAGATAATTAAAGTTTTCTAATTTTTTTATTGTACGTGAGTAATTTAAATAATATAAGAAAACTTTGGTTAGTAGATTTGATTTAGAAAATGATAGTGTTAATTTCTTAAAATTTTGCATAGTACTATATATCACTAATAGAAAGTTGAAACATATATTTTTGTCATGCCATGTTTAATGTTTTTTGAAGTTTGATTGTTGATGGAAATTGGAATCCAAGTCAGACTTGGGGAACTCTTCCTCAAAAGTTAGTTGTTAAAGGGGAAGAACTAAGCCAGTTAAGTATCCCATTGAGCATCCCATTCTACCCGATGTGGGACTTGGGTAGCCCATACTAGCCTAAGGACATCCCATACTATCCCATCCCCATCAACTGTCAACGTGTCTGTGTCTTTGCTTTATAGATTTTGCCCATCCCCATCAATGGTCTATGTAAGTATCATAGATTTTGCCTTGATATGTTAAATAGTATTAATTTAGTTATACGAATCTCTAATGTTAGCCAATCCTACCTAGTGGGAGAAGACTTTCTGGTGGTGTTGTTGTATATATATCTCTAATGATATGATTCTGAACTTTAAGCAGTAGAATATTATGCTTAAACCCCTTCACATAAGATTTAAATGAAAATGATAAGTCTAGATAGAGAAGTAATAACTTTCTAAAATATAATATCATAAATACAAGTAACTGGTGGTACAACATTGAAAAAAAATCTCTATTAGAACATTCTATGTCGATTACATGTTTGCATTGGAATTTGGATATGTAATGCACAGGACTGAAAAGACAAAAGAGAGCATACAAATATCTTTGGTAGCTACGTTATCCTTTGACGTCACACATCAGGCATTCTTAAATTGAGATGCTGATGGAAAGTATTATTGTTTGTATGTGACTGATGAATATGTTAAGAAAATTTGGTTTTTTTTTGGGTCGAAAATTTTGGTTTAGATGTACTTGAGTCAGCTTTTGTATTTGTTATTTACGAAGGATCTCTGTATTATGAGAAAAGTTGTATGGACTCACTATCTTGTAGTCTGTTATTTATAGCTCTATTTTCCTTTTCTAATATATATATATATATATATATATATATATATTAAATCATTTGTAAAAGTACTTGGGTCATTATGTGACTTCTTATATTAACCACTGGCTTTTTAAGATTGTTGTCCATACACTATACACTCTAGTTCTTCACTTGAATTGATTGGCTTTTGAAAGTATTAAGCACTGTAATATTTTGTAGTAGTATAGAACACATTTACTGGACATCTGTGTTCTGTGATATGAACAAAGTTTTCTGATCTTTACTCATAATAATTTACTTATCATGTGTGAGGATAGTGCCGGTAACATCAATAAGACAGAACACAGTTATTTTGTTTGGAGGAAAGGTTGTCTTGGTGAATATATAATGCCATAGACTATCTGCAGTTCATTAACTTGAAACGTTGAGTAATTTCATCATCTGAGAGAAAAAGAATGATGAATTTAATTTAGCTCCAAAATGCGTTTTTCATTTTAATTTGAATCTATGGAGTCCCACCTTCTCCAACTTGCCCTCTAGCTTTTGGCTGTCTGAATCATCTTCTACTTCAATTAATTGAATCAGTTTGTTAATAGCAGGAAGAAAAAAATGTTATCAAGGTTTTCCGATGTGTTCTCAGGAAGAAATAAAAATGTTATACTGTGGACTTCATGAAGAAATGATTTCTCTTCTTACCAAAGTGTCTGTTAACTATGCACTAATTGTGTTGTCGAGTTGTACTATGTTTTCTAACACTTCTCTTATTCTTATTTATTACTTTAAATTTGCCCTCTATTTGAGGAGAAATGAATAATATCTTTCTTTGTTGCAGTTATTGCCTTAAATTTGGTTAAATAGAAGTTCTGAAGTTGTAGTTCATTGATTACTTTCTTCAATGGGGGATGCTGAGAATGCCCTTCCACCTTCAAAGAAAAGGGCTGCTGGAAGGGAACTCTCTCGAGATACTCCCCTTGACGATGAGGAGGATACCCCAGAACTTGAGACTGGGACTTTCAAGAGGGCCAGTGATGAGGTTCTCGCAAGTAGGAGAATAGTCAAAGTTCGTCGCCAACAGACCAATTCTGCTCCATCTACAAATCCTTTTGCTGGAATACGTCTGACTGCTCCTACTGAATCCAATGCTATTCCTGGTGAAGCTACTGCTAAAGCTCAATCAGCTGGTGAGAACACTGATGCAGATACAAAAGGCAGTGATGGTATAACCAATGATTCTGAGGAAGCTAAAGATGGGGATAATAAAGAATCAGAGAGCAAAACCGATGAGGCAAGCGATAAACCTGCTGCAAATAAGGATGCTCCCGAAGAAAACTCTGTAGATAAGGAGCATACAGAGGAGAGTGTGGGTGAAAAAACTGAGGCAGATAATGAACAAAGTAAGGATGCCAATGAGAGTGAAAATCAGGACAAGGATACTGCAGATAAGGTGAGTGCTGGAGATGAGAGTAAAGAACAAACTGGGGATGACAATGATACAATAAACGACGATGAAAAGGACACTGAGAATGAGGGTAAGAAAGACGACAAAGGTGAAAGTGCAGAGGGTTCTCCTTTAAAGTCATTTCAACAGCTTTCAAGTAGCCAAAATGCCTTCACGGGTCTGGCTGGAACTGGATTTTCTGCTTCCTCATTCTCCTTTGGCTCTTTATCAAAGGATGGACCTGCTTCTGGTAGTGGTTCTGGTTCTATCTTTGGTCTGGGTTTATCCAACAATGGCAATGCTGTTTTCGGAGCAACCGGGGTGTCCGCTGCTTCCAAGGGCGAGGGTAGCGGTTTCTCAACGATGCAGGAGGTCGTAGTCGAAACAGGCGAAGAAAACGAAAAAGTGGTCTTCAATGCAGAATCTGTATTGTTTGAATTTGCTGATGGAAGTTGGAAGGAACGAGGAAAGGGGGAAGTGAAGGTGAATGTTACTACAAAAGGGACCGAAAAGGCCAGACTTCTCATGAGGTCAAGGGGAAATTACAGGTTGATTCTGAACGCACGTCTATACCCTGATATGAAGCTCACAAATATGGAGAAGAAAGGAGTCACTTTTGCCTGCATCAATAGTGCCACTGAAGGGAAGGATGGCCTCTCAACATTTGCCCTAAAGTTCAAGGACGGGTCCATAGTAGAGGAGTTTAAAGCCACTGTGATGACTCATAAGGGTGAAAAAACTAGCGTTCTCAAGACCCCAGAAAATTCTCCCAAGGCTTCTGATGATTGATTGAGAGAGATATCCCAGTAAGCTATTTTCTGAGTTTTGAGTTGGTATGCCTTTGTGTGGCCCAATCTATTATGATATTCGACTATTTGTTGTACTTTAATCTGAAGCCAAGTCTCCAAACGAAGAGGGAACCTATTTTTGGATAAATCTTTTGATTTAGATTACATAATCTTAGCTCTTGGACACTGCAACATTTGATCATACTCTATCACCTTGGAATTTATCGCATTTCAAGTGTCATAGTGTTTTCTTGGCATATAAATATTGAATAGTAGGTTGTCATATATTTTTTTCTTTAATTTTTTCAAATAATATTAAGAATCAATTAGCATGTACTATGGCTTTGGATTAGGAGTGCGGTTTAGGCATAGACAATTTTTTGTTTAAAACAAGAAACGAAGAGATTGGATTTTTTATTTTGAAAGAAAAAGTGAATATAAAATTTAAAAATAGTTTTTAAAAATTATGTATTTTATTCATCTTAAATTCTTAATTTTATATTTAAAATAATATATATATATATAAATATTAATTTTATTTTAAAATATTTATTGAATTATATATATTTTTTCAGGGAAATTTATTGAATTATATTTAAATTTATCAATATTTATACCAATTGAATGACAAATTAGATCAATAAATCGTGAACCAGTAACGATTCAATGATTAGTTCAGTTATAAAAATATTGAAGAAGACTGATGGTATTCTATGACATTCTAAGAAAAACTGCGCGTCCCATAAAATCCATAAATTGGATAATAAGTTTTAATTTGATCATCCTCTGAAGAAACATCTTTTGTAAAACAATTTAACTAAAATATATCAAATTAATCAAATATGTTAAAATCATATAGATTATCAATTTTTAAGAAGAAAAGTAATATTAAGTTTCAATTATAAATTTTAATTAATTAAATTAACGTAATTAATTTTTTTAAAACTAATTTTATTTTATTTTTTCATTAATTTGTTCAAACTGGCATTTGACTTTGGATTCCTTATAATAGACCATCAATTGAATAATGTATTTGTTTCCTATTTGTGTATCTATTATCACCCTGTCCGCATTTTCATCTTGTTATTATTCTTTAGGAAGATTGAGGGATCTACGCAGTTTGAATTTAAGATGTTCAACAAAAATTAATAAAATTACCCAATTCAACAAAAATAATCAAAGATTTAATAAAATCAATATAGCAATCCAATAAATAATCATTGAGATATTTGAAAGCCACACAAAGGAATTTATTTTCAACCATCGATCCCACAATACAATCTTTGTGAAAGACACATATTCCACTCTTGAAACATCCTATATATATTGTTGACATGTTTGGACTAATTTGTAGTTCAATATTTCAACCTAATTGTTATAATCAAGACATCTGAAAGCGACACAAAGGACACGTATGACTTATTTTCAACCACCCCACAACACAATCTCTATGAAAAACATGCTCACAAGGCATTCCTGAGACATCATCATCCCTCCCAAAATCCTCTAAACAAATACTACACCGTTCACTACACATCTCAACTGATTTCTCTTCAACTTTCTTAAGCGAAGCTATCGCTTCCTCCGAAGCCGGAGTCATCGAAACTTCGCGCATGGAAGCTTCCACGACTCTATCCATGATCATCATATCCAAATCTCCACGATCCTCCTCCTCCTCCTCATCGTCATCATTATTACTACTAAAAACAGCAATATCCACAATCAAAGGAAAAACATGATGATGATGATGATCATCTTCATCATTGAGTAGTGAATTTGTGTAGGATATAACTTCTGAAGACAAGATTTGAATTTGGTGGGTAGAGAGGAAATTGGAAAGGTTTTGCTGGAGGTATAGGGGAAAACGTTGAGGCAAGTGTTGAGAAGGTATAATGGTGAAATCCACAAAGAATGGGAAATAATGTCTTGATGGAGAATGGTTTCGAAAAATATTGATTTGGAAATCAAAGGTGTCTTCACTTACCAAGTTTTCAAGCATCATAGGACCATCGTTTCTGAAGTGATAGTAGAAAAAAGAAGGATCATACGATGCCATGAATATTATTACTTTTGTGAGGTAAATTTATATTGATTTCTTGAAAGAGTGAAAGTAGATAAGGAATATATAGGAATTTACAAATATATAGGGAATTAAATTGCTTCTGAAATTGTCTTATAGGATATTCATTTTATACTGATAAGGAATAGGAATACATATAAGAATTAAAATATTATTAATTTGATTTAGGGCAGTATGTAGTTTAAAATTATGTATTTTAATAATTAAGAATTAATAAAATAGAATATTTTATTATGTATTATTAAATTAAAATATTATTAATTCAATTCAATTCAATTTATTGGTTTGATTTAAATTTCAAATAATATCCTTACATATTTATAAATTGAATCAATAAAATTATTTTTTATTTTATTCTATCTAATTAATTTAATAAATAGATTGATTTTTATCGATTTTCCTTAAATCATTTTAAATTGATTTGATTAAGATCAAAATTTAATTTTGGTCCTTTATCTTTATCACGAGTTCTAAATTAATATTTTATCTTTTAAAAGTTTTCACATCAGCAGTCAATAGTACTAAGTTTTTGGGGTCCATTTACTGATGTAATGAGTATTTTGGTGTACTGGATTACTGATGTACTGAGTTTTTGGAGTCCATTATACCCCTAAAATGGATCACTGATGTGAAAAAAATTAAGTCCAGTCAAAATTGTTGGCCACATAGGATGCCACGTCATAAAAAACCGTCCAAAAATTGACGGTGTTAGCTAAAAGCCTGACATTGAGAGAAACACAAAACGTTAGGGGTACAACTGACAGCGAAAAAACGTTAGATGCCAAAGTGACAAGATCTCCAAACGTTAGGGAGCAGGAAAAGTACTTTTGCCTAAAAAAAATCAGGAGTGCGGTCTAGGCAAAGACAATTTTTTGTTTAAAAATAAGAAGAGATTTATTTTTTTTGAGAAAAAAGAGTGAATATAAAATTTAAAAATAGTTTCTTAAAATTATTGCGTATTTTATTCATTTTAATTTTCTATTTAACTTAATAATATATAATAATGTTATTTTAATTATTTATTTAATTATATTTAAATTTATTAATATTAATAACAATTGAATAATGGTTGGACTAATGAATCGTGATCAATAACTCAACTGACTCAATAACCAGTCTAGTTTTAAAAATATTGAAGAAGACTAAGGGGGCATTTGGTATGATGTCATCCAAGATAGCATGTTATCTTGGAGTACTCTATTTGTTATGGTGTTATATGATACCACAGTGATATATGAGATAATATTGTGTCATCACATGACACAAAAAATGTGTCATCTCACGACACTAAAAATATTTTGTCATATGAGATGACACCCTTAAGTATAAATTTTCTTTTGAACTTACCAATATTATTCTTATTAATTATATTTTGTTTTATTTTACATAAATTATTAAAAACACCATAAGTTTTTTTTTTGAACTTGTTAGTTAGATAAATGTTATTTTTAATTATATTAAATTATTTAAAATATTTTATTGTCTAATTAGTCTTTTTTAATTTAAAGTTATATTATGGAATTTTGAAAGAAAATTATAGAATAAATATAATACTTAATTTGCTTAAATTTGGAATTTACAAAAGTAAATAACATGGTCTTTTTTATTACACCATTTTATACTAAATTCTTACATTTTATCACAGTAATGTCAAATACCATACCATTATATCAAATATGAGTATTAAAGATAATATGATATTTGAGATGACATTTTTTTATACTATAATATATAAAATATCATGTTATCTAAGATACACTATACCAAACACGCCTATGACAAACTGTGCGTCCCATAAACTCCTTAAATTTGATATTAAGTTTCAATCTGACCATCCTTTAGAGAAACAGCTTTTGAAAAACAATTTAAGTAAAATATATCAAATTAAACAAATTAGTCAAATCTGTTAAAATCATATAGATTATCAACTATTTAAAAAGAAATCCCATAAAAAACAATTTAAAAAGAAAAGTAAAAATAAGTTTGAATTATAAACTTTTATTAATTAAATGAACGTAATTAATTATTTTAAAGAAAAGCTAATTTTTATTTTATTTTTTCAAACTGGATTTGTGAGTTTGGATTCATTAATAGGGTTATCAATAAAATAATGTATTTGTTTCCTATTTGAGTTTGTTATTCTTTACAAAGATTGAGGGATCTACGCAGTCTCCATAAAGAATTTAAAATGTAAACACTTACCAAAAAAATGTAAATAAAAAAATAATAAATTTACCCAATTCAACGAAAATAATCAAAGATTGATTAAATCCAATAAATCATCATTGAGATATTTGAAAGATCACAAAAGACATATGTAATTTATTTTGAACCAACCCACAATACAAGACATATTCAATTCTAGAAACATCATTCGAAACCTTTACACTACAATGACGATATGTCTCAACTAATTTCTAATTCATTACTTCAACTTTAGAGAATGAATTTTTTATGTGTCACTCTTTTTTTTTACTTTTTTATATATGATTCATTATATATAATCAATATTGTCGCGGCATCTGAAAGCGACACAAAGGACACGTGTAACTTATTTTCAACCACCCCACAATACAATCACTATGAAAAACATGATCACAAGGCATTCCTGAAACATCGTCACCTCTCTCAAAATCTTCTAAACAGACATTACACCGTTCACTACACATCTCTGCTGATATCTCTTCAACTTTCTTAAGTGAAGCTATAGCTTCCTCCGACGCCGGAGTCGTCATTGAAAATTCTCGCATGGACGCTTCCGCCACTCTATCCATGACGATCATATCCAAATCTCCACGATCCTCATCCTCGTCCTCGTCATCATCATCATTATTGCTACTAACAACAGCAATTTCCACAATCACAGGAAAAACACGAGGAGGAGGATGATCATCATCATCATCTTCGTCATCTTCATCGTCATCATCATTATTCATGAGTAGTGAATTTGTGTAGGACATAACTTGTGAAGACAAGATTTGCATCTCGCGAGCACAAAGGAAATCGGAGAGGTTTTGCTGGAGGTATTGAGGGAAGCCTTGAGCCAAGTTTTGAGAAGTCATATTGATGAAATCTACAAAGAAAGGGAAAATACGTGGTGGTGGAGACGATGACGATGAGGATTGATCATTATTTGCATGGAAATCACTTGGAAAATAGTCTCGAAAAATATTGATTTGGAAATAAAAGGAGGTATCATCATCACTTCTTCCCAAGTTTTCAAGCATCATCATAGAATTATTACCATTGTCTTCTAAGTGATCGGAGAAAAGAGAAGGATCATACGATGCCATGAATATATATTACACTAATTATTACTACCAACTATATGTGACTTCTTCAACTTGTGTGGTAAATTTATAATGGTTTCTTGAAAGAGTGAAAGTAGATAGGGAATATGAATACATATATAGCAATTAAATTCCTTTTGAAAAAGGAGTACAATAATCTTTATGTCTATATATATTCTGATAAGGAATGGGAATACATTTTAAGAATTAAAATATTATTAATTTGATTTAGGAAAATGTGTAGTCTAAAATTATGTATATTAATAATTAATAAAATAACAAAATTTTATTATATATTATTAAATTAAAATTTATTAATTGGATATGTTCAGTTAATTGGCTTGATTCAAATGATATCCTTTTTTTTTTGGCCATTCGATTCAAATGATATCCTTGCATATCTATGAATCGAATCAATAAAATCGAATTTTATTATATATTATTAAATTTAAAATGATTTGATTAAAATTGGATGAGTTTAAATTGCATACGTTAACTGAAACAATATGTTTGTGTATCTTGGAGATTTGGACCCATTAGTTTTGTTATTGTCCTACCTAATTAATCCAAATTCATGTCATAGACTTGATTATAATAAAGAAATCTCTCAACAACAATAATATCTATTAGTTTTAGATAAAAATAAAATATTAAAAAAGTAAAAAAAAAAAGAAAGAAAGAAAGAAAAGAAAAGAAAAGAAACGTCCTTCTCAGGCCAAAGAAACATCCTTCACACAAAAGAAACGCAGGAATAAGGAGTCGTTTGGTATGCCGGAACTTTAAGGAAATTGAGTTTGTTCACTTATTTAGTAGGAGGTAAAGTGAAGACACTTTCAAGGTGACTAAGGTTCCAAGAGGAAGAAGGTGCCTGGGGAGGCAGCGAGGAACCGACAAATGCTTCCATGAAAGTGAGAATAAAAGTATTCATATACCTTTAACAGAGAGTACTTTTGTATTAATATTGTGGCAAAAACGTGAGGTAAGGCGTGGGTTTAGGGTTGAAGGCAATAAAGTTATTTTTCACTTTTAACTTATATTTTTTTATCTATTTTTCATCATACCAAACAAATTTATCTTTTCACTTTTACTCTTATTTCCAATGTTGTAAGAACCGGACGGTCCAACCGGTTCAATCGCCAACTGAATACAAAGGCGAGTCGGTTGAAAAAAAAAACCATTTTTGTAGTTGGATCGGATTTAACTGGGGTCTAACCGGTCAATCGGGTTGAACCGTCCTACTGGTCTAATTTTATTTTTTAAAAAAAAATAAAAAATTGAAAAAAAAAATAACATAAAAAAAGAAGTTAGAGAATTCTTAAAAATTAAAATTAGATTAGTCTTGAAAATTAAAATTTAAAAGTCATGGTTATCAAGAATTTAATATTTGGTTTGATTAAGTTTTTTCAGAGTTTGACAAGTCTTGAAAATTAAAATTTTAAGAAGTCATGTAATTTAAAACTTCAAAATTATGCATATTAAAACCTAAAATTTGAGTGATGCCATTTTATATATTAATAATAATAATTATTTATTATTTATTGCGTCATTCGGTTCGACCGACGGTTCAACTGGTTAAACCGATCAGACCATGAACTAAACACTTATTCGAATCTTTGTCCGATTCAATTCTTACAACATGACTTTTATATCAAACACACTTTTTATCTTCCACTTTTACTTTCATTTTTATTTCCACTCCCACCTCCTAAACAAACACTCACATCCATATCCTGCAAAACCGCGAGATCGAAAGAGAAAGAGATTTGAAAAAAAAAAAAAAAACGAGACAGCTCTTTGTTCCCAGTTCTTCTTCAGGCCGCGAGTGAAGGAACGCGATTGAGCACCGAGACAGATCAACGCCAGACGAGAACACTGCATTTCGAACCAGAAAGCGCTGCACCGTTACCATCTCGCCGGAAAACGCCGTGGACGACGGAACATGTGGGACGAGCAGCTCTGCATCGCGATTCTCGTTTTGGCCGAGATTGAGGTATGCTTCTTAGCCTATCTTTTGCTCCATTGATTGGAATATATTATTGGAATAAATGCTAGGTTGGGTAAACGTGCGCCGGATGATCAATAAATCCGTTCTTACTCTTATTCTGTTCATCCGATTCAAATTTGTGTGAGGTTGAAAATGCTGCTGTTTGGCTATAATCTCCATGGGTTAAATGTGTATTCTTGTCAAAATCATGTTCTGATGTAATTCTTACATTTTGCTGCAAGTTCAAATTAGGATCATTTATTGTAAATGTTGATTAGGATCTATTTAGAAATTGAATGAAGTTCTTTGTTTTACTAGAAGGGTAAAGCTTGCTACCCCCAAACTTAGCAATCTTCCTTCTTGCCCCAAATTTTTTTTGTTCATGCCTACCCCAAACTTTCAGTTTTGTTCTTGTTCATGACTATCCTTTTTGCTAACACGGTTAACTTGCTTGACAGAATTTGCTGACGTGTATGATGAATGTGTATTTTTTTGTCACGTCATTGTCCATCTCACATTTAACTTTTTACTTTTATTAAAAAAATTAACCTAATCTAAATTAAAAAAATATTTTAGGAAAAAAAAGTTTGATTTTTTTTTTTAAAATTTGGATTAAGTTAATTTTTTTAAAATAAAAGTAAAAAGTTAAATATGAGATGTAAAATGAGGTGGTAAAAGAGATACATATTCATAGTGCACGTCAGCAAATTCCGTCAAGAAAGTTAAGGGTGTTAGCAAAAAGGGTAAGCATGAACAAAATTAAAAGTTTGGAGGCAAAAATGAATATTGCAGCAAAGTTTGAGGGCGACAAAGGTACTTTACCCAAATTTTCATGGGTTGAATGTGTGTTTGCCTGTCACAAATGATCATCACGTTTTGCTGCTAATCTGGTTGACAAATCATCCTTTACAAATGTTGAAATTCTAATCTGATTTGATTAAATGAAATGCTATGTTTTGGGCTTTTGGCTATATTTCTCATGAGTTAAGAGGCATTCTGGTCTGTTTTGAGTGTGGGCTATAATTTTTTTTTTTTGGGTAAAATGTGTATTGCGTGGCTTATACAATCCTCATGTTTTGCTACCAACTTAGTGAAAAAGCATCCAGTTTAAATGCCAAAAACTCTGATATGTTTCAGGGTGTTGTTGTGGGCAGTAATATTCATGGAAAATGTGTGTTTGCTTGTCAAATTATGGTTTAACAGTGCTGATACAGTCCTTATATGAATTTCCTGCAATTGAATGAAAAATATCCATTTTAAATACTGAAAATCTGATTTGTGTGAGGCTGGAAGTGCTACCATTTTGACTGTAATTTTGGTGGGTTAAGGGCATGTTTTGCTTGTTAAGATTGTGGGTCTAATGTCACTGAAATAATAGCTATGCTTTACTACAATTTAAGTGGAATAACCCTTCATTTGGGCTGATGGAAACATGGTCAATATTGCTGGATGAGGTGCTGCATTTTGCTATGAATCATGATGGATTGGATCCCTTACATTAATTTATCATTCCTACTTTTATGAGAATGAGAATAATGTATATGAAAACTAAAAAATTAGCAGATCAAATATGAATTTATTGGACTAATAAATCGTGATGCAAAATCCGGAGCTGTTGTGAAAGAAGCAAGGAAAAACTATACAAGCCGATTGCCATGTAGCCGCAACGATTCGCTTCAATAACATATGTCGTGAAGCAAATAATATTGCAGCCAAAGCTTTGGTGAAACAAAAATTGATGGCTTACACAAGACATTGATGAATGTTGAATGTGCTTTAAAAAGTATGACTTCCAAAGATCAATTTGAAGTTGAAAAATTAGGAGACACTTCACAATTGTCAAATAGAAGGTGAAGCAAGAAATTAATGGAAAATGCTACTTTTATTTGTGGAGAGATTGGATCCCATAATAGGTATCAATCTCTTAACTTCATATTTTATATGTCTATCCAGTCTTCAATTTTTCATGTTACTAAAGATTACTACTTTCTATGATTTTTATCTTTTATTTTAGAGACTATTCCAAGTTTTCACAAGTCACAGATAAATCTCTCTCGTCTGATGTGTATGATAGACATAATCCACTTATAATTTACCACAAAAAGAAAATCCTACTCCTTAGAGAATTTAGAATATAAAATTACTTAAAGTATTCTTAATTTGTCGTTTGTTTATTTTACTAACTTTTCATTTTGTTATCTTAGCAACAATCATCGACATGACAACATGTAAGCCCGCTTAGATAGTATATGTATGCTCCCTTCGATGGAATCGCCGACGATGGATCATATGACCACGGCACCTGAGCCTGCGTCTGATGATGACGAGTAGGGGTGTTCGGCGGGTGGTTTGGACGATTTTTGATGAAAATTTAGTGCATCTATTGGTTTAAGTTGATAGCATTAAACCAAACCAAACCATAAATAATATTTTATTCTTTATTTTTTTTTTCATAAACCATAAATGATATTTTTTTTTAGGTATCCAAAATGAATGTACACCAGACCCAAAAGCAACCAACACTGTGGGTTAGTTGGTTTGGGACTTTGGGTAGGTTAACCCAACTTGACTGATTGTTGTTGAATGTACAAGAAAATTTTAAAATTTTTAACAATAATTTGGAACATTGTTTTACTAACTTATTTAGAATACAAGTGTAATGTAATTTTATATATATACATATATTAGTATACAAGTGTAACATTGTTTTAGGGTACTAGTGTAATGTTATTCTTTATATATGTATATATATATATGAACAAATGTTTTCTTTGGATACATTATGATAAATAAATGATATCTTACTTTGTATGAGGAAACCAAATTTGGCTTGAATTATGCTAAGAATATTTTAGGTGCGTAAGAAAATATTTCATAGTAGTTGAAAGAAAACTAAAAAAGAAAAAATATAATTTGAGGTTTTATTGCAAATATATCTCATAGAGTAGCATCTCATTTTAGTGTTGACTTTATCTTTCGTTTGGCCAAATAGTATTGACTTTTATCTTAATTATGATTAAATTGCAATGATAAAATGTTTTTAAATCATAACTAAATTTATAACAATAATCTTTCAATGATGAATATTATAAATAACTTATAAATTTTGCTATCCACAATTTAATCATTTAAAAATTTGTGCATACAATTAATAATACAAATTAGAATTAATAGATTTTTTAATAAAAGATATGATAAATAATTTATATTTTCTAATTCGATGAAATATGATTAATTAAGACTTATAAAAGTTTACTAAAATATAAATAATAAAGAATATTTACATATGATCAACTTTTTTTTTCTAACATCACCCGTAACTTATTTTGATATATTATTTATCAATTCTAAAATTTTCTTGTGGAGTTAATAATTTGGATTTGTAGTTTTTTAACTAAAACTAAGGTAAGAGAATTTGCATTAATTAAATTAATTCATTAGTCCTCATAATTTACTCCAATTACCAATCAGGTCATATAATTTAATTTTTTGCAATTTGGTCCTTATACTTACTTACATCATCTGCATCTCAATCACTAGTATTGAAATTAAAATTTCTCCAAATTATATTATAATTGAACAAAATAAAAAAAAACAAATACATATACTGTATTTATTAGTTATTACATAGTAAATCCATTAAATTTAATACATCATTGTTGAGACATTTGAAATCGACACAAAGGACACATATGACTTGTCTTTAACCACCTTACAATACAATATGTATGAAACACATGATCACACGGCATTCTTGAAACATCGTCATCATCTTCAAAATCCTTTAGACAGACATTGCACCGATGACAAGTCTCAACTAATTTGTTACCCAATACTTCAACTTTCTTAAGTGAAGCTATAGCTTCCTCCGATGCGGGAATCATTTTTCCGTCTTGCATGGACTCTCCCATGACTCTATTAGTGATGATCCTGTCCAAATCTTCACCATCACCTCCTTCAAATACAGTAGTAATTATAGTAGTAGGCACAGCAATGACCAAAGTAAAAGGTAACAAACGATACTGATCATTATCAAAAACTTGTAAAGGATTAGTATTAGGATCATTGAGTATGGAATGAGCATAGGATATAACATATGAAGACAAGGTTTGGATATTGTCACTAGGAAGGTGTTGGGAAAGAAGTTGGTGGAGGTATGGAGGAAAGAGAGAGGGTAATAGTTGACAAGGCACCGTTGTAACATCCGAAAACCATCGGATATAAGATCGTCGTTGACTTGTATCATTATTACTTGAAAAAGTGTATTTTAAAACATAAATTTTGATTCCAAATCTATCTTCAGTCATCTCATTTGGTTCAATCATTAATCTAAACATTTGAATATAATTATCAATATTGTTGTAAATGCTATATAATAATGGAGGAGATGATGGCAACGTTGATGACGAGGGTGAGGATGATGATGATGATGATTCCATAGAAAACTGGCTCGACTAACTAAGTTTGGTTGGTCTAGTGGTTAGCTCACTAGGTCGCTTAAGCAAGTGTTGGGGGTTCGAATCCCACCTTGTGTATGCAGCAACCAATTGGCCAGCGGCAAACCCTTAAATGGAGCTCAGATCCGCAGAGGATTAGTCCTTAGCCTGTCGGGTTGGGGGATACCTTGGGAAACCAAAAAAAAAAAAATGGCTCGACTCGATTAATAAAGGAGGAAAAAGAAATTAGTGAGTTATATTTGAGGAGATTATAACAACTCTAGTAAAAAAAGTTTGTTTTCGGCCTGAACCCAAAAAAAATTTTTGTTTATGTTTTGGAAAATAATTAGCAAATTACCTTCAAAAAAGGAAGTGGAAGTGGCCAAGACCAACAGAAAAAGAAGAATGGAAGAGACGATCGGCCTTTAATTTTCCGGATTTTGGATTTTGTGATGCATAGAATAACCTTATAAGAGGTTTTAGGGTCCAGAAAAAGAGATTTTTGTAGGAATTAAATTTCTTTTGAAAAGGGAATGATCTTAACTAGTTTACAATTATTATTTTTTTATTTTGTACCCAAAAAAAAATTATTGCGCTTTGCGGCTTTGGTTAGCTAGCTAATTAAAGATTTATAATGATATAAGGAAATATTAATATATATATATATATATATAAGTATTATATTTATAGTATTTATAATTTATTTTTCTATACATTGTTTATTGAAAGGTTAGAGTTGTTCTGTTCTTTTTAGATTGAGCTTCATCTTTATCTATACTTTTATATATGGCTTTGGTGTAGTTTGGTCATTGATTTCCAAAACCATATATTAACATAGGGAAAACAAATAAAATGTATGTGAGAAAAGACAAGGGAGTAGAGAGTTGAAAGTTAAAATATATATGACTATATGAGGATTGAGGAGCATTCACACACACCTGCCAAGAAAACAATAGAATTTATTATCCTATTGTCATAACTACACTATTACACTTTGAATTCATAATGGTAGTTTCAATCACATTTGTGACCGTTTTTAATCTTGAGTTGCTGTTAAAGATTCAATGATTATTGCGATTCGATGTGTGTTGATTCTGCTTGATAGAGTCAGTTTAAAGTGTTGTCTGTTGGATCAATTTTCTTGAAAAAACATGCGCACGTTAATTTAATATTAATGTTGTCAGTGATTTATAATGTGATGTTGTCCAAGTGGGAGATTGTAAGTATTTCTTCGTGGGCTACTATCTATTATATGGATATTTTATTAATTTATTGTAAGTATTTTTTCGTGGGCTACCATCTATTATATGGATATTTTATTAATTTAATCAAATTAATAAAATATCCATATAATAGATGGTAGCCCACAAAAAAATACTTACAATAACACGTTGGTGTCGCTTAATCCATATAGTCGATCGATTTTGTTGTGCTGTTATTGACGACGAGGACAATTTGTTGCAAGAAAATGCTTTGAGAAGGATCATCCGAGAATAGCATATGTTTGTCGACATGAATTTAGTGGGTTCATTCTGAATTTAGGGATATACAAGTTGTTTTGAGTGTTGATCTCTAAGAAAGAGTTTACATTACCTGTTGAAATGCACTTTTGGTAGACTAGACTCAAGTTTTTTTTTTAGGTGTTTTCTGTTAGGATCTTTTAATATGTTCATCAATGTGAATGAGAATTTAGAAAAATATCCTCTTGTACTTTCAAATTAGAGAAGCCAAGTGAAATCCTAATTTTGACATCGGGGTTTTTTATTTTTATACAGAATGAAATCTAAAATAAGAATCTTATATATTGTATGGATTGTGGAAGCCGACTTCACCTAGTGAATAAAAAAAAAAAGCTAATCAGTTGTATTGAATTTGGATTGTACAAATGGATAAGGAGGGATGAGAAAAGAAAAGGTCAAATTTAACCCCAAATCAAATAAAAGGCCAACTAAAATTCTACCTTTTTTTTTTCCTTCTCCAAATCAAGGCACATTTGGTATACTTATCAAATAGTGCATTATATGTAATTTCACGATTCTTAAAAAAAATTTATATCATATTTTATATATATACCAAACGCACTTTTTATTCTCTATATCTCTCCTCACTTTTCTCTACATTACTTTTCTTTATTCTACAGTACCTTACTCTACCGTACTTTCTTTACATTACTTTACATCTATACATTTATACCAATTACCCGAGAAGTTGTTGCAGTTTGACAGGTGGCAGTTGCTTGTTTAATTGTGAGGTAATAAAAACAATCTTGCTAGTTTATTGACTTTGAAATTGTTACTCTTATACATGTAAAGAAAAGTAATGCCAATTGCTGCTATCTTTTTCTATATTATATTTAGTGTGCACTGGATAGAGTCCTTTTATTCATGTACAAGTTTATTATAAGAGAAAAATAACACCTAAGCTTTTTCCTCTTTTAATTACTTGGATTATGAAGGATTAATGCATTGACACTAGAACTCTACTCTTATAAAACTGGATTACTGGAGGGAAACGTCCCTCATTAGTTTTATGACGTTGCATCCAATAATTTAATAGTGTTTGAGATGAGACATTTTTGTTTTCATGCTCTAATTCTTACTTAACGCATTGCTTAATGTACACGACTTTGATATGAGATATGACGTACCAAAGAGTCCCTTATACTTATTTGAGCTAATAAATAATCCATAATTATTCCAATAATTTGTGCTTGCACCTACAAATTCTAAATTTTCTTTCTATATTAAACACAGTCACTATTGTTATCAAAATAAATTTGGTAAAAGTATCTTTTCTTTCCTCAACGTTTGGACATCCTGTCACTTTCGTTCTTAACGTTTTTTCCCTATCAATTGTATCCTTAATGTTTTGTATTTCTCTCAATATCAGGCTTTTGGTTAACACCGTCAATTTTTGGACGGTTTTTTATGACGTGGCATCTTATATGGCCAACAGTTCTAACTAGACTTCATGTTTTCACATCAGCAATATATTTTAGGGGTACAATGAACCCCAAAAACTCAGTACATCAGTAAATCCAGTACACCAAAATACTCATTACATTAATAAAATGGACCCCAGAAACTCAGTACTATTGAATGCTGATGTGAAAAAAATTAAGTCCAGTTAGAATTGTTAGCCACATAGGATGTCACGTCATCAAAAATCGTTCAAAAATTGACAGTGTTAGCCAAAATCAAACACAAAATATTAAGGGTACAATTGACAGTAAAAATACATTAAAGCGAAAGTGACAAGACCCCCAAACATTAGGGTAAGAGAAGTACTTTTGCCAACAAATTTTCTTTCTACAAGTTTCTTGTTCTTCCCATTAGCGTTTGCCACGTGTACCTCACGTGGGACCAGGTTCAATATCTACTCATTTTCTTACCTTTGGATTGATTCAACGGTGTGAATA
Organism: Senna tora; assembly: GCA_014851425.1. NCBI lineage: Eukaryota > Viridiplantae > Streptophyta > Magnoliopsida > Fabales > Fabaceae > Senna > Senna tora. The sequence goes on from CM026268.1 coordinate 3,385,737, forward strand.
TTCAGGTGAGACCCACCGACGGTGTAGTACAACTTAAAGCGACGCATCAGATCCCCCCTCTCTCAGAAGATAACCAATGGGCTTAGCCCACGTGTCCACTATAACAATCCAACGGTAGTCCTATTTCCATAGCTTGAATAGATTTGCACGTGTGATCATTTCTCGCAGTCGCAAAACTTTTCCCTCTTTCTCCCTAAAATCTCTCGAGCAAGTCAGAGTGAGCTCTCTCTATCTCTCTCTCTCTCTTCTCCTTTCTTTCTTTCTTTCTTCGAGGTCTGAACGTAGAGCTCACTGAAATTACTAGCACGCAGTAGTATCTCTTGGTAGCATTCGAAGCTCGTTAATCGATAACCATAGCGAAGAGGATGGTGGTGTTCAACTTCAAGCACGCAGATCTTGAAGGATCGGCTTGAACTTTGAAGGCTTCATCATACTGGATCCGTGTAATGCCTGCTGTTTTCTCTTTACCTTTGAAGAATAGGACTTCCTTAATGTGTATTGGAAATTGGATTTTGAACTGTTATTTAATTAGTTGCTAAGTGAAAAATGCATGAGCAGAAGAACGAACCGATCTTTTTTTTTTTTTTTGAATCTTGAATTCTTGGTACTTGTTAGTAAGAAATTGTCGCAGAGAATAAGAAGCATTGAAGGGCAATTCTTGATCATTACTTGAGAGTTCGAAAGGCTGACAGAATCTAGGTAGTAGAAGAAACGAATGTTTGGAGTTACTGATTTATGTGCTATTTTGTGTTTGTAGAAATTACTAGGAGATAGCTTTTTTGCCAGTTCGAGGAATAAGTGAACCTCTTCTTGTGGTGAAGGTGAACTCACAGCCTTCCGACAGCGTTCAGTGGGTTATAAGACAGCTTGAAGCATTCTGATGACTTTCTAGAAGACCTCCACAAGCCGATCACTTTACAAGTGAGGTCAAGCTTCTTTGATGATGTGATATAGTTCAGGAAACTAATGGAGGAAAGCAATGACCGGAATTCTCCTTCATTGAGGTTAGGTGGCAGCTTCAAATCCACGTTGTCTGGACGGTCAACTCCACGAAATTCTCCCTCATTTCGGCGGCTAAATTCTGGCCGAACACCAAGAAGAGAAGGCAGAAGTAGTTATGGTGGTTCTCAATGGTTTCGGAGCAATCGATTACTGTTGTGGTTGCTTCTAATTACCCTATGGGCTTATCTTGGATTTCTTTTCCAGTCCAGGTGGGCACATAGTCATAAGAAGGAAGAGTTTTTGAACTTCGGAACTGAAAACAGGCTAAGTGACACAAAGTCAGATGTTGAACAGAGTCGACGACGTGATTTGATTGTTACTAACAATTCCATATCCGTTAAAGATGACACAGTTACACCTGATAAGATGTGGAATGGTAAGACAATGGGTGTAACTTTAGCCAAGAAAGAAGATGATGTTCCAACTCGCAAACCAAACTCAAAGAAGAAGAGTAGACGGTCACGGTCCAAACGTAAAGCACGTGGTAAGCCAAAACCAATAATGGAAGTTGAGAACATTGATACGGAGGAGCAAGAGCCAGAAATTCCTAAAACGAATACTACCTATGGATTGCTTGTTGGTCCATTTGGCTCGATAGAAGATAGAATTCTGGACTGGAGTCCTGAGAAGCGTTCTGGAACCTGTAACAGGAAGGGGGACTTTGCACGTCTTGTTTGGTCGAGGAGATTTATCTTAATATTTCATGAGCTTTCCATGACTGGAGCTCCTCTCTCTATGATGGAGTTAGCAACGGAGCTGTTAAGCTGTGGGGCCACTGTCTCTGCAGTTGTTCTTAGCAAGAAGGGTGGTTTGTTGCCGGAGCTAGCTAGGAGACGAATTAAGGTGCTTGAGGACAGAGCAGATCTCAGCTTCAAAACTGCAATGAAGGCTGATATTGTCATTGCTGGATCAGCTGTCTGTGCTTCATGGATTGGTACGAAGATGTTGATAACATTTCCTGATGTATTTTCTTTTGCAGATGATAGTGTTGGAAAATGGCTTTATAATCTGCGAACTGCTATGCGAGTTCTAAACTCAAGGAAGGAATTAAGATTAATGACTTGACAACTTGGTCTTCTTTCGATTTATATTTTTGTTATTTGGGTTGCAGTATTATTTTTTTTCTTATTGTACCAACCAACAAAGAAGAGTTTAATTTTTAGCTTTTAAGAGGATATGCTTCTTACTTATCAAACATTATACCTAGTGCAAAGGATAGATGCAATTTAGAGACCGTGTTCTGGATACACATGGCAACATTGATAGGGATTTAGTGTTTGCCTTTTATAATCATGTAGTGAATTCAATCTCAACAAATTTCTCAATAATGAGCTAGATGATCCTCCATGCCAGGCCTCCTGAACATAGATGAAATGAAAGAACTAGGCATTAATCATTCTTAGCATTGAAAATTGGTAGAGGAAGCATATAGATTGAGTATGCTTACTGATTCCTTTTCAGTAAAGAATTACCTTTATCAAGTTAAACACCCCTGATATGAATCATGTGATATTTTATAAACACTCGTAATGACATCACAATTCTTTTCTTCTACACGTCTTATGTGAAAACCATTGTCTATTTATGTTTTTCCAGAACAATATATTGAACATTTTCCAGCTGGAGCAAGTCAAGTTGCTTGGTGGATTATGGAAAACCGACGAGAGTACTTTGATCGTTCAAAGGCTGTCCTGAACAGAGTAAAACTGCTGGTTTTTCTTTCTGAAATACAATCTAAGCAGTGGCAAAAATGGTGTGAAGAAGAAAGCATAAAACTGAGATATCAGCCTGCACTTGTTCCATTGTCCGTTAATGATGAATTGGCTTTTGTAGCTGGCATTCCTTCTACACTTAATACTCCAACCTTCAGTGCTGAGAAAATGCTTGATAAAAGACGGTTGCTGCGAGATGCAGTCCGAAAGGAGATGGGCTTGGCTGAAAATGATCTGCTTGTGATGACTTTGAGTAGCATAAACCCAGCAAAGGGCCAGTTGTTGCTTCTTGAATCAGCAAGCATGATAGTAGAAAATGGACAATTACAAGATAATAAGAAAATGAAAAAATCATCAGATATGGGAAAAGAAGGCCTATCTACCTTGGCTAGAAGACATCATATTAGAAATTTGTTGCAGTTGAATGGTGGTGATGCAGCTTTGTATGATATCTCGACCGTGTCTTCGAACAAGTAAGATGGCCTAAGAATATAATGTTTTCACTTATAGATTCATTTCACAATTCCTAAGTTTATTCAGGGCACTGACAGTGGGAATTTTGACTTTTTGATGTTGGCAGAAGAAGGAAGGTTTTGTCGAACAATGAAACAAACTTTGAACAATCCCTCAAAATTCTCATTGGTTCTGTCGGAAGTAAAAGTAACAAGGTGGATTATGTTAAAGGTCTTCTAACTTTCTTATCGCAGCATTCGAACTTGTCAAAGTCAGTGTTGTGGACTCCAGCAACAACACGAGTTGCCTCACTTTTTTCTGCTGCAGATGTTTATGTCATAAATTCTCAGGTAATCTATAGTCACATTATTCAAGGAGTTGGGGAAAATGCTTATGCATATTGCATACATGTCTGAAAGTACACTTGTAAGTAAATATTATATTTTCTGCAGCAGTTGTTGGAGTGTGCATCTATTTAGAAATCTTCCTTCATCTTTTCAAAATAAAGTTATTGCAAACACAAATGTGTTTTATTAAGTTGGAACTGTTGTTATAGGGTTATTTAGCCGACCCTACCTAGTGGGAAAAGGCTTTAGTTGTTGTTATAGGGTTATTTGTTGACGTAAATGAGTTTTATTTTCTCTCTAATTCAGACACTACATCAAACTATCCTGAAGCTTTCAGCATACTTCTTTTCAAGAATATCCCCATTTGACTGATGAATCATTTTACTTTAAAATATTTAAATTTTGACCTAACCTGTGCAGTTATCTCTTGCAGTATGGGTAAAATTTATTGTACGTTTTAAATTAATAAAGCTGTTTGAAATATCAATAGATGTATGATCAATATTGCACCTCTGCATCTCTTGCAATGTTTGGTAATCAATGCATATTTCCTCCTGTACAATTCTCTGTAGCTGCAGAATGAGTTATGATTAGTGGTGTTAAAAAATGATGATGTACTCAGACTCAGTACTCTGGTTCTATTTAGCCACAAAGTTGGTCTGACTAGGTATTACACATATTGGTTACCATGCCTTTCATGAATCTGGACTTAATTGTGAATTATTGGTTTCTAGAGTCTTAGAGATAGTTATTGTTTAGGAATTAGGAGTCTTAGTCATCCTTTATCATTATCTTAAATAGTATATCTTGTAGTTGTAGTCAATCAAAATCTTCATATTATTAAAGATAAAAGAGAAGAGGGGCTGCCACAGTGTGTGTGAGAGCTTCACATGTGTGCAAGCCACCTCATTCACCATAATTCTATTATCTTGAAGTTTACAGTGAATTATTTCCATGCCTACACTGCTCTTCATTGGACAAGTGTAAGATAAAAGTATTGCTCTTCATTTACAACTTGACTGAACTGCAGACATTAAATTATCCATCTTGGCTGTGTTATGCAGAGTCATTCAATTAAATTTGATGTACCAATTTGTTGCTAATTCGGAAAGTCGTTAACAGGGGCTTGGAGAAACATTTGGACGGGTGACTATTGAAGCAATGGCATTTGGTCTTCCGGTATGACTACCACCTTGCTTTTCCCCTGGCTTATTGAGTCATAAACTGACGAATTTTGGAGTCTTATCCATCGAAATATTTACTTATTTTAGTAATTCCTAATTAATTGTCCTCCGATTGCCATAACATTGGATTTGTTCCTATGTCAGTATTTTGATGTCACTATACTTCTAAATAGACTCCTTTCTATGATGTGGTATTATTGACTGAGAGTTAAGATTCTTTGAAATTAACCTGTGTACATTCATTGTACAAGCCACCTTCCATTGACAGTGGTATATTGCACATTTTCATATCGAACTAAATTTCCTTCTTATCTCCTGCTAATGATAACAGTTCTAAAGCTTATGGATGTAATACCAACATTTTAGCATTTCTGCCTTAGATGCAAGTTGCACTCTCAAACACGATTGTCTCATTGATGCCCTGTCAAACATATAATGATTTGATGTGGAAGTTTGAGCTCTTACATATCACAAAATACATAATACTCTTTTTTTTACAATTGAAGTACAAAATCATTTCACAAAATACTCTGGTTTTTATATATTTTCATCATTTCACAGTTAGAAGTATAAAACCATCCATACTTATTAAGGCTTGGAAACAGTTGAAAAGTATGCTGTTTGTCTCTAGAAATCTGTCATTATATTTTAGAACCAATTTTCATTGGAGAACCTTCTATGTTGGATAAGGTATAATAGCAACTTGGCTCCTCCTTCCTTTGTGCTTTAATTATGAATAAGAAACCATAATTGGTTTTACTTGTATAACTCATTTCTGCAAAAGGGGATGGCAATTCTGTTTCTAAAAAAAAGGGTATTTTTTCCTGAATATGGCATGGCAGTTGGCAATTCCATCTCATTTAATTTTATGGCATAGGTGCTCGGAACGGATGCCGGGGGAACGCAAGAAATTGTTGAGCACAATGTTACAGGTCTTCTTCATCCTACGGGACGTCCAGGGAATCCTGTCCTTGCACAAAATCTCCAATTTTTACTTGAAAACCGGTCGGCGAGGGAACAAATGGGCACGGAAGGAAGAAAGAGGGTGCAGAGGATGTACTTGAAGCAGCACATGTATAAGAGGTTCGTAGAGGTTATTGTTAGGTGCATGAGAAGCAAATAACTGCCTAGTTCTTGCAATTCTCTCTTATTCTTTCATTAGATTCATATTACATGTTCCTCTGAGTTACTGATGAGTAAAAGTCTTATTCTTCTTCCCAAATTATAAGAACCATCAGTTTTTATTTTTAAGGAATAAGATGTTTCATGCCTTTTTGAGAAGCGAAATGTGTTGCTGTTTAATTTCTAGAGTACGATTTCTTGTGCAAATTAAAAGACTTTTGTGTTGCTTTTATTGAACAGCACTGTAGGATGAAGTGTGTTGATGAGGTAGAAAGTGAAAGTTCTAGAGTATGAGTATTCTATTTTCGTCTTACTTTTAGTTATTGAATTATCTTTCATATGGTCAGGTCTTTGTATAGGAACTCTTAATGATCTTTTTTGTACATGACCAAATTATCTAGGCACGCTTCTACCAACTTTTCTATAATACATGTTATCCTAATTTTTCTTTCCAGTGCATTCGTTTTTAGTGTTTTTTTAGTGTCTATCCAATGCACAACATTTTCATTTATACGGCATTGAAATTTTGCTTAAATTGTTGGAGATTATTGACATGGATTTGTCAATGAAAATCTTCATGTCTTGTAAGTTTGAGTTTTGCATTTCTAATATTTTTTAAAATATATGTAAAATATTGAATTTAATAGTAATTTCTGATTATTAGTTTGGTTTTGATAATTATACTCTCTTAAAGCTTATCTCTTCATAGAAGAAAACAAAATTACTTCGACACCACACCCATGTGTATGACTAAAAGTTAGTATTAGCTAGTTTAAAAAATATATGAATGGTTTTCATATATTCTGGGAAAATAAAAGTCTTAAATAAATTAAAATTTAACAAAACAAGATTAAAAAAACACCTCTTTGAAATGTTATTTTCAATTTTTTGAAAGGTTTATTAATATAATTTTCAATTAAATAATGAAAAAAATTAATAACTGATGTGTTGAGTTATAAAATTTTATGCAGGCAAGTATTGTCCTTAATTTAATTTAAGTCCTTTATCTTACTGTCAGTGGTTTGAATATTAAGTTTTTAAACAAAAATAAAGTGATTTTTTTTAAAGGACTTAATACGGGAGAAGTAATTTGTATATAAAGTGGTAAGGTTTTTTATATGTTTATTATAAAGTTTTATAATACAAATAAAATATATGACAAAAGGGTTATATTTTACATAAGAAAATATAATTAAAGTTTATGATTAAAGGAATTTTATAGTAAATATGTAACGAATTTTATGTAGTTTTTTTTTTCAACTTGTATAAACCGTGCAAGTCCTTTCTTTAAAAAATTTATTAAACTTATTTTTGTATAATTTTTTTAATAATATTAGTTCATCTGGATCATCCCTATTCTAAATTCTCAACTTACGGCACTCTTTAATTATTAAAAAAAAAAAAATCGGTGACGTGTCTATATTTCTTCATCTGGTTCATTTTTTAAGTTTTAAAAATCTGAAAGAGCAAAGAAAGTTTGATCTTAGAAGTTAGAACCACGAACAGTCAAGATTGATCATAATCTGTATTAAAATTATTTCATATAATAAAGTTAAATTAACCATTTTTTTTATCAACAGTTAAATTAAACATTGAGTTTGATTGTACGTACTTTTGGACAACATCCAAAAGCAGCAGCCAAAATTGACTCTCTTTTTTTTTTTTTGTGCAAAATGATTCTAGTTTAATATTAGCTTGTCATCCACAATATAAATAATAAATATAAAAATAATTTGATCAAAATGAATAAATTTGTAATTAATTTTATTTTACCTCTTAAATGAGATTAGTGTAATTTTTAAAAATAAACAAGAGAGGAATGTGATCTACTTATATATAATAGTAAGTAAAGAAATAATGTTCAAAAGATTTTTGTTTTAGTTGTCTTTACACAAGTTTAACATGTAATTGCTAATGTGGGTTGACACAAATGTTTAAGGATTCAGAATAAAACTCTCACTTCATTTATGAACGAGGGTTCGAATTTCGAAGTCATCTAAAATTTTACTTGGTTGGCATCCTTCTCCAAAGAGATTTCTCAGCATCTAATTAGTTGTTGCGACTGAGTAAAATTGTTTATAATTTAAGTTTGTGCAATAATCCTTTTGATTCGACCTCTATTAATCTCTCCAATATATCATTGACATCCTATTTGGTAGTAAAATTGCTTGTTATTTTTCTATAAAGAGAAAATAGAAATAAGGAATTATCAACATATTTAAAATTTGCGTAAGTTTAATTGGAGATACCAAGATAGAATATGGAATTGTGTTTTTAAAATGGTTAGAATAGAAAAAAAAAAACTAAATACACATATCAAATGAATAAATAAAAGTAACAAAGAGTTAAAAATAGAACTAAACATTTTTTTTTTAAAACAAATCATTCGAAACCCCTAAAAGTATCCCATTAATTTTTTAAACATCTAACCAATGATTTATAAATCAAATCATCCTACTCCATCTTTAAACCATCTTTCCAACCAAAATGTAATTGATGAGTTATTGGAAAATTTTAAATTTTATGTGTTAGACTATGTACATTACTTAATGCATTCACTTCAATAATAACTCGTTGACTTCTTATATTTATTTTCAGTGTGATCGTTTCTAAGAGATTAGAATGAAAAAAAAAAACAGAGAGATTAGAATGAAAAATAATATATGAAATTAAATGGTCCATCTCATTCTGCTTTGACTTAATTAAGAAAGGGGAACACATAGTTTTGTCTAAGGATATGATTGTCAATTTCATTCTTTGTTAATTATGTCTCGAGTCTTAATCCATCTACTTATTTATTTAATAATTTTGGAGCATTGTGTGATCATTATATTTGGTGTGCTTGCCAACAGAAAGGAAGGGCAAGTTACCAGATACATAATCACTATGTCCAAACTTGCATGCTCTTTAATTTAGGATTGTCAAAATGGAAAAAATTGACTCGATCTATCCACCCCTTAAAATAAAGAGAGATGAGCCAAGAAAAAAATTAATCTATTTTAAAGAAGAATTTTTAGTACAGCCCATTTTAAGCTCGTAACTCACGTGAAACTGTAAGAGCATGTTTGGTATGTCTTCTTTACAGGGAAAGTGAAGTAAGGTAAACTTGCTGTATATTTGGTATGCCTTCAGGGAAGGTGAGGTGAAGGTTCTCTCTGCATAGGGAACCTTGCTTCCTTCATGATGTGGAGGGAATGCGAGGTGAGGTTTGGTTTAAAGACCAAAATGTCCTTAAAAAATTTGTGACTTTTAAAAAAGCAATAAGGACAAAAAAGGTATTTCATACTTTTATTTTTTATTTCCCTATCTTCTTTCTACTATACCAAACAATATTACTTTTACGTTCCACTTCTATTTCCCTGCATATCAATGATACTTTTTATCACTTACTTCCACTTCCACTCTCACTTCCCAGGTCCCACTAAAACACTCACCGGATACCAAACGTCACCTAAGGGTTGGGTTGAACCGATCATATAACCTTTTTATGTTGACATGCATGGTTTTTTTTTTTTTCAAATATTGTATGTCATATATGTAGAATATCATAAAGTATATGTGTTTAATAATATTAGTTCTTATTATGTTCATATATTAAATAAATTACATTTTTATAAGTTTATTTGTAATATTCATTCATAAAATATTTATATATAAAATAAATTGTATCAAATTATTTTTAATCAATATTTTTAAAAATTAAATTATAATATTTATTTTTAATATATTAATATACGGTGAAATAAAATAAAATTAAAAAAATATTGCAAATTTTTAAAAAAAATTCTTGGGCTGTCCACCACGTCCTAAGGTAGGCTAAGCTCGGCTTCCCATAAATAATCCACTCATTTTGACATTCCAACTAATATATATATATGGGTTTTGATAATTAATATCCTAAATTTTTTTTTTCAACCAATTAGATAAGTTAAAAAATTATTCTTGTTCACTTTTTATTGATTTCAAAATAAAAAAATAAATTCTCTCTCAATCAATTACAAAATACTTTAACAAATATCCTAAGACACTTGTTAAATAAATTCTATATATATATAAGGTGCTTATGCATTCCATTTCCATCTAGTGTAATTATATTTTGTGCAACTTCTAGCCACTTAATATTGGACCTAGATCTGCTGATGTGTATTATAATTGAAGTGTAATTACAGTGCATATTAGCGTCTTTAAATCCATTTTTTAGGATTAACACAGAAAATTGATGAATTTAATAGTGCTAATAGTATTCTTGTACCTGCTAAAGTGACTAGTTGTATCAGCTTAATCAAATATATTTTAAAATAATGAGATTAAGTAATGAAAATTTATTTCTATTATGTATTTTATACGTTTTATATATAATAGTATACATATGCTTTTATGTATTCAACTTCTAACAGCTTGCCTGCCTCGAACCATTAAACCATTAAGCCAACTTATTCTTTTTCTAATGCACAAATGGACAAAAAGAAATAAACAACATATATAATCATGTGCAATAATTGTACAATTATACAGCACTTTAAAGTTTAAAGGTCAATGAACATAACCCTACACCAAAAACATCGAAAAAACAAAACAAAAATAAAGAAAAAGCACACAATACATGCGCACACCAATATATTAATACCCAAAAAAAAACATTTATTGCATTTATATAACCCAAAGAAACACACACATCAACCAATAGTTTAATATAAAATTTTTTATTACTTATCTAAGATATTTTTACTTAAATTAATCCATTGATTCTTGTAATTTATTCTAATTTCAATCAAGCAAGTCCGTATAGATTTAATTTTGTAATTGAATTGGCATGCTTATCTATTATTTAATTTGTAATTAAACTAGCTATGTTCAATCAAGGTTTGTTTTCTCTGGTTAAATTGATCTCATCCAACGTCACTTGCAAAATTAACATTCTACTCCAATTCTATCGCTATAAAGAAATTAGTTATTGAATAAGAATTTCACTAATTCATAATTAGATAAAAGACAAAAGGATAAAAAATTAGGGTTATTACTTTTTTCCCTTTTTGTTCAAAATTATAATTTGAATAAATTTGCAACACTTATGTTTTGTGTATGTTATGTGTGATTATGGAGTAGATGTTCAGTGGTACGGTAGTACTGAACTTCAATACATCCCTCCAATTAGTTGGTCCCTAAACCGTTCAAGGTGGGCCCTAATTAATGTGAGTTTTTATTAATATTAACAAATGACACTACATGATTGGAGGAATGCACTGAAGTTCAGTGGTACGGTACCATTAAACTTTTATCCGTGATTATGATGTTGATATAGAGGAGTTTAATTATCAATCTCTAATTATATGAACATAAATTAAATGGTAGTTAGCTTCAAATTAAAATGGTAGGATTTAATTACAAATGATATTTTTTCAACAGGTTTTTTTTTTATTAGAGGTAATCTTATTTGAGGCACTATCGGACACTAGATATAATGGATACCTCTGTCAGTAGAAATTTGAATTCGGTTCATCATATTGTGATGGACTAGTACATTTCATCTAGATTCAACTCCCGTTGATTTACAAATGACAAATGATATATATTAGTAATAGATACCTAATTGCAAAATTTAAATTATAGGACCTAGCTAATTGGAAATGAGAGTTAACTATTAGAACTAATAAATTAATTTAACCCTTTTAATTTAATGTCAATCATTAATTTATTGTTGAAAATTAATTATCTTTTCTAACCATGAGAGAGAGAGTTATATCACATTGTATTATTATATCTAGTACATCTAGAGTTCATTAATTCCAATAATGGCGAACCTAAAAAAAATGAGAATTTCTTCATAGGCACCAATATTCGTGGTTCAATAATGAAGCAGTCTCTACTTTATATTAAATATTGTGTCCATTGTCCACAATATTTGATCATGACACCTTAGCATCCCTTTGGAAATTAGAAATCTAGTTGTCCACAAATATATATATATTAATGAACGAATTATGCTTAGTGACATTATTTTAGGTATTAATTATAGTCATGATCTGTCTTATAGTGCACCATCTCTCTGTTCTTATAATCAAATACAACACAAACTAATTAAGATGATTAAAATATTATTTATGGGTAAAAGAAAACATTTTTTTGTGCAAATAAAATTTGTTTCAATTTTGTTTGTCTTAATTAGACAAGACAAGAGTATCTATTAAAGTGGGCATTATAATTACCAATCCCATCCCTTGTGTACTTGTGGGCTAAATATTATATTGTTGGGGATGATTGTGAATGACGTTCTATTATCATTCTTTTATAAATTGAACATGAATAATAATTAATATCAAACCTAATAAAATATGTGAAAATTCCTAACAAAATCAATATTATAAAGACTAGCAGACTTCACTCCTGCCCCAATTAGTGAGTAATTGATTAGAGCCTTATTTTTATTTTAAGTTCAAAATTTGTATATAAAAAATTTGTATTGAGAAAGTTTTATTTTCGTTGAGATCATTGTCAATCAAAGTTAAATTAAGAGCAATGATATAGAGTTATTAAAAGCTTAAGTTTATCATATGTCAACTATTTAATCTATCTAGAGATCTGTGTCAAAATATTTTTTCTTTTTAAAATTTAAGATGGCATAGATCTCAAAACAGATCCAATGACTTGTAACTGATGAGTTTGAGCTCTTGATAACTCTAAATACTCACCCTTAACTTAATCAAAACTTAGTAAAATTTTTAAATTAAATAAAAAACCTTAACATAGAAGAAAAAGTTGTATTGGGGAAGATATTCAAGAGTACTAAAATTTTAATATTCCTTCCCAGAATAAAAAAGAGTATTTTTAACAACTTATATTTCAACAATTATTAGTAACTATTAAAAAAATATTTTTAATAATTAAATTTTCACCGTTAAGTATTTGTTTTCGGCAATTAAATTTTGACCGTCAAAATAAGTTGTTAAAAAAAGTCAATATAGTATTTCTTTTACGGTAAACAATTATTGATTTTTTCAACAATATATTTATTGACTACAACCGTCGAAAACAATATTGTCAAAAATCATAATATCAAAAATTATTGACTATAAAAAATAGTATTATTTCTTTTAACAACTTATTTTGACGATCAAAATTTAATTGTTAAAAAAAAAATTTTAATAATTAAATAACCGTCGAAATATGTTATTAAAAAAATAACCGTCGAAAATGAGTGGTTTAAAATAGTCATTTTTTTGTAGTGATCATTCATTAACATTTATTAATATTAATACAAATTTAATCAATAATCAATTCATAGTGAATTTTAATTAGTATAAATTCTTACTAATATTGACAAAATTAATAAAAAGATGTATAGTAACATTAAATTAATAAAAAGATGTATAGTAACATTAAATTAATAAAAAGATGTATTAAAAATTAATAAAAAGATGTATTAAAATTTTAATATTTCCCCTAAATTTTTTTTTTCAAATACTGATAATTTCTAAAAATCAAGAACCTTAACAGAGAAGAAAAGGTTGTATTGGATATAATGAAAAGCACCCACATTTAATACAACTCCTCATTTAAATACCAAAAAGGAAAACAAAATCTTTCCTATTTAGTACTATTTACATTTTACACAAAAGTTTAAACTTTAAAGTATGAAAGAAAAAGTGAAAACAAAATCTCAAATTTCCAAAACACATCCTGATTGGACATGACCTGTATAACTCCCTGGGCTCTCCAATTTCCTCCAAGAACCACCCTTCAGATCCAACACTACTCCCACGTGCGGCTCGCCGTACCCACACGATCCAATCAAGAGCATCTTCCCTTCCCACGTGCCCACAAACGCAACGTTTCGCATCTCCTCTCCCAACTTAGCCATCGGCTGCCACGTGGCGTCCCGCAGCGCCGTCACCTCCCCGCCACTCCCGCACATGTACACCCTCTCATCGCCGCCGTCCACGCACGTCCTCGGACACGCGGCGGAATCCAGGAACCCCTCCTCCACAGGGCCCCACTTCCACGTGGCGACGTCGAAGGCCTCGGCGCTCGTCTCGAAGCGCCCTTGCATCTCCGTGCAGTACCCTCCGATCACGCGGAACTTGCCTCCGTGGAAGACCGCCTTGCACTCGTCTCGCTCCCTCGCCATGTCAGCCAGCGGGACCCACGCGTCCGCCGCCACGTCATACGCGAACGACGTCCGGAGCGCGTTCTTCTCCTCGCTGTGGCCGCCGGCGACGTACACGAACCGCCGGGAATCCGACGCGCAGGCGAAGAACGTGCGCGGCCCGCCGGGCATGTCGGCGCCGCGGCGCCACTCCGCCGACAGGAAGTTATAAACAAACACCGAATTGGAGGCCTTCCATGAATCCGGGTCCCACCCGCCCATCACCACGAGGTCGTACCCGACACCCGCCAGCTGGCAGAACATGGGCAACCCGGCGGATAGACCGGGAATCGGAGGCATCTCGGCCCAGCGATTGGTCTCCGGTTCGAAGACGGTGAGGCGATAGACCGGGTTCATTGACCCTTTTACGATGGTGGAAGTGGAACCGAGTTTCTCCGAGTCAACTCGGGCCTGAGCCATGACGACGAGTCTCTGAGTGTGGCCGGTGGCCTTCCTCCGACGGAGAAACTCCGGCGTCTGGATCTCCGTCTTCCATGATTTGGAGACGGATGAGGCGGCGGCGAATTGCTCGTAGGAGAGACGAATCAAACAGTCTCGCGCTATATCATCTGGAAGAGCAGAAATTAGGTCCATAATTAAGTAAGTGATGGATCGATCAGTGAAGGATTTGAGGTTTCGATGAAGATGGAAGAAGATTGTGACTCTGATTGTGGTGTGAGAAAATGGAAAGGTGAGGATCAGTGAAGGATAGATTGAAGTTTTGATGAAGATGGAAGAAAAATGTGATTCTTATTGTGATGATTGTGGTGTGAGAAAATGGAAAGGTGAGGGGTTTTATAGGGGGCGCAGGAAGTGTGTGTTCTAGTTCTAGAAGGTGATTGGATTCGTGAAAGTGACAACAGCGGGGGTAACCATTGAAATCAGTTATGAAATACCGGCACCGTTGTTTTCTAGTTATTCTTCTTTATTAATTAATTTATTCTCTTTCCTTCTCTTTTACATCAACAAGTTTCATAACTTAAACCATTCATATTTATTTTTAGATTGGGTTTGTGTGTGCACCAAGTTTTGTTTTTTTTTATTTAATAAAACAAGAATTTCAGAAATTGTTTCCTTTGGTAAGATCAATGTACAAAAAAGAGTACATTACACTTTATTCGTGTGGTTTAACTTAAAATTTATTTGCCTCTTGTAATTTAAGGTGTGACATCTCATCTTATTTTTGTAATTTGACTTTAAATTAATTTTATACCAAACCACAAAAGAATAAAATGTTACACTTTAAGTTAAGGGGGAAAATTAATTTTTAATCAGACCATAGAGGTAAATTGTAATTTATCATATAAAAAAGGATTTTATTAACAAATATCTTAGGAGTAAGTTAATGATTTCATCATTGAAAGATGTATGTGTACTGATTTTTTTTTTAAGATCAATTGTTAACTATTTTAATATTTCAGTTAATATGATTGATAGAAAATTAACTAAGAGTATTACTAATAGATTTTAACTAATTGCTAAATGAAAAATTATATTATATTTGATTAACAAAACAATAGAATACACCATATTTACAAATTAATCACGGTCAAAATGTACTGCCTGCATTTTATTAATAGATTTTAAGTTTTTAACTGTGGTTTATATTAAATCTAATATTTTTTTTTATTCCACGAATTATACATTATCAACGCTTTGCCTATGTTTTCTAATTAAATAAAATTCAATTTAATATTTGAAATATAAATAAAATCTATTAATATTATTATATTTTTAATAACTATAAATATTACTATTTATTAACTTTATATCCATCATATTTATCAAACAACTAACCTAATTGAAAAGTAATTTTTTAGGATCAAAATGGAATATTTTATTTTTTTTACTAAATTAAAAATATATATGCATATTTTACAACTAAGTTATTAATTTACTATTTTTTAATTTTCAATGATATTAAACATACGATTATTCAATATAAAATTATATTGTAAAGTAGAGTATGTTATTATATAAAGGATAAGACTGACATATAAAAGGTTTGTGTTATACAAGTTTATTATTTTTCTACTTTATAACGAAAAGAATTTAATTTCGACAAAAATAGAATCAAGTAGACAAGTACTATCAATTTAATCAATGTAGTCGGTGTCTCGGTGAAAATACTAATAAGTTAACAACAAATAACCAATTAATTTAATCTATCATTTTCTATTTCCAAGGTCATATCACTTTCGTTTTTAATGTTTTTCGTTATCAATTATATCTCTAATCTTTTATGTTTTTTTCAATATTAGGCTTTTGACTAACACCGTCAATTTTTAAACGGTTTTTTATGACGTGACATCATATTTGGCCAATAGTTCTAACTGGACTTAATTTTTCACATCAACAATATATTTTAGGGGTACAATGAACCTCAAAAACTCAGTACATCAATAAATCTAATACACCAAAATACTCATTACATCAGTAAAATGGACCCTAAAATCTCAATACTATTGACTGCTGATATGAAAAAAATTAAGTCCAGTCAAAATTATTGGTCACATAGAATGTCACGTTATCAAAAACCGTTAAAAAATTGACGGCGTTAGCCAAAAGCCTGACATTGAGAGAAACACAAAATGTTAGGGGTACAATTGAGAGCGAAAATACGTTAGGGGCGAAACTGACAGGACCCCCAAATGTTGGAAGCAAGAGAGGTACTTTTGCCTTTTCTATTTTTTTGCTAAGGACGTCATGACTAGGTGTGGCAATGGGCGGTACCCGCTCATTTTTCACTATCAGCATCCGAATCCGCTCAATATATCTAATATCCGAATCCGAAAAAAATGTTATTTTCAATATCCGTATCAGAAATATCCGATATATGAAATACCCGAAAAATAATGGATATTGAATATTGGATACCCTATAATCAAGTAACCCGATATCCACCCAATTTAAAAAGTTATAAAAATAACATTTTAAAGTAAAAAACATACATAATTATTATAAATAAAAATTAAAAACAACAATTATAATAACATTAAAAACACAAAATATTATTTAATAATATATATTATATTTAATATTTAATATTATATTTAGTAATATATATTATTTGGATATCGAATATCGAGTACCCTATTCACCCATTCATTTAAGACGGATATAGGGTACCCGACGTTAATATCTGCATTTACTCAATACCCAATGGATAGTTATGTTTTACTATCCGTACCCTATCCGATATTCGATACTCATCATATATCGAATATTTTTTCAAACGTATACCATCATATATCTATTTTCTAAGTACCCATTACCACCCAAGTCATGACCGGCGTATAACAAATTAATAATAATAATCAAGATTCAAGAGTGAAGACTCAAGAGAAAGACGTATATATAATGTGACGGAAGGATGGTAACGGTGTTGGCACAACGTTTGAATGCTGGTGGTGGGAATTATTGGATTAATTAATTAATTTAATTGATAAAGTAATACTAGATCAAAATAATTAGTTTATTTTACAATTCGAAACTAGGGATGATCAAAATACTTATACTTAATGGGTACCCTGAAAATTTATTATGTGGGTCTGGTATGGGTCCGGGTCCGGGTAAGGAGGTACCCTACCTGCAATAGTAATTATTTATTTTTATATTATAAAGTATTATTTTTAATTTTTTTTTATGTTGAGAAAATATATAATTCTAATAAAAAATGTTAAATATCTTATAGATATTAAATTAATTTAATTGTACATTTATATTTATGATTTAATTTTTTATTTTTTATTTTTTTTATTATAGATGAAAAAAATTGATAAAAATAAATTTTATATTAATAAAATAATAATTTATTTCAAATTTTTATGGATCTGAGTTCGGGTATGGGGATTTAACTACCCATAGGGTCCGAGAATGGGGATTGATTTTAATACCCGTTCAAATCTGAGTTCAAATCTAAAGATTATAGTACCCTATCCATACCCTACCCATAATCATTCATATTCGAAACCAATAGACATTTAATTGTTTTGAGCTTTCAGTGCGGTTTAAAATCATGGTGCTTAATTAGCTAGTTTTAGGAACTCGCTTTTTGAAAATCACAATCGCTATGATATATAAATAATAGAATATTATAAAGTATAAACACCACCCTTGGTTTTGTTCAAAACGGTGGCACTTTGTTTTTAACAACTCATTGAATCTCTCTTTCTATATATATAGTAACATATAAGTTATTAACCATATGTCACTCTACATTAATTTGATGTGCCTATCTAGCTATAATTTTTACTTTAAATAAAAGAAGTTTAGCGACATCGTAAATTTATATTCTCTTAATCATCACATTTTATGTTTAATTTTTAAATAAATAAGAATAAAGCATCATCTAATAGTGTGGTCGCTCCTAATAATAAACTCTGATTAATATTAATTTATAAATTATTATATTTGATGATTTTATAATGATAAATTTATTAAAATTTTATATTAACTATATATTTAATATTTTAAAATGATGTATCTTCTATGCCTTTTTTATGAATTTATATATAGATAAATCATAATTTAAAGAAAAATTAATTTGAATTTTTTTTAATATGGCTTCGAGTTCGGGTTTGGAGATTCAAGTATTTAAAGGGTCTGATGATAGAGATATCTGCTCATGTCTAGGTTCAAGAATTATTATATTCCATCCAAACTCTATCCATAATCATCACTATTAGGAGCCATTGTTTTTATTAATGAAATAATTCAGGTACCGATCTACGCTCTTGTTTATAAAAGAAATACCAATAACATATATTATATTACAAAAAAAAATTATTTATAAATCTTAAATATAACAAGCAATTTATATTATCCAACTATGGATTAAAAAGTTTTGATTTTTTGATACCAAGCATTAAAAAAAAAGTATAAATGTCATTTAATATTCAATATATCTACATATTAGTACGTGGATTATAAAATAATAATAATATTTGTATACTAAATATCAGTTATTAAAATATCTTATCAATTATATCCTTAATTAAATATATCTATATAATATTTTAAAAATAGTAACTTATAATATATACATTTTTTTAAAAATATGATTATACCTTTGAACATTATTTTTTTTTTTAAAATTACCATATCAAATTATACTTGAGCTATTTAAATTGTAAATTTTATTACTTAAATATAAGAAATATTATTTACAAATTAAGATATTATTATTTTAATTTTATATATTTAAATAAATATTTATATAATTATACAATATCATCGCTCGAGGTTCAATTCATGAATGCTAGTAATTATAAAAAAGTAAGATTATTCTTTTTTTAAAAAATTTGATTAAGTCCAATTCCCAATTAATGTATATCTCTATCCAATATACATTCCTATTCCTTATCACACTTGAACTTCTTGATCACTCCAGTCGTCTTATAAATACACTCTATGAGAAAATTATTGTCAACATAAAATCCTTCGCATTCGTCTGTTATTGTTATCAACAGTAGATATTTTGGTCTGATCTGATCGTTAAAATAAGAAGAAGCTCTAGATCACTATTAGCCATGGCTTTGTCTTCATCACAATCATCTTCTCAATTATACTGTAACACATATAGCGATGGAGTTTTATGTTGGCCCATATCGACACCTTATTCATATTTTCAAGATATTCTTGATATACGAATTAACGTGTTTTCATTCTCTTCAGAAATTCCATCCTCAACGGACCGTTTCATTATTCCTTATCATATGACTTCCCAACTCTTTTATCCAAAGCTCTCCCAATTTCTTTCCTATCATTATGACATTCCTTTCGACTTTATTCAATGGGTGTACTCCAAGGTTGTTTACGATGCAAATTACATGTTCAACGATATTAAACATCGTCGTTATCTTAATTGCTACCGATGTTTGTTGCCTTTGAACGTCAACGTGTATGCTCCTATTAGATTTGGCGAATTCGAAGAAGACGATAATGATTATTATGATCACGAAGATTGGTTTGGAGCATCTATGCGATCACGGGCGCCGAACGAGGAATTTATAGTGTCGAGACTAAAGAAAGTTGAAGCAATTAATTACAAATCAGTTGAACAATGTAGTATATGTTTAGAAGATTTTAAGGAAGACAATGATGATGATGTTTTAGAAACGCCGTGTGACCATGTCTTTCATAAAAATTGTATTATGCCGTGGTTAAAGAAAAGTGACATGTGTCCTTTGTGTCGCTTTCAAATACCCAACAGTCATGGCGTCATAAGTTAGATTGTTAATTTTTTAAGGTATGTTATATTATAATTGTATTTAGACTTGGAAACCAAAAATTATTGTATAGGCTTTATATAATCTTCGTATAATTGTGTATTTTAAATATTTTCTTTTGTAAATTTTTGTTCATCTACTTTATCTGTTTTGACTTCTCTACTTAAAATATTTATACTTGATGTTAATAAAAAATTATTTAACAAACTCTGATTATTGTTTCGTTATATGTTTTTTAAATCAATTTTTGAAAAATGCTTCTTTGGTAAATCTAATTCAGAGAAAACACTATTTTGACTTATTCATCATTTTTTTCCTGTAAAAATTTTATCTATTAAAATTTCAAATTATAATATGATCTCTCTATTACTATTTTTGGCAGGATTTCAGCATTAAGAAAATTTTCAAGATTCGGCCACGCGATTTCCTATTAAAAAAAAAAGAGATTCGGCCACGCGATTAAAACTTACGTATAATTATATATAGAAATCAAGCAAATTTTGTATCAATTACAATTAATGTATTTATTTTCTTATTAAATTTAGGGCTTAATTGGAAGAATAGTTTGAGAATTGTGTGGAGTAGTTTTGGTTTATAAACCTTGGTTGGAAATTTAAGTGAGTAATAATCTAATAGAGTGGAATTGTTTAGAATGGTTTGAAAATCCTTTCAAACCATCCAAATCATCAATTTTCAAATCCCTCCAAATTGGGAGGCTTATGATGATTTATTTTGTTTATAATATTTAATTCTATTATTAATTTTTTTTATTATACTTTTGTTCATTCATGATTCATTATAAGCGTAATATTGTCTACCACCCTCTTTATTTTTTTTAAACTCTCAATTAATGGATCGGAATTATTTGTGTGAACCATTCCATTCCATCCCACTCCATTAATAATCATCACATCCCACTCTCTTTAAAACTCCCAACCAAATTTTCTTTGGATCTGGGGCGCGATTTGTGGGCCTTCGGCCCTCTTTTCTAAAAAAAAAATTCCAACCAAGCCCTTAATTTAAGTATCATTTTTTAATAAATATATGCAGAAAATAAAAAGTTATATATTATAATACTGAAGAGAATATTTTACAATATAGAACAAAAAAATAGGATGTAAAGAATCACACTAAGAAAGTTGTATTTTTTTATGAATAAATACTAGTATTTTTAACCATTTATATTTTGATATCATTATTTGTTGTTGAAAAAATATTTTTTAATAAATAATTTTAATCGTTAAAATAAATTATTGAAAAAATATATATATAATATTATTATTTATATTATATTTAAAATTAAATTAAAAAATAACATATACTTTTTACATGCAAATACTCTAAAGTATGAATGAAACCCTTGATTTATAATTATATATATATATATATATATATATATATATATATAATAAAAAGTATATATGACGATAGTGGCATATGGAAAATAAGAAAAACGTTGCAGTGTTTAATTAGGACTCCTTTGGTAAGGATTGGAAATTTGGAATGCATTCTATGTATTCTCACGATTCTTAAAAAAATTTTACATCATATTTTTTACATATCAAACATACTTTTTCTCTCTCATAATTTTTTTCTATATCTCTCTTATCACTTTTTTCTACAGTACTTTTTTTATTCTACAATACTTTTTTTATAGTACTTTACATTCGTGCATTTATACCAAGCGTACCCTTAATTTTATAATAAAAAATAAAAAATATAATTAAGATGCACTCGCGTGTGAATTTATCAAGCGTGGATTCATAATTAAGGGCAGAGAAAACAAGCATAAATTGGGGGCAAAAAGCCAGAATGAAAAAAACAAAAAACAAATAAAAAAATGTAAAACTATTCTTAAAAAAAAAATGTCAACGGCCTCATGCAAGTTACTTGAAAAAAAAAATGAAATAAATTTAGGAAGATTAATGGAATAAAGTTGGGAGTGGCAGATTCTATACGTGCTTGAAAAATTGTATTACGAAAATTAGTTTATTCTCTATTTTTAATTAATTTATTAACCTTACTTTGTTGACCTAATTAACGTGATCAACAAGCCAATTATTATAAACATAATCCAAACTCCACGTCTATTTTTCTTGCCTTTTCGTTATTGTCATGTGAATATGTGATATTCCAGTTAATTTAGGAACAAATCAATAGATTAATTTATATTTCATATTAAAGAAGAATAGTCTATTTCATAATTAATAAAAAGAAAATATTGGCTGGTATTTTAAGAATGGCCCACTGTGCGATCCGCCAAATCATATTAGGGATTTCGAGAATGGATCTTCTATAATAATTTTTTATATTTTTTTGTGGGGTTATAAGAGAGATAGAAAGAAAAAAAAAATTCCTAAAGGACAAGACCCAACTACAGAGAACCCTCTCTCTCCATCCTCCGCTGGCCCAACTCAGGCCCTTCATCGAATTCCTTAACTATTCTCCTTTCTCCCATACCGCCTTGATTTGAGAATGCTTTCAACTAAATGAATTACGTGAACTTTAATCTCTCTTGAAAATACGGAAACGTTGGATCAATTATTTCATTCGAGTCTTTTCTAATACCTCTATCCAGAATAATCTCTCCCCTTATTCCGACCTCCTATCATTTGTTGTTCAACTAATTTAGGATAAATCAATAGATTAATTTATATTCATTTAAGTTAAAAAAGAATAGTCTATGTCATAATTAGTAAAAAGAAAATATTGGTAATTGGCATATGCTAATTTTCTTTTAAATTAATCTTTAAATGTATTTTTGAAAATCATCAAACTAAATTATTATATTATAGAAAAGTCAAACAGCACTTACAGTTATTCAGCTAACTCCAACCCAATAATACAGAAGAAGAATTATTTGTAAACAATATTAAACTAAAAAAAGCTAAATATAAACACAATTGATCTTATAAGTAAGAAAACTTTAAATTTGAAAAAGACTACATGAATCCTCTACAGAATCCTAAATGCAGTTTAAGTTTATATTCAAAATAGTTTGAATCTAAACTATTCTTATGTTCTTCTTGCGTTTGTGTATTATTGAATTGGTGTAATCTGAACAATTATAAGTGTCGTTTGAATTTTTTATAATATGATTTGATTTTATACTTTTAAAAAAACAATTTGATTGCTTAATTAGACAACCAAATTTTTGTTTTAAAAGAACAAATTCTTCTCCCTTAGAATGAATCTGACTTTTCACACTGAAAGATCAAAGTACGAAACAGAGTCTTACCATTTTTGTTTTTATGTAAACCATAAAGTTTGCTCTGTATATATTCCAAATTATACAAGCATAAATACTATTTCTCTATAAAATAAAATATTTAATACTATTTATTGGGCCACATCAATTGCTACCTTGCCAAACTCAACTCATGACAAAATAGTCATTTTCATTTTTTATTAAAAAAATTAATATTGTGTAAATATTTTCTTACTCAATACACAAGATAGTTGTTATTCGCTATTTTTGGCTTCAAATGGAAACTAAAAACAAATTATCTGGCACCCAATCGTCAACCCGATCTAACTAATTAATTAGTTGATAGATTATGTTGGTTCAATTTCATCTTTTAATTTTACTCAAGTCAAACTAACTTACCTTTATGTTGAATTTGGTATTAAAGAAAAGAAGGGGAGAGCAAGAAATAGTATTTAGAAATATTTAGTAGCCAAGAAATTGAGTAGAAAAGTTTGGTTTCTTATTATAAGCATGTTTAGTTGCAGGAAAAATTTGTCGTCTAAAAACTTTTTTTTTTTGGTTTCCTAAAGTATTTTCCAGCTCGACAGGCCAAT
The DNA here is from genome assembly GCA_014851425.1 of Senna tora. Classification (NCBI taxonomy): domain Eukaryota; kingdom Viridiplantae; phylum Streptophyta; class Magnoliopsida; order Fabales; family Fabaceae; genus Senna; species Senna tora. The sequence goes on from CM026268.1 coordinate 3,409,731, forward strand.
GACTAATCCTCCGCAGATCTGAGTTCCATTTAAGGGTTTGCCGCTGACCAATTGGTTGCTGCATACACAAAATGGGATTCGAACCCCAACACTTACTTAAGAAAACTTTGTATGTTGCCTGTTTAGAAAGAAGATTAATTGCATGTGAAAGTGGAGGGAAGTTGTGTCTTGAGCAAGAGACATATTTATACAATGTCAATTTTGCACTTAACAAAAAAAAATGAAAATAACCATTTTATTCTTGTTATAAAATTTAGGAAAGTTACATTTTATATTGGGCAAGGACAAGGGATAAATTTGTCATTTCTAATTTTATCTTTTATATAATCCAATTCTATTTCTCTACATACAATACAATACGCACATTTTTTTTAAATTATATTCCATTTTTTTCTCGTTAATTTTACTTCTACTTCCACTTCTCTTTCCCACCAAAATAATTTTTTTAAAATCAAATATGATCTAAATTTGGACTAAAATTAATATATATTAAAAAATTTTAAAGAAGTTTATTGTAAAATTTATAATAGTAAAAAATATTGAGAAGAATTCAGTGCAGTACTACACTAAAGATGAAAGAAAAAAAAATAGAGTGAGTAGTCCCACGCTTAAATGTTATCTTTAAGCTATGGAGGAAATAATTATCCAAAAAATGAAAAGTTGTGTTTTACTTTAATTTTTTTTAAAAAAATGCCAATAATATTGCTTAAAAAGTACTATAGACATAGTCAAGTGGATGAGTGAGGCGGATTCTCCACATTCCAAAGCACACGTTCTTTTTTTTTTAATTGATGCACATGTTAGCTAGACAGAGGCACAGAGCCAGAGGATGTGACGTGCCTCATACATTATTAAACATTTGGTATAAATATACGGATATAAAGTATTATAAAAAAAATAAAGAAAAAGATAGAGATAAAAATTAGGAGAGGAAAAATATATGATAACAAGTATGTTTGATATATATAAAATATGATGTAAAATTTTTTTAAGAATCGTAAAACACCATAATTTTATTGTTTGGTATCTTTACCAAACATACTCTTAGTTGTTGCACTTCTCAATTAACATAATTCATATGGTGGGTGTTTGGAGCTATTAAAAGTTCAAGCTCACAAATGGTAAGTTATTGGATTTGTCTTGAGACCTGTATTATCTTAAGTTTTTAAAAAATATTTTGGCATAGATCTCCAGATCCAACGAATGACAGATGACGAGTTTGAACTCTTGATAGCTCTATAGCATTACTCTTTTCAATTTTTTTATTAACTGTGTTTTTAAATAATTAATGGCATATATAAATGTGACTATTCTCGTATCTTTCAATGCTAATTGTGATATCAAATCATATATTTAGCTATAGTTTTTATTAATTTAGTTATGATAATACCTTTTATTTTATAGTGACACAGTGATAATTGTAGCGAAATTGACAGAATAATAATAATATTAAATATATAATTTGACATCACAATCAATTTCAAAAGTCAATGGGAGAGTTATATTTGCATATACCGTTAATTATTTATATGAAATTTAGATAAAAAATAAATTTGCTTGTAAATTAAAAATTTAGAAGCATAATTAACAATAAATAATATTTTGAAAGATAATTGATAGATATAATAAAGTTTAGGGACATTAAAGATATTTTTGCTTTTGGTTAATCGTCAGTGTCATTAAGTTACTAATAGATTATATTTTTTTATTGATTAAGAGAATATTTAAAACTTTTTCTCATTAACTTTTTATCAATTTTTCATTTGCTCTTTCAAACGTATCAATTAAAATAAACCTTAGCTATCAAACACTACATATAGTAAAAGGGTAAAATAACCTTCTCGCCTTCAAACTTTGCTATAATGTTTATTCTTGCTCCCAAACTTTTTTTTAGTTCATACCTACCCCCAGCCTTTTACACCTTGTTTGGTACAAAGGAAGTGGTGGGAAGTTGAGTTTGCTCACCTCTTTATTTTTGTTTGGTACCAAGTAAGTTTAGTTCCATGGTGAGTTTAGTTCCATCATACTAGGTGAGTTTAATTCCATCTCAAGAGGGTGGGAAGTTGTGGTGAGGTGAGGTTTAAAGACCAAAATGCCCTTCAAAATTTTGTAACTTTTAAAAAAGTAAGGGCAAAAAAGGTATTTCATACTTTTATCTTCTATTTCTCTATCTTCTTTCCACCATACCAAACAAAATTACTTTTATATTCCACTTCTATTTCTCTGTATACCAAACATACTTTTTATCACTTACTTCCACTTCCACTTCCACTTCCATTTCCACTTCCACGTCAGCAAATTCCGTCAAGCAAGTTAACGGTGTTAACAAAAAGGACAGGCTTGAACAAAACTGAAAGTTTGGGGGTAGGCATGAACCAAAAAAAAAGTTTAGGGACAGGAATGAACATTGCAGTAAAGTTTGGGGACAGCAATGATACTTTACCCTATAGTAAAAAGTTTGTGTTTTTTTTAATTACCGCTCCTTAAATTCAATCTCTAGAAGAATAAGAATTGAGCATGATTCGTTATAAGAGATTGAGAGCTTTCCTGGTAATAAGTTTTACAATATTTAAAAGATTAATCATCAAATTTATTTTATTGAATACTGAATATCCAATTATAGACGAAAAAAAACACTTAGCTTGCGGAACTCTTGAAATGAAAGTATTGGTTTTCTTTTTCTTCCTTTCTTGACAATAAAGGCGTTATTGGAAATATTATTAGATATAATTAATTCATACAACCACAAATCCACAAGTTTCAAACTTTAATTTAATTTCCCTCTCCTTACCTTTTTTGACTGTTTGGTATAGCCGTCTAGTGTTTGTTTTATGATAGTGTTTGTTTGTTATAGCTGTTTAATTTCTTTCCAGCACATCATCATCACATGAAAAGATTTCATTTCCATTATTAATGGTGTATTTTTGTCATGACATAATTCTTCTAGAATGTTTTCTTTCTTTCTTTCTTTCTTTCTTTCTTTTTCCACCTATCTTTTCTTGTGATATTTTTTCAAGACAGACATGCATTTCATGTTTTAATTATTGGTTGATTGGAGAGTTGTTAACTTCTGGTACTTCAATCATATCTTATGGATAAAAGTTTAATGGTACAACACTAATAAAATTCAGTACATTTTTCTAATTATATAGAGCTATTTGTTAATAGTAATATAAATTCACATCAATAAGGACTCACCTTAAATGGTTTAATTAAGAACCAATTGATTGGAGGGATGTACTGAAGTTCAGTACTACCGTACCACTGAACATCTATTCCAATAATATAATAGTTATCCAAAGTAGTAATATGATAATTAATTATAGCACAACTTAGTTGACATGTTTCTGAATCATTGGTTTGTTTAACTTTTTTTAAAAAATATCTCCATTTAAAAATTCATTAGGTAATTTTGATTAATTTAATTAGTTGGAGTTTATTAAAACATTAATAAGTAGTTTAATTTTAACCTTAATCAGGTAGTTTTAAAGGTTTTTTTTAACCTTTGTATAACATTAATAAGTAGTTTTTAAGGTTTTTTTAACCTTAATATAACGATTAGTCTCTATTAGTGTGAGTCTCATATTAATATTAATAAATGACATTAAATAAATAAAATAATATATTAAAATTTTCATACTCTTATACTACTAGACCTATAACTTTCTCTATATATCTCTTGCTTGAGGAGAGATATTTAAGATTTTTTAAATAGTATTTTTGTCGAGTTTGGGACTAAATAGTTGACATAGTTATAAATTCGGGGACTAAATAGTATTTTTGTCAAATTCGGGGACTAAATAGTTGACATAGTTACAAATTTCGGGGACTAAATAGTATTTTTGATAAATTCGGGGACTAAATAGTAGTTTGACCAACAATTTAGGGACTAAATAGTATTTTGCCTCTTAATTTGATGCATCTTTAATAGGGTAAAATAGTCAATATACTTTATTAATAATATTTTAAAGTAAGGATAAAATAGTTATTTTACTCAATTTTTATTCCTTTCCTATTTTTACTTTCATTCTCATTTCTTACTATCAAACGACAAACGTGATCTTAAACATTCCTATAATCCTATTCTCATTCTCATTCCTATTCCTATTCCAATTCCAATTCATATTCTTTTTTACTACCAAACGAGATAGATTTTGTACAAGTTGAAATAAAACGGAGAATACAGTATGAGGTGAATGTAAGACTTTGAGTATAAATTATCTAATTTGTTATTATTGTAAGATACAATAATTATTTTTATATTATATTTTAAAAATAAAGAATAAATTACATGCACGTCTAGGTGAAGGTAAGACTTTGAGTATAAAATATTGGTATTTCGTAAATACCTTGATCAGTGTTTGGCCTTTATATACATTTTACATTACACTGATGCTCTGTGATCGAGCTACGTCCCACGCATTACCTCCCAACTAAACTTTACCATTTTCCCTAATCATTTGATTCCCAAGCCAAATAAGGCATACGGTTCACGTTGTATAGTTCTTACACTCTGTTGTTCTCTACACGAGAGCACCTATCTTTGGCGAATTATGTAAACTTTGATATTTTTGTGAGTATGTAGGCATTCGGCAAAGAGTCTAATTGAATCTGTACTTTTCCCTCTCTTATTTGGATCTAGATCCGATAAAGTGTGTAAAGTGCATATCTTAAATTGTTAGATGAAATTGTTACAGTATGAACACAAATTTCTCTTATCTTTTACCGCTTTTCCATTTTGGAAATATCATACATAAAATTTAGGCATATATCAAGTTATATTTTTGAAATGTTTCATGTTGCGTGATTATTTTTCTTTAACCATTGACATATTATTTTAGTTTTTTTAAGAGATATGAAAAATTTTGACATAAAAAATGTTTAATCAGTCAACATTAAATTAATTAAATAATTTATATGTAAAGTTGTTCTTAACTTATTTAATTTTAAAAAAATTATATCTTTAAGAATGCGATGGAACTATGGAAGGCGATTTTGTCAATTATTAATTCAAATGATTTATTTATATATTTGGTTAATCTTAACTTATTTAATTTCTTCAATCATATATAGTTCAATTTTTTTTTTGAAGAATATATAGTTCAATTCTAGTTGAATTATGCTAACAAGAAATTTAAACTAGAGTCAGTGTAGGGATAAAAGTTCAGTTACTACTGTATTACTGAACTTTAGTGCATCCTTCCAATTATGTAGTGTCATATGTTAATATTAATAAAAACTCACATTAATTAAGACTCACCTTGAATGAATTAGAGATCAACTCATTAGAGAGATGTACTAAAATTTAGTACTACTGAACTTCGGTGCATCCCTCCAATCATGTAGTGTCATTTGTTAATATTAATAAAAACTCACATTAATTAATAAGGACCCACTCTAAATGAATTATAAACCAACTGATTGAAAGAATATACTAAAGTTCAATACTACCGAACTACTGAACATCAACTCCGTATAACTCATACTAAAGGTAAATTTTAACTAATCTTAAAAGTATACACCATGTATAACTAATTTGAGTTCCACTTCTCGGTCACACAAATACCCTTTTGGTAAAAGGGTATTTCTTATCCACCACTATGTTATTTTGTTGTTAATTGTATTATTCAATGTTTTATTTTTCTACCAATATTAACCTTTTCATTAACGCCGTTAAATAATTAACAATTTTTGTTGATGTGACATTATTCATGACAAAATAAATTGATTGGACAAAAGTATAGTATCCATTGATTACTTTGATGGTTGAGACTTGAGATGATCCGAGAAGAATTCCGCAAGAAATTTACACCATGAAACTCAACGGGCTTGTTTGGTTCGTAGAATTTAAGCGAAGGAATAAGAATAAAATGAGAATCGGGATTAGGTAGAATTTAAAAAGTTAATTTTATCATCCTTTTAAATATTAATAATTTTTAAATAAGGATAAAACTATTTAAAAAAAGACAAAATTAACTTTTAATACCTCGAGTTTCTCTTAAATCAGAGAAACCTAAGGGGAGGCACGATAAGAGGGGCCTAAGGTAGAAAATGATGTGATGTAGAGTATGTTCACTAGCAATAATCATCAATAGAAATGGTGGAGCCCACTGGATCCCACTTACTTTTTTACTTTTTCATTTTCATCAACTTTAAAAAAAAATACAAAATATCTATTATACTCATCTGATTTGATATGATTTGACACAATTACAATCCTCTTTTCTTTTTATTATTTTAATATAAGAGGTAAAATAGTCATTTTAATACATTTTCTTTCTATTTTCATTACAAAATTTTTACCACTAAATACATCAAATACATTCCGTTTCTATTTACATTTTTATTTCTGCCTAATGAACGTGCCCGTAAGGATAAAGACATTGCCATGGCTAAAAATCGAGAGCTATGATTGATGGATGCACTTGAAAATTGTGAGATAAAGGGTTTTGTGAATGAATTTATAAGTGATCAAGTTTATATAAGTTGGATAAGGAATATAATTAATAGGATAGAGATATACATTCGGAATTAGTTTTGAGTAACGCTTTAAGAAAAAAAAAGAATTATTTCACCTTTTTTAATTAATTCTGATTTAATGCTTCATTCCAACATTCTCTAGTCATTAATATTTTATTAATTACTTTTCTTTTAAAATCGAGTAAATTATAGGATTTGTATTTAAAATAATAAAAATATTTAATTTGAATTAAATTTATATTAATACAATTGTTGGATTTTTTAATCATTGGTTTGGCAATATAGTTGTTTTATAATTAAATAAATATAGAAAAAATATATGATAGGAGAATCGGGGAAAAAATAGATATCTATATCAATGTTGTAAGAACCGAACCGGACAAAGACTCGGACAAGTGTTCGGTTCATGGTTTGATCGGTTTAACCGGTCGAACCGTCGGTCGAACCGGATGACGCAATAAATAATAAATATTCTTAATATATAAAATGACATCACTCAAATTTTAGGTTTCAATATACATAATTTTGAAGTTTTAAATTACATAACTTCTCAAAATTTTAATTTTTAAGACTTGTCAAGCTTTGAAAGAACTTAATCAAACCAAATATTAAATTATTGATAATCATAACTTTTAAATTTTAATTTTTAAGACTTTTCTAATTTTAATTTTTAAGATTTCTCTAATCTCTTTTTTTTTATGTTATTTTTCCTTTTTATTTTTTTATTTTTTAATTTTTTTTAAAAAAATAAAATTAGACCGGTTGGACCACCGGTTGACCGGTCCAACCCGGTTGACCGGTCCAACTCCGGTTAAATCCGGTCCAACTGCAAAAACGATTTTTTGGTCCAACCGACTCGTCTTTGTATTCGGTTGACGGTTGAACCGGTCGGACCGTCCAGTCCGGTCCGGTTCTTACAACATTGATCTATATTAATATGACTGTTTTTTTTTAATGAACTTAATATGACTGTTATTTGTTTTTGGTGTCACAAAATATTAATTTTATTAAACACCAAAAAGAAATATTAATTTTATTGTATTTAATTTTTGTTAATTAATTTGTTTAATCGTAGATATTTATTGTATTTATTTTTGTTAATTAATTGGTTTAATTTATAATAATATCCAACATGTTTATATGAACTTATAAAAAAAAAGTTTATATGAACTGCTTTACAATTGAGGTGGAAGCTAGGTAAATAGGAAGTTGGATTGGTGCAGTGGGGTTCTAAGGGCTTGGAGTAAGAAGGCCTTTCCTAATAACTTGAAAGAAATTGATAAATTGACAGAGAAGCTTTCTCTTTGTAGGAGTGGGCCTATGAATATGGAGAAAAGGTTGGAGGTTAGCAAAATTCTGAAGGACATTAAGGAGTTATGGGATAGAGAAGAGATGTTTTGGCATCAAAGGGCTAGGGTCAATTGGCTTCAAGCTGGTGATAGGAATACAAGATTCTTTCACCACTCCACTATTCTTAGAAGGCAGAGAAATAAGGTGTTAAGGCTGAAAGGGGTTGATGGTGTGTGGATTGATGACGAAGATTGCATTGGTTCATGCTTTAAGAGTCACTTTGAGAATCTATTTAAATCGGTGGGGGAGAGAGATTTATCATATGTGCTTGGGTTTGTTGACAGGAGTGTTTTTGAGGAAGATAATGTTTTGCTTATGAAGGAAGTTACTGTGGAAGAAATTAGGAGAGCAGCTTTTGATCTTGGTGCGATGAAGGCCCCAGGGCCCGATGGTTATTCTGGGAAGTTTTATCATGTCTCTTGGAGTGTGGTAGGGGATCAAGAGACTAAAGCTGTGCTGGATTTCTTTAATAATGGTGGCAGTGTGGAGAGCATTAATGAGACTAACATTGTGGTTATTCCCAAGGTTGATAAGCCAGAAGTGGTGTCTTAGTATAGGCCCATTAGTCTATGCAATTTTTCTTATAAAATTGTTTCTAAAGTAATGGTGAATAGAATGAGGGATTTGTTTCCAAGGATTGTGTCTGAGCAGCAAAGAGGTTTTATTAAGGGGAGATCTATTAATGACAACATTATTATTGCCTATGAAGTTTATCATTACTTGAAGAACAGAGCTAGGGGTGGTAAGTTTGAGTTGGCTTTGAAAATTGATATGGCTAAGGCTTATGACAAAGTTGAATGGGATTTTCTGGAGCATGTTTTGTTGAAGCTTGGGTTTTGTAATGGGTGGGTGAGGAAAATTATGGCTTGTGTAAGCTCTGTGAACTACAATGTTCTTGTGGGAGGGAGGAATGTTGCTGAGTTTAAACCTGAAAGGGGGTTAAGACAAGGAGATCCTTTGTCACCTTGTCTTTTCATTCTGGTTGCTGATGTGTTGTCAAGTATGTTGAATAAAGCTGTGAATGATGGAAGGCTATGTGGGATAAAATTAGCAAGGTCTTGTCCTCCTATTTCACATTGTTTTTTTGCTGATGATTCTCTTTTATTTCTTAATGCCAGTAGGGGTGATTGTGTGGTGGTGGCTGAGATTTTGAAAGCTTATTGTGAAGCTTTTGGTCAAGATATGAATCTTGACAAGTCTAATCTCTTTTATTCGAAGAATACTCCTTTGGAAATTAAGGATGATATGTGGTACTCTTGGTATTAGGGAATCAAGTAACCCTGGGAAGTATTTGGGGCTGCCCACCTTATGGGAAAGGTCCAAGGTGGTGGCTCTTAGTTTTGTAAAGGAGAGGATGGTTAGCAAGATTCAGAGTTGGAAGCAGCAGACTCTCTCTCAAGCTGGTAAAGAAGTTCTGATCAAAGCTGTGGCTTCTGCGGTTCCTTGTTTTCCTATGGGTGTTTTTAAATTTCCTAAGGTTTTTTGCAAGGAACTTGATGCTGCGGTTGCTAGATTCTGGTGGGGTAGTAAGGAGGGAGGTAGAGGTATTCATTGGCAGGCCTGGAATAAGATTACTAGGTCTAAAAAAGAGGGTGGTTTAGGTTTTAGGGAGTTTGAAGCTTTTAATGATGCTCTTCTTGCTAAGTTGGCTTGGAGATTGGTGGTGAGTCCTAATGAGCTTTGGGCTAGAGTTGTGAAAGGAATTTATTTCCCCAACTCTGATTTCTTAAAGGCTAAGAAAGGTTCTAGAGCCTCTTGGGGATGGTCTAGCATTCTTGTTGGGAGAGATGCCTTGCAGTTGGGTATCGGGTGGAAATTAGGGAATGGTGAGAATATAAGGATTTGGGGTGATAAATGGATTCCTTCATTAAAGGATCAGGCTATCTCTTCTGTTTTGCCAAACCCTGGGTGGGAAGATAGAAGGGTGAGCAGTATTATTGTTGATGGTAGGTGGAATCTGGAAAACATATTGAGTAAGGAGGAAGTGAATGCAATTAAGAGGATGTATATTCCTATTGGGGCTCAGGAGGATGAGAGGGTTTGGGTGCATGTGAATAGAGGTGTATTCACGGTTAAGTCTGGGTATCATGTCGTTAAGCAACACATGGCTAAGCCTGTTGAGGTGAGGGCTTCTTCTTCTGTTTCGGTCAATAAGGAGTTATGGGGTGCAATTTGGAAGTTGAAGGTTGCTGAAAAGGTGAAGCATTTTGTTTGGAGGCTTTGTTCTGGTTCTCTCTCAGTTTTTTGCAATCTGAGGCAGAGAAGGTGTCTTGAGGATGCTTTGTGTCCTATTTGTAGGAAGGAAGAGGAGTCAAGTGAACATCTTCTTTTGTTTTGTGGGTGGACTGAGTTGGTGTAGTTTGGGAGTCTCTTTACTTTTGTGCAAGGTGGGATAGATTTCAAATGAAGAGAATTGAGGATTGGTGGTGTTGCTTGCTTTGTGGGGCTTCTAAGGTGGATGAGTGGGCTGCTGCTTTATTTGCTTACACTTGTTGGAATATTTGGAAGTGTAGGTGCAAGTTTGTTTTTGATCATGTGGAGGTGGATAGTATGGGTGTGATTCAGAATAGTTTCTCTGCTGCTGCTGAATTTTGGAATGGGAATGGCTTTCTGAAAGTTAGTTCTGGTGGGCTTTCTTCTGCTGGTTGTGATGGCAGTTGGGTCCCTCCTGTCAGTAATGGGATCAAGTTTAATTGTGATGCTTCTTTCTTTAAAGATTCTGGTGCTGCTGGGTTAGGAGTTGTGGCAAGAGATTGTCATGGTTCTTTGGTTGGTGGTAGAAGTTTGAGGATTCAGGTTTGTTCTGAGGTGGTGGCTGAAGCTCTTGCTCTCTTGGAGGCTTTGAAGTTGAGTTTTGATTTTGGTGACAGGATTCTCTTCTTTGAAAGTGATTGCAAGAGCTTGGTGGAGGCTGTTAATCAAAAGGATGTCAATTGGGATTGGAGATGTTCTGGGATTATGAAGGAAATTCTCTTGTTGTGTGGCCAGCTCAATTGGCCTTCAATTTTGCATGTCAAGAGAAATGTCAACAAGGCAGCTGACTGGGTTGCCAGGAATGCCCTTAGGAGGATGTGCCCTTTGCTTTGGGTTTCTTTACCCCCATCCTCTCTGGCTCTTATTCTGGATGCTGATAGAAGTACTGATAGAGTGGGTATTGGTTAGCTTGTATTTCTTCTGTTTTTTTGTTGTTCTTAGTTGGGTTTGTAGCTTTGTTCTGGTAGTTTTGCTTCTTGCCTTCGTGGTTCTGGTTTTCTGTTGTTGTTGGATTGGTGTGTTTTCTTGGTGATTTTTTTTAATAAAATCTTTTGTTGTCCAAAAAAGAAGCTAGGTAACTCAAAGAGAGTTTTTGATTAGTTGAAGATATTTTAGAGTTGAAATCGATATATATTGTTTAAAAATTATTTCTTTAATTTTAATTAGTTGGGCTGCTAGATATTTTAATTTGAAATCGATATATATTGTTAATTTTCAGGAGAATTCAAGTACACTTGTTTGACTTGAAGAATGAAGATGCTTTCTTTTATTATCAATTTCTAATGTTCTTAGAAGCCATCGTATTGTTTAATGAGATATTTAGCATTTCATAAAAAATAACTACAATTTAATAATAGTTTTAAGGAATAATATAATTGTTACAAAACAATTGAAGTTTATGTGGTAACATATTAGTTAAGTATAGTTGAAGAGTATAATTTACTTTTTTTAATTAAGGAGAGAGCAAGCTAAACCACATCTATGTTAAAGAGACAATTTACTTTCGCTTTTAAGAAATGAGTGCTAATAAGTAATAACTTAATTACTATGACACAATTGGGTGCAGATTTTCTTTTTTAATTTATTAAATTGATCTATATTATATTTAATTTCTTTCCCCATCCAAATTATTAATATTAGTTCTTTTCTTTTCCATCAAAAAAATGTTATATATAAATGTTTAGTAGTGCGGTAATATTGAATTTCAGTAATTCAGTATATTCCTCTAATCAATTAATCCCTAATTAATTTAAGGTGAGTTTTTATTATTATAACTTTCTATTGATATTAATAAATGTTACTACTTAATTAAAGAAAATGTACTGAAATTCAATAATATTATATTAAAGTTTTATCCATAGTGCTAAAATCTCTCCTTTCTCTTTCCTTTAATTTCCATTTTGTTTTGCAAATAACCTTATAAACTATACATAGTACTTAAATTTTGTTTTTTTCGGACAAATTAAAATAAAAATATAGAGACCTACTTATATTTTATAAATGGCCTAGGATCAAATATTTTATTTACTTTTAATTTAAAGTTAATTATGAATTTTTAAAATTATCATAGTATATATATAATATGTAATTTATTTAAATTCACAAGGATAAATTTATAAGTTATAAAAACAAAATAGCACAATTAGGCAACTAAACATTTGGAGATTGAATTGGTGCAATTTTTTCCAATAATTTTTATAAAATTCCTTTAAATTGTAAAGTTTTGCTTTATTTGTGAATTGTGAAGTAGTAGCTAGTCTTTATGAAAGGGATGAGTATTTGAGTTAATTTTTTTATTTTTTAATTTAATTTTTTTTGCAGTCTTCTAATTATCTAACTTTTTATTTTTCAATCAAAATGTTTGTGCTTTTTTTTTTCAGAAAATAAAAAAATTGCTTGGATAATTATTTCTAAATCTATAAAACCTTAAAAAAAATCATTATTTTAATAATTAAGAGGCTGCAAAAAAAATGATTAAAAAATAAAAACTTAACTCAAATACCCATAGAAACTACTTTACAAATAAAGTAAAACAGTACAATTTTTTTTTAAAAAAAAAAATCATAAGAATTGAAAAAAAGAGAAATTGCACCAAATTCAATCTCATTTGAGTCGTATACTAATGTAGTGTAAAATATAATCAATTAACATATCAAACATAAATACCGCGAATATTTTGATATCTTATTATATCATAGTAATTTATTTATACCGTGACTTGTAAGGGTAATTATATCATATTATTTCATATTATTTACGGTAAAGTATTCTTGCTGCTCTCAAACTTTGCTATAATGTTCATTCCTGCCCCCATTTTTTTTTTGGTTCATGCCTACCCTCCAAAATTTCAATTTTGTTCATGCCTGCCTTTTTTGCTAACATTGTTAACATGCTTGACAGAATTTACTGACGTGGACTATGAATGTGTATCTCTTTTGCCACCTCATTTTTCACCTCATTTTACATCTCATATTTAACTTTTTACTTTTATTTTTTAAAAAATTAACCTAATTCAAATTAAAAAAAAACCCAAATTTTTATCCTAAAATATTTTTTTATTTAGATTAGGTTAATTTTTTAATAAAAGTAAAAAGTTAAATGTGAGGTGGACAATGGTGTGGCAAAAAAAAAACACATTCATCATCCACGTCAGCAAATTCCGTCAAGCAAGTTAACGGTGTTAGCAAAAAGGGTAGGCATGAACAAAACTGAAAGTTTGGAGGTAGGCATGAACAAAATTAAAAGTTTGGGGATATGCATGAACCAAAAAAAAGTTTGGGGGCAGGAATGAACATTGTAATAAAATTTAGGAACAGTAAAAATACTTTACCCTATTATTTAATATGATCAAAGTATACCAAACACCCCAAAATTTTGACATCCATACTTAAGCCACAAGCCTTTGAGTTCATACCATATATAAAAGTCAAAATTCTTTGGATAATTCCATTTCAAGGCAGATTAATTAGTATATACCTGACGACTAGTAGTGCCTTGGATTAAAACTTAAAATTGTGAATCGACTTGACTAATATAGAACAATACATGCATAACCAAATAAAATTTGAATACCCAAGTTTTTGGATTGGCAATATTTCTAGAATTAAGGATAAACATGTAGATTTTTCTATTTGATTTTTTCTTTGTCATTGGGGTATGAATAAACATGTAGATTTAGGACTTTAATAATAATTTATTTATATATTCAAGTGTCAAATGTCAATATAATTTGATGGAACCAAACCAAAGTCCAAAAGCCATATCAAAATCTAGGCCTTTGAAACTGTGACTTTTCTGTATTGATCAATTCTAAGAGAGGAAAAATGATTTCCTTTTCTAGAAATGTTAATTATTGTTAATATCTTTTGGTCAAAACTCTAAATTGGTCCCTTATGTTTACACGAAGTTTTATATTAATTTTTTATCTTTCAAAAAGTTTAAATTGGTCCTTTATGTTTGCAAGAAATTCCAAATTGGTCCTTCCGTCCACTTCCGTCAATTTCTTAAGTTAAATGCTGATGTGTCCATCTAAACTGACATGTCATGCCACATCATTGCAACATCAGCGCCACGTCATCACATATGATAGTAGATGATGACGTGTCAATGACGTGGCGATGACGTAGCATGACACATCAGCTTAGATGGACATGTGATACTTAACGGAAGAAATAAACGGACTTTGACGGAACCAATTTGGAACTTCTTGCAAACATAAAAGACCAATTTAAACTTTTTAAAACATAAATGATCAACATAAAACTTCGTATAAACATAAAGGACTAATTTAAAGTTTTTGATCATATCTTTTTCTCTGCTTATATATATATATATATATCAATGAGATAACGATATTAATTAGAGTAATGATTTTTTTTTTTTTAAACTTGCGTCATTGTTGAATATGCAAATACTGTACACATCAAATTGTAGTGAAAATGCATGCATCTTATCCCTTTCAAGGAGTGCATTTTATGTTTTCAATTTTAGAATTTGACAAAAATATTTCAATAGCTAAACTCTGTTATTATAAATTTATTATCAGCTGAAAATATCGCTGTCAATTTGGTTTAACATCTTTGCACATTATATAACCATTAGATTTAACATAATTAATCGATGTGGGACCATTTTTTGTTCTTACATTTCCAACATTCTCCTTTAATCCATCGGCCTGACCCAATTATGTGACTTGTACCTTTTATTATCTTGTGCGTGTTTCTTTGAATTTCAAAGGCGTGGTGATGTATTTTTATTTTGTTTGGGCTTAACTTCTTAGATACCCCTTTATGTATGGAGTTAAGGATAATAAATGAGTTATTCTATTCTATTCATTTTATTATAATAACTTCTAAACAAAATTATTAGGCATTTCTCCTTTCCTCAATACAATTTTTAATTTAAACAACATATTTACTCAAACAATTCAACTCTTTTTCACGTCATTCCATTAAAGGTCACTCCATTTCAATCCATTTAATGACCTCCATTCCATTCTCTTCTGAACTCCCAAACATGACCTTTAACTTCAAAAGCCCCTAGTTGGGTTTTTTTTAGTATCTAATAAGTGGTTTGATCTTTGCTATTGTGTATTAAAGAATGTTTCGTAGTTAACACCAAAATTTCCTTTTAAAAATCCTACGGTGCAATGATATTTACTTAAAAATTATTACTATCAACGGTAGATAATCTAGGCTCGAAAAAAAAAACTTCAAAGGGCATTGGCATTTAATATTTGTTTAAGGAGATGTTCTTTTACAAGAAATCCCAATGAAAATAGTTGAACCCACCGGGTCTCACTTATTTTTTCACTTTTTCATTTTCATCAACTTTTAAAAAAAAGAAAAAATACAAAATACCTATTATACCCCTCTGATTTGACACAATTATAACATTCTTTTCTTTTTATTATTTTAATATAAGGGGTAAAATGGTCATTTTAATACATTCCCTTTCCATTTCCATTACCAAACTCTTACTACTAAACACAGGAAACGCATTCCGTTTCCGTTTCTATTTTCATTTTCATTTTTGCGTAAAGAACGTGCTCTTAATCTTTCTCATTGAATCTTCATCTTTAGGGCTTGGTCTTCAAATTATCATTTGGGTCCAGCTTGTATTTTCTAGCCCAATTACCAGAATATGTGTTCTAGGCTTTTATCATATACAATACATGGGCTTCCTTTCTATCCATGGATCTTCATGGACCATATATGTATAATGAAGTGCTAGTCTAAAATATTGTTGAACCTTGAATATGAGTTTAATATGCCCTAGAATCAAAATGCTCGAGACAATTTGGGCCAAGGGAAATCCTCTTCTATTTAAGAATTTTTTTTTTGATAATTTCTTTTATTTAAGAATTAGTTGAGTAATTACGATTAAATAAAAATACTTATAATTTAAATTTAAAATTGTATTTTTAAATATAAAAAATATTTTTAATTAAGAATATAATTAATATGAACTATTTAAAATTGATCTTCAATATAAATAGATTTAAAAAAATTATTTCAATATAAATTAGAGTGGGATACTTATATAGATAATGGCTCTTTTTTGAAACCATATTGATTCTTGACTTAATTTTTTTATATAATATATAGATAGATATAGATAAATCTTTTGAAAGTAATATATTCAAGCGGGTAACATTTATAAAAGTTTATAGTTTTTGCAGTTAATATTTTGTACTTACCTGTTTACTAATAAAAAGAAAAATATCTAAATTGATATATATATATATATAATTTTAGGGTTATAATTAAATATATATATATATATATATATATATATATATATATATAATTTTAGGGTTATAATTAAATATATATATATATATATATATATATATATAATTAATATACTATTAAAATAAGGATATATCATAGTATTTTTTTTATAAAAAAATAATATACTTCCCCTAGTCCCTCCATAAAACGGCAAAACCTCTTCCTATAAATTTAACTTCAATTCGCGGAGAAAGCTAGTATTCAATATTCATAATCTTATGCGTATAATAAGATCAAACTTCAAAACTTGAAAGTTGAATAAATTAACATTGTTGGTGGTACACCATCATGTTATCCCCCGAAGAAATCTCACGCATCGAAGATGATCTGCTTGAACACAGCTTCGATATAAGATTCAACCTTACCGAATCCACTCGTAGGAATAATCTCCACACAAATAAAACCGTCTCGTTGTTCGAATCTCCTTTTATTATGTCTTGCCAAGAATTACTCCAAGATGTTCCAAGATTTCTCGGGAGAGCTTTGTCTTCTAACCTTTGCGACGAAGAGATTAACTTACTTGCGGCTCAAGTTGCTTCTCATGCTCGATCTTTGTTCCAATATTATTGTCCTGATTCTAATTCTCCACAAATTACGCGTCGGTATCGTTTAGTTCCTTTGTCGGTGGATATTCAAGTTATTTATGATCATTTTGATGATGAACAAGAAGAGGAAGGAGAAGAAGAAGATGGTGAAATTGTTGTTTCGCGACACAATGAGTTTATGGTTCCAGCATCCCGGAATGCTCTGGGATTGCTTAAGAAAGTGGTTAGAGTGATTAAAGAACAGTGTAGTATTTGTTTGGAAGATTTTGATAGAAAAGATAAGGATGTTGTAAGAATGCCGTGTAAGCATGTTTTTCATAAGAATTGCATAGTGGAGTGGCTAAAATCAAGTCATGTGTGTCCTCTGTGTCGCTTTAAAATGCCTGTTTAATGGGTTACCTCAATTGTTTCAGCCTTTTAGATGATTTTTAGTCATGTTTAAGAATTGAAAAAAAAAATATTTTTTTAATTAATTTTCAAAAGTATCATTTGTTAAAAAAACTATCGGCACTCTTTTCTTTTCTCCAACATTTGTACTAGATTTAATTTCTTTGTTTCTAATTATTATAGCTTTATCTTTTCAATTCTCTCTTAGGATTTTTATTAGGTATATTCACTATTTTTTGGATTAAATTTTGGTTTCTGTTGAAGTCAAAGGTCTTAAATTGTAATGGATAAAGAGTTTGTTTAAAATTAGCTATTTAAAAGTTAAAAGTAACAAGATCACACAGACAACAAGTGAAGGAGAAAACCTACATCATCTTATTTTAGTTACTGTTTGGGTTATCCAAAAACAAATCCTAACTACTTATAGTTACAAATAAATAAATATTCAAATTAAATATAAGTTCATCCATAAAGATACATTTGAGATATATATATTTATCCACAATACTCCTTTCAAGTTAGAGTATAGAGATTACAAATGCTCAATTGTAAAGAAAATCAAATTGTCGTTTTCCAAAGGTATAAGATATCATTGAGTAGGAACGAATATAGGATGCAAATTGTTTGAAGTGATATTTTACTCGGAAGGAAATGGCAATTGACTTAAGGTTGTGTTTAGTTCAAAAAAAATTGTGGAATTGGATTATAATTGGAATTGGAATTGGTGAGATGTAATTAGAATTGAATTATTTGAATTGAAAAGTATGTTTGGTACGAAAAGATAGAATTGAAAGTTTGTAAAAAAATGTGAGGTAAGAAAATTAATTTGGCCCTCAATAAATATTAAATAATTATTTTTTTCTTTAATTTTATTTTTTTAGTATATAATTATTTTGTTATATTTATTATAAAAAAATATTAATTATTTATATTCATTATAAGTAATTATAGAAAATATTAATAAATAATTATAAAAAAAACAGTAGAGGCATTGGGGGCTAGGGCAACATGAATGAGAGACGTGAGAGAGAGAGAGAAAGATGACGTGAGAGAGAGAAGAAAAAGTAGGGGCAAAATTGTCATTTCATCTCAATTCCACAAAATTTTTTTCAATTCCATCTAAAAAATAAAGAATCTAATTCTAATTTTTTTACACATTCACCAATTTCACATAATCCAATTCTAATTCCACATTTGCCCAACCAAACTATATAATTCGTTGAAATATGTGCAATTCCACGTATAATTTAATTCTATACCCAATCAAACATAATTTTAATTTTATGATTAGCTTTTTTTAGATAGAAATTATATGGAAAAAATGGGTCAGTCCCTTTATTAAATATTGATTTAGTTTTAATTTTCTGGTTAGTTTTTTCTAGATAGAAATTATATATAACTTCGGATTTTTTCACACATTTATACTTTTTCAATTATTACTAAAAAAATTTAGAATACTACTTGTGGGTTTTTTAGGATGCCACTTTTTGAATTTTGAGGTAAAATACTATTTAGTCCCTGAATTGTTGGTCAAACTACTATTTGGTCTCTAAATTTATCAAAAATACTATTTAGTCCCTGAAATATGTAACTATGTCAACTATTTAGTCCCCGAATTTGTAACTATATCAATTATTTAGTCCCCAAACTTGGCAAAAATACTATTTAATCCCCGAATTTGCAACTCTATCAACTTTAACGAGTAACAGTCAGGAGATTAAATAGTTGACAGAGTTACAAAATCGGGGATTAAACAGGATTTTTGTCAAGTTTGGGGACTAAATAGTTGAGATAGTTACAAATTCAGAAACTAAATAGTATTTTTATCAAATTCGGGGACTAAATAGTTGACACAGTTACAAATTTCGAGGACTAAATAGTATTTTTGATAAATTCAAGGACTAAATAATAGTTTGACCAACAATTCTAAAACTAAATAATATTTTGCCTCTTGAATTTTTGAAGTGCCACTTGCATCTACATGTGCATGCTATTTAATATATATATATATATATAAAGTACGGTATAAAATAATTAATAATGATTTTATTTTAAAATAATAAATTAAATAATAAGAAATTATTTATTTTTTATATTTCTATTGGTTACCTATGCTATTTAATTTTTCTCTTTCACGTCCTTTTATATATCATGTTTTTATTTTGTCTTTTATGACACTACAAAGGCCAACATCCATTATAATATCAATCAATACTATATACAAAAGAAGTTAAGTCAGGACTATCACTACTACAAAACTGTGTTTTAGTGGCAATTTTCTAGTAACAATTTTATAAAGGACAAAACTTATATGTTGTTGCTTGTATACTGTTTATCAGGTTAACCAATTAAAAGATAACATGTGTCATTTTTTTTCCATGTCATTCTCTTACCCCTAACAGAGTTTAACTTACTGTTAAATTTTTATATTTGTTTTTATTAAATAAAAAAGGAAAAGGAGACGAAGCGTGTTCTTTCTCTACTTATCTACTTATGAACATTCAATCCCCAACCTCCATGGAAGCTCCAACCAGAACTCGCATCGCAGTCTCCCCACCGCCCACCGCCACCGATCGAAGCCCCGATCTCCATCACCACTGTTCACGCATTCGAACCCCAACCTCCATCGCAACTTCAACCAAAACTCGCATCGCCCACCGCTCCAACCTCCATGGAAGCTCCAACCAAAACTCGCATCACATACAAGATGATAAAATCTGTTCTATACTGAATGAATATTCGAACTGAATGAATGCGTGAACGGTGGCAGTGGGTGGTGGGATCGGGGCTTCAATCGGTTGGAGTGGTGGGCGATGCGAGTTTTGGTGGAGCTGCGATGGAGGTTGGGGTTCGAATGCGTGAACGGTGGCGATGGAGATCGAGGCTTCGATCGGTGGCGCTGGGCGGTGGGGAGACTGCGATGCAAGTTTTGGTTGGAGCTTCCATGGAGGTTGGGGATTGAATGTTCCTGAGTAGATAAGTAGAGAAAGAACACAATTGTCTCCTCTTCCTTTTTTATTTAATAAAAACAAATATAAAAATTTAACAGTAAGTTAACTCTCTTAGGGGTGAGAGAATGACATGAAAAAAAATGACACATGTCATCTTTTAATTGGTTAACCTGATGAATAGTATACAAGCAACAACATATAAGTTATGTCCTTTTATAAATTGCTAGTATAGATAGAGTATTGTAACTATTTTTCCAATTGTTACTATAAATATTATTTTTAGTCACAGTTTATTTGCAAATGCTAGAAAATGTTTTGCCTATTCTAACCACAGAAGGGCAAACTGTTTACCCTTTTATTTATTTAAAAATATCAAATTAAAGCAATAGAGTAAATCAGCGCATTTTGCATCGCAAATCTAGCTCCTCTAGGTTTAGCAGTTCTATTTCTAAGGTTTCGCTCGTAACTCGATGGTGAAGTTTTCCGCAGCTCCATCGTCGTTCGCATCTCCTTGTTTGTTTTCAGTCGCTCGTTAGCGTTTGTTCTGTCATTAATATCTACTAATTTCATTCATCGCTTCTCATCGTTTGTTCCGTCAATTGTTCGCTAGGTGTTGGAAAATTATTAAAATTAATTAGTAAAGAATTAATTATGAAAGCATAAGTTACAAATTAGTAAATGGACAAATTAATCATGGAATATATATTGATGGTTTTAATTTCATCCATCAATGTCTGAAGAGCCGTTTTCATTGTATTAATATATTTTTATTACATATTTATGAGGAAAAATGGCAGTTTTAGATTTGTGATTAGTTGAAGCTATTTGGCACATATAAAAGAGACAAGACACACATGAAAATTGAGAACAAGAGCCGTGGGAGTCTTTGTTCTAGGTTAAATAAAACATATATATACAAGATGTGTGTTATTTTGGGTAGAAAAAGATGCGGGAGACAGAGTCCTGTCTACATCTTACGTGCAGAGTTTGTAGACAAACATGCGAGTATTGGGTTGTTGTATAATGCGTCTAAGTACCCCTGCACCGGGTGATATAACAAAATAAACCCGTGAGAGGCGTGAATTACCTTAAAGATAACGAGATATCCGTGCTTCATCAGTCCAGTACCACGCATTTTATTATTACTCTGTGTTTATTCTTATTTTTAGTTGCTGCCCCAACACTAAGAAGGATGATTAAGGAGACAAGTCGCCGATCCAAGCAATCAAGCGCGGTGGATGCTTCTCCAAATGAGAAGCAACAATACGATGAGAGGATTCGGGAGCTTGAGCGACAAAACAAAGCCTCTCATGTTAGTGTTCTAATTTCCGATCAATCTCTGTTGTTTCTTATATGAATGATGATGATCGAGGAAGTGAAGCAATAACAATGTGAATATGATTCATCTGCTCCTAACACTAGCATAGAAAAACTAAAAGCAGATCATCTTCAAAAGCTAAATGTACTTGAACTGTTGGCGAATATTCATTTTCTGGATTAGTTCTCATAATATGGATAGATTTATATACATTATTGATAATGTTGTTGATGAGTCGTGTTAGCAGGAAAAGATGGCCAATTCGTTATAAATTTTTCTAATCTTTGATTTTGTTCTCTAATTTATCTTTATTTCATTTTAATGTTCATAGCTTTGAATGGTGTGGTCCTCTGAGTTGCTTATACTACTTTTTGAGCTTTTACCTAATTCACACATTGAAACCCCTGTTCTATCTATTTGGTAGGTTTTCTTTTCCTTTTATTTTAAACTTATTTTATGAAGTTAGAGGGACTAAAAGGTGTATTTAAATCTTCTATACATTTTGCACCCATAACACTACAACATTGCTCTACCTTATTCCTTATGCTGTAGGTGCATGCATCCTAAGGTTTGTTCAAAAACTCTGTTTTCGTATTATATATATAAATTTCCCAGAACTTGATATTCAACATGAGCACCAATATTCCAATTCGGCACCATTGTTAATTTATTATATATATGCTTTTTAATTTCATCATCCATGACCTGTATATATGTTTAATTAATTAATTGATTTGCTTATAAATGTACCATTTCTTGGACATATATCTATCTAATTAAGGGTGAAGTGGCAGTGGTCTCATTTCCTAATGGTTAATCATGGTGCTTTTACTGATAAGGTTGATCCATTCCTGTTTCAACAAGTAAGAAAACTCTTGATACTCATTTCCCTCTTTAATAGTCACTTTTTAACGTAAATTGCCTTATGAAGTTTTATATAATCAATGCATGTATTCTCGTAAGAATAAGAGTAGATGTTTAGTGGTACGGTAGTATACTGAACTTCAATGCATCCCTCCAATCAATTGGTCCCTAAACCATTTAAGGTGGGCCCTAATTAATGTGAGTTTTTATTGATATTAATAAATGACACTATATGATTTGAGGGATGCACTGAAGTTCAGTGGTACGTTACCATGAACTTTTATCCTAAGAATAATGATGTGTTGTCTTTAGCAATGTAAGTTACCTTATGTAGATGCAGAATATTGTTCCTTAAATTTCGAGTCAGCAAGCATGTTATGGTCCCAGCTTTTATGAACACTTTCTCTTTCTTATTTACACTTTATATATGAACATATATAATTGCTTACATTCATAATCATAGATAAAGAGTTTTTTCTTCTTCTTGATGAATAAAATAGCAGTGTAACCTTTTAAATAATTTATTCTTACTATTATCTATTTGTTACTTTATAAAGATATTTTTATATTCTTGTAGGCAAGGTTGGAAGAACTTATGAGTCAATGTTCTCATAATTCACATGGGGGCAGGGGAGGCAGTATCATTTGGGACAAGAATGACATATATTCAAATAGCAGGTAAAGATAAATACAGATATGTTTGTGGCTTAGGATTTGGTTCAACTCCTTCAATGAAGGATAATGTAACTTCCTGTGTTTGTCATGGCACAAAAATAAATACACAAGAAAGAATGGAAGACCAAGAAGCTATGCGCGAAATGAGGGAGAAAATTAAGATGCTAGAAGCTCAAGTGGCAACATTAGTGTCTACGCTCAATCAAAATTCATTTGTTCCGATAAGTTTCTTCACTACATCTTAATATTCAATTATTTACCCTCCTCATCTTTTAGTATCTAATGATCGTAGTTGTTTTCTTTGATTGCTTGGGCTTGAGATTTCCCGAAAAAGTTACTCACGAGCCTTAGCTATTTCATCAGTGAACAGATAGATATAAATACAACGAAGTTTTTATTTCAACATTACATTCACACTAGCCAAACAATTCACCATGCATGATTCATTCTTCAACCATATTTCCTTCCATCATCTGCTTTGGTGTTTGGGAATTCTTTTGTGAGATATTCAGAGGGATTGAACTAAACATGGTGTCTAAAGTTCAATTAAAGTCATGCTCATGTAATTAACCCTACTGGCAGGCTAAGAGCTATATGTTATTTTTTTTCTTTCCATACTCCTTTTCAGCAATAGGACGTGATGCCATGAGCAAGAGTAGAGGCTGGAACAAAAGCTTACTCGCATTTTCCTTTTATTGGTGGTAAATGGTGATTTCAGATTACTGTGCTTTACATTCTGATTTCATATTATTGCGATTTACATTTTGATATTTGGTTTGATGTGTCTTGATTTTGAGTCTCTTTGTTAGATATATCAAATTTAGTCCCAAGTGATTTATTATAATGTATTCATATTTCTTTGGCCTTAAATCTTAATAGATGCAAAACTAAAATTTTGAAGAGGCACAAGAATTGGAGACTTAGAGATTTGTAGAAAAGCTCAATCTCAATAGAGATTTTACCTAATATTTCTATTTCATGTGTATTTGTTTTTTTTTTTGCATATATTGGAAATAATGTGGAATGGATAAATTGTAATTACAAAAGTTGGATTTATTCTCATACTAAATAGATTTGGAAGTTTGCAATATAAATGTTGATCCATCTTACTTTTTTTATTCTTGCTTCCTTACAATTCATTATTTATATTTATATATGTATTTATTATAATTATTAGAATATTTGTATCTCATTATATTTATAAGATAGCAGCAGTTTTTTTTGGGTTTATAGCAGCAGTTTTATTTGGGTTTATAGCAACAATTTTTCTTAAAATTTATACCAGCAGTTTTTTTATTTGTTACTACAATTTTCTTTTATAGTAACAGTTATAATGAGTCTATATCAGCAGTTTTACAATTGTTGGTATAAATGTTAGTAATAATTTTTAGTACTTCTAGCGACAGTTTAAACTGGTACTAAAGCCCTTTTTCTAGTAATATATAACTTTACAAATAATAACTTTCCTCTTTTCAAAAAAAAAATCTAAATTTAGCCACTACTCAAATTTCATTTTTCTTATAAAAAAAATATCATATTTTTTACCCACTACTCCACCTCTAAGCTCTACCAATAACTACCTTTTATATAGTAATACTAATTTTAATTGCCATACGTTTCAATTTAAAAAAAATTAGTGAATTTTTAATTAAAAAAATATAAGAAAATTATTTAATTGGACCATAGATGAGAGAGACCGTTGAAACAAAGGGAAGTTAGTAAGAAATGGTGAGAGAAATTTGGGAGAGTGATCGACTTGATAAACTACCACTACATGAATAAAAGTTCAATGGTATCATATCACTGAACTTTAGTACATCCCTCCAATCATGTAGTGCCATTTGTTAATATTAATAAAAATTCACATTAATTAGGGCCCACCTTGAATGGTTTAGGGACCAACTGATTGGAAGGATGTACTGAAGTTCAGTACTACAGTACCATTGAACATCTACTCTATAGTTAGCACCAAATATTGACGTTCAATTTTGAACAAGGCGGTTAACCAACCCACGATGAACTCATGCCTATTTCTTTGCTCAACCCACGATGCATTTCCCATCCATCATTTTTCTACTTTGCAACGATTTGGTTACTTCTATATGTGCAATATTACAACTATTTTCTCAATTCTTTTATATAAAATAAATATTTTCCTTATGAAATTAATGCTCTATTGATATATTTGTAGGCAGAATCAACAAGAGGAGAAGTGGTAAGTTCAATGGTGTGCTATATACGTGAAAGTGGGGGGTGAATTAATGAGGAGTATTGTCACAAATACATGCAGAATTTGATGGATGAAAAGTTGGAAGAAGTTAGCCGAAACAGTGAAAAGCCATATAAAAGAGAGGGGTTCTCCATTTTCAAAAGCGTTTATACAATCGAAACCCATTTGTGCTTATCAGTTAGTGTTTGATAACTAGGTTAGTTTGGTATTGTTCAATTTTAATTTTCCTTCTTCGATATTTCTTCTCTTTGGATTGACACTGATGTTAGTTTACACTAAATATGGTATCACTTTGAAAATTAATGCTGTTTTTTTACCATCTAAATTCAACAGTAAGAGAGCCTCAGTTTGAACCAATTTGAACCTTAAAATCTAGGAAACCTGTTTGATTTTTAAGTCATATTTAACTCATTGCTGAATTATGAATATTCATTAATTCTTTCTTCCTCTATTTTTTAAAACAGATTTTTCTTTTACTTCCCTTTTGTACTATTTTATGTTTTTGGCTGATTCTTATGTAATGTTTCAGAAGTAAAATTTCAGGCCTAGAAAAATGACGGCAAGAAGGATAAGAACAGAGCACAAAAGAAAGAGGACACCACTCCTACCATTGTGGTCTTGATGGTCAACATATATTGTGACTCCTATCACCGTTGTGTCAAGAGCTTCTAAGGTCACAATTATTTATCCATTTGATGTTTATTATATTTGAAGTACATAATTACATTTTTATTTAATAAAATAGGTAACATTCTTTAACAAGGCAAAAAAAAAAAAGTAACATTCTTTAACAACTATAAAAGTTCAAAATATACTACAATTATAATTAAAATAATTATTTTATATGAAATAATTTCATTCTTTATATATTCATTTTTATTCTTTTAATTTCTTAACGATTTTTATTATTTTAGTTATATTCAACTTTCATATTATCATGCATCGCACGGGGAAAATACTAGTATAGATTAATAATGAGGGGCACTTGATAA
Organism: Senna tora; assembly: GCA_014851425.1. Lineage (NCBI taxonomy): Eukaryota > Viridiplantae > Streptophyta > Magnoliopsida > Fabales > Fabaceae > Senna > Senna tora. The sequence goes on from CM026268.1 coordinate 3,436,069, forward strand.
GCTCATATCACATTATTTTATCTGTTATATTTCAGATGCTTAATTTTTTGTAAATAAAATTTATTATAAAGGTAAATGCCATATATAAAAAATAAGGATAAATAAAACTGGTAACTTGACTAAAGTATCTCATTTTCGACCATATTGAATCCATTTGTATGGATAATATCTTCACACAATTGTAACTTAATTGTTTGAATCTCCTTCTATTATGACCTCGTTTGATTATATGAATGTTGGAGAGAATAGAAATGAGAATAAGAATGTTGGAAAGAATGAGAATATGATGTGAAAGTGATGTGAATGGAATAAAAATAGATAAAATGACCATTTTATCCTTATATTAAAAATTAGAATAGAATAAAAGTGGATAAAAAGTAAGGGCTAATTAAAAACATAATTTTATCAGATTATAAAGAGTAAAGTATATTTAATATAAAAAATGTTAAAGGGAATGTTGAATTACAGTCAAAATTACAACCTTAAAACAACAAATTAAACGAGTCCATATATCTAATTTTTAAGACCTTTATCTCCTAACCCTTGCCAAGAAGACATTAACTTGCTTGCGTCTCAAATTGTATTTCATGTTTAATCTTTGTTATAATATTTGTCATAATTCTTCTCTGCAAATTACACATCGTTATTGTTTAATTCTTTTTTTCATGGATATAATTCGAGTATTTATTCTCGTTATGATTATGAACAACAAGAATAAAAAGATGATAAAATTGTTATTCAGTGTCATAGAATAGTTCATACATATTGTGTTTTCATGATTCTAGCATTTGGAAATATTGCTCTAGTATTATTTAAGAAAGTGGTTAGAGTGATTATAGCACGATGTAGTATTATTTTTGAAGGATTTTAATAGAAAAGATAAGGATGTCGTGGGAATGTGGTGTGACAAACATGTTTATCTAAAAAAATGATATAGTCGGTGGTTAAAATTGAGTCACATGTGTCTTTTATTTCGCTTCAAAATGCCTATATAATGGGGTTTTTTCAATTATTTTTGGTAATTTTGGGTTATAATGATTAAGAATCCGTTATTGATAATTAATGTTTGTGATTTTATTTTTAATATAATAATAAATATACAATTGATAATAAGGGAGAAATATACTATTTTTATTAATTTTTAAGAGTATATTCTTAAAACTATTTACAAAAAACATGGGAGGAGAGCCTAGTCTTTGTGCTTTTCATGCTGTCCTCTCAAAAGAGTTGCGTTCAATAGTAATTTTGAGTTATTAATATTTGCGTCCATGATTTCTCTCAAGTTCTCTCTTTTTTGGCCGAAGTGAATCTCCTATAGCACACATGGACTTTTTTGTTTTCTTCTTCTTTATCATTTTTGTTTTTCTCTCTTACTCAGATTATAACATTTTTTTCTTGTGACAAGTAGAATGATGCCATGTACAATGTCATTAAAGTTCTAGCAAGCCCAAATTTATTTGTATTTAGATTTCAATTTTTTGTAGTGATTAATGATTTTTAATGAAGTTAGTGTATCTTTTAAAGATCAAAATTTTAAAAATGAAGAATCATATTTCCATATTCCCATTTCTTTCTTGAAAAATCATGTTCATATATGTATATTCGTAATCAAGCTCAGATTAATTAAAATTTAGAGAACCAATTGTCAATTTATTTGGGTACCACTTTTTGAAATTTTGAAGTGCCACTTGCATGTTGCATTTTTAGGATGACACTTGATAAGATTTCAAATAGGTGGAAACATATATTGGACGGACATTTTAAATTGACACAAAGAAAATATAAAATATATTTTCGGTCACTCCACAATATAATTTTGTGAAAGACATGCTTACATAATATTCCTAAAACATTGTCATCTTCCTTAAATTATTTTACACAAATACAAATACAACAAGGTTCAACTAATTTGTAATCTATTAAATCAACTTCCTGGTTCCCCATGATAAACCATTTTTCATGATCAAGAATAAAATTACTATAATCTTTTTTTTCAAAATCATCAAATGTTTTAGAAAAACAATACTAACGTCATATATTTTAAAGATGAAGAATATAAAAAATTTTATAATTTAATTTTCAGTACACACTTTCCATCAATTCCTACATATATGATCTGTCCTTATTAATTTTTTAATTTTATTTTTGCATTTTTAAATACATATTTTATCTTTTCATTTTTTTTCTCTCACTCTCTTTTTAGACACATCTCTCAATAATACTTCTAATTCTCTTTAATTTTAATTTTAAAATTTAAAATAAAATTGTGTTAATTTTAAACTTTTAAAACATATATTTTCATTCATAATGGATTTTTTTAAAAGTGGGAAAAAAGTAGAACTGAATCTTGACTTTATTTCTTTATATATAAGAGATATAAATATTAATTATTAATTATATAAACCAAGGCTTCTTCCATACATATAAGTTTCTATTTTCTGCATATATTTCTGAAAAAAAGAAAAATGATACAGAAGTGTAGTGAGTATTGACAATGAAAAAAATTGTACCAACCATTCCATATAGAAGTTTAACTTCATACTTATAATCAAATTTTTTATAGCATCGTAAAATCATTAAATAAAATTACAATACATCCTACATTGTAATTAACAATGCAATTAATCACTTGACCAAAGGCATTCGAAAACGACATAAAGGATACACATGACTTTCCTTCAGCCATTGTACAATGCAATCTCTGTGAAAGACATGTTTGCACGGCGTTCCTGAAACATCGTTGCCTCGCTTAAAATCTTCTAGACAGATACTGCACTGTTTAACCGATTTGCAATTGATTACTTCGACTTTGTTAAGCGACGCTATAACTTTCTCGAACGATGAATCTCGTGGTCCCACAGATGGCTGGAACCAATCTTCATGATCATAATAATCATTGTCATCTTCCTCAAATTCAACAAATCCAGAAGCCATAAGAGAAGGGACCGAAACGTTAAGAGAAGGAACATAAACGTTCACAATCAAAGGCAACAAACGTTGGTAATGATGATTATTATTACTACGATCATTGTCGAATATGTAGATTGCATGAGAATAAACATCGGTGTATAAGGTTACAATGGATTCAATGGGAAGATAATAAGAAAAATCTTGATAGAGTTTTGTAAAAAGTACTTCCCAAATTAGATGACGAGGAAGCATAGAAAGATATATAGAGTGTGAGGGTTGAATTAACAAATGAGGTGGACCGATCAAGGGAAATACTTTGATTGTTATATCAAGATTATCTTGAAAGTATTGATCAGGTCTCAAATTTGGAGATATAGGCAAATATGAAACTTGATCGTTGTGAATGTTATATTTTCCATAGTAGCCCACAGGGTGTAAGGAAGACGATCGAGACGACGATGATGAAAAAATTGACATGGTTAAAAGTCAAAAACTTTGATCTTAATTTGAGATGGATGAACTTTGAAATTGTGAGGTATATCAGTTTCATCCGAGAGTAAATTTATATAAGAGATGGAGTGATCAAGAAGTTTAAGTTGGATAAGGAATAGGATATATAGAGATATCGATGGATAAGGAATAGGATATATAGAGATATCGATCTAATTAGTTTTAGTTAATACTTTTAAAGAAAAAAAGAATTATCTCATTTTTTAAATTAGTTTTTATTTTTGTTTAGTTATCATTAATTAAACTCATTCTCGTCAATAATATTTTATTAATTATATTTTTTAATAAAAATACTTTTGGCACCTCTAAATATATGTCCTTAAACTTTTTTTGTTGTCAATTGATAATTGTACGACTCTAATCTTTGAATTTCCTAACAATAATTAATGTGACTTTATTCACTAACATTGTTAGAATAGTGATTGATGCTATACGCGTGGCCGTCTGGCTAAACTACAAATTTGCCAAGTCATATATTTAACTTTGAAGCCTTTGTCAATTATGTCTTCAAACTTTATTTGTTATTAATTGTACAAACAAATTTTAATTTCCTAACAATATTATTATTTTCACTAAAGCTGTCAAATTTAAATAATTTAATTTAATTTTAATATATATATATATATATATATTTTTATAAACATATTTTTAAAATATTTTAAATATTGGTATTGATTATATATATATATATATATATATATATATATATATACTAGATGCTTCGCATACATGTCTTATGTATTAAGGCAAAGTGTATATCCCACTAATGTTATAAGTCTCCATTTCACTTGAAAATCCAACACATTTCAGACTTAGGATCCTGAGTGAGGGTAAGCACACACAGAATCAATCTTATCTTGGATAATTACCCCACGCAATTTGAGAACCACGAGTTTTGTGCAAGTGAAAATGTCCGTAGGCAACGTCGTCCCACGTCCAAGAGAGAATAGAGAGATATCGAGCTCTTCAACGTTGCGTTGTATTGCAGTATTAATATTCTAATCCCTTACGTCTCTATCTTTTTTTCTATGTCAAGGTATGTATATCTATATATATATATATATATGGCTTTGGACCCTTCTGGTCATTGGTGTCACAAAATAGTTATATTTGATAATTAAAAAATATGGAATAAAACATGATTGGAGGAGATATGAGAGAAAATGAGATCATGGGTAAGGTAGTTAATAAAAGTGGTGAGAGAAAAATTAGAAATATAAGTAGTAATTGAATTAATTATTATATTTAAAAAAATAATAATAAAAATATTTTTATAATAAATTTTTAAAAAAATGATTGCATGCACCTTAGTGTATGCGAAGCCTCTAGTATATCTATATGGCTTTGGAGTTTTTGGTGTCACACAAGCAAAGTGTGACACCAAAAAAATAACTTCCCCCTCAACTTCCCAATAAATAACCAACATCTTCCAAAATAGTTATATTTTATAATTAAAAAATACAAAAAAATATGATTGGAGCATGTGGGAGAGAGAAAACAAGTATGATAGGTGGTTAATAATAAAATGGAGAAGTGCATAACTTCTCATTTTTTAATTTTTAATTTTTAAATTATGATAAAAATTCTATTTAAAAATTTTAAAATGATCAAATATTTAACTTTTAATGATTTTAAAATATAATAACTATTTTAAATTATATTTTTAAAAAATTTAAGAATAAATTACATGTATGCACGTAGGTGCATGCGAAGCCTCTAGTTTATATTATGGGCGAATTTATTGCATAATGTAATGGGTTATGTGGTACAATTGTAGCCATTGATATGATCTAATTGCATTACATGATGCAACAAAATAACAAGTATCACAATCTTATTAGCCAAAATTATATTGCATACGTGCAACGAATTACATCTTAGACTCACATATCTATATTTACTAATTAGTATCCCATCCACTAATGTCTCCAAAAGCTCTGCACAAGCCTTTCAATAGTAACCGCAACTACATATTTCGGCCATTTAATCCAACCTTCAATATTCCTATTTTACCACACACCTTTCAATTTTGGTACCATTCAACTAAATAAATACCCACTGGGCCCAAAAAAAATTTAATTAAATAGCCAGCTACAATGAAATGTTCATAAAAATCAAGTTAAAATAGCAGTTCCTAATGGGAGAATTCCAGATGCCTTAGAAATTCCCTCACAAATAGTTTTCCTTATTTGAGGTGAATGTCTCACAAATAGATATATATGGTTTTGGACCCTTCTAATCATTGGAGTCACAAAATAGCTATATTTTATAATTAAAAATACAAAAAAAATATATAATAAGAGGTAGTGGGAGAGAGAAAAAAAATGATGAGTAATACTAAAAAAGTGGGCAAGTAAATAACTTCTCATTATTTAATTAATTATTTTAAATTATAATAATAATTTTAATCTAAAAATTATGAAATATCTAATTTGCTATTATTTTAAAATATAATAATTATATTTTAAAAAATTAAGAATAGATTGCATGCACCTATGCGAAGCCTCTAGTATATATATATATATATTTAAGATACACTGACATTTTTTTTATAGAAGATATATATGATTATCAATTTATTTTAAATTGTTTAGATTTATATTAAAAATTCTTTAACAATCATTTGATTTTTAGATTAAGATAAACTTCATCGTTATTCAAAATTACAAAAAACCAACTCTCTAAAAATTAAAAAAATCCTGTTTTTATACAATTTGAGTTAACCCTATATATTATTGACTTCACAGATCTATATTTTCACAAGGGGAGTAGATACTTTTGGTTTCACTTATCCACATCCTCCTTTTACTCATGGCATCACTATCGCCACGGCCACTACGACCATCGTCGTCACGGCCATATTCCTCCTATTCCCATCATTTGTCTTATCAAATCTACGGGGATCATTCTGATCATTCTTTGCTCCGAGAAAATTTGATGCGTGAAGGTACTTTTGATATCACCTTTAGGGTTTATAGACATGGACATCAGCCTTCATCTAATAATTTTGAGCTCCAATTTACTCTAAACATTCCCTATCAAGCTTTACATCAATACGATCTAACAAGTGACTTGATGAGACACATTCACCACTATGATCTTTCTCATGTTGAAATCCAAGAATTGGCCTCACATATTATGTCTCGCCTTCAATCTCTGCTTCAAGATCATTCTAATTCTAATTCTCAACTTCCTCCTTTCATTGTCGACAACATTCATGTACTTTCGACTACCCGGCGTACGGAGGAGATCCTGAACCGAGTCATGGAGGAGACGATGCGACGAGTGCATATGATTCCGACGGCAATGGAGAAGGCTATGGCGTCACTTGAGAAAGTCGAAGTGTTTGGCGGTGAAGCTAAGGCAGAAAGATGCAGTATTTGTATGGAAGATTTTGAAGAAGATCATGATGATGTTTCAAGAATGCCTTGTGAGCATATTTATCATAAGAATTGTATTGTGATGTGGTTGAAAATAAGTCATACTTGTCCGTTGTGTCGCTTCAAAATGCCTGTGAGCTAGATAGGGATCTTATGTGTTCTACAATAGAATTCTCATAATTTAATTATATGTTCATTGGTTGTATTATTTAGTTCTGTATCTTTCTTATTTAGTTAAATTTTTTTTCAGTAGAAAACCTAATAATAAATATTTAAATTTAGTTTATTAGGAAGGAGCATTTTTATTTATTTAAGAACATGGAATTTAAAAAATATGAATTTTATTTAATTATTAAATATTTAATTTCTAAATTTTATGAAAATGTTTTTGCGGGGTTAGCATAACGAAACTTTTAAAACAATTTAGTTATAGATTTAATTAAACAATTTAGTATATGATTATTTGGGGTCAAACTTTTATTTAATATATTGATTAAATAACAAGTAATAATCTTCCTCCAAAATTCGAATCATTAATAACTGATATTTTCGAAAGGTTGGAATCAAAGAGGTTAGAGGCTAGACAAAAACAGTATAGGAGAATTTACAAGTTAACTTATTAATAGAGTTAACTAATCATTTATATTTAATTTGTTGGTGCAATGAATTCAGAATTGAATTGTTTCAACAAATTGCTACAACATTGATCACTGAAACTTTATACTATATTTTAAAATTCAATTAAAAGAAAAGCATGCACATCACTTTTTGTACATTCTAAATCTCTAAATTTGAATATGTCCCGTGCATCCTTGTTAATTCATTTGTGTACTTGGTCGCGATATTTTGGGGATTGATTTCCTGCAGAGAATTGGAATAGTCAGAGCCTTTCCCACTTATTTTTTTTAATAACTACTTATTTATTTAAAAAAATATATAATTTCATTAAATCTTAATTTTTTTTCAAAAGATAAAATAAAAGGCGGGAACAGTATTTAGTATCCTTAACTAACTTTGTTATAATTTAAATTTAAATCTTAAAATTTTACGCTAGCGTTTACAATCGTTTTAGTGCAAATTCGCCGTAGAATCGGTGTAATAGATAAAATTGCATAAACTTTCGATTTTACCTGACGATTCCACGATTTCATCACAATTTAAAAATAGACTCATTTGAAGTTTTTTTTGGACATATTTGTGTGGATATCAATAACCCGACCTAACCCCAAAAAAAACTATTCGTATTAATGTTGTTGATAATCTTGTGATTAATATTGATAATACTTGAGTTCGCAGTACTACAAATGATATGTGTTTGAATTTACATAACGTTAAAAATGAAGTATCAAGTGTTGATATTGATGCATCGTAGGAATTGGGGTGGTGAAAATAGATCAAATGATGGTTATGTGAAAAGATCATTTGATTATTTTAGTTGAAAATATAATTTAATTTCTTTGGTTTATTTATTTGTCTATGAATTATTGAATTACTATATATGTATTGAACAATTTGCAACCATAGCAAAGTGCTCGACGTGGGTCAAGTTTGTATTAATAATTCAATACATAGTTCTTTAAAAAAGACAATAAATTAATTGTAGTTGCAGGTAACTAAATATTATTTATAGTTTAATTTGGTGCATAATTTTTTTAGAAAAACCACTCAATTATTTGAGTTGTAGGTGATAAAAGATAATAAGAATTATTAATAATATTCTTATAATATTTGGTATTAATTTTTAAAATTTAGATGAGATTAGGAGAAGAATATACTATTACTTTCAATTTTTTAAGATTGGGTTAATTTTAATTTTAACTTCTTTTACTTTAATTTAAAAAATCAATTTCAATGATATTTTTTTTGAAATATTTTTATTCATTAAATTAGGTTGAAAATTCTAAAGTTCTATTTGTCAAACATTTATATTTTGAAAAAGAGTAAAACACTGTTTTAGTCCTCCACATATGCCTCCTTTGTCAATTTGGTCCCCCACATATCAAACTGTTAGCAATTTGGTCTTTCCGTTAATTAACTTGATGACATGTCAAGTTAAGTTGTGACTCAGCAATTTATTTATCTGACTAGGCATTAATTAATTTAGAGTAATTTATTTTTTTATTTAAAAAACCTTTTAAATAAAAAAATAAAAAAAATGACACAAATATGCTTCTTTGCGTTAAAAGGAGGTATATTAAAGTTTTTTTTATTTAATTTAAAAGGTTTTTTAAATAAAAAATAAATTACTCTAAATTAATTTATGTCTAATTAGATGAACAAATTGCTGAGTCACAACTTAACTTGACATGTCATCAAGTTAATTAACGAAAGGACTAAATTGCTAACAATTTGATCTGTGGGGGACCAAATTGATAACACCGATCCGTGGGGGACCAAATTGACAAAGGAGACATCTGTGGAGGACCAAAACAATGTTTTACTCTTTTGAAAAATATGATAAAAATTTTAGAGCATCACTTATTAAATTATTATGACATCACTCTTTAATTGTGTGAACTTATAAGGTCCCTTCCCTCCTCTTCAACTATTTTGGGAATTGGGATACACAATTGGATACAAGATTAATTGTAACTTTGTGAAAAAAATTGTTGCCTTTATTTTTCCAGGTTGTCCTGCTGCTATTCGGGGATTATGACTCAGCTGAGTTTATCCCATGAAGGCCTAGTCAGAATGTCAGATTATTCCATTCCTTATCGTGTGCAAACTATAAGATACTTGCTAATGAGCTAAACAATAAAAGTATCTCTCAAAATCACACATGTGAATCAAAAGAAGCGGATTGAAGATCTTAAAACTCGTGACTATCTGAAAAGGGACAAGGATAATTGAAACACTTTCAAATATCTGGCATAGTGAAGACCAATGTTGTATAAAATGTTATCTTGTTCAGGCTGAGCCTGCAAATCAATTCAGAATGAGCTAATATGATGAAATGAATTAGAAAAAATAATTGAAGTTTTCAGGATTGCCAACTGATGTAAATGCGGTGTAGTGTAGCACTTATTTAGTTTTTTGAGAAATTTTATGTTAAATAGGATATTTTTTGTGGAACAAATAAACCTTTTAAAAACTAATTTTCAATGTTGTAAGAACCGAACCGGACAAAGACTCGGACAAGTGTTCGGTTCATGGTTTGATCGGTTTAACCGGTCGAACCGGATGACGCAATAAATAATAAATATTCTTAATATATAAGATGACAACACTCAAATTTTAGGTTTCAATATACATAATTTTGAAGTTTTAAATTACATAACTTCTCAAAGTTTTAATTTTTAAGACTTGTCAAGCTTTGAAAGAACTTAATCAAACCAAATATTAAATTATTGATAATCATAACTTTTAAATTTTAATTTTTAAGACTTTTCTAATTTTAATTTTTAAGATTTCTCTAATTTCTTTTTTTTATGTTATTTTTCCTTTTTATTTTTTAATTTTTTAATTTTTTTTAAAAAATAAAATTGGACCGGTTGGACCACTTGTTGACCGGTCCAACTCCGGTTAAATCCGGTCCAATCCGGTCCAACTGTAAAAACGGTTTTTTGGTCCAACTGACTCGTCTTTGTATTCGGTTGGCGGTTGAACCGGTCGGACCGTCCGATTCTTACAACATTGCTAATTTTAGTCATATATATATATATACTAGAGACTTCGCATGCACTTACGTGCATGTAATCTATTCTTAATTTTTTAAAATATAATTATTTTTTAAAATTATTAAATATTTGATAGTTTTTAAATTTTTAAATACATTTTTTATGTTATTCACTTCTCCACATTTTTAGTAACTACCCATCATACATGTTTTCTCTCTCCCACATCCTCTAATAATATAATTTCTTTGTATTTTTTAATTACAAAATATAGCTATTTTGTGACCTCAATAACCAAAAGGGTCACAACCATATTAATATAGATATTATCATTATTTATTGGGAAAACTTCTCAACTAATGTGAAATAATAATTTTATTGTCTGTCCTCCAAAATGACAAGTTTTGAACAAGAAATACTTTATGATAATCGAAAGTTGTTAAATAATGAGTTGTGCATTTGATTTCTCCAAAATATCTCTTTATTTAAGAGAAAGATTCTATATGTATACCTTAGAAGTACACTCATTATTTTCAAAGGCTAATACATACATGATACATCAGAGTTTTCATATTTTTTCCCTTTAACTCTAACTTATCATGGTTTTATGGCACACATTTTATAGTTCCTTGAAAGCTTTTAAATTATCAAAATATTTTTCACTTATTTATATTGTGAATGTAATGTTTATTTTAGTATCTCAGTCTATTCTATAATATATTATGTCAATCAATCAAACAAGCTCTGTAGTCTGTACACTGGAAATTAAAGCAGTTTTTTTTTTTAAAAAAAAAGGTGAGTCAAAATTTAATCCGGGTAGGGATGCTCAATAATCAATGTCCAATGAATTAATATATGATTATTATTATTATTATTATGTTTACCTTTCTGCTTCTTGTTACTTCTCCATCAACATTGAACACAGTATATATAGATAGTTTCCACTAAAATCTCAAAAAATGTGTAAGAAAATTAAACCTGCAAATATAATTTAAATTCAAATCAGAAACAAGTAGCCAATGAGATATATATGCATGTCAAAAATAAATTTTATGCTATTTAACATAAAAAAAAAAAAAAAAGATACTTATGTGTGGGACCCACATGAGTCTCACTTAAGAATTTTACAAATTGAGAACATAACTATTCCTCAAACTTTGAAGTCATCTATATCCACGTCACATCTTTACCCGCAATCCTGATATGTAGCATCAATCCACATATCAAAATCAGCTCGGTATTGGATCTGCTGATGCCTCCATGTAGGGATTTGGTTTTGTCGGTAAAGTGTGTGAAGTGTACGCTTAAGGGTCGTTGAATGAAATTGTCATAATACAGACACGAATATCAATTTTTATTTAACGGTCTGAATAATGTATTTCATATACTTTATACTTTTTGCACTTTACTGAATCCAATCTCCTTCATGCATGTAGTCACCACTATGAAAAGAAAGTGTTCAATTCAAGTCCCAAAGGGCTTGACCTTGGACAAAAGTATTTTTTTTACATGTAGTATGGTGAGAATTTAAAAAATATATATTGAATTTAATAATTAAATTTTTAAAAAGTATATATAAATAAATTAGACAAATAATCTAGGGTGTACCAACAGGTAGTTGGTTAGAGTGGAGGTATTTCATTTTTCTTAAGCAAGGTTTCGGATTCGAGTCTTGTGTATGAAAAAATTTTTGCTGGGAGAACTCTACCTCTATTATGGGACCTCAACTAGTTCGAACAAAATTGCTTCCAATCGAAAGATACCTATAAAAAAAATAATCCAAAGTATAAAATTATACGTTAAGATGAGAAATTGAAAAATAAAATTAATAAAGTAATCATTATCCCTTTGAATCTAATCAAGACATAAATTAAAATTGGAAATTTAAACGATAACCAATAAGATTAACAAATAATGGAACAATCAACAAGATAAGATAAATATTACTGCGAAATAAGAAATTGTTATAATAAATCATGAAAAAATAACATAAAACCCCAAAAAAAATATGAAAAAAAAAACTCGTATCCTCGACAATAACAATAATTCAAAACTTATGCGTATCTTTTTATATATTTGTGATAAGATTCTTGACAATAAATTAATATGTGTAGATTTTATACTAGACTTTCATGCATATTCGTACATATTATTTTTTAAAAATTTTAAAAAATAATTTAAAATATTTATTATTATATTTTAAAATAATAACTAAATAATAACAAGTTATTTATTTTCTCATTCATCTCATAAGTATCTTATTCATTATTTATATCTTTTCTCTTATCTCATTATATTATTTTATATATTTAAATTATAAAATATTATTTTGTGCCGTCAAAAAAATTAACATAAAACAAAAATTAGAGGTAAAATTCACATTAATATTAATATAATATAGATATCTCATATTTTATGATTGATTTTTTTAAAAATAATTACAAGTTTTATTTTAATTAAAAAGCTTAATAATACGAATACAAGGAAATCTAATCCTAAGCAAATAACAAAAACTCTCACCCTATATAAGCAGGCTCAAACAAGGAGGGGACTGACACCATTGTGAACTGAAACATAAGAGAGAGAGAGAAGAATTATTGTTCATTTTTCATTAGGAAGGAATAACTAGATTATGGAAAGTAATTTTTCTATATATGTGTTTTGATGATGTAGATGTTTACTTGTATTCTCACAACATATAATTGATTTGTGAAAGTTAGTAATGTTAAAATATCTCTCAATATAAAATATAAAAGATATGATTACTTAAATTAATTTCTCATTAATGAAAAAATATTTAGGCACGTCCTTTACGTAAAAAAGAAAAGGGAAAGGGAATGTATTTATTGTGTTTGTTAGTAAAAGTTGATAATGGAAATAAAATAGGAATGTATTAAAATGACCACTATACCCCTTATATTAAAATAATAAAAATAAAAAAAAGTTATGATTGTGTCAAATCAAAGGGTATAATAGATATTTTGTATTTTTTTTAATTATACATACTTTTCAAAAAAAAAATTAGATAACATGTGAAGTCTACATTTTTTTTATAATCTTTTCCCTTTTTTTTCCTTATAAAAAACATAACCTTAGCACTGTTATGTTTTTCTTTTGTTTTCAATAATTTTAATTTTTTTTCATTGTACTACAGACAATACAATAATTTTTAAAAAGTACTTCAGATTGAATACCATATTTTTTTAGCTTCGTGTTAAAAAGTTATGTATTATTAACAAACAAACTTTTTGTAGGCATGATTATCCTTTTGAGAATAAATCTTTATCCTGTATTGAATTAAAATAAGAGATAATAAATAATTAACTTTAATTTTTTTATTATCTTCATCTTTTAAATTTTAAAATATTTTAATTTTGATTATTTTATTTTTAAAATCAGTAAAATACTAATAAATAAAGAATGAAAATAAATTATAAATGATTTAAAAGGATTTTCGAATTATTCTCTCAATCAAGTCTTTAAATTTCGGGAGCATTCCCTTTCCTATTGACTGACGCACAAGTTATTATATCTGTCGGCTAGTTCTTAGCTTGAAATTACGACGTACTTGCTGGGTATATTAATTTGTTGTTATATTTGAATTATGTATTCTTCTAATTGCATCGTGTATCTATCTATCTATATCTATCTAATGGAGTGGAGTTGTTTTTGGCTTCTATTATATATTCCCTGCAAATTGAATTTTGTGGATATTTGTACAGGCAGAATGGATAGGAAGATGATAGGATGGGACTATATGGTTCAGGGGATCACGAAGCTGAAGAAAATTCTGGAAGGATCGGCAGAGGAAAATTTCAGTTCGGAGGAGTACATTATGCTATACACGTATCCTTTTGGAGATAGATTGATTGAGTAATTATATTGAAGTCTCTTTTTAAGTTTTGTATTCCTTAATATATTAATGATAGAACGATCTATAATTTGTGTACTCAAAAGCCACCGAATGAATGCGCACAACATCTTTATGACAAATACAAGGACGTTCTTGATGAATACATTAAATCCACGGTATACTGAAATTAACCTCTTAATTAAATTTGTTATTTTCTCTTCACTTTTGTTTTGAGGCCTAACTAGAGAGGATTACCTTAAACTATATAGGATCCCTATGACAATTTACAGTAAGGCTCATCCATTCACACATGTTCAGGCCCTGATATAATATACTTCTCTCAAGGGGAGAAGATATCTTAACTTATACATACAGCTTATCAGCCCTTTAACTAAACAATGTGATACTTGAACAAATTGTGTGGTATAATATAATTGTTGCTTTGCTTGCTAGGTTTTGCCATGTATAAAAGAGAAACATGGTGAATTTATGGTGCGGGAGCTAGTCCAAAGATGGGGAAACCACAAAGTTATGGTCAGGTGGCTCTCACGTTTCTTCCATTATCTTGATCAGCATTTCGTTGTCCGACGCTTACTGCCTCCCCTTAAAGCAGTTGGACTTACTTGTTTCCGTGATTCGGTCAGTTTTCAATATTTTTAATTTATTTCACCCCTTTATTCTCTCACTGGAATTAGAACATCTGTCTATATTTAGACGTGCCACATCTTGTGAATTACAGGTTTACATGGACATACAAGCCAATGCTAGAGATGCTGTGATTTCTCTTGTAAGTTTAATTTATGGGTGAATCTATGATGCAACAACTTGTTGGATCATACAATGTAATTTCAACCAATAAGATTGTGATACTTGTTATTTTGTTACATCATGCAATGCAATTGGATCTCACATCAGTGATAACAATTGTGTCACATAACCCATTGCATGATGCAACAAGTTGCATCATAGACTCACCCTTAATACACTGTACTTCAATTTGTTGCTAATTAATGATAAGTGTTGGAAAAACCCAATTTGTGAAACGTACAGATTGAGAAAGAACGTGAAGGAGAGCAGATCGATGGGTCATTGTTAAAGAAGGTTGTTGATTATTTCGTTGAGATTGGTATGGGGCAAATAGATTACTATGAACAGGATTTCGAAACCCAGATGCTTAATCATACTGCTACTTACTACAAAAGTAAGACCACAAACTGGATTGAGGATGATAGTTGTCCAGATTATATGCTCAAGGCAAGTCTATATAGTATATCTACGTGCATTAATTAGAGAATGGATTCAGTGTTTTGCTCATTACTATGTTAGGTCGATTTTTTTTTCATAGTTTTCTTCATTTTTTTATTTAAATTTGAGAAATTATAAATTTTTTCTAAAGAATATATAAAGTATGAAAGATATAGATACAAAAAAAAAATTAAAAACTCCACATAAATCGAGATTTATTATGAGTGGATTAAGGACTGACTTTTTAGTCCCTAATAAAGGTGGTTCCTAAACCATTCACAGTAGGTAAGATTTATGTGGAATTTTTTGTGTGTGTCTATAACGATTATTCTTAAGAAAAAGTTTACAATTTTTTAAGTTTAAATAAACAGAAGAAGAAAACTATGAAAAAAAAGTCGGCTTAGCATACTAATACATAGAAGAGCCAATCACTGGATCCATTGTCCATTAATTATGCCTTTGGATTGGATTGTTGCAACTATCTTGTCAGATCTAAGACTCCCTTTTTTTTAATTTAATGGTGTAGGCTGAGGACTGTTTGAGAAGGGAGAGGGATAGAGTAGCTCAATACCTTCACTCAACCACCGAGCAGAAATTAATAGAGGTCTCTGTAATTATACAATATTCCCCTTTTTTTCTCTCTTAATTCTGTCTCTTCTTATCTTAAAATATTTAATTTTTTTTAACAGAAAGTGCAACACGAGTTGCTGGTGATCCATGCAAATCAATTACTTGAGAAGGAACACACTCTGGCTGCCGTGCCTTGCTTAGAGATGATAAGGTTCTGAATGAATCTCTAAATCTGTTTTATAACTGATCTCATCTGCCTTATGAAGCACAGATATTGATACGGACACACGATACGACACATACACATACACAGATACCTTGACACACCGATTCTTAAAATTACAGGATACAACACGGCATATTATATATATATTAATTTCAAGAGGACACAAAATATTTATAAATATTGATAAAAGTTTCAAAAATTATAATATTCATGATGTCATATATATATTAACTGGATATATATATATATACACACGGTATATTATATATATATATATATATTTATTTATTTATATTTATACCTTGAAGAGAAAAGTAAAAACAGAGTGTCGCAGCTGTGTCGCACGTGTGTCAGCGTGTCGTACACACGGACACGTGTCGGACACGCCTTTGACAAGCGATAAAATTGTCGTGTCGGTGCTTCTTAGGATCTGCCTGATCATCTTTAATTTATTTCATCATTTTAATTTACCTATAAGCTTACTTGATTCTTGTCATTGTTTTAGGTGGAAGATCTCTCTAGAATGTATAGACTTTACCATAAAATATCCAAAGGACTGGATCCTGTGGCTAACATATTGAAGCAGGTTTGCTTTCATTATATATGTTTTTTCTGATTAAAATTAAATGAATTCTTTCTTAATCTCTGAAACACTTATTTATGCTTGTCTTGTTGCAGCATATTACAGCTGAAGGTACAGCATTGATCCAAGAAGCTTCCATCAATCAGGTTTAATATATTAATTGTCTCAAAAAGTTCATTATGTGCTTTCACATTAATTCGTCTTTCTAACAGTTAATTTTTTTTTAATTTTACCAGCAGGCATCAAATGGATCTGGCATTCAGGAACAAGTTAATCACTTGCCTTTTAATTTGTAACTCTAATAATTGTTTTGAAGCTCTTAATGGTTAATCATGCTATATACTGCAGGTCCTTGTCAGAAAATTCATTGACCTCCATGACAAGTATATGGCATATGTGAATGATTGCTTTATGAAACACACCATGTTCCACAAGGTTATATATATTTTTAATAGCTTATATATATATTTTTTGGGGATAAACCAATTATTAAAATATATTTCAATCCACAGGCATTGAAAGAAGCTTTTGAAATATTCTGTAATAAAAATGTTGCTGGCAGTTCAAGTGCAGAAGTTCTTGCTACATTCTGTGATAATATTCTCAAGAAGGGTGGAAGTGAGAAGCTGAGTGATGAGGCAATAGAAGAAACCCTTGAGAAGGTACTATGTTTATGATTGTGTTTAATTATTATTGAAATTTGGATTGCTGTGTTCTTTGTTATTAAACTTGTTTAAACAATACAGGTAGTCATACTTCTAGCATATATCAGTGATAAGGATCTGTTTGCTGAGTTTTACAGGTCAGTTTTTTCTTTTCTTTTCTTTTTCTCATGTCTCCATATCATGGTTTGACACATGTTCGTTCATGCTTTCAGGAAAAAGCTTGCTCGCAGACTTCTTTTTGACCGGAGTGCCAATGAGGACCATGAAAGAAGTATTTTGACCAAGTTAAAGCAGCAATTTGGTGGACAGTTTACTTCCAAGATGGAGGGAATGGTCAGTTAGATGGCCTGTTCTCGAGTGGATTTTTTACATTGTGAGGTGAAGTGTTCATTAAAATAAGGATAAAGATAGAAAGAACCCACAATTTTTTAGGACCCACAATTTTTTCTTTCTATCTCTCTCCTCACTTAAGAGAACTTCACCTTACAATGTAGAGGATCAAATTTCATGTTCGTCAAGTATTGCAATTTGTTTTCTATATTGTAGTTACTAAAAGGTTTTACTTGTTATTGTATCTCAGGTTACAGACTTGACGTTAGCTCAGGATAATCAAACCAGCTTTGAGAAGTATCTTTATAATAACCCACATGTAAATTCTGGGATTGACTTGACTGTTTCAGTCCTTACTACAGGATTTTGGCCTAGTTATAAGTCTTTTGACCTTAATCTCCCTTCAGAAATGGTAAGAACATGATTCAGATATATTAGTTATTTCAAATTTTTATCGTTTGTGTGTACTCATTCTATTTATTTGGGTGATTATTGGTTTGGCGTACTAATGCCAAAATATTTTTTTTCGGTTTCAGGTAAGGTGCGTGGAAGTTTTCAAGGGCTTTTATGAAACAAAGACAAGTCACAGGAAGCTTTCATGGATTTACTCCTTGGGAACTTGCACTATCGTTGGTAAATTTGAACAGAAAACCATCGAATTAATTGTGTCAACCTATCAGGTAATTCCCTTCCCTCCTGTTCAATTATCAGGTAAGCCCGGCCCGAAAGCCCGTAAAATAAGGGTCGAGCTCGGGCATTTTTTAAAGTCCGGCCCGAAAGCTCGAAAAAATACGGGTTGAGCTCAGGCATTTTTAAAGCCCGACCCGAAAGCCCGGAAAAATACAGGCCGGGCTCGGGCACTTTTTTGTAAGCCCGGCCTGAAAGCCCGCAAAAATACGGGCAAGGCTCGAGCATTTTTTAAAGCCCAGCTCGGAGGCCCGCTATAAAGGACCAATATAGAACTTCAATGAAACATAAATGACTAATATAAAACTTCAATGAAACATAAATGACCAATATAGAACTTCAATAAAACATAAAGTATCAATATAGAACTTCAATGAAACATAAAGTACCAATATATATATTTTTTATAAATTATGTATAAGAATGGGCTAAGCCCGGACTTAGCCCATGGGTTTGGGTAAATACCTGACCTATTGTAATGGGTAGTAAAACATGTAAGTTTAGGCTCAAGCTCAAGCCCATATATGTAAAGCCCATGGACTTAAGCCCAAGTCCGACCCGGCCCGACCCATGAACAAGTCTAATTGGGACACACAATTGGAAACAAGATTTATCATAACTTTTTGAAATATTTTTTGCCTTTATTTTGCAGGCTGCTGCCTTGCTGCTATTCAACAATGCAGATAGATTGAGCTATTCAGAGATTATGACTCAGCTGAATTTATCTCATGAAGACCTAGTCAGATTACTCCATTCCCTCTCGTGCGCAAAATATAAGATACTTACTAAGGAGCCAAACTCTAAAACTATCTCTCAAAATGACACATTTGGGTTCAACTCTAAATTTACTGACAGAATGAGGAGAATCAAGGTTCGACTAATAATTTTAGCCAATGAAATTATTTCTCTTCTCCCATTTCTCATTTGATTTGAAAGTATTATTTAGTTTGGTTACTACTTGTTTGATTGTAGATTCCCCTTCCGCCTGTTGATGAAAGGAAAAAAGTAAAAGAAGATGTTGACAAGAACAGACAGTATGCCATTGACGCTGCAATTGTGCGCATTATGAAGAATAGGAAAGTTTTGGATTATCAACAATTAGTTTTGGAATGTGTTGAGCAGTTGGGACGCATGTTTAAGGTATAAGATATATTCATATTTTTTGTTTTGTTTTTTTATCGTAAACTCGAATGAGGTTTTGATACTAGAAGTAATATTATTTCTTGCAATTTTGTCTATTTATTAATTCCTATACTTATTCAATTTGCAATTGTTGAAATGGATTTGCAGCCTGATATCAAAGCAATCAAGAAGCAAATTGAAGATCTTATCACCCGTGACTATCTGGAAAGGGATAAGGATAATTCAAACACATTCAAGTATCTGGCATAGTGAAAGCCAGCAATGTTGTTAAAATTTAGATTTAAATATTAAAATTTTACGATCTTACAACTTTAAATCTTGTTAAATCATATACAAAATCGTTTTGGTGTAAAATCGCCGTAGAACTAGTGGAATGGGTAAAATCGGATAAAATTGCATAAAATCTTGATTTTACCTAACGATTCTACGATTTCACCACAAGTTAAAAAATAGAGATAATACTCAAGTTCGTAGTACTACAAATGATATGTGATTAAATTTATATAACATTAGAAATGATGTATCAAATATTGATGCATGGTGGGAATTAAGGTGGTAGAAATAGATTAAATGATGGTTATGTAAAAAGATCATTTAATTATTTTAGTTCAAAATATAGTTTAATTTCTTTGGTTTATTTATTTGTGTATGAATGATTGAATTATTAATTATGTATTGAACTATTTGCAACCATAGCAAAGTGCTCGACGTGGGTCGAGTCCGATTTAATATTTTAATACATAGTTCTTTAGAAAAGACAATCAATTATTTGTAATTACATATAACTGAATATTATTTATAGTTTAATTTGGTACATAATTCGTTAGAAAAAACACTCAATTATTTGTAGTTGTAGATCACAAAAGATAATTAGAATTATTAACAATATTCTTATAATATTTGGTATTAAATTTTAAAGTTTAGATGAGATTAGGAGAAGAATATACTATTAGTTATTACTCAATTTTTTAAGATTGGGTTAAATTTAATTTTGACTTCTTTTAATTTAATTTAAAAATTCAATTTTAATGATAAAATTTTTTGAAATATTTTCACTCATTAAATTAGGTTAAAAAATTTAAGTTCCATTTGTCAAACATTTATATTTTGAAAAATGTGATAAAAAATTTTAGAGTATCAATTGCAAAATTATTATGACATCACTCCTTAAATCTCTAGACTGCCATTTGACATGTTTTTAAGATGCCACTTGTTGAGATTTTATATTGGTAAAAATACATTTTTTACATATATGTACACACATATAGATATATCAATTTTTATGTTATTTTTATTTTAAAAAATCATTTATAATTTTGGCCCTACAATTCTATGATAGGTAAACTCTTATCATTTTACGATATGATTTTACAATACCTATCTTGAAATTATTAACGAGGTCTCAAATTTGGAGATACAAGCAAATATGAAACTTGATCGTTGTGAATGCTATATTTTTCATAGTAACCCACAGGGTGTAAGGAAGACGGTATTGGGGTTAATGGATCAATATGGACCCTTCTAAAAATAAAAATCCATAAATGGACCCTGCCTCATTACTTACTATTAAATGGACCAAAAAATTTATTATTTTTTTTATAGGTCTGCAAGGATTTCAGACACCAAGTAACTGAAATCCCTACAGACTTGTTTTTTTAAAAAAAAAAGCTGCAGAGGTGAACATAAAAAAAAAATTGCTTTAGTGATATATCAAAGATTACTATTAAGACAAAGGTTAAAACAATACATACATATAAAATATTTTAATTTTTTTGTCTGACCTAGGATATCTATCGCGAGTAGCAATGATTAATTTTTTCGCTGCGTATCTTCAGCTCAAGTATACCACTAATAAGAAAATGTATAATGACTTAACTTTGTAAAACAATTAATAACAATAATAATTTGTAATATCTGCATATTGTTTTATTGGTATATTAAAAAGTGTTATCAAGGCATTGTTCTTTTATATCTAATTTTGAAGAAAAAAAAAGAGAACAATTTTATATCAGACTTAATATTAAGACATACTTAGGGTGTGTTTGGTTGGTGGTTTTGCAATGTGATGAAATTATGTTTTTTTCCTTACTTTTTTTCCTACTTTTATTTCATTTTCACTTTTAATGTAAGGGTAAAATGATCATTTTATCCATTTTTATTCCATTCACATCACATCACATCATTTTGACATGACATTTTCATTCCCTCCAATATTTTCATTCCCATTACATCCTCCACCCCCACCAACCAAACACATCCTTAAAATTGAAACATATTTTGTTTTGGTATATTAAAGAGTACTATTAAGACAATGGTTAAAAAATCTAAACATAAAATGTTTTAATTTTTGTGTTATCTAGGATATCTATCGTGGACAACAATGATTAATTTTTTCGTTGCGGGTTTTCCGCTTAAGGGTAAACAACTGGCCAAGAAATGTTTTTCACATCCTAACCGTAAAGATACGCAGCGAGAAAATTAATCATGCTGTTTGCGATAGATATCCTTGGTCAAACAAAAAAATTAAAACATTTTATATTTATGTATTGTTTTACCATTGTCTTAATAGTAATCTTTAATATACTAATAAAATTTTTAAATATTTCAAATTATTTTTGTTTTATTTTTTTACCAAATTTAAGTCATTAAATTTTTTTTTCATAAAAAAGTAAAAACCTTTAAAATATTAAAAAAATATTTTTTTATAAATTAAATAATAAATTTATTAATATATATTATTATTATATTTATTTTATATATATATGTGTGTGTGTGTGTGGAGGAGGACGTGTGTGTATAATACATATAACCAAATAAATGTTTTTTTATGTGCAGAGGTGTTTCGGCCACCTTTGCAGTCTGTAGGGGTTTTGGTCACCTGAGACACCAGTAGACTTATAAAAAAAAAAATTTTTTGGTCCATTTAATGGTAAGTAATGAGACTGGGTCTATTTGTAAATTTTTGTTTTTGGAATGACTAAAAGTGAAGAGTTTTGATCTTAGATGAATGGAGTTTGAAATTGTGAGATAAGTTTTTATGGTGGTTTGGTCAGAGATAGTACTTTTAAAACGGGCTGATAGGTCGGCACTAAATGAGTCGGGCCGACCCGTTTATTTTGACGGACTTGAAATGTGATGTCCAAACTGTCCATATTGGCCCGCGGGCCACTTTTGATTTTTTGTTAATATATTTTTAAAAAAATAATTATAAAATTATATATTTACTTAAAAATTAGTATTTTTTACTTTAAATTAATATTTTATTAATTTTAATTATTATTTAAATTATTTATACACATTATTAGAATAAAATTAGGCTAAAGTACCTTTAGTTCCCCCAACGTTTGCACCTTCGGTCAAATATATTGGCCCGCGGGCCACTTTTGATTTTTTGTTAATATATTTTTAAAAAAATAATTATAAAATTATATATTTACTTAAAAATTAGTATTTTTTTACTTTAAATTAATATTTTATTAATTTTAATTATTATTTAAATTATTTATACACATTATTAGAATAAAATTAGGGTAAAGTACCTTTAGTTCCCCCAACGTTTGCACCTTCGTTCAAATATGCCCCAAACGTTTTATTGCGATCAAATATGCCCCCAACGTTTCAATTTTTGGGCAATCTTACCCTTTTCACTAACACCGTTAACCATTTTAACAGTTTTTGCTGACTAGGCGTAACATGTGGCATTAATATCTGACTGGGATCAATTTTTTCCATTTCATATTTTATTTAAAAAAAAACGTGCTTCTTCAAAACCTTAACCTAAACGATTTCTTTTTTTTCTTTTTCTTTTAAATAAAATATGAAATGGAAAGAATTGATCCCAGTCAGATATTAATGCCACATGTTATGTCTAGTTAGCAAAAACTGTTAACTATTTTAACGGTGTTAGTGAAAAGGGTAAGATTACCCAAAAATTAAAATGTTTGGGATATATTTGACAACAATCAAGTGTTTAAGATATATTTGACAACAACCAATCTAGTTTTTTTCTTTTTTGGCCTGCATTAGGATCTAGTTTTAATTAATACTTTTAAAGAAAAAAAAGAATTATCTCACTTTTTAAATATTAATGGTATTTTTTTTAAGTAAAAATACCTTCCGTATCTCTAAATTTATGCTCTTAAACATTCTTTTAAAATATTTTGAATATTGGTATGGATTAAATATATATTTAAGATATATTGATTATTAATTTATTTTAATTGTTTTAAATTCTATTAAATCTAGATTAATATAATCTTAATTAAGGTTGTTAAGATTTCGATTTAATAAGTACGATCTTATATAAAACAGAAATATACTAAGATAGCATTAAGATTATAATGTTATGTCTAGTCAGCAAAAACTGTTAACTATTTTAACGGTGTTAGTGAAAAGGGTAAGATTGTCCAAAAATTGAAATGTTGGGGGTATATTTGACAACAATCAAGCGTTTGAGGTATATTTGACCGAACGCGTAAACGTTGGGGGTACCAAAGGTACTTTACCCATAAAATTATTATTTAACGCATAAAATTACATAATATATATATATATATAATACTTATTTAAAATATATATATATATATATCAATTTTTTATTTTTTTACGAGCCAGCCCGCAGGGCACACAGGCTAACCCGTTCAAGCTCGTTTTTCAACGAACATATTTTTAATGTCCAAGCTCGCTCTTTTAACGGGTGAGCCTGCAACACCAAGCACGTTTTGATCCTATAATCGAAGAGTATATTTAATTATTTATAAGAGGTGGAGTGATCAACAAGTTTAAGTTTGAAAAGGAATAGGATATATAGAGATATCTACATTAGGATCTAGTTTTTTTCTTTTTTGGCCTGCATTAGGATCTAGTTTTAATTAATACTTTTAAAGAAAAAAAAAAGAATTATCTCACTTTTTAAATATTAATGGTATTTTTTTAAGTAAAAATACCTTCCGTATCTCTAAATTTATGCTCTTAAACATTCTTTTAAAATATTATGAATATTGGTATGGATTAAATATATATTTAAGATATATTGATTATTAATTTATTTTAATTGTTTTAAATTCTATTAAATCTAGATTAATATAATCTTAATTAAGGTTGTTAGGATTTCGATTTAATAAGTACGATCTTATATAAAACAGAAATATACTAAGATAGCATTAAGATTATAATTTTAAATAATGTTTGATCCTACTATCTAACGTGTTACATACTTTACCAACTTATATTAGAAACTTTCCATTTTTAAGGAAAAAAAATTCAAATATCATACTAGTAGTACACATTAATAAAAGGAATTATTTTATAGAAGCTGTTTTAATGTAAATTACTCAATATATCTTGACATATTTTATGAAAGTATAATTACTTTTTGATAAATTTAATTTGTATTTCTAAAAGCGATTTTATATTATTATATTTATTTTATAAAAATATAATAGGATCTTAGAATCCTATCTTAATTGATATTCAAAAACTAGATCAATGAAAAATTTTAAAAATTCCGTTTTTATACAATTTAAGTTAGCCCTAGGTATACACATCACACATCTATATTTTCTCAAGGAGAGGAGATACTTTTGGTCTCAGGTTTATTCACATCCTCCTTTTACTCATGGCATCATCACCATCATCGCCGCCGCTGTCGCTGCCGCCGCCACAACGATCATCATCGTCACAGCAATATTCCTCCCATCATTTGTCCTATCAAATCTACGGGGATTATTCTCGTTCCTTGCTTAGAGAAAATTTGATGCGTGAAGGTACTTTTGATATCACCTTTAGGGTTTATAGACATGGACGTTGGCCTTCATCTAATAATTTTGAACTCCAATTTACTCTAAACATTCCCTATCAAGCTTTACATCGATACGATCTAATAAGTGAATTGATGAGACACATTCACCAATATGATCTTTCTCATGATGATATCCAAGAATTGGCCTCACATATTATGTCTCGCCTTCAATCTCTGCTTCAAGATTATTCTAATTATATTTCTCAACTTCTTCCTCCTTCCATGGCGTCACTTGAGAAAGTTGAAGTGTGTAGTGTTAAAGCTAAGGCGGAAAGATGCAGTATTTGTATGGAAGATTTTGAAGAAGATCGCTATGATGTTTTAAGAATGCCTTGTGAGCATATTTATCATAAGCATTGTATTGTGAGGTGGCTGAAAATAAGTCATATATGTCCATTGTGTCGCTTCCAAATACCTATGAGTTAGGGATCTTATGTATTCTACGGTAAAATTCTCGTAATTTACTTATATATATTTATACTTATATTAGTTAGTTTCGTATCTTTGTTATCTAGTTAATTTTTATTTCTATGACGTTCTGTAAGTCTTTTTGAAAGTTTCTTTGCTATGTTTTATTTTTCAGTGGAAAACCTCATAATAAGCATTTATATTTAGTTTAGGTAATTGTCCCCCAACGTTTGGGGGTCCTGTCACTTTTGCCCCTATTTTCGTTGTCAATTGTACCCCTAACGTTTTGTGTTTTTTCCAATGCCAGGTTTTTGGCTAACACCGTCAATTTTTAAACGGTTTTTCATGACGTGACATCCAATGTAGCCAACAATTCTGACTGGAGTTAATTTTTTCCACATCAGCAGTTAATAGTACTGAGTTTTTGGGGTCTATTTTACTGATGTAATGAGTATTTTGGTGTATTGGATTTACTGATGTACTGAATTTTTGGGGTCCATGTACCCCTAAAATATATTGCTGATGTGAAAAATGAAGTCCAGTTAGAGCCATATAGGATGCCACATCATCAAAAATCGTCAAAAAATTGACGGTGTTAGCCAAAAGTCTGACATTGGGAGAAACACAAAATATTAGAGGTACAATTGACATCGAAAAACGTTAAGGGCGAAAGTGACAAGGCCCGGAGCAGAAAATGTACTTTTGTCAAGTTTCTTTATTATGTTTTATTTTTCAGTAGGAAACCTAATAATAAGCCTTTAAATTTAGTTTATTAAGAATGAGCATTTTTATTTATTTAAGAACATTGAATTTAACAAATAAGCAATTTCTTTAATTATTAAATATTTAATGCTGGCTTTTGCTAGCTCCCTTTCTGATAAATATATATATATATATATATTTAATTTCTAAATTTTATGAAGAGTAAGGAAACTTAAAAAAAATTTTAGTGTTATAGATTTGAAAGAACAATTTAGTATATGATTAATTGACAAGTAATAATCTTCCTCCAAATCATTAATAACTAATATTTCGGAGATACTAGCTTTAACATGTGAGTTTGCCTCAGATTTATGTACTCTTCAGTTCAGATTGATCATTTTTTCTTGTTCGCTTGGCTTGGCTTGTTTAGGAATACTTATTCATTAAACCCATATACAGAGTTTGTAAAGTTTTATAATCTCTTGTGTGTAACCTTCAGATAAAGGTATTTTTAAAATCACTTTTAGGTACGCTTGGTATAAATGCACGGATGTAAAGTACGGTAAAGAAAGTACTGTAGAATAAAAGAAAGTACTGTAGAGAAAAGTGAGGAGAGAGAAAAAGTATGATAAAATGTGTATTTGATATGTATAAAATATGATATAAAATTTTTTTGGGAATTGTGAAACATCACGATTTTATTAAACATACCCTTAGTGTTTGTAACTTAACTAAGCTGAACCATCCGTATTTAACTATAACTCAGATAACAACTTAGAATAACCACCAGACTAGACTTCTAATTAACAACTTTCAACAGCCTATTTATTATATAACTCTGATATTATTAACAAAGTGATCGAGTGCATCTTTTAAAGATAAAAAATTTTAAATATGGACAATCATATCCCATTTTAATCTTGAAAAATTCATATATATATATATATCGTAATCAAGCTCAAATTAAAATTTAGAGCATCACTTCTCAACTTATTTGGGTGTCACCTTTTGAAATTTTGGAGTGCCACCTGCATGTTGCATATTTCAAATAGGTGGAAGCATATATTGCACGGACATTTTAAAATGATTACTCTTTTGGTCCTCAACGTTTGCACGAAGTTTAATATTGGTCCTCAACATTTTAAAAAGTTATATTTTAGGTCCTCAACGTTTTTTTTTTTGTCAAAATTGGTCCTCTAACGTAACATCCGTCTAGTTTTGCCATTAAATGCTGACGTGAAAGGGCACACCCTCTCTCCTACGTGTCATTAAAATTGATCAACAAGTTTAAGTTTGAAAAGGAATAGGATATATAGAGATATCTACATTAGGATCTAGTTTTTCTTTTTTTGGCCTGCATTAGGATCTAGTTTTAATTAATACTTTTAAAGAAAAAAAAAAGAATTATCTCACTCTTTAAATATTAATGATATTTTTTAAGTAAAAATACCTTCCGTATCTCTAAATTTATGCTCTTAAACATTCTTTTAAAATTTTTTGAATTTTGGTATTAATTAAATATATATTTAAGATATATTGATTATTAATTTATTTTTAATTGTTTTAAAAAATATATTTTATGTTCTTTAACAATTATTTGATTTCTTTAAGAAATTACTTTTAAATTCTATTAAATCTATATTAATATAATCTTAATTAAGGTTGTTAGGATTTCAATTTAATAAATAAGATTTTACGATTTTACAATCTTATTCTTAGAAATTGATCCCGATCTTATATAAAACAGAAATATACTAAGATAACATTATGATTATAATATAATCTTAAATGTTTGATCCTACAATCTATTACAAACTCATATTGGAAACTTTCCATTTTTAAGAAAAAAAATTCAAATATCATACTAGTAGTACACATTAATAAAAAGAATTATTTTATATAAGTTGTTTTAATGTAAATTGCTCAATATATCTTGACATATTTTATGAAAGTAGGATTATTTTTGATAAATTTAATTTGTATTTCTAAAAGCGACTTTTATATTATTATATTTATTTTATAAAAATATAATAGGATTTTAGAATCCTACTTAAGATCTCGATCTTAACAACATTGATCTTAATTTATATTCAAAAACTAGATCAATAAAAAAGTTTTAAAAGAAAGAAATCAAGGATAAAAAAAAAAAGCTAACTCTTAAAAATTTAAAAATTCCGTTTTTATAAATTTTGAGTTAGCCCTATATATTTACTTCACACGTCTATATTTTCACAAGGGGAGGAGATACTTTTGGTCTCACTTTTAAGGTTTATTCACATACTCCTTTTACTCATGCCATCATCGCCACCGTCGCCGCCGCCACAACGATCATCGTCGTCACGGCCATATTCCTCCCATCATTTGTCCTATCAAATCTACGGGGATCATTCTCATTCCTTGCTTCGAGAAAATTTGATGCGTGAAGGTACTTTTGATATCACCTTTAGGGTTTATAGACATGGACGTTGGCCTTCATCTAATAATTTTGAGCTCCAATTTACCCTAAACATTCCCTATCAAGCTTTGCATCAATACGATCTAACAAGTGTGTTGATGAGACAAATTCACCACTACGATCTTTCTCATGATGATATCCAAGAATTGGCCTCACATATTATGTCTCGCCTTCATTCTCTGCTTCAAGATTATTCTACTTATATTTCTCTACTTCCTCCTTCCTTTGCCGACATCGCTCGTGTAGTTTCGACTACTCCGCGTACGGCGGCGATCGTGGAGGAGTCGATGCGACGACAGGCGACGGAGAAAGCCATGGCGTCACTTGAGAAAGTTGAAGTGTGTAGTGGTAAAGCTAAGGCGGAAAGATGCAGTATTTGTATGGAGGATTTTGAAGAAGATGACGAAGATGTTTTGAGAATGCCTTGTGAGCATATTTATCATAAGCATTGTATTGTGAGGTGGCTGAAAATAAGTCTTATATGTCCGCTGTGTCGCTTCAAAATACCTATCAGCTAGTTAGGGATCTTATGTATATATTTATTTGTTATATTAGTTAGTTTCGTATCTTTGTTTTATCTAGTTAATTTTTATTTCTATGAAGTTCTATAAGTCTTTTTGAAAGTTTCTTTGTTATGTTTCATTTTTCAGTAGAAAACCTCATAATAAGCATTTATATTTAGTTTAGGCAAAAGTAATTTTTTTGCCCTCAATGTTTGGGGTCCTGTCACTTTCGCTAATGCCAAGCTTTTGGTTAATACCGTCAATTTTTGAACGGTTTTTTATGACGTGACATCCAATGTGGCCAGCAATATAATTCTAACTGGACTTAATTTTTTTTCACATCAGCAGTCAATAGTACTGAGTTTTTGGGGTCCATTTTACTGATGTAATGAGTATTTTGGTGTACTGGATTTACTAATGTATTAAATTTGCTAATGTGAAAAAACGAAGTCCAGTTAGAACTGTTGGCCATATAGGATGTCACGTCATAAAAAACCGTCCAAAAAATGATGGTGTTAGCCAAAAGCCTAACATTAGGAGAAACACAAAACATTAGAGATACAATTGACAGCGAAAAACGTTAAGAACGAAAGTGACAAGACTCACAAACGTTGGAGACAGAAAAGGTACTTTTGCCAAGTTTCTTTATTATGTTTTATTTTTCAGTAGAAAACCTAATAATAAGCATTTATATTTAGTTTATTAAGAAGGAGCATTTTTATTTATTTAAGAACATTGAATTTAACAAATAAGCAATTTCTTTAATTATTAAATATTTAATTTCTAAATTTTATGAAGAGTAAGGAAACTTCAAAAAAAAATTGTGTTATAGATTTGAAAAACAATTTAGTATATGATTATTTGGGGTCAAATAACAAGTAATAATCTTCCTCCAAATCATTAATAACTAATATTTCGGAGATGCTAGCTTCAAAATGCGAGTTTGCCTCAGATTTATGTACTCTTTGTAGAAGTATCTTAAAACTAAGTGCTCAATTCCTAGACTTAGTAATTCGGTTGCTGATTTTATTTATGATTATGCAATGTTGTTTAGACAGATTTAGTCCCTCTATATATATATATATATATCCGTAATCAAGCTCAAATTAAAATTTAGAGCATCACTTCTCAACTTATTTGGGTGTCACCTTTTGAAAATTTGGAGTGCCACCTGCATGTTGCATTTTTAAGATGGCACTTGACAAGATTTCAAATAGGTGGAAGTATATATTGGACGGACATTTTAAAATGACAAAAATATATAGGCCAAATTACTCTTTTGGTCCTCAACGTTTGCACGAAGTTTAATATTGGTCATCAACATTTTAAAAAGTTATTTTAGGTCCTCAACGTTTTTTTTTTTTTTGTCAAAATTGGTCCTGTAACGTAACATCCGTCTGGTTTTGCCATTAAATGCTGACGTGGAAGACTTATGTGGCACACCCTCTCTCCTACGTGTCATATTTAAATGACATGGCACTATCTCTCACTCAAACTCAGCAAAACGACGATGTTTTGATTCATTTAATCGTTTTGTTTTAGTCAACTTTTTTAAGTGACGCTATAACTTTCTCAGACGATGAATATCTCGTGGTCCCATAGATGGTTGGAATCAATCTTCACATCATAATAAATGAGGTGGACGGATCAATGGAAATACTTTAATTGTTATATTAAGATTATCTTAAAAGTTTTGATCAGGTCTTAAATTTGGAGATACAAGGCAAATATGAAACTTGATCATTGTAAATTCTATATTTTCCATAGTATTATTACCACAGGGTGTGAGGAAGACGATCGAGAAGATGATGAAGACATTGGCATGGCTAAAAGTTGGAAACTTTGATCTTAATTTGTGATGAATGGAGATTTTATAATGGTTTCATCTGAGAGTAAATTCAGAAGAGGTGGAGTTATGAAGAAGTTTAAGTTGTATAAGGAATAGGATAGAGATATCGATCTAGCTAGGAATTACTTGTAATTAATACTTTTAAACTAAAATAATAATAATTATCTCCCTTTTTAAATTATTTTTTATTTTTGTTTAATTGTTATTAATTAAACTCATTCTCATCAATAATATTTTATTAATTATGTTTTTATTAAAAATACTTTTTGTACCTTTAAACTTATGTTCTTAAATTTTATTTATTGTCAATTGTACTTCTAATATTTAAATTTCCTAGCAATTAATGTTGTTTTGTTCATTAATATTATCAAAATAGTCATCGATGCTGTACACGTGGCTGTGTCCAGCTAGTTTACAATGTTGCTATCAAACTTTGTTTGTTATTAATTGTACCCTAAATATTTTAATTTTTTTAGCAATGTTGTCATTTTCATTAAAACCGTCAAATTTATAAATAATTTAAATTTAACTCATAATTTTTAAATATTTTTTTATAAACATAATTTTAAAATATTTATTGGTATTGATTAAATATATATTTAAGATATATTATTGATTACTTTTTTTAATTGTTTAGATTTTAGAAAATACATTTTATGTTTTTTTTTTATTTCTTTAAGAAATTAATTTTAAATTTTCTTAAACAATCTAGATTAAGATATATTCAAAACCAAGATCATTCATCTCTACCAAAAAAAAACCTAGATCAATAATAAAAAAATTTAAAAAGAAAGAAATCAAGAAGGAAAAAAAGTAACTCTTTAAAATTCAAAAAAATTCTGTTTTAGCCCTACATATTCACTTCACACATCTATATTTTCACAAGGAGATGAGATACTTTTGATCTCACTCTAATTTAATTAGGGTTTATTCACATCCTCTCTTACTCATGGCATCATCACCACCATTGCCGCCGCCGTCGCCGCCGCCGCCACCACGACCACGACTATCATGGCCATATTCCTCCCATCATTTGTCCTATCAAATCTACGACGATCCCGATCATTCTTCGCTCCGAGAAACTTTCATGCGTGAAGGTGTTTTTGACATCACTTTTAGGGTTTTCACACATGGGCGTTGGCCTTGGTCTGAGTTTAACGTCATGTCACAACCACCATCATCTAATAATTTTGACATCCAATTCACTCTAAGCATTCCCTACGAAGCTTCACATCAATACGATCTAACAGGTGACTTCATGACACACATTCACCAAGATCTTACTTACGATGAAATCCAAGAATTGGCCTCGGAGATTATGTCTAAATTTCAAGCTCTTCTTCGAGATCATTCCAGTAATCATCAATTTCCTCCTCTCATTGTGAACATTCATGTGTTTTCGGCTACTCCACCTACAAATTCGGATTTGTTGGAGGAGATCCTCGACGAACGAGTCGTAGAGGATTCGTTGGAGGAGATCGTCGTCGACCGAGTCGTGGAGGAATCGATGCAACAAGTGTATATGGTTCCGGCGACGGAGAAGGCTGTGGCGTCACTTGAGAAAGTCGAAGTGATCAGCGGCGAAGTTAAGGCGGCGGAAAGATGCAGTATTTGTATGGAAGATTTTGAAAAAGATGACGACGACATTTCAAGAATGCCTTGTGAGCATATTTATCACAAAAATTGTATTGTGGCATGGCTGAAAATAAGTCATGTGTGTCCATTGTGCCGCTTCAAAATGCCCGTGAGCTAGTTAGCTAGGGATTTTGTGTATCATACAATGAAATTTCTCACAATTTAATTATATGTTTAAAAGTAAAATATATTTTAATTATCCCAATATTTGTGCACCAAAGTTTATTTTGCCCTTTTTATCTAACGGTAGGAAAACAAAAAAGTAAATATAGTACAGTCATTAATATAGAGTTAAATAATCTTCTATATTTAATTTGTTGATGCAAGTCCCATGCATGCATCCTTGTTAACTCATTTGTGTACTCCTGCAAAGAATTGGAATAGTACAGTTAGAGCTTTTCCCACTTGTATTTTTTTAGGGTAAAGTACTATTGCTGTTCCCAAACTTTTCTGTAATGTTCATTCCTGCCTCTAAACTTTTTTTTGGTTCATGCCTACCCTTAAACTTTTAATTGTGTTCATGTTTGTCCTTTTTACCAACACCATTAACTTGTTTCATGGAATTTGCTGACGTGCACGATGAATATCCATCTCTTTTGCCATCCACCTCATTTTCCACATCATATTTAACTTTTTACTTTTATTAAAAAAAATTAACCTAATCCAAATAATCAAAGTAAACAAACCAAACTTTTATCCTAAAATGTTTTTTTTATTTGGATTAGGTTAATTTTTTTTAATAAAAGTAAAATGTTAAATATGAGGTGGACAATGATATGGCAAAAGAAAAACGCATTCATCGTCCACGTCAACAAATTCTATCAAACAAGTTAACGGTGTTAGGAAAAAGGGCAGGTATGAACAAAATTGAAAGTTTGGGGGTGTCCATGAACCAAAAAAAAGTTTGGAGGCAGGAATAAATATTGCAGAAAAGTTTGGGGGTAGCAATGATACTAATTTAACATTTTTTTTATTAAGAATCACTTAATTGTATATTTACGGAAAAAAGATATAATTTCATTAAATCTTAATTTTATTTCAAAATTAAGATAAAACAAAAAGGCAGATATCAGCTCAATTTGTTTATTAACATAGAAATCTAGTTAAGAGTGAGAATTGGATTAAAAAAATTCATATTTAAATAATTTAAATTTAACTCAGAAATTTAAAATATTTTGATAAAAAAATAGTCATATTGATTAAACATATAGTTAGGATATATTGATTTTTAATTTTTTAGATTTAAAATTTTTAACAGTTGTTTGATTTCTTTAAAAGAAATTTTAAATTTTACTAAATCTAAATTAATATAAACTTAATCAATATTCAAAACCTAGCTCAATAAAAAAAATTTTAAAAAAGGAAGGAAGAAAAAAAGAAAGAAAATAACTCTTAATTTGAAACGGCTTTAATTTGTTTGTGAAACGACTCAAATTTTACATCTATATTAATATGATTATTGAATTTTTTTTGTCATCTTCTAAAATAGCTAGTTAAATAACTAAAAAATAAAAATATATCATGTGAGAAGATAATAAAAGAGAAAAAATAGAATGATGCATGATAGTAATTTATATTTATTTTGAAAGAGAGATAATGGTAATTATAAAAAAAATTAAATGATAAAGAGAATAATTAAGAGATAAATTTTTTAAATTTTAATGAATTGTTATAAAATTTAATAATAATAATTTTATATATTTTTAAATTAAAGAAAAAAACATAATATGTACGTGTATGTGAAACTTCTAGTTATTTATATATACTTTGGTAATATTTTCTCTCTCAACAATGAGGTGTTGGTTGAGCAAACAATTCCTTATAATTACAAAATCATAAGAAGAATTCAATAACCGCTTCCTACTTAGAATGAAAATTAAATTTAAAATTTTAACACTATCTCCAATAATTAATAACCAATTTGAGTTTCCATAAAAAAAATTTAATCAATTTGAGTTAGATTCAAACTCCTACAAAACCTTATTGATTATATTAAAAGAAGTATTGAAATATGATCATATATATTTGATCAAAATATTCTAAGAGAGGATAAAATTATTGATATATTACCAAAGTATTGAAATTTTTATACTTCCCCTCCGTTAATTTGTTGCTTATATTCATAAAACAAAAAAAAAACAATTTGACTTATAACCCAAAAGTATATATACACATTTAGGTATGCACATTCTCATAATCTCATCTACCCATATCTTAATTCATCAAATTATGAGCAAAACGCCATAAATCTTGAAAGTTGAACTTCTACTCATGGCATCATCAACTCCATCTTCAACCCGTCGTTTTTACTATCACATACACGATGATTATTCCTATTATTCTACGCTTCGAGGAAACATTAGGAGCGAAAATTCTACTTTTGAACTCACTTTTAAAGTTTATCGACACACGATCTCACCACCTCAACCCGATTCGAGCTCGACGCAGTCTTTACTTCAATTATCATGTTCTCGAGTGCTTCAATTTTGTGATCTTATTCCCCACGAATCGTTACATCGATACGACGTAACTGATCTTACGACATACTTATCTCGATTTCTTTCTTCCGAAGACATCCAATATTTGGCCTCAAATTTGATTTCTTACCTCGAATCACTTCTCCTTCAACGTTTTTCTACTAGTACTTATTGCTGTCCTTTGATTATGGACATTCATTTATTACCTACTTCAAATGCATATGTATGGAACGATAACGACGACGACAACGACAACGACGATGATTTAGATTTAGATATCATCGAAAGAGTCACAGAAGAATCCATGCAACATCGAAATACGGTTCCGGCAACGGAAAAAGCCATGGCATCACTGGAAAAAGTTAAGGTGTTTAATGGTGAAACATGCAGTATTTGTTTAGAAAATTTTGAAGAAGAAGAGGAAGTTTCGAGAATGCCGTGTCAGCATATTTACCATGAGAATTGTATTGTTGCGTGGTTGAAAACAAGTCATATGTGTCCATTGTGCCGCTTCAAAATGCTTATGACCTAACTATATATGATGTATATTGTATATTTTTACTTTTTAGTGTTGATTTGTATAATCAAATTCTACAGCATGTAGAAAGTTTTATTTTTGAATAGATAGGGTCTCAAGTTATTTTCCTTACTTGATTACGTTGATTGGATCAATCTTCACAATGCATGGAGATGATACGTAATTTGAATAGCATATTGGTTGGTAAAATTGACTAATTGGTTGCTTTTACAAGTAATTGTATTTTGGTACTTTACCTTAGGGTACCAAAACATACTTAACTCTATATGGGCTTGTTTGATAATTTTTTTTGTTTTGTGTTTTTAGAAACAATTTTTAAAATAGTTTTTGAAAACAAGTTTTGAAAAACAAAAATAAAAAAATTTGTTTGATTAATTTGTTTTGAAAACAGTTTTAAAAACAACAAAAAATGAAAATTTTGCTTGATGAAAGTATTCTAAAAAACAAGTAGCACCCAACATATGACCGGTTCTTGGACCGGACTTATGATTGATTCCTGGTTCGACGGGTTGAACCAACCAGTCTGGTCCAGTTCGCTTTTCAAAATATTAATTTTTAGGAACTAAATTGAGATAAATTTTATTTTTAAAGACTAAATTTATTATTTTCATCCATCATGACTCTAAATTAAGACAAATTGTATTTTTAAAACTAAATTTGTCATTTCCATCTATTAGGGACTAAATTGAGAAAAATTATATTTTTAGAAACTACATTTGTCATTTTTATCTATTAGGGACTAAATTGAGATGTTGTATTTTTTAAAGACTAAAATTATTATTTCTATATTTAATTGAAATAAATTATATTTTTATGGGCTAAAAGAATATAGATTTTAAAGAAGATAAAATATATTACAATAATGCCATTAATAAAAACAGAAAATTTGAGTACAAAACATCTTTTTTTTGTTCTTGTTTTTTAGTTTTTAAAACAATGTTTTTTTTGTTTTTAAAAAAAAGATTATCAAAAAGATTTTTTGTTTTATTGTTTTCGAAAACAAAAAATTGTTCTTCAAAATAGTTATCAAACAAACCCTATATTTTTTTTCGGAGGTTTCTTGTTTTTAGTCTATTCTCCATGCACACCTTAAGTGCAAAATGGTTCTCGATCAAATATGCCTCAAATGTTTGATCGAGATCAATTATGTCTATAACGTTTTATTTTTCGAACAATGTTACCTTTTTTATCATAATTGTGACTTACGTGGCGTGACATTGTTTGAAAGAAAGTTCTTTTGTTGTTAAAGATGCATCGATTTGTTAAGTTTCAGAGCAAAATGATGATAAAAATAGCGCGTCTAACCCTTCATCTCTAAAATTTTGTAGAGAATTACTTTATGTACGTTATCTTTGTCATCATTTTGTTTTGAAACTTCGTGAATAAACACACGTTTAACAATGGAAGAAGTTTCTCTCTAACGGTGTCACACTCTGTAAGCCACCATGTAACCATTATCTATTTCAATGGTGTTAGTAAAAAGAATAAGGTTGTTTGAAAAATGAAACGTTATAGGCATAATTATATTGATCGCAATCAAATTTTAGGGATATACCAAAGGCTCAAATGTTGGGAATACCAAAGATATTTTAGCCTATGTTTTAAAAAATCATCAAAGTTGCTTTTGTACAGAGATATTTTTAAAACATTAAAAGCTTAAAAACAAAACTAATTTTAAGAAACTAAAATAAAAACTAAAAATATTTTCCCAAACCAAAACCTTTCTCACTTGTATCATATTTTGGTTAATGTATCGCATATTTATGGGAAAAATAATAATTTCACCAAATCTTAAATTTTTTCAAATAAAATATTAAAAGGAGTTATCTCGAATTCTTTTGCAACATAGAAAGCTTAATTATGAGTGAAATTTGGAAAGGGGTAATAAAAATATTTCAAATTTAAATCAAAATTTTATAAGTTAAAAATTTAAAGATATATTTAAAAATATAAATTTAAACTATTATTATTTTAAAATAATATTTTTTACATATAAGGTATAAAATTTATAATTTAAAATAGTATTATTATAATTTATAAATAATGCATGTTATTTGTTTTCAAAAAAAATAATGTATGTTAATAATAAAACGTCCCTATTAAAAGTGTGGCCCAGTTATTTTGTTTTAAATTGGTATAGTTATTTGTAAAAACTAAAAACTGGCTCCTGAAAAATGGGATGCTTTTTTTTTTGAGTAAATTACACTGCCCTCTCTTGAGAGATGCTGAAATTACACTGTCCTTCCCTCTAGTTTGCAAAATTACACTGCCCTCCCTTGAGAGATCAAAAGTTATTACACTTTGATCCAAAACACCATTCTCCTATTAAAAAAATGTCTAAAAATTCAATAGAATAAATATTAATGACTAAATTGACCCTCACACAAGATAAAAAATGTTTAACGTTATGCTTTATCGAAATTTATAAAACTGAATATTTACCAAAAAAATTGAATTCTAGTACACCTAACAAAATTTTTTTGATATATTTTATTATTATATATTAATATATATATATATATATATACTAAACTTAATTGTCAAAAATCAAGTAAAATAATAGATAGTTTATATTACATTACATTATTAATATAAAAATATGTAAACTATTTTAAGTTATAGACTTTTTTTAGAATTTTATTTTGTTAACAATAATAATTACTATAAATACTAATAAAATAATAAAAGACAATAAAAAAAATGAAACAATGTTATTACAAGAGGATGAAAGTATGTATAGCCTATATGTCACATTTTATAGAGTTTCATTCTTTTGTGAGGGGTAATTTAGTCATGAATATTTATTGTATTAGAAGTTGAAAAAATGTAATCTTTTAGACCTTTTTTTTTATTGGAGAATGGTGTTTTGGATTAAAGTATAATGACTTTTGATCTCTCAAGGAAGGACAGTGTAATTTACTTTTTTTTTAAAAAAAAAAAAGTTGGGACAATCATGTTTGGAGATTGACTCTTAACTTAAATTTTTTTTATATATAATATAGATAGATAAGATATAGATAAATATATATTTTGGATATATAATACATATAGTTGTCGATTCTTGATTGCTTAGATTTCTTTAAAAAAAAATACATTTTATGTTTTCAGTTAACAATTTGATTATTCTTTACAAATTTTATTTATAACATAGATTAATATAAACTTAAAATTCAAAACTAAACCTACTTATATAATTACAAAATAATTAAAAAATAATTTCGTACTTAAAAATTAAATTTTAAAAAAATGAACTTATTATCCCACTAGCCAATATCCATTCACTAATCATTTTTTCCTAATTAGAGTTGGATTGGAATTCCTACCACCATTATCTCATTATAGAAAAAGATATAATTCCTTCTATGAATATACATTTACCTTCACAAGAGAGTGAGACCTTTATTAATATTTATATCACAACACAAACCAACCACACCTAATTCCATATACTTTCTTCATCAAATTATTATTAAGACCTTAATTAATATCATCCTTCACTCATGGAATCATCATCTCCTCCTTCTTCTTCTTCTTCTTCATCATCTCTTCTATACTACTATCACATATTTCAAGACCACGTTAGGAGAAATCAAGAAGATCATAATAGTTTTGATTTAACTTTCAATATATTTCAACACACTGTCTCATATGATGAGTCTGAACTATCAAATCAACCTATAATTGAATTATCACCTTCTCCGATCCATCAATTTCGTTATTCGATTCCTTGCCATTCTTTACACCGAAACGATCATCTCATCAACTTCTTCCAAGCACACTTATCTCACTACCTTCCTTCTCACGATACAGAATATCTGTCCTCTGAGATGATATCGTACCTTGAATCACTACTCCTCCAACCTCATTCTAGTAATGATGATGATTCTGATCGTTTTTGTCCTGTGATTATGGACATTAATACTGTACCTTCTTCGTATGGGTATCTACGGGAAGAAGAAGAAGAAGAAGAAGATGGTGATTCAGAGGAGATGTTGAACCAAGTTAGAGACCAATCTATGGAAGAAGTGTATATGGTTCCGGGGACTGAGAAAGCTATGGAATTACTTGAGAAAGTTGAAGTGTTTAATAATGGTAAAGATGGGTTGGGAAGGTGTAGTATTTGTTTAGAAAATTGCAATGATGAGGGTGTTTCGAGAATGCCGTGTGAGCATATTTATCATGAGAATTGTATTGTGAAGTGGTTGAAAGTAAGTCATATGTGTCCGTTGTGTCGTTTCAAGATACCTTTGTAATAGTCACAAGTTATTATATTTTTATTTGTAATATATTCTTTGGTTTTATATTTATGATACGATTGGTATAAATATATAGATGTAAAGTACTGTAGGTTAAAGTATTGTAGAATAAAAGAAAGTACTGTAGAAAAAAGTGAGGAGAGAGATAAAGAGAAAAATTAGGTGAGAGAAAAGATATGATAAAAAAATTTTTGTATGTATAAAATATAATGTAAAATTTTTTTAGAATCGTGAAACACCGTAATTTTATTATTTGATATGCTTACCAAACATACCCTTGGTCTTTTACATATCTTTGTTACGATGTTTTTTTCGCTTTAAAATTACATCTTTTCAAAAGTTCATTTTGACGTTTTGTTTTTAGTAGAAAACCTAAGACTTCATTATTTTAAAGAATTAGCATTTTTTTTAACTTAAATTGATAAGCGAAATCTTTAATTTCTAATAGTTCTGGTGTAAATATTTTTGCTGGGTACATCAAGAAACTTTAAAAAAAAAAAATATATCAGTTACATATGATTACTGGTATTGAAGTTGTGCCATATACGGGATAATGAATTTTTTATATCTTAGGACATAAATATTGAAAACAATTACTATTGACATTATATACATTATATATATAACACGTCTCTCACATGAAGATGAAATGGAGGAAAAAAGATTTTGTTAGCATTTAAAATATAATGTAAATTATGACTTCTCACAAAAAAAAACATATAAGTATAGTCCCACAAAAATATAAAATAATAAATCAATTGTGTAAAATCATTATAAACAACTTATTTGCATGAAATTTG
The DNA here is from genome assembly GCA_014851425.1 of Senna tora. Classification (NCBI taxonomy): domain Eukaryota; kingdom Viridiplantae; phylum Streptophyta; class Magnoliopsida; order Fabales; family Fabaceae; genus Senna; species Senna tora. The sequence continues at coordinate 3,477,208 of CM026268.1, forward strand.
AGTTATATTAGCATATGACCAAATATATATATACACACACACACAACATTATGTTAAAGTTATAAGAATATCCTATTTTGCATTATTATAAAGTTTCTTGTTAGGACCGTAACCAAGCTGAGTTTTAGTGAACTCAAGCTTAATTCATTTATTAAATAATTTTTAGTAATGAGTTCTAAATTTTTAGAGGTTTTACATATACTAAAATGAATATCAAATTATCTATATTTGTTTGAAATATAGAGGAAAACTTATATTTTAAAATAATAAAAAGTGATAAATCTATTTTGATCAAATAAATTTAAGGGAATGGGCAACAATGAGGATTACCTAAAGAGGTGTCCATGATGGTCGTTAGGCTAAGAAGATTACCTAAAGAGATGTGTCATGTACAGATTAGATGTAGAGAATGGTGAGCGGATCAATGAAAATAAAACTGTGGGAGGTTCAAAAGCAACAATGGTGCCATGACAGTGGGAGGCCCTCACAACAATGGGAACTGCATCCCCTAAAGGTAGGCTCACATTGAGTTATATAAGGAAAATGAGTTATTGGATGCTCAAATGTGGGATATTGAGATAACTATTATGTGTTTAGGGTTACGTGGGAGAAGCACCTTGGTTAGGTGGCTTCAAATTTAGCAGGCACGAGAGAATAATACCTGTACCCTAAACAGACCGGTCAATTTTAGTATTACCAAAAAGTAAAATAAATACGTAAGTCGAGTCCGAATTAGTCGAGACAGTGCCTCAAACACTGAGCGGAAAAAAATTTAATATACCTTGATCATTTTTTTATAGCACATTACTCTTTCTCATCTTTATTCTGACTATCCACTCATCTCATATATTACTTTATATTTTATATGATATAATATTTAACTCTGAAGACCAATCATCAGACCACATTAGAGTTGTTATAATATAGATATTTAAATATTAAATTTTGGAATTTTTTTTTTTTAAATTCATCGGCAACAAGTGATTCGTTTGCTAAACATAATAGATGGGTTATTCCACATGCCCTTATCTACTTTACACTAGCATTGATGAGTGCATGACACCTACTAAGCTAGGACGTACAAGGAATTAAAATGGCAGAACTATTAACATTTCTTAATACTGAGAAGCTAGATCCAAGAGTTCTTTGTATTTCTCTGCAACATAAGATTTTACCTTCATAGTAGGCTTTCCATCTGCAGTTCCTGGAGACATGTACTTCACTCCAATCACAGTTGCCAAACCTGCAAGGTCAATTTTTTATAATATCATGAAAATTTATATCAGAGACAAGAATTCAGGTTCTATTATTTTTTAATCAATTGGCAAACATAGTAGCTGTTACGGGACTTCATGAGACTTAGAAAGTGAATTATTTAATGGTAATGGCGGCATTGCATGCCTACATCTTCTGCACTCTTCAACAGATTTGGATCCTCTAAGTGAGGAGAAAAAGGTGAGGTGAAGTCAGGAGAGAAAAGAAGAAAAAAAAATTTGGGTCCTAATTCATTCAAAGTGAGCCGCTTATTTATCTCTCCTAATTTTTTCCTCACTTCACCATTTCATCTCTCTCTCCTCATTTCAAATGGATCCAAATCCCTCTTCAACACCCTTATGCTCATTATCAACATATATGGGTGGCTTGCTTTTTTTCTCCTTTAAGCTAGTTCTTGAAAGAGGGTTCCACAAGTTATTTGGGTTCCACCAACATAGCCTTAAGAGTTGACGTCTCAACTACACTCTATGACACTTCACTCTACCACGTCCAATCCCTTTGCTGGTTAAAATCCTCGGCAAATAGTCCTCTTTGTGCCATCAACAAATTAGACTCTAATACCAAATGGTCTGGAAAATCCTCCTTCAAAAGTTAACCGTCAAGAAGAAAGAATCAAGTCTAAATACCCCATTGAACATCACATACTACTAGATGTGAAACTCGGATAGCTCATACGATCCCTAGTTCCCATCGTAATGCTATAACAAGAATGGAATGGCATGAAAGAAGTGGAAAACAAGTGTGAAAAAAGTTTTATATAGCAGAAAATTTTCAATAGAACTAGATAATATTAATACGTAAGAAACATTCTTTTACCGGATTAGTGCTATGTTGTAAAAGAAATGAAAAAAACCTACATACTGTGTTTTACCGGATTAGAGCCCAAAAATCCTAAATCCACTAGGTGCATGTCCATGATAAAGCGTTTAAGATTGTACTCACTCTCATGTATGCGACCATATACTGGTCTCTCCCCTTTCCAGTATTCCAAAGGCCTTGACCTGATCCTGGTGCTTCTCCTTACCCCAGACTCCCATGATGTGCCACCAACTGGAAACATAGAAGTATAGCTTCATTTAGTTCATTATTTATATTATAATAACAAAAAACAATCTCAATAAATGTAGGAAAATCTGAGAGTTAAAACCTGCAAGGCTCTGCCTCCGAGAAAGTCCATTGGCCTCGCTTTTTCGTGATTTAACCTTCCTTTGCTCATTAACTGGAAGCTGGGAATCATTTTTTGCCTTGCGTTTTCCTGATTTAACCTTACTTTGCTCATTAACTGGAACCTGGGAATCTTTTGTATTTTCCTGTACCTTAAAAGGCATGCAATTTTAGCTATAAGCAGCCAGACCTTGAAAAAAAATAAGTCAATTTATTTTCCTTTTTCCCCCTTCTTATTTGAACATTTATTAACACTAGAACTACACCTCGAAGGAGCCAGTAGAAGTCATAATCTAAAAGCAAAATCAAGAGTCATCAGATCAGACTGAAGTGTGGAATAATGGTTCAAGGGACTAAGGCTTATGCACAAGTTTTATACGGTCCTAAAACAATATGGACCTTATATAAAGCTACAACATCACTGATTGCAATTCCATTCGACAGTACACCAGCTATTTATAATCTGATACTGATACATCATACATAAAAGTACTTTATAGTTTTCCATTAAAATAAATTAGGTTTGTGTGAATCTAAAGTCCTGGGATTGCTAAAGTCAATTGATAATACTTTTATTTCTATCACTAGAAAATATTGCGTTATGAAAATTCAAACACTAATTTGTTATGAAAATGATTAATCACCAACAAAGAAACGCCTCTTGAACCATGAATAATATGACCTCTACCTAGTTAAGCTTGTTTTACGACACAGATGCCTGAATCTAATAGCATCAATATATCAATATATTGAAGAAACTGATTACCATAAAGAAAGAAGAAAAAAAAACGTGCAAAACAAAAATAATACTTAATTCGTGCAACAGTTAAATTATGTTCCTAAATTGAATATACAAATACAACATATAATTCTAGAATTTTAAAACAAGATGCTAATAGATCGAAGACTGAGGAAAAAGAAAAGTTCTTTGGAAGGCTATTAACCTGCGAACACTGTTCTGGACCATCATCTGATGCTCTGGTGTTTGCATCCACAAAATTGTCCTCAAACCGAGCACGACTTGATTCATCTGCTAATTCAAACGCAAATGAATCACAAAAATGAAAGAAACATAAATAATAAATTTAATACCAGATTCCTTCCCAGTATTTAGATTGAAGGGCAATTTATCTGCGAGTTTTATCATAGTCTTATAACCTGTTCAAACTTGCAAGTTGGTGAAACTCTAAGTCTATAATTGTGTTTGCTTTCCAGTAAACCAACACAACTACAGTCATTGGTAAGAAAAAAAAAATCCCATATACAGTATCAAGCAAAAAGGATACTCCAAGGGAGTAACATGAGATATAGGAATATATTCAGTTCAGAAGTATGGATATATGAGAAGGTTCTGCTATCTTTAACTATTCATAGATATTTCTGCATAGCCTTATTGCCATGGGGCATCACCTAAGCGGCTAAGCCTAAGGATTCTCCCCATTATGGTTTTATCGCACACAATCTTACAAAATTGGCTGGTGGACAGCATAACTGAGTCAAACAATGAAATTAATGACGTTCAGCTTTTTCTTTTCTTTTGTTGGCAATATGTACATATCTAAGAAGCAGTGAAGTATATCCATACCTAGTGACTTCACTAAGTTGAGATCCAAATAATCTATTTGCTCAGAAGCCACTACCTCCTGCACCTGTTTATTGTCATAACACAATTGATCAGGCAGAGTTACAACATTTTCAATCACACAAGATGACAAATCTATAAAAACCCAATTGTAAACGTACTTTCTCCACAAATTCACTGGGTTCATTTGCCCTCCTTATCATGTCATCCACAGTCCTGTTACCCACTTTGCTGCCTCCAACATCTAGCTCCATGTCAATATGAGATATATTTGAGTCAACAATAGTACCAAAAGCAGGTTCTTTTAAATTCTTTTCCTTGGAGTTTCCAGAAGTATCAGCACAAGTCATGACAATGTCATCCTTAAATTTACAGGGTTCATTTGCCTCATAATTTTCCCTATTTATCATATCATCGAAAATCCTGTCACCCACATCCTTTCCTCCAACATCTACCTCCATGTCTTCATGTGATTTATTTGAGACAACATTAGTAGGTTCTGTAGAATTATCTTCCTTGGAGTTCCCAGAAGTACTGGCACAAGTTATGAAAGTCTGAAAGTTACTGGGCTCATTTGCAGCCTCAGAACCTGGCCTGCTTACTATATTATCAATAACCCTGTTACCCAAATTTCTGTCTCCGGTATCCACCTCTATGTCAACCTGAGACTCATTTGAGTTAATATTGGTACCAAAAGCAGGTTCCCCTGACTTACCTTCCTTGAAATTTCCAGAATTAGTGACTAAACTCCTGACATTTTCAACGGAACCCCTAATATCTTCGACCAAGGGTTCATACAGCTTATCAGATGGCTCCTCAGAATCAACAAGATTGAGTCCTTGTTTAGTCATCTCAGTTTGAGAAGTGTTTCTTGTAGACAAATCATCACAATCAAGAGCTGAAAATGGATCAACAGATGGCTTTGACTGTAAAATGCGCTTCTGCAATGATGGCAATAGAGCAAATGGACTTTTTGGTGGAGTGGGTGATGCTAATTGCTGCAACGGGCTTCCTTCCTGTCTAGTCTTAACAGGTGTTACTTTATTCATCTCTTTCAACAAATTATCTAAGTTCATTAAAGGCTTCCTTGGCTTTGACAAGTTCCCTCCAAAAGTTTTCAATTCAGCCACCCGGTTATCTGGCAAGTCTGGAATGGATAATTTCTCTAAAACAATGGGTTTGATCTGCAAGGTTTCCTGCAACAGGGTGATTGCTTGATCCTCCTGTAGATCTTCACTGCTATGTAACAATTCATCTAATAAGATATTGAGGTTGTTCTCTTTCATGGCAGATGACTCTGCTGCAAAATTTCAGCATACCAACAGTTAAGGATCAAAATTTAAGTATGGAAGTTTGAAGAATGAAAAAAGAGACAGGGAAAGAGAACTAAATGAACAATAACAGCAAGATAACTGCATTATATTACGCAATGAGTGGGATAGTAACTGCCAATTTCATTCTAGGGAATAGTATTCTCTCACCTTCTAGTTCAATCCTCGGTGATGCAAGACTAGCCTCAGCTTTTTCTGGGTTCTCGCTTACAGGATCAAGGCCCCCTGATTCAAATGTCTCTTGAGAAGATAAAACATTATCCTTGTTGTCGGAAGTTACTATTGAAAACCGATGTTTGTATTTGACAGACCTCCTGAACCAAATAGTAGTAAGAAGTAAGAACATGTTAAACAAGTAAATAACAGAATAATGAAAGGCATACATAAGATACAAGGCAATAAAATTTACACTGACAAATGACAAGTGACAACCATGTGTTCTGATAATTCTTAATACCTCTGGTTATTCCCCAGGAGTCCCGGCCGACGTTGCCGAGTATTTGTGGATGTACTGTTCTGGTTTGGCTCCAATAACACATTACCCATTTGCTTCTGTATCTCTCTTTTTGCATCTATGATCAAATATAACTTATAAGTCCAATGAGAACAAGCTTTAGAAAACCCATCAATTGGGTATACAGAGAGAAATGAACTGTAACTTACTTTCTAATCGTTCATGGGCCATAAAGAATTCCTCCGGATCTTTCAGATCATCAATGTCGAGATTCGGTTTTAAAATCTCAGTAGGATGACTGTCAGATAGATACATGAAAAACACATATTCAATATACAGTTAGCCTTAGTAGAAACCATTTATTTCAAAAGTAAATAAATATATACAGATGTGTGTGAGAAATGAAGTAGAATAGAGGAGTATAAGCTCTACATTTTATTTGGCTTCATAGAGAAACGTGCTCGCTTGTGGCCTAAGCCCGGCCTCCGTTCTCGAGGATTCTCCTTAGCTTCTTCAGAAACAACATCATTTATCTCGTAAGATGCTGAATCACCCAATACATCAGAGTTGAATAATTCTGTGTTATCATCTATTATGGACTTAGCCTGCTTCAGAAGTTTACCGGGACTTCGCAAGGCCTACAAAATCAACAGAATCATGGATGGCAATTATTTTTCTAAAATTCTCCCTATTTTATTTTCCTACAATTTCCAAGCTAAGCAGAAGCAACATTTTTCATCAGCTGAGCAAAACCGAGTTCAAGAAACTCAAAGAAAACCAACTTAATAATGCCCAATGTGCATTGCGCTAAGCGAACTCTACTAACTAAATTCCGAAATCAGAAGGAGAAAGAATAAAAGAAATTAAAGGAATACCATGGATCTGAGATGATTGTGCATGGTGCTGAGGTCCACGTCGGTGTTGTAGGTCTTGGATGCGTCGGGTAGCACACCAGATGTTTGGGGAAAGAGGGAGAGTCCCCAGTAGTGGACGAGAGGATCAACTACTGCACAGCCTTGAGCTTCGTCGGCCATTGATTTACCAAAACATCAATGTTCTGAAAGAGAATCAAAAACAGAGTGTTGTGTGGAGAACCCTAGGATAGGAATAAGAGGAGAGGATGAGAGCTTTTGGCTTCTCGATCTCGAATTTGAAAACTAGAGCGAGCGGGCAGGTTTCCCATTTTTTCAAGTATAAATTTATTCAAAGAAAATTAGAAAAAAAGCGTGAACGGCAGGATTCGAACCTGCGCGGGCAGAGCCCACATGATTTCTAGTCATGCCCGATAACCACTCCGGCACGTCCACTTTGTTGAGAAATGACCAATGAAAATATAACTCCCTAACTATTGCATGATCTCAAAACGCACAAATGAAATTATGGATATGTTCTTTTTGCAAAAAAGTCGAGGGAATGGGAATGAGAATGAGAGTGGGAAAAGATAAGGAAATGGAAATGTCATGTTAATGTGATGTGAATGGAATAAAAGTGGATAAAATGGTCATTTTGTCCTTACATTAAAAATAGGAATCGAATAAAAGTGGGTAAAAAAGTAAGGACAAAAACATAATTTCATCACATTACAAAAAGTAAGATTTGTTTGTTAGGAAGAAAAGAAGAGGGAGAAGGCTTCTCCCTCCCCCTTTCCATTATCAAATCCACCAAAAGAACATGGCCTATAATATCAATTTCTTTCGGAGAATGAAATTGATTTTTTATAATTTAATAATTAAATTGAAAAAAGTTATATATTTTTCTAGTGATGTTCAAAGGTTTGGTATGGTTCAATTTTATTTAAAATTGAATGGACCTTGTCGATAGATTTTGTGTTTAATGAATTTGGTTTGATTTTTTAATCGGTTTGATTTATGCTATCATTGTTTTGTGTTGCCATATATTAAATGAAATTCTAACTTATTAACATGTTTTTATATTTATATGAAATGAAAACAACAATGCTAAAATATAATTTTAAAAAATTCAAATTTGTTATGCCATACTAAGGTGGAGTTTTGTGTGGTAGAATATGTTTTGTAGGGATGGCAATGGGTAGGGTCTTAGTAGGATATTGTATTCCCTGTCTCCGATCCCGATAGTCAATATTTTCCCCGTCTGTGGACCCAGAAAATTTACTATTTTTTCTACAAAATTTACTACTTTCATCACAAGTACTTTAATCACAAGTATTGAATATACATTCATAAATTTAATTATTTCTAAGTTTAAGAAAAACAAACTTCAAACACACAATTTGATAAGATATATCATATATTTTTATATAAAATATTTGTATATATATTATATTATTGGGTCCGGGTCCGGGTCCGAGGTGAATACACCCTTACCTGTCCCCGGACCCAGACTCGAACTTTTATCCATTAAAATTCTCATACCCTGACCCAGGTCCTTTTTTTTAATACCCATATCCATATCCAACGGATAAATTTTTCAGGTACCCGTTGAGTCTGGGTAAAATTGCCATCCATAATGTTTTGGTAGGAAATTGAAGGGAAAACTGAAAAGGAAGTAAATGAGAGTGAAATAAAATATGAAAAAACAAAAGGTAGTTTGATCTTTAATGTGTATGAAAATGAAATTAAATCTAATTTGATAGGTAAAAAAATAAAATAAAATTATAAAATTAATATTATTTGGTAGGATAGACAAAAAAATTAAATATAAAAATAGTACAAAATCAATTTTGTCCCTTTTAAATAATCTCTAAAGTGTCCCTCCACATGTGACATTTCATAACTTTTTAGAGAAAAATTGCATTAGAATTACAAGTTTCATGGTTCCAACTTCCGTTTTTCACTAATTTCCTTGTTTAGAGGAAATCTAATTTTCTTTTAAATTTATTCACTTCCTACCAAACATATATACAAGTGAAACCTTATGGCATATTTAGTACGGAGTGAGTATGTTGGAGAATTTGACTCTTTGAAGAATAGAAGAAGAAGAAAGGAAAGTGATGCACAATATCTTCAAGGCGTGGACAGCACTTTCCTTTAGGCTTAATTTGCCCCCACCTATTCCTATTTTATATAGGATGCTAGTTGGGTAGACCGGCAAATTTCCTTTAGGATACAATGAAGACCATTGAGTATGAATAGCACTTCCAATACTCAAGCCAAGACAACAATAGTATTTACAAAGTGATAGTTTGTCTTAATCTTTGTGTGCACTCAAAGACAAAGGCAATGAATTTGATGTATTGTGTTATGGAATGATGAGGGGTTTATATAGGCCTTTGAAAAGTCACAACTATTCATTTAAATGAAGAGTCTTGCATTTTCATATAAATTAATTAATTTATGATACAACTCTTCAAATAAATAAACATAATAATTAATTAATTTATGATACAACTCTTCAAATAAATATAAATACATGACTCTTCAATTAATACATCTCTTCAATTTAAAAATATTCCAACAATCCCCCACCATTTTTAAAATGAACCCAAACTCTTATCACTTCGAAAATCTCATGTTTTTAGTAAAGGTATCTCAAGGATTTGAACCATTACCTAAGTAAGCCATGTTTTCACCCATCCGAAATAATATGGTAGACTATGCTTTGAACCAACTATTCCATATGAACAGGCTTGCATGACTTACGCATGAGATCTCGGACCATTGTATGCCACTTAAATGACACATTTATGGCCTTGTGTCCATATCCTTTTCATGAGAGTTTTCAGAGTCAAGCCCTTAGACTCCTAGAAGCGGCCCCACTTCATTCTCATATAGGTAGACTCTGTCAAGAGCATCACCATGATTAATGCTCCAGCAAATATATGCTAACAAGTCTATTAAGAGCCAAATTAAAGCTCAACCTTTCCCCTTTAATCTCATGGTTACCAAGTACTTTTTAACCTTGGGATGTATAAATGTCAAGTACTTGCAATTACTCTAATAGTGTACTTTCACCATTGAACTGAAGACTTGATATGATGGTCAAATGTGAGTTGGGTTTCCACTATTGGTAATCAAGGTTTTTAGGGCTTTAAACTCATCCCCTTTGATGTTTTGAACATCATATCCCTTGTCAAACCTTTCGTCAAAGGATCTGCAAGATTTAATTCAGATCTTATATAACTTATGGAGATTACTCCATTCATAATCAAATCCTTCACCAAGCTATGCCTTAATCCAATATGTCGAGACTTTCCATTATAAACTTGGCTATAAGCTCTTGAAAGAGCAGATTGACTATCACAATGGATATATATGGGTGCCATTGGCTTGGGCCATATAGGAATTTCAAGTAACAAGTTTCTAAGCCACTCTGCTTCCTTGCTACATGCAGCCAATGCTATAAACTCAGAGTTGGTGGTTGAGTCTGCAATACAAGTTTGTTTCTTAGATCCCCAAGAAACAGCACCCCCACCAAGAGTGTAGACCCATCCACTTGTAGAAGCATGATCCTCTGAGTAGCTTATTCAACTGGCATCTGTGTATCCTTGCAAAATTGAAGGATTACCACTATAGGTCAAACTATAGTTAATTGTTCCTTTCAAGTACCTGAGTACTCTGTCCACAGCATGCCAGTGATGTTGACTTGGATTGCTTGTGTATCTACTTAACCTTCCCACAGCATATGCTATATCTGGTCTTGTACATGTCATAGCATACATCAAGCATCCAATTACCTTTGAATAATCATGTTGTCTCACAAGACAGCCTTTATTTGGTACTAATTTCATATTAGAATCAAATGGAGTAGAAACAAGACAACAATCAAAACAATTAAATTTCTTTAAAATTTTCTCAATGTAATGAGATTGGGAAAGACCAAGACAGTTATTATCTCTAATAATCTTGATTCCTAATATGACATCTGCTTTTCCCATATCTTTCATATCAAAATTTTCTTGCAATAAATTTCTTTGTTTTGTTTACTTCATCCAAATCAGTACCAATAATTAGCATGTCATCTACATACAAACAAATCATGACACCTTTTCCATTATGAAATTTACTATAAACACATTTGTCAGATTCATTGATTTTATATCCATTTGCTAGAACCACTTCATCAAATTTTTTGTGCCATTGCTTAGGGGCTTGCTTAAGTCCATAAAGAGACTTGATTAGTTTACACACCTTGTGTTCTTGACCAGGAATCACAAACCCTTCCGGTTGTGTCATATACACCTCTTCTTCCAATTCTCCATTAAGGAAAGCTGTTTTAACATCCATTTGATGGATAACAAGATTGTAAATTGAAGCAAGTGCTATAAGCACTCTGATAGTGGAAATCCTTGCAACCGGTGCATATGTATCAAAATAGTCTATTCCTTTTTTTTTGTGTAAACCCCTTGGTAACTAACCTAGCTTTAAATTTATCTATAGATCCATCTATTTTTAATTTCTTTTTGAAAATCCATTTACAACCAATGGGTTTAGAACCAGGAGGGAGATTTACTAATTTCCAAGTTTTATTTCCCATTATTGAATCCATTTCATCTTGTATAGCCTCTTTCCAAAATGCTACATCTTGAGACTTCATAGCTTTCTCAAATGTTTCAGGGTCATTTTCTAAATTAAAACAAACATGTGAGTAACTTTCTATCTCTTTCCTTGTCCCCTCAACAAGAAACATGAAGAAATCTGAACCATAGGATTTTACTTTTCTAGCCCTTTTACTTCTTCTAAGTTCTATTTCTTCTATGTCATTATTACTAGACATATTTTTATCTGGATTTGTCTCTCCATTGGAATGAGAAATATTATTGGGCTTTAGAATTGAGTTAAACCTTTCTTCTTGAAAAATTGCATCCCTTAATTCAATGACTTTTTTGATCGGGTATGAATCATTTGGTTCAATAACCAAAAATCGATATGCCTTACTATTTTCAGCATATCCCAAGAAGATGCATTCAATTCCTCTTTCACCCAATTTTTTCTTTTTGGGTTCTGGAACTTTAACAATTGCTCTGCATCCCCAAACTCTAAAATAATTGAGATTGGGTTTTCTTTTCTTCCATAATTCATATGGAGTTATCTTGTTCATTTTATTAGGAACTCTATTTAATATATGACATGCAGTTAGCAATGCCTCACCCCAATACCCATTAGACAAACCAGAATAAGATAACATGGCATTTACCATTTCAACTAGGACTCTATTTTTCCTTTCAGCTATGCCATTTTGTTGTGGGAAATAAGGGGCAGTCACTTGATGTATTATACCAACAGACTCAAAATATTTTGGATTATAATATTCACCCCCTCTATCAGTCCTTAAACATTTAACTAAAGTTTCACATTGAAGTTCTACTTCAGTTTTAAAGATCTTAAATTTGTCTAAGGCTTCATCCTTTGAGTGCATCAAATAGACATAACAATATCTAGTGCAATCATCAATAAAAGTCACAAAATATTTTTTACCACCCAAAGTAGGCCAACCATGCAAATCACAAATATCAGAATGAATAATTTCTAATATTTTAGAACTTCTTTCTACCATAGGAAAATGTTTTCTTGTTATTTTTGTTAACATGCAAGTGTTGCAAGAGTCATGATTAATAGTAGTCTTTGGAATCATATCAAGTTTCATCATGTCATTAATTTTACTAAAATTAACATGACCCAAACGATAATGCCATAAATCACCAAAATCAACAATATAAGTAGAACTATAAATATTATTATTAATTTTAGCAATATTACACTTAAACATGTTCTCTCAAAAATATCCTTGGCCTACAAATGTTCCACCCTTGGTGAGAACAAACTTGTCTCCCTCAAATACAGATTTAAACCCAAACTTATTAAGTAAGGGTACAGAAATTAAATTCTTCCTAACTTCTGGTACATAATAGACATCTTTTAAAGTAAGAATTTTTCCAGAAGTAAATTCAATTTCTACAGTCCCTTTGCCCTTAACTTGGACACTTGAGGAATTTTCCATGTAAAGCACATCTCCGTCTCCTTCTTCTAATGTTTTGAAGAAGTTCTTATTCTTGCACACATGGCGTGTTGCACCAGAGTCTACCCACCATGACTCATCATTGTCAACTAAGTGGATCTCTGAAATTACTGCCACAAACTTGTCTTCTTTTGTGGATGACTTGTTATCTTTGTCTTTCTTCTTTTTGAAGAAACGACAATCTTTCTTGAAATGGCCAACCTTTCCACAAAAGAAACAATTACCTTTCATTTTCTTGTTCTTATGACCATCATGTGCTTGAGACTTGTCTTTAACCTTCCCTCTTTTCTTTGAGGTTCTATTGGACTGCCCTTCCTCCACCATATGTACCTTCTCTTGAACATTGGTTTCTTTTTCAGCATCTTGCTTTCTATATTCCTCTTCTAAACGAAGATGATTTCCCAATTGCTCAAGAGAAATATCTTCCTTTTTATGTTTGAGATTCTTTTTGAAATCTTTCCATGAAAAAGGAAGTTTGTCTATGATTGAGGAGACAATAATGGACTCATCCATATGCATGTTATGTTGTTTAAAATTATTTAAAATATGTTCAATTTCATGCATTTGCTCCATGATAGACTTTCCATCAATCATTTTATAATTATTAAAGCGGGTAACAAGAAATTTCTTACTTGTTGCATCCTCTTGCATGTACCTTGCCTCAAGTTTGTTCCAAAGATCCTTTGCAGAGGTTGAATCTTGATAAACATCAAAGAGAGCATCACACAGACCATTGAGGATATGCCCAGTGCAGATATAGTCATCATTCTCCCACTTTTGTCTCTCTCTGATTGCAGCAATGGTTTCTTCCTCTCCTTCTTGAGGCTTGGTAGTAGTGAGGACATAAGCCACATTCAAAGTTGTTAATAGGAATTTCATTTTCCTTTGCCATCTTAGAAAATTGCCTCCTTCAAATCTTTCCAACTTCATAAAATTTGTAGTCAACTCCTTCAAAGAAGCCATTTGTACTTGCAATAAAATTAAGCCTAAAGATTGTTGGAGAATTTGACTCTTTGAAGAATAGAAGAAGAAGAAAGGAAAGTGATGCACAATATCTTCAAGGCGTGGACAACACTTTCCTTTAGGCTTAATTTGCCCCCACCTATTCCTATTTTATATAGGGTGCTAGTTGGGTAGACCGGGAAATTTCCTTTAGGATACAATGAAGACCCTTGAGTATGAATAGCACTTCAAATACTCAAGCCAAGACAACAATAGTATTTACAAAGTGATAGTTTGTCTTAATCTTTGTGTGCACTCAAAGACATAGGCAATGAATTTGATGTATTGTGTTATGGAATGATGAGGGGTTTATATAGGCCATGAAGTGATGCCTTTGAAAAGTCACAACTATTCATTTAAATGAAGAGTCTTGCCTTTTCATATAAATTAATTAATTAATTTATGATACAACTCTTCAAATAAATAAACATAATAATTAATTAATTTATGATACAACTCTTCAAATAAATATAAATACATGACTCTTCAATTAATACATCTCTTCAATTTAAAAATATTCCAATAGAGTATAGGTAAGGTGAGATGAGATTTTGATATGTTTGGTAGGTGGTGAGGTGAGTGGGAATGAGAAGAAACTTCCTACATGAGAGGTGAGTAAGGTTGTTTGTATGTGAGGAGGGAAGTTGTGGTGAGATGATGTTTAAAGACCAAAATGCCCTTAAAATTTGGTGGCTTTTATAAAAGTAAGGGTAAAAAAGATATTTCATACTTTTATCTTCCATTTCTCTATCTTCATCCTATCATACCAAACAATATTACTTTTACATTCCACTTTCATTTCTACTTCCACTTTCCACTAAAATACTCACCGGATACCAAACGCCGCCTAAGAGCTTGTTTAGTATATGGAATGAGTGAGAGAATGTGAATGTTGGAGGGAATACAAATATCATGTCAATGTGGTGTGAATGGAATAAAAGTAGGTAAATGACTGTTTTACCCTTACATTAAAAGTGAGAATGAAATAAAAGTGGATAAAAAAGTAAGGACAAAAATTTAATTTCATCACATTACAAAAAAATAAAATTTGTGTAGTAAGAAGAATGTATGAGAAATGTTGGATTACCTAATATTTTTCCCCTCACCAATTCTAGCAAAACACAGCCTAAGTTCCTCCACCCAACTTCTCTTGTAGACTTGCACCAAACAAGCTATAAATAATTAATCTTAAATTATTTAATTAATTTTTCGAGAACGATTATTTGATTAATTAATATTATAAAATATTAATAAGAACTAAAATTCTCTTAACTAATTATATTATTTTTATCTATAAAATTAGTAATATATTCTAATATGTACTTAAAAAAACAAATAATAAATAATATCTATGCAATACAATCATAATAAATATTATCTTTTTTACTAGTGATATGTAATAATATTAAGAAATATGTTAAAAAAATAGTTCGAGTCAGTTAAAATTAACAAAAAAATAAAGAACCAAACTAAACAAATCATTTTCAATTTGGTTCAATTCACTTTTGAACATCCCTATTTTTTTCATTCAATAAGTAAATTAAGACAAGTTAAAGTTTTCAAAGAAAAAAGATAGTAACTCCTTTAATTTAATTTAATATTAAACAAAAATTAAAAAAAAAATTGAAGAAAAAATGTTTTGAAAAAGGAAAAAGAAATCGTGAACGGTAGGATTCGAACCTACGCGGGCAGAGCCCACATGATTTCTAGTCATGCCCGATAACCACTCCGGCACGTCCACTTCGATGAAACGCAATTATCAAACCTTTAAAAATAATGATAAACGACAATATTGGGGTCACTTCACACTTCACACTTCACACTTCACACTTCACATTTCACATTTTACACAGCTTCACCGGGAAGCTAAACGAAGCACAGAACAAAGAGTTTAAAGAACCTAACAGCTGACGGAAGGAATCGTTTTTCCTGTCGTTTTCAATTCGCAGCTGCGAAGGAGGAAGAACGAAGAAGCAAAACGAACGACGACGCGTCAAAGAACAAGGTTTAATTTTCTCTTCAATTTCTCAAGTGCCCGAGATAATCTCAATCTCTCAAACATTTCTCGTTCTGATCGTTTGTGCGATATCTGCATGGTGCTGGTTTGGTGACAAACGATGCAACTTAGTTTTCTGCATTGATCAGTGGTAGTCCAAAATTTGGTGCTATTTGCTTTATAAGAATTTTCTACTGCAATATGTCATGCTTTCTACTCTTTTCCCCCCTTTTCTGTAAATTATCTGCATTCTGCTACTTATTGTATCGATTTTGCTTACTCTTGCTGTTTGAACTTTAAACTCTTACCAACAATTGATACGTAGTGAAATTGTAATTAAAAGTTTGTCGTGTAGTTATTTGTATCTGTTAAAGCCATGAGTGAGAGATGTTGGTTGGTTGTTGATTGTTATAGGCCATGTCAGCAAATTGGTTAAAATGTAGGCACTTTTTTAAGAATTATTGCACTTGTAACTAAGCAGTTTTGAAATTCAGTTAAGTGAATTCTTTTTATTTTCTTCTTCTTCTTCTCCTCATTATTCTCTTCTGTGATTCTGTCAACCTCTATGCAGGTTTCTATGTTGTTTAGAACAGGAAGTTGAGTGATCCCATTTTCATACCTGGGCATCCTTTCTGTAGTTTTTGTCATGTCTGATAGAAAAACAACCCCAAATGATGTTAATAATAGTAGAGGCTCAAAGCGGAACCTGCCCTCATGGATGAAATCAAAGGAGAATAAGGATGAAATTTGTGGGAAGATATCAACTGGGGTTGGTGAGGATGGGAAATCTTGTGAGGGTGTGACACCCAAGAACAAAGGGCACTGTAGAGAGCAGCAAATAGACAGGACAGCTTCCAAACAAACTGAAAATAGTGGAAAAGCTACTGCCTCTAATTTGGAGTCAAAAAGCTTCTCTCAACTTCTGGTATCTTTATTAATTTGACTTTATCTGATGAGCTTCATGGTTTTCAGGCATTGATTTATTGTTCACAGAGGTGATACAAGATTTAATGGACAGGAAGGAGTAGTTTTTGTGCTGTCTGGTTTTGTCAATCCTGAGCGCAGCATTTTGAGGTCACGCGCCCTGGAAATGGGGGCTGAGTATCAGCCTGACTGGAACTCAGATTGCACTCTCTTGGTTTGTGCATTTCCAAATACCCCCAAGTTTCGACAAGTTGAAGCTGATTGTGGAACAATTGTTTCAAAGGTTTTCCTCTTTTCTTATGTACATATGGATAATTTGTAATTTTTCCATGGGATATTTTAGACTGCACCATGGTAGAAAGGGTTTTTTAGTTTTGAAAAGATTTTAGGTCTAAACTGGAAATGGAGCAAATGCATGGTTAAAACTCCACATTGTTTCATTAGCACCAATGGTATTCTGATCAACTTCGCACATTATAGAGACTGTGGGAGACATCTTGCACCACGGTTCGCAACTAGACATTGATTTTTTTGGACTAAAGGGATACTCATCTATGGAGTTCCTTAATGGTTTCCTTGTCTCATTCTAATTCCATTGATTTTTTTAGATGGCAGTCTTGTCTTTTGTTGGGCCTTTTATAGATGGACCTTTTCAATTGCTAATTGCTCCATCTTTTAACAGAATGCTAATTGTTGAATAGTTGAAATTTTTTTTTATTTGACCTGTCTACGTTTGTATTTTAGTCACATATAGGGTTTCAAGCTTTACAACTTGTTACTGACTTGGAAATTCTAGTTTTACTATTCAGATTCTTATTCCTATCGATTTCTCTTAATTTCGTTAATGGTACTAAGTGGTAAGATAATGTATACTTCTTTTTTACTTTTTGGTTTTTAGGATTGGATATTAGAGTGTCACATCCAGAGGAAGCTTGTGGATATTGAAACTTACCTCATGCATGTCGGGAAACCATGGCGAAGAGGAAATAAATCACAAGAAGTAATTGAAGGTATTATAATTCTGTTTTACTATAATAGAACCTCTTGATGAAGTCTTGGCTGACATCTGATGAATATTATATTCGAGTGATAGAGAAGCCAATTCTCTAGGAAAGGAAAATTGAATATATGTATATATATATATATATATATATCTGCTGAATAAACTGTGACTGGTACCACTCTTCTGGCTTTTCTCTGTGCTAGTCCTTGAAATGTACTCAAGTAATTTATTTTGGCTTGCATCACATAAATAATGGTGTTTCTGAGGGCTACTTACAATTGTTGTTTGATACATTGGATTGATGTTTTTAGTTTTCTTCTTGTCTTTATCCTAGTCTTTGGAATTTGCTCAAGTAATTCATTTTGGCCTACATCCATATGAAATAAAGGAGTTTTTAGGGCAACAATCAATCAAATATTGTCTCCAGATGATGATTTATACATTGTTGATACAATCTATTACATACGAAATCTGAGTTCTCTAGAAACAACAAAGAGTATATAGTTTTTGAAATGGCTATCTGTACTTATATTTTCCTCATTGGAAGTATACATAGGAGGTATAATAATATGCTGAAACTAATAGCCTAATAATTTTATAGCTGATGCAGTGATGGGGTGTTTCTATATACCCCTGGTCTCTTTCGAATTACACCTCTAACAATTCATTGTGAATTGAACAATGCTTGCAGGTCAAAAACCTTCCCCTCCCAACAAATCCTCAAAGCAAGTTGAAAGAGGATCACCTTCAAAGCCATCTGCTTCCACAAAACTAAAGGTAAAGGCTGACCTATAGGACTTCTATAGTAGTTTCTCTCTCTCACTATATATATATACATAATTACATATACATATATAGGTATATTTCTCTAAGAACACCTACTTTTTTGTATCTTTATCAATTTTGGTTGATATGCTTTATGGCATACTTCCAGGGAAAAGGTACTGATCCTTCTAAGAAATGCTTTTCTCCTTCTGAAGTGAAGAAGTGGGCTATTGATGATTTGAATAAAACAATCCAATGGCTGGAGAGTCAAGAAGAAAAGGTTATTATGTGATATCTCCCACATTTTTCTAGTAGCAGTCTGTAACTTGTGCACCCATGGAATCTTCCTTCCTTTGAACTAACAATTTCTTGGTGACTGGTGTTCCCTCTTTTAAACTTTGCGTTGCTTTATTATTTTGTCATGTTTGCTCTTTTTGTATAGTCTGTAAAACTCTGCAGTTTCAGCATGTGTTTGATTTTTATTATAGGTTAAATTGATCTTTCCCTTATATTAAAGTGTTTTCAGACCAGAGTAAAATGTAATCTTCAATAGTAAAAATACTCGTTAGAAAAGCTATATCTTTTTTGTCTGTTCATTCACTTGTATATATCTATTTTATACTTTTTACAGAACACTTGTGATGTTAAATGGGGAATTTGTAGCTATCTGTTGTTTCCAATTAACTTGTGTTTAAGATTTTTTATTTATATCATATAAAAATTTGGTCTTAATTTTATCCATTTCAGCCAGATCCAAATGAGATAACAAAAATTGCTTCAGAGGGGATTCTTACTTGTCTACAAGATGTAATTAGTTCTCTCAAGGAAAAGCAGGTAAGGAAAATGTAGAGAGCTGATAGTTACTTTTTAGGTTTAATTTGGTATCATTATTTCATTGATGAAACATAATATATGACTTCACTTCTGATTCATTTTTGGCTTATTAACTTTGATCAGGATTTCCGGAAAGTAATTGAGGAATGGAAGTTCATTCCTCGTGTTGTTGAAGAACTGGCTAAATTCGATGTTTCAGGAAACAATGGAGCATCAATATCAAAGGAAGATTTATATAGACAGGCTCAGGATTGTAAACGTATATATGAGGTGGAACTTGACAGTTTTGATGAAGAGCAGAAAAAGAAGGAAAAGGTAAATGAACAAACAAAAAAATTTGGAAGAACTAAAACCAATTCTGCAGGTGTAGCTTCATATGACAGTGATGAGACAATTGAGATGACTGAAGAGGAAATAGATGTTGCATTCAAGAATCTGGCCTCTACAATATGTAAAAGCTGATTGAATTTGTCTCTTTAAGGATTAGGATACAAGAGTTTTTAACTTGTCTCTCTGCTTTGGTGGCCTCTGTTTTTTCTCTTAATTGAATTCCTTATCACTTCACAAATGTATCTGCTACTTTCTTCACATACAAGTTTTTTCTGATCTTAATTGCATAGTTAAATGTGGAGTTTTCACTTCAACTACAAATGGCCAAATTGTCAGAAACATGCATTTTTTATCTCCTAACTTTTAAGTTTTATCCGTCCAGATATTTTGGATTGGGCTCTGATTAATCTGTCTTGAAATAGCAATATTTGGCAGTATAGTTCTCCTTAGGGAAATTTTTTCAATACACAAGATTTGAAATGAGAGACAAAATGTATGCCTAAGCAATATTTGTATGTTGAGAAAAAAAGAAGGGTACAGGTTAGGTCACCTTTGGGAGCTAGTGAGTGAGGGTGTGGTGGGATGAGGTGAGGCTTATGTGTGTTTGATAGGAGGTGAGGTGAGGTTTAGTGGTGAGAAGCTTCCCTCTATGTAGGGAGGGAAGCCAAGGAAGTTGCTAGAAAGCAATTTGTTTTAGACCAAAAAACTCAAAGTATTTATTTACTTTTAGTTCCTATTAAAGCAAGGGTACAAATGGCATTTCAAATGGCAGTTCATGGGAGGTTAATGGAATTTATTCCTGAAAATGAAATTTTCTTTCGTTAAAATTAATTTTTGTACATTAATTTTTATATGATATTTTATTTTTGTCCTTATCTTTTCCTCGTTTCAATTTTGTAACTTGCATTTACAAATTGATACATATTGGATCCTTGGCCAAAAACTTGCATTTACTCATTGTAGTTATAGATGAACTTGATATGGAATTACTACAATAATAATAATTAAGATAGTTTTCATGCAACTTCAAAAAGTTATTAACATTTTTAATTTTGAGGTGTTCAATGCCCAAATAAAGAATGTAAAGATGTTATTGAAGCATTTTGGCCTTGTATAAGTCTCACCCAATGGATCCATATCATATGGAGTAATTTTATGTGAAGTTATTCAAATTTTATTTACATGGGACTCACTACATTTGGTTAGTGTAAGAAATTATACCTATTTGTACAAAATGTTGGTTTTGACCTTTTTTTTTGTTCATTAACCTATTTTTTATTTCTTAAAAGTTACTTCCACCTACAATGCTAACTAAACACACCTTTAATAGTTGGCATGTACTAATTTCTTTCAAATAGCCATCGTATCATTAGTCATTACACAATAATTTATGATTAAAAATTTTAAATTACAATCCATTCATCTCTAAAGTCTTAAATTTTATAACATTTAGATCCCGTTTGGTAACTTGCAAGCAAGGAAAGGGAAAGGGTCTCTGCACGTTTGGTAACAAGCTGTCACGGGGAAGGGGAAAGGGATGGGAATGTTGCTTCCCTCTGCACAAGGAAGGTTGCTTCCCATATAGGTGAAAGGGAAGATGAGTAAGAGAGAAGGAAGTGAAAGAGGAATATACCACTTTACCCTTCAAATTCCATCACGCTGCAAGCATCCAACAAGAGAGCAAGAGATACCAATGCGACACTTTTTTTTACCAAGAGTATATCTTTAATCAGATAAGGCAAACAAAAGTTCATATTTCCAACATTCAATACATGTATGGTATTGTAATAAAAAAAGATGAACAAAATGAAGTTGTCCTTCAAAAATTGACGCCCTATGGAGCTGTGCTATGACGGTGACGGCGATGGCGACGGTTGTGAACGACGTTCGGAGAAGGAGTGAAGAGAGCAATGTGAAGAGTGAAGAGAGGAGGCTTTGATGAAAAGAAGAAGAGAGGAGGCGGCACATAGTGAAGGGGTAGAGAGAAGTCAGAGTTGAGGGTCAAGTGAGAGTAAAAATATTAAAGGGCAAAACGGTCTTTTTACATTTTTAACTTTCACTTCCCTATCTTTTTCTTATCTTACCAAACAAATTTACCTTTTTTATTTTCACTTTCCTTTCCCTATATACCAAAGAGATCTATTATCACTTACTTCCTCTTCCACTTCCCACCAAAACACTCATGGTATACTAAACACCACCTTACAATCATTCAAATTCCTAACAATAAACGATAACATGATATCACATATATAATATTTAAGAAAAAATTTAAGTAAAATTTCTTATATCTTTGTACAGGATTCTCCAATAATAAGCTTTATCTATATTATCTCTTTTATTATTGGTCATATAAAATGTGGTCTTCTATATTTTTTCTCTACCGTGATTTGTCATGCATAAACTTTTTACCATACACCTTTTTTGTATTGAGGAACCTTAAAACAAAAATATAAAGAATCTTATCTAAGTTTAATCCTATATTAATGTTAACTCGTCATTTAAGACAACCATTTTTTCATGTTCTTATTTAATATAAAAAAATATTTATGAATTAGTATTAATATTATAATATATATATATATATATATGTGATATTATGTTGTCTTTAAGACTAAGTTAGTAAATTAAATACCAAATTCACTGTAATTTAAAATAAAATTGGCACACAAAAAATAGGGACAAAATAAAAAAAATTATGTAATATTTTGCTTTTAAATTGTACAATTATTTTCACGCATGAAAACTCCACGCGTTATGAAGCTCAGTTACGCGAAGCAGCATCTTCGAGTGGCCACACGCGCCCATTACAATTACAGCGTACTCGTTCATCCTTCGCTTCTTCTTCTTCTTCCTCTTCTTCACAGTAGGGTTGCTAAAAAACGCCACCATTCTCCACCGTGTCTTCCACTCTCTCCCATTCCCGACCATTTCTTCTGCTTTCTCCCGTACTCATAAACCCCTACTCACTTTCTCTCTGTACCCTCAATAATGGGTGCTTCTCTGCCCCCCAAAGAGGCCAACCTCTTCAAGCTCATTGTTGTAAGCAAGCTTCGATTGTCATTTTTGTTTCTCATTTTCTGTTTATTGCTTTATTTCTTGTTGCTTCTCGTGGCTCGATCCAACTTCACTCACTTTCTTCTACTTTCTGAATTGCTTAGTCGTCTTAAAACCCTAGATTCTGTTCTTATTGTGACTAGATTCTTACGGTTTTGGGGTGGGGTGGGGGTGGGGGGTGTCGTCCTCAGCTAAACTATTATGTTATTGTATGGTCTTCAGAGAATTAGTGCCGGTTGAAATAGAGTTCGTACTTTAGAGTTCGAGTTTATTGCCTTCTCTTTAAGATTGTTTTTCATAATAAAGCAGGCAGTGGAAACTTCTGTACACTTTATCAGGCAAATTGTGGGGGTCATTTTTTTGTCAATGTAATGTATAATGAATATGGAGAATTTAGTTTAGAAGATTGGTGTGGTTGTAGTATGCAAATGCTTCATTGCTTTGTCTCGTTCTCTAGAAAAATAAAGTTTTCAAGTGAATTTATTGCTTTGGAAATTAAATGGTTTTTTTGAGATAATTTTGAGTTTTAGGATCTGATTCTATTAATGTGCACAAGATCAGCGATGACTGCAAGGTGATGTAAATAGATTTTGGTGATCATGTTATTAGGAAATCTATATGTAAGTTAAATACTCTTGTTACGGGCAGCTGTTAAGTGGGTCTTATATTTCTTGTTTGTCTTCCCGTAGAAATCATATGAAACCAAACAATAGAAAAAGGGGCTCAAGTCCGCAGATGCCATTTTGAAAAAATTTCCAGACCATGGAGGTAACTTTTTTTTTTTTGCTATTTTTTATGCCTTTACTTCTGGTGTAATCAGCTCATTTACTTTTTAAGTGAATCTCAAGAAATAAATGAATATCTTGTCAAGTTCTACCTTCTTCATTGCTTCATACTCATTCATAGCATGTTTTGTTACATTTTTCTGACCATTTTCTTATCTGTCTCTGTTCCCCCTCCTGGTGGTTAGAAACTTTATCAATGAAGGGTTTGACTTTAAATTGCATGGATCGTAAGTCTGAAGCATATGATCTCGTTCGTCAGGGATTAAAGGTTTGCATTTATCTTTGACTTTATACCCTTAACTAATCGCAATTCTTTGTCAGATAATCCAGGCTTAATATCTTGTTCCCGTGCAGAATGACCTTAAAAGTCATGTTTGCTGGCATGTCTATGGTCTCCTTTATCGGTCAGACAGAGAATATAGGGAGGCAATTAAGTGCTACCGAAATGCACTAAAAATAGATCCAGATAATATTGAAATTCTACGTGACCTGTCACTCTTACAGGTAGCAACTTAAATGCCTTTTTGCCTCTTTGCTTTATTGTAGCCTGATAAACTCAGAAACCTCTCTCTGTGCCATGACTTTATCTTGGGTGTTACATTTTTGTGCTGTCATAGTTATGATATTTGCAACTGTCTTGTTTCATTGATTTAGTGTTTGATATGGAAGAAAGTTTATTATGAACACTGTTCTATAATAACTACACTAGCCTTTTAGAAAGATAGCATAATTTTGTACCTTATCTAGGTTCTTTTTAAATTATTGGAAGTGCATAAATCAGAAATCTGAATGTTATTGCCCTTTTGTTGCCAATTCAAATTCAGTTTATGATAAACTTGTGTTTTATTACTTGATTAGTTATGGAGTTAAACATGTGTTCGATTCACACTATGTGGGTGAATGAACATATCTCTCTGGCTACTTTCTCTTTGACAATTTACAGTGCACCATACAGTGCATTGTATAAGAGAAAAGTTCCATAAACTTCTACGAGATACTCGCACCAAAACTTATTAGGATTTCTATTTCTATCTTTTGACTGTAATGTTTATTCTATAATTTATCTTCTTTTGGGAACAAGAAGTCACAAGTTTAAGTATTTGGGAACGATAATACAAAATAACGGGGAAATAGAGGAGGACGTAAATCATAAGATCCAAATAGAATGGATGAAATGGAGGAAGGCTTTAGGTGTTATTTGTGATAAAAAAGTGCCACTTATGCTTAAGGGGAAATTTTGTCGTATGGCTATAAGACCTACTTTATTGTATGCAACTGAATGTTGGGCTAT
This sequence comes from Senna tora, assembly GCA_014851425.1. Taxonomy (NCBI): domain Eukaryota; kingdom Viridiplantae; phylum Streptophyta; class Magnoliopsida; order Fabales; family Fabaceae; genus Senna; species Senna tora. Next base: position 3,501,937 of record CM026268.1, read on the forward strand.
AATAAGGCAACATGAGCATAAATTCAACATGGCAGAAATGAGAATGCTGCGTTGGATGAGTGGTCACTTTAGAATGGATAGGATTAGGAATGATTGCATTAAAGAGAAAGTTGGGGTAGCGCCTATTGTAAAAAAATTAGTTGAAACATGTCTTAGGCTCTTTGGTCATGTACAAAGAAGGCTGTTAGAGGCTCTTATACATAGAGTTGATCAGATAGAAGATAGTCCAATAACTAGAGGTAGGGGAAGACCAAAGAAAACAATAGGAGAAGTTAATATGAAGGATTTAACAATTAATAACCTAACTATATAATGACTTAAGACAAAACACATTGGTGTTGTTTAATCCATATAGCCGACCCCACCCAGTGAGAAAAAGGCTTTGATTGTTGTTGTTACCTTCTTTTGGGAGTCAGAAAATGTCTAACACTGTGACCAAACATAAAGTAACTAAGCAAGAGATAGGATTACATACAGGAATTTTATTAGGATACACGGAAAAAGAGGAAGAAGATTGAAATGTGAAAGTCTAAATTCAACACATTTCTGAAGGGGTATGTAGACCCAGGTTTGCAACAACAATTAAGCTCTGAAGATACCTTGCTGTGAAGTTTGAATTGTAGGAATATTTAAAGTTAAAAGAAGTTTCCACTTTCCATAAACTCTTTTAAACCTCAACTATGTGCTACATCTGAAGATGCAAAGAGATATTTTGGACGAAGGTTAAGACCCAAAGTTATAGACCGACCATTGAGCCAAGCACTAAAACTCAATTTTCAATTGTATTAGAATGTTGATTGTCAAGGATCATGGCATCCTGACAGCTCGGTTAGGGGAAGGCCTAAGAATGGTTATTTAACTTGGTTAAATGTTTACATCTTAAATACACCCTTTACAAAGAAATGCTTTAGCCGTAAAGCATGGACATAGTATAAGTCCAACATCCTTAGGGCTGAAATTTAATTTAATTCAAAGAATGGTGGCAACTTTTAGTCATCGAGACTTTGATGCCATTACCATGACAGGCCATTTTATCCTAAAAATTATATAACAATGACTTAACAAGTATCAACTGATCCTTTTTCCTTTGGACCAAAAAAATATCTTTGAATTAGATTTGGTCCTTTATGTTGTTAATTCTTTAATCGTGTATTGTTTTCACTCATGTCATAGTTATTTTAATTTCTCTTCAGGCTCAAATGCGAGATTTAAGTGGCTTTGTTGAGACAAGACAACAACTTCTGACTCTCAAGCCAAATCATCGCATGAACTGGATTGGCTTTGCCGTTGCGCATGATTTGAACTCTAAGTATGATTTGATTTCTTGCATTTAGATTTGGTGTACAGTAGTTGTTTATTGTAGTTGTTCTATCAGTTTTAACTGTTTTTATATATCAGAAGAAACTAAAATAGTTTTTTTCATATTTATTTTTCTGTCTGTTATCATTTATGCTTGTGGCCTTTTTCCTTTGTGAAGGCCCCTGTATTTTCATTCTCTGGAAAGATGAGGATTGAGGAGTACAAATCCTGCTTGTCATATAATTATGCTTATGGATGCCTTTTACATGTAAATCCAAAAAGAGAATGTGACTGCTTATCATGGCCTTCATTTCAGTTAATTTATTAAATAAACAACAGAAATAAGTTTTGATGATTCAGGATTAATATCTCCTTGTTGCCAAGGAGGGATATGATTAATTGTTATTTCTCAAGTTTTTCTATCCTGATTTAGAGCTGTACTTTGGTAATTGTGCAATGGCGTTTTTAGGGTTTCTACCGATTTACTCTCTTGAATTTACGATTAATGGAAAGGTTTTTCCAGTTGATGTTTTCAAATTGATGACAGCTTGAACTGCCTTCATGGAATTTCCATATAACATGTGGATCTCAGTACTATCATCTCTTTTTTGTGAGATTATTCACTTATTCCATAATATCATGATAGGATCAAAGAGATATGATCTTGTACTCTGAAATCTGAACCTGCTACTAAGTTTTTGAGTCTGTCATTATTCACATAAATTAGTTGTGGTATTCTCATTATTCACTAGCTACTGACCTGTTTACCAGTCTGTATGCATTTAATGTGTTTTCGGAAGGAATTAGACTAATTTTATTGTGATACCTTGTGTTCAGTTGGTTCTGGTACTGATAATATGGTATCTCGTATTATTTAATGTGATGGGTGATTGAATTTTTGTGAAAAAGAAATTTTGTCCAAGGAACAAATTGCCATATAACTCGTCTCTCACTTTATTGATGGTTTGCTTTGAGAATTTGGATGGAGAAAATTTTTTGTGGTGTGTCTAGGGAGTCAATTTCAAGTGTGTTTACCTAAAATATCCTTCAATGGTATAAAGATGTAGATTTATGTACTTGAGAGATCTTTCGTTTCCTTTAGTATAGTAGCTCAGTTTGAAGGCTTGGATCATGCTATTAATAGTTGTTTATGTAACAGTATCTCCAAGGCAATTGAAATTCTGGAAGCATATGAAGGGACATTAGAAGATGATTATCCTCCAGATAATGAACGGTGTGAGCATGGAGAAATGCTTTTATATAAGGTTTTGTTTCTGCCTCTTTTGACATGATCTGCAGCCATTGACGTTCTTGTTTAATGCCTTTTACATATTTCTCGTTGCCTCTTTGGATGTAATGTTTACTTAATAAGATTTCACTGTAACATAGCAGAAGTTTGAATTGGTTTTTACTATTTAATTTACAATTTTGCATAGAACTTTTTAATATGTATGTTTAAACTGCATGAGAGGATCTTTTGGCTTTCAACTGCTATGCCTGAAACAAACTTGTCACCAGCAAGGAATTTCTGATGGAAATCTGAAATAACCTACCCTTTCAATAACAAGAATGTCCATTTAACTAACATAAGGCTCAAGACAACCAATCTGAGAATCCCAAACAGCTACCAGAGTAGAGTTAATGATAATGACCCTGAGTCAATATTCTGGTCAATCCCACGCTGCAGTACATATTTTGCAGCTTATTTCAATTTGTATATTATCAGACCCCTTAGTAGGATTGTTGTAATTGAGAATTTCTTTGACATTAATATGCTGCCTGTAAATCCATTATCCATCTGCTGCCAATTCTACATCCCAATATTCAAGAATATTATATGAATTTTGGTTTTATTATTGCACTGCAAAGGTATCTTAATTCTTATGCAATAAATATTTTTATCCAGGTCTCTTTGTTAGAGAAATGTGGATTGTTTGAGAGAGCTCTTGAGGAGTTGCACAAGAAAGAATCAAAAATTGTATGTATGCTTTATTTACTGGTATAGTTTGATAATGTAACTTATTAAGCATGAGGAGTATGGTATGTTAACTTGTTTCTATTAAGTTCTTTTAGGTCGATAAACTTGCATATAAAGAACAAGAGGTGTCTCTTTTACTGAAGCTTGGTCACCTAGAAGAAGGCGAAAAACTGTACCGGGCCTTACTTTCTATGAATCCTGACAATTATAGGTGATCTTTCTGGTGATCTAGTTACTTGATTTAATTAGACCATTTAGAGTTTTTTTTAGTGCTCATGGGACAAGTTATTCTAATGGATGTTAATCTGCCATGTAGACTGGTTTAGAGTCTCTAGATTGGCTTATAATTCATATTGAAGCTAATATCTGAAACAAATTCTAACTTTGAAGCTGCAAATGATTGAAAAGAGGAACCTGAAGTCTGAACCTTCTCTGTTTTGGATTACCTTTTAGTTCTCAATGTGATCTGGTTTTATTAGACCTAGTGATCTAGTTTTTGAAGCTTGGTGAACAGCCTCCTAATATTGTTATATCTTGATTCTTGGGAGCCTACTTTCAGTGCTGATATGTTCTGTGTGCTGTGGAAAACTTTACTGCTGTATATATAAATACATATAATTTTGTTTTTATGTTTAAATGTTTTATTGGTTGATGGAAGGGTAGGGTATCTCCAAGTTTATTCGAGTTATTTTTTATTAGTTATCAATACTCCAGAGTATAGTTTTGGTTATGATGGCTTAATATTTGTAGCTTTTGGTTGTACAACTTCCTTTCTAACTTGGCAGTTCTGTATTAAATTTTGTCTACTGTATTGATGATCCGTGGAAGAACACTACTAAAACTGTAGTGGATTGGGACACCTTCGATGTTATAAGTGTTTATGCACCACAAGTAGGATTAGAAAAACATCATAAGGAGTTTGTATGACTTATGTTCGAGTAATCAAAGATATGTTTGATTGGGTTACGAGTCACGACTTGTGTGGGAACACAAGGTAGAGCCACGGTATAACCATTGGACTACACTAAGGTTCAGCTTTGAGCCTTTTTAAGTTTGTATTGGGTGTACTTACTGAATATATTTAAGAGGCCGCGCCACATTGCTTTTTTTTGGTTGATGATGTATTCCTTGTTGGAGATTTGAGAAAAGAAGTAAATGAAAATTTTGAAATGTGGAGACAAACTTTGGAAACATTTGATTTTGGTATAAGTCGAAGTAAATGGAGTATATGGAATCTATACTTAGTGAAAGGTACACTAATTCTAGGGTGCTGGTGAAACTTGGAGATCATTCCATGCAAGCGACAAGTCACAAGTTTTAAGTATTTGCCTATTTGGGGACAACAATACAAAATAATAGAGAAATAAAGGGGGACGTAAGCAATAGAAGAAATTATTAGGATAGATTTAACTATCAACAACCTAACCATGTGGAATATGCTGTTTGGTATATTTGAAGAGAATTGGGTATGTCCGGCAAATTTTGGTATCTTTCTGGGTATTAAATTTGTGGGCTTTGGAAGGAATAAGGAACATAAAGCTCTTTGGCAATGTGCAGTTTAGGCGACGCTATGGTGTCTTTGGCTAGAAAGGAATGCTAGGGTCTTTAATAATAGATTCCTCTCACCTCATCTGTTGTGGGATAGAATTACTTTTTTGTCTTCTTTATGGGCTTCGTCGAATGGTCTTTTTAGAGGAATATCCATTATGGATATTCAAAGGGATTGGAAGGCCCTACTGAGATAATGTTTTAGTTTTCGTTTACTTGTCTTCTTTTATTTCTATTCCTGAGGACTGCTTGTCCTCGTGTTTGTAATCTCCTTTTTTCTTTAATACAATTTCTTTTTTCTATCAAAAAGAAGAAGAAATGAGCTAAGATAGAATACGTTGGGGTTACTTGATCCATGTAGTCGACACCACTTAGTGGGAAAAGGCTTTGTTGTTGTATACTCGTATTGATGACTAGTGGAAGCTATACAACATTTACTGATGTGTAATATTTGTATAACAGTGATTCTGACCAGTTCATTTGCATTTGTTTTTGTCTACAACATTGATGACTAGTAGAAGCTACATCATTTTCTCATGCTTATTATTGTTCAGATACTATGAAGGTCTCCAAAAATGCGTTGGGTTATATTCCGAAAAAGGCCATTATTCTCCTGATGAAATAGATCGCTTAGATGCTTTGTACAAATCACTTGGGCAGCAATATAAGTGGTCTTCTGCTGTTAAGGTAACAGTTCATGTTTATAGTTATATATAATTTTTCTTTAACATCTTGCATTATCCCAACTAAAAATTTATTAATGTTTTGACATGTTATCTGCAGTAAAAAAGTTGTTTTCATTTATGTCTTAGTTGTTTATATTTCCTTCCTTTTGAATACTCTATTTTGCAATGCAAATATTGGTTTTGGTGGAGGGTTCCCCCCTCTTCTTCATAGTAAGCCAGGATTTCTCGTATTACAGAACTGCATTACATAAAAAAGTTACATGGAACGCCCCTTTGGATGATGATAAGTGTAATTGTAGTTTTATAAGTGTTCTCCTTTCTATAACCGTCGTGTTTTATTTTTGAATACCTGGTTTGCTTTGGTATTTCTAGTTTTAAAAATGAACAGTATTATTGGAGTGTCTATAGTTTTGGAATGAAATATTCTCCATTGGATTTGTATGTTTGCTAGAGGATACCACTTGATTTTCTACAAGGTGACCAATTTCAAGAAGCAGCTGAGAATTATATTAGGCCTCTCCTTACTAAGGTATATACAATTCCTTTTCAAATGATATTTGGCCTCCTCTAGTCTAGCAGTTTCACTACTAATTGATATATCCTTTTTGATATTTTTAGGGAGTACCATCTCTGTTCTCTGATCTTTCTCCGCTGTACAATCACCCTGGGAAGGTTAGTTTCATCACTTCCTTTGCTAATTCAGAGAAGTTTTTGGAGTATCTTAAGGCTATAATACAATATGCTAGCAAAAAATACTGCTGCTAATCTTTTAACTCCTAACAGGCAGATATTTTGGAACAACTTATTCTGGAGTTAGAGCATTCAATTAAGACAACTGGTCAATACCCTGGCAAGTAAGATATGTTTTAAAACTATTGTATTGTAGCACAGGAGTCATAAATATGTGTAGCAGGTTTGGTTGGTATTTAATGATGCCACGTCATACGAAAGGTTCCATTTCATTAAATCTATTAGCAAAGTTAGCAGTTTACTGAAGGAAGGACTATAATTTGAACGGATTTTCACATGTGATGGACTAAAATGAGAATCAAAATATGTTATGGACCAACTTGAGCATTGATATACATCTGTAGAGGACTTAAATAAGTTAAAGTCTCAGGCTACCTATGAATTTCGTCAGGAAAGTTTTCGTAATTTGGATTTACCGTCTCTGTAGGAAAGTTGTGCATATTATATGGAACCAGTTTTGGGCATAGAATGTTGAAAGCAGAGACTTAGCATGTCTTCTAGTTTTTCTTTTTTTGGATAGAAAAAGAAATATTATTAAGGAAGAAAGAAAGTACAAAGGAGGAGGACTTGTGCTTTGTAGCTTTTTCTCTTTTACTAAATGCTAACCATTATTTATCTTGTATACAGGGTGGAAAAAGAGCCTCCTTCAACTCTTCTGTGGACTTTGTTTTTATTAGCTCAGGTTGGTGGATATGGTTTCCAAATTTTATGCATTTTCTGTGTGTTACTTCTTTAACTCTCCTTTAAACTTTAGAGAATTTGTACTGGTGCAGCATTATGACAGGCGGGGCCAGTATGAAATTGCGCTTTCAAAAATAGATGAGGCTATTGAACATACGCCTACGGTTATTGATCTATATTCTGTCAAGGTTTTCTCTTACCCTGAACTATTCTTGTCTTGTTTTGGGCTAGTTTATTTTTGTGAAATCCTTCTGTTGTATTATAGAGTTCAAATTCTATTTATTGGAAAATAACAACTGAACACTTAGGGCTAACAACTTTTGCTTTTTTTACACTCTTTTTCTAGAACATGTTACTTAAACTAAATCTACCTTCCCTTTTCTCATGAATCCATTTGACTCTTATGGTATGCTATATGAAGCAGCATATTAAAAACTCTCAAATGCCAGATACCAATATAAGTTTTCAGTTGCTTAAACCCTAATTTTCTTTGTCATATCAACATGGAGTGGTGGAGATGTCATAGAATCTGGGGAAATTAGTACTAACTACTAAGGTAGTTTTAACATGTCCTCTGCTATGCTAGAAAAAGATCTGTTTAACTAAAAAAATTGAGTCAAGTGATCAGATGACGGGTGAGCCAATTTTGGTTGTTGGTTTTTTTGACACAGATGAGTGAAAATGAGTAGAGGCTAGAACTATGGTTACCAGTGATTCCTCCTTATCTAACATTCAATAGTATACGTAAAGTTTTGTTGAATGATTTTGCATATCTTTGTACAACAGAGCCGGATACTGAAGCATGCTGGTGATTTGGCTGCTGCTGCTGCATTTTCAGATGAAGCTAGGTGTATGGATCTTGCTGATCGCTATATCAACAGTGAATCTGTTAAGCGCATGCTTCAGGCTGATCAGGTTTTTATCTTTCTTTTCATTGTATCTGAATTGCATTCACACCTACCCAAAGTTAATTGTGTGAACATTTACCTTTTTCTGATTCATTTTTGTTGTTATTGTTATCAAGGTGGCTTTGGCAGAAAAAACTGCTGTTTTGTTCACAAAGGATGGAGATCAGCACAACAACTTACATGACATGCAGTGCATGTGGTCTGTATCTAATGATATGTAACATTGTGTGCTACTATCCAAGGGATACTGTGGATTACTTAATGTGTCTTGTAACATCTTTCTTATGAAGGTATGAGCTTGCCTCTGGTGAAAGCTATTTCCGCCAAGGTGATCTTGGACGGGCTCTCAAGAAGTTTTTGGCGGTGGAGAAGCATTATGCCGATATTACTGAAGACCAATTTGATTTCCATTCATACTGCTTAAGGAAAATGACTTTACGTACTTATGTGGAAATGCTTACATTTCAAGACAGATTGCACTCACATGTATATTTTCATAAAGCAGCAGCTGGAGCTATCAGGTGAATGTTTTTTTTTAAATAGATTGCATGAGCCGTTATGCTTGTTAGTGTTGTGCTGTGTGTTAAAAGCCATTTTCTCCTTTTACATTTTGGAGGCAGAGAGTGAGACAGGTTATAGTTTTATCACTAATTTCAGTAAACTGTTTGATGTGACTTCCATAACAGTACAATGAAAATCCTAATTTTACAATTTGGCAAAAGAATTACAAATGTAACAGTAATACTATGCGCACTTCACTTGCTAATTTGTATGTATGCCTCATGGTTGTAAGGTAATTCCTTGCAGATGTTATATAAAATTGTATGATTCTCCTACAAAGTCTACAGCTGAGGAGAATGATGATATGTCCAAGTTGCTTCCTTCTCAGAAAAAGAAAATGAGGCAAAAACAGAGAAAGGCCGAAGCACGAGCTAAGAAAGTACTATGTTTTTCCTATAGCCTTTGCAGAGCTTATTGTTGGAACCCACTCATTGTATTGATCTATTTTCTCTTAGGAGGCAGAAGAAAAGAATGAAGAGTCAAGCACCGGTGGTGTATCGAAGTCTGGAAAGCGGCATGTAAAACCTGTAGATCCAGATCCACGTGGTGAAAAGTTGTTGCAGGTTGATTTTTGATGTTTGTAGTGCCTTCATATTGTTATACGATGTTTGGTTTGGTTTGGTTTGGACCTGTTTCAAAATTCCTTTCATAGCACAGATAAGACTTTCACTGTATTGAAGATTGTCTTTGATATATCTAATAAAAGTATTGAAACTATTATGCAATGAAGGCTAGTAACTAGTTCTCTGATGACAATCATTGGGACCATGAGTTCATGTTGAAGATGAGTAATATCATTAACTTCTAGGATGATTCCCTAAATCATGTGTAGCTAATGTTCTGATGGTTAGGACTAGTGATATTGGCATTTTGGATTTGGTGTCTCTGAGAAGGACAGTTACAAGTGAAAGAGGTTTAGAAAATGCACAATATGGAGAAAATATATTTTCCCCTTATAACAACTATGAGGAGGATTTGTTTTCAGGGCCCCTGCATGAGTTTTTAGTATACAAGAGCAGCTAGAAAAAGCTGTATTGAACTGAGTTATAGGAACTTCCACAATTTCATTATTGTGGTTGTTATAACAGACTACTAAAGTTGATTTATTTTTTCTTTACTTTTTTCAGGCTTCTCAAACAACTAATTTGGTGGTAAAATAGTTTAGAAAAAAATTATTCTCAAAATTGACTGGTGATTATTCTGTTAAGACTTGTGTTATTAACGAGATTAATTTAATCCTGTCTCTTCTGCATCTTTCTTTTACTTAGGTTGAAGATCCTCTGTTGGAAGCCACAAAGTACTTGAAGTTGCTGCAGAAGAACTCGCCTGATTCATTGGAGACACACTTGCTCTCATTTGAATTAAATATGAGAAAACAGAAGATTTTGCTAGCCTTTCAGGTATGTGTTATACATTTATACATGGAACTTAAAAGTCTTTATCCACAATCATATTCATTGCCACATAATGTTATTTGGCTTGTACTTGCTTTTATTAAAAGGTTGAGGTGGTCACATTGCACGTGTTTTGGGGAGCTCTGTTTTGTGATTTACAATGATTAATGAATCCAGTATGGGTGTGTTTAAATTCTGATGAGACCAAATTGGAATGTCGCTGATTAATTTAATAATTTTAGTTAATGTATTTTGGTGATATCAGCTTTCCCTTTTTATCATTGTAGAAGTTGAACTTGATACATTTTTCATTTGATTTGTAGGCTATGAAGCAGTTGCTGAGATTGGATGCCGAACACCCTGATTCTCATCGTTGCTTGGTATGATATCTTGTCTGAAGAACAAATTATTAATTCCATGTTAGTGGGATTATGAAGTTTACATCTTTAACATTGTTTACATCTTTAAAAGGACTATACTTGGGTACAATTATTAATTCCAGCTGTTTTTTTGTTGTTGCCCCCTCCCCCCCTTTACGGTATCACTTGTATTTTCTTGTGTTGTCAAAATATTCTGTTTCTATCAACTTTCACATACTAAAGAAAACAATATTTTCTCTCTCTGGGATTTATTTGTAAGTCTGTCTTTTGCAGATTAAATTCTTCCATAAAGTGGGGTCCATGAATGCTCCTGTTACTGACAGCGAGAAACTCATATGGAGTGTTTTAGAAGCTGAGCGCCCAACTATTAGGTTCTCTGATGCAATTGTGTTTACTTCTTTTTCATATTTTTGGAGCTAACAGATACAGTTATTTTGATCCATTTATTTTTAAATTCTAACTTTCTCCGTTCATTGGTTTTGTTTAGTCAATTGCATGAGAAATCTCTGTTCGTGGCAAACAACTCTTTCCTTGAAAATCATAAAGGTCATAGTCAACATTATTCTTACAAGTTTGTGGGCTTATCGTATGGTTTGCTTTCCTAGTGCTAGTAGGATAACTACCACTTGCATGTACTACACTGTTTTTCTATAAATAAGACAGTTTGGTGGTTCAGCACCTTTTGAACTTCTCATATTTATCTCTATTTATCATTTCTATATCTATGTTTTATGAACTTTTGTTGGGGGAACGTGCAATTCAAGCTAGTTTACAATGTTGCCTTATTAGATGTCCCTCTTATACGCAGATTCTTTGATGCATCGAGCCGCATTTGCGGAAATGTTGTACATCTTGGATCCCAACAGAAAGGCTGAGGCTGTAAAGTTTATTGAAGAGTCAACCAATGACCTTGCACCAAGGTACTGCACTATGCCTTTCTGTTCCCCTCATCCCCCGTAGTTTTAATTTTTAACTTTCAAATCCTAATGCTATTTTTGAATCTTGCAATGTTTTTTTTCCTGCCAGAAATGGAGCACTGGGACCAGTCAAGGAATGGAAACTTAAAGATTGTGTTGCAGTTCATAAACTTCTTGGAACAGTACTTGTTGACCAGGATGCTGCTTTGAGTAAGTAGAATTCGGACTTCGCAGTTGGCTGATTACTTTTTATGTTGGTCAGCCTTGTGTATTTTTTTTGGGGGAAATAGATGGTGCACGATGCATGTGTTTCAAGAACATTTTCAGGATCATGTTTCTTTTTGATTGTGTTCCTGCTCGTTGAAGATTCAACTAATATTGATGGCTGTGAATTGAAAAATTACCTTTTAAGGAAAACATTACTTCATTTAAGAGAGTGACAACTTTGTGAGTGAATGGAATTACGCCAAATTGTTTAGCAAGTATAATTACTTCATTTGTGTTTCTTGTTTATCCAAGAATAAAATAAAGATTTAATAGTACAATTTTAAAAACTGTCAACTTATTTTGAGCTGTTTCTCTCTTTTTCATTCCCTTATCTCTGTTATTGCTGTAATACTGTTGGTCTCGTTATAATGCTGCATCACAAGAACCTTTACTTTTCTTGGTTCTTTTTTAAATAATTGAGCACCTTATTGCTACAGAAGTAGGAATTACCTGTTTTGGTACTATGCGGGAAGGAACAAAAAAGGGAGGGAAAAGAAGCTATTTAGGATGCTTATATAATGGATTTTATGTATCGATGAGAAATGGTATAATTTGCTTCTGGTACTAAGATTAATGCTTTCCATTGCAGGATGGAAAGCACGTTGTGCAGAGTATTTTCCCTATTCTACATACTTTGAGGGAGGCCACAGCTCTGCCTCTCCCAACTCAGTCTTGAATCAGTTTTGTAAGAACTCTGAAAATGGGAGTTCTAACCATTCAGGGGATGTTCAAAATTCAGAGTCCATCATATCAAATGGGAAATTAGAGGCATTTAAAAAACTCACCATTTGACAAAGTTGAATACATCCATGAAGCTAATAGATTTGCAAGTTACCCAAATCGGATACTTGGTCATGGAAACCAAACATATATCCCTGAATAGACTAAGTTCCAAATTTGCAGCAACAAAAGTCATAACCGAGTTTTGGTGCGCAGCAGAAGCCTACACACAAGTCGCTCATGTACTACTTTTTGCAAATGTGTATAATTTCACTCACCTCAGTTATGTTTTAGGGTTAATTTTTTTGATTTCTTCAACCCCATTTTCCTGAGAGATGCTACAGGGGGCTCCATGGATTTGCACCCACCAATGTCCAAGGTCACCGTTTAGCTCATAGGAATGGCTGCATATTTTTTTTGTTCAGGTTTCTGGTCATGCATCCAACAAGCAGCATTTGTATACATACCAGGTGCCCCTTGTAGTTTGCTCATCTTATTGGCTTATTTGATCATGTATAAACATTAGATTCTGTGAAAATTTTGTTTAAGAGTTCATTACTGTTTTTTTTTACATGCTGCAATGACAGCATTAGCTTTGGATGAATGTCAATCTTAGTGTTTTATTCCTGCTGTGAATTGGAGTTGATAAATGACTTGAATAAACATTCCTTGCCAAGAATTTGGACTGCCCAAGCATAATGTTTTGTTCTCATGGGCTTGCTTTATTGCCATCCAAATGAATATTTCGCTTTCCTAGTTGGTTATATTAGTGTTTCTCTTGGTGGAGATTTTTGACAAGCAGGAATCCCCAATTTGTAATATCTATAGTTAAGCTTTTGTGGATCTTCTTTGTCAAAAAGTTTCACTTTTTCATTTAGAAGATTGGCATTTTCAACTGTGAATGTCACTTTCGATTTACTATACAGGACATATAAACGTAACAATTTTGTTGATGGTATTAAAAACATGTAATTTTCATTCCAAGTTTTAACAATGTTATATTTTTCTTTTCTAATTTCAACAATGTTTAAGATTTGTTCTTTTTATATTGTTTGAATGAAATTATATGATGTATTATAAGTGTTGTTGAATTTTTTTATAATTTATTGTTATCTTTTTTCATAAAAAATGCAAGATCCATGGAGGCAAAAGAAAAGCATAGCGATAATTATTTTTTCTTAAATTTAATTGTATTATACATAGAGAGACACAAGAAGAGACAAAAAAAATTGTAAAAACATCCGTCTCTTAATAATTTATTAATTAAAAAAATAAACAAAACCTCAAGTTTATTTTTTAGACGAAATTATGACAGTATATTTAATGATTAAATTTGATATTTATATAATTAATTTCTTAAATTGAGACCGTGAAATCATATATGTGCGTGGGGAGGAACGTTTACTTAAGTTATTAAATTTTCATCAAATCATATAAGATTACAATTACAATTGGGTAAATAAAACTGGAAACAAGAAGAACGGATATGGAAAAGAAAAGAAAAAACCCGAAAAGCATTGATCGGTCTTACCATGACTAACCAATCAAATAACTATAGCTAACCGAGACAGCATGAACCGGACAACAGAAACTCTAAACTCCTAATAACGAGGCTGTTGGGCATCCGAGGTATCAGGTTTATCACACATAGGAGTGGTATAATAAAAGGGATTTAGCACAAATTTGATGGTATCACGATAAATGGAAGTAGGGCGGATAAGGTTAACCCCAGTGCTTCCACCACCAAAGTCAGTGAGAATATTGCATGCATAGTCAGGGGAAGACACCAATCTCACTGAACAGAGCTTTGCTTCCAATTTCTTGCCATACACAAACTTGTTCACCTTCAATTCATATTCCCCTCTTTCGTCTGTTGTGTCGCTTGTGTAATACATAACCCTGCTTCTCTCGTCCAAGCATGTCACCGATACTTTACTTCCTACACATACATACATTCACCATTTCTTAAAAACCCTAATGTTTAGACCCAGACTCCGATCCCCTACCCCACATCACTCATTCCCTTCCTATTCTTTTTAGGTTTTAAAGTTGATGATGTCCGAGTTGATGTGTTTAGTTGAAAATGTAGTTTAATTTCTTTAGTTTAATTATATTGTATGCCAATGAATTATTGAACTATTTGAATGATCTTTGATTTTTTTTATGTAATTAAGGGTATAATAGTTATATATATATATATAAATTTTTACGATTCTACTGTAAATAAACTCTTATGATATTAAGATACCTTTGATTGGGTTGGATCCAAGAAGCCATTCATTCCAGCCTTTGGTGCAGTCTTGGCATAGAACTTTTCCTGCAATGTTGATGACTCCTTTTTCCTCATCTGAAGCTGACACTATGAGATTGGTGCAACCCACTAATATTGAGACTGCAACTATCACTGCTACTACTGCAAACCTCATTTTTCTTCTTCTTCTTCTTCTTCCTTTCTATAGTAAGCAAGGATATATATATATATATATAGGACTTGTGTTTAATTTGGGAATACACGTAGTGGAAGAGCACTACTCTTCATGACGTGCCACCCATTCTTCAATTATTTATTACATTTTTAATATAAAATTAAAATTGGACTTGTGTTTAGTTTGGAAATATACCCGCGGAAGAGAAACTTAACTAAGGGTGCATTTGGTAGGCTTTTTGGATGAGAGAAAAGATGAAGGAAATAGTGGGGCCACTAGGGAAAATATCCATATCCAATGGATATTTTGAAAATTTTTCTTATGGGTTTGGGTATGGGTCCGGGTAATAAGGTACCCTACCCGCAATAGTAATTATATAATTCTAAAAAGTATTACTTTTAAATTTTTTTGTGTTGAGAAAATATATAATTCTAAAAAAAAATGTTAAATATCATATAGATATTAAAGTAATTTAATTGTACATTTATATTTATGATTTAATTTTTTTATTTTTTGTGATTATAGATGAAAAAATTGATAAAAATAAATTTTATATTAATAAAATAATAATTTATTTCAAATTTTTATGGGTCTGGTTTGGGTAAGGGAATTTAACTACCCGTAGGGTCCGAGTATGAGGATTAATTTTGATACCGTTCAAGTCCAAGTACGGGTCTGGGGATTATAGTACCCTACCCATGATCATTCCTAGGGGCCACCTTTGAAATGGTGAGCCCCACTGGCATAAGGCTTCCAACATTCTTTCTTGGGAAACGTGAAAAATATTAAACAAAATTGAAGTGTGAAATGTCTATTATATCATTTAATTTAATACAATTATAACACTTTTTTAAAAAATATTTTAATATAAGAGATAAAGTAATAATTTTAATCCATTCATATTCTCAAATTTTATTACCAAACACAATAAATTCATTTCTATTTCCATTCTCATTCCCTTTTCCTTTCCTTGGACCGCCCAAGCATAATGTTCTGTTGAAAATTGTCAACGAAACCAGATCTGAGTACGTTTCTACATTAATGGCATTAGAAATATTGTTATTTAAACAATAACATGACTAAAGTTTATTCATGTAGACACTAAGAATAATGTGTTTGGACTTTGGAATGAGGAAAAAAAAGGAGTAAGAAAAGAAAGTGAAATTTACTTTAATTTTGATTATTTCAATTTAATATTTTTTGGACATTTCGATTTTTTCATCAATCTAAACATAATTTAGATTTTAATTTTAAAAAAATTAAACTTATATTTAAATTTATCAAAGCGTGATTCAAAATTTTATTGAATATTTCTATTCTTTATCCAAACTGATCATTTATTTTAGAGAGAGATTGATATAAAAACAATCCATAACCATAATTATACAATGAAGAGTATTAATACAAATGACTTCATTATGAGTAGATGTTCAGTGGTACGGTAGTACTGAACTCAGTACATCCCTCCAATCAGTTGTTCCATAAACCATTCAAGGTGGGCCCTAATTAATGTGAGTTTTTATTAATATTAACAAATGGCACTACATGATTGGAGGGATGTACTGAAGTTCAGTGGTACGGTACCATTGAACTTTTATCCCTTCATTATAGGGATAGGGGAATTAAGGATAATTAATGAAAAGGGTGAAAGTGAAATTATAAGACTTCATTAATTTTTGTTATTATTGTAGCAAATTTTTTTTTTTAACTAAGCAAGCATCAAGATTTAATCCAGGCAATATAGAATTATAATATTTAAGAAATATATCAAGAACCACTTGAAAGTTTTAATTCAAATCAAAATAAACATCTTCATTAATTTTTGTGATATTATTTATTTACATATCAAGAACCAGAAATTAAAGAAACATAAAACGTACCCCATTTTCTACAAGACAAGATTTCACAAGGATGTAAAATTCAAGGAAAAGCAAGAAGAAAAACATAACGTAGCTACTCTCATGTGAAAGAATAACATGACATTATCATATAAAGAAAAAGAGACATAAAATTGATCTGGTAAAATTCTATTACATAATAGATAATATGAGTGAATATTATATTCTCACTCTGTGTCTATCTCTTTCTTCACATAACACTGTCATGTTATTCTTTCACATCTGATACCCAGTGGGTGATGATGTGACTCCAAGAGGATACTCACAAAGGGGACATATTGGGTTTATGTTCAACCATGAGTCTATACACTGTACATGAAAGAAATGCAAACATGGTAACTCCCTAAGCTCATCATTGTCACCATATTCCCCCAAGCAAATGCAACATTCCTGGAATCAATGTGCACATACATATATATATACATCAATCACATATTTACTTGTATGTTTATTCAGCATTTACTCTTTCAACTTAAAAAAAAAAAAAATCTTTCTGTACTTAAATTATTGGGTTTCTGTCAATTTTGATCTTAAATTTCATTTACTATCAAGTATCAACTGTACTCTTAAATCTTCAATATACGAGCAATTTTTCTCTTCATCCAATTTTTTTTGAATAATTAACGACATATATAAATGTGATTGTCTTCGTGGTTTCCGATACTAACTGTGATATCAAATTAATGGAACAACGTTGCTAAATATATGATTTGGCATCACGGTCAGTATTGGAAGCTACGAAGACCTCCGCATTTCCATCTGTCGTTAATTATTTAAACGGAATTTGGACGAAGGAAAAATTTACTCACAAATTGAAAGTTTAGAGGGTACAATCGACAACAAACAAAATTTAAGGATAAAATTAACAGATAGAAATCCTATAATTCAGAGAACAAAAATATACTTATGCCATAAAAAAAAAACTTGTCTTACAGCATCTTGTCCTGATATGAACCTCTCCTTATCTGTCCCTTCAGCATATATTCCACCTTCAACTATATCTGCATTATCATCATCACTATTCTCACTTCTCCTCACTGTGAATCTGTAAATTGGGAGAGCATTGATGGACTCTGATAATGTTGCTCTTCTAGGCGGCGAAAATTCCTCCGACGACGACGCTGCGCCGTCGCCGTCGCCGAGGAAAGAAACTATGCAAGGTAGGCAGCAACATATTGCTGCACATAGGATAAGTGGCACAGCATATCCAATGAAGCTGAAGGTAAGAAACACTACACATAACCTGCAAGCAAGCCCACTCATATAATGTTTGAACTTTGAACTTTTGGGATATCACTATATATATCATCAAATATTAGGGCATGTTTGCTTGAATGTTTTGTCGACCTAATCGTAGACGTAATCCTTTTATATCATTTCAATTAAACACACTCTACTTTTTGTAATGTGATAAAATTATTTTTTTGTCCTTACTTTTTTTTACCCACTTTATTCTATTCTCACTTTTAATATAAAGGTAAAATAGTCATTTTATTCACTTTTATTCTATTCACATCACATCACTTTCATATTACTTTTTTTTATTTCGTTCTGCAATCTCATTATTACATCCTCTGGAAGTGAATCCTCTACATTCTTCTCTCTCTTAATTTTACTTCTTTCTCTCCATCTCTCTCATAATTCCACCAAAAAAATGTAGAGAATTAATATAGAGGATCCATTTCCACATCGTGTATTCCCATTACCATTCCCATTACATCCTCCACCCCACTAACCAAACACACCCTTAGTATTATAATAATGCAAAAAAAAAATTATGTTACAAGTAGTACCTATACAAATTTGAAGCTTCTGAAGAAGAAGTCTGAGTTACGAAGACCCATAGGTTCCCCACCATGAACCAAATCCCAAAGAAGCAATCCCAGAACAGCTTGAAATGTTCTACAATTATTCTGTTAAGCCTGCAAAATATATGAGAGACACAAAGGCATAGAAATACTTGAATTCACCAATGTGATACATATGGTTAAATGTGTCAAAATGGATATTAAGTCATTCAGGTCGGCCCGATCGATTCTATAAATTAATATATAAGGTCAAGTTAAAAAATTTAAGGTCTTAATTAAATACGGATTGGTTCAATCTAATCCTAAAATAAATAGAGTCAAATTGGGTTAGTGCCGAAGCACACCAGCTAGTCTATTTTTTTTTTTGTATTTTTAATATTTATATATTGAATTGATTTTATAATTTTCACTTTAAATCAAATTATATAAAGTATTTTGATCTTTTATTTAATTTACCTAATTATATTAGGTTAAATTATATTTTATCAATATAACTTATTATTTTGAATTAAAAATATGTATATATATATATTATAAATTATTTTGTAACTATATATTCAGTAATTAGAAAAATATCTTTTATAAAAAAAAGGACAACCTTGCCTTAATAGGGTTAGGTTGGACTGGAGAATTAATTCTTGTCCTAATTAAAAATGAACCAACTCCCAATTCTAATAAAATAATATTAAAACGGGTTAAGACCGAGTCAAACTAACCTGTTTTGACACCTCTACACATAGTAAATAATAGGTCCAACTATACCAGGACTAATATGCCCACTCTGATAAATATTCGAAATCCATTAAACTAAAAACCTACACACATACCTAGAATTGGAAGCTCCAGCAGCAATCCCAGTAGTGTCATGACCACCACCACCATCCTCCTCATCATCATCTAAAACAAGAGCATGACGAGATAGAGTAGCATATGAGGCATCCAAGGGAGGAATTATGCTTCCAAAAGATGCTTGGAACGCAAGTTCTTGAGTAACAATATGGTTTCGGTTCCGAAAACGCCAGTAGAGAACGGGAAGGGTGGAAACACAGCAAAGTGCATAGCCCACAATCCAAGTGAAGAATTGGGCTTCGGACATTAGTTCATTCCTTGATAATGCCACAACAATAATAGATGCTATGATCTGACTCAGTGTGATGAACAACTCAACACAAATAATCCACAGTCCAGAATTCAGTGGACTACTCCCTCTTGATGATGATGATGATGATGATGATGATGAGGAGGAGGAGGAGGAATTTCTAGAGAAGTTGATGAATCTTCTTGTTCTCATGTCAATTATGTGTTGATGATGCTCGCTATTTGGTTCAAGAGAGGTAATAACATCCATCTGATCAGGAAAAAAAACCATAGTAGAAGAAGAAGATAAGGCATAATGGATCGGAAGTAGTAATAAGATGATGTGTGTGTATATATATATATATACAGACAAAAACTCCATTTTAGTCCCTAACGTTTGCCACCTTTCTCAATTTGTTAGTTCCTAATGTTTGTTTAGTCTCGATTTGGTCCCTCTATTATTCAAGTATTAAAATTACTTGACAAAATTGATGAGTAAAGAACGAAATGTGAGGGACCAAATTGAAAATGAGCAAACGTTAGGGACTAAATTGATACCAATCTTAAACGTGACGGATTAAATGAGACTAAACAAACGTTAGGGGTCAAATTGAGAAAAGTGCTAAATGTTAAGGACAAAAATGGAGTTTTTGTCA
The DNA here is from genome assembly GCA_014851425.1 of Senna tora. Taxonomy (NCBI): domain Eukaryota; kingdom Viridiplantae; phylum Streptophyta; class Magnoliopsida; order Fabales; family Fabaceae; genus Senna; species Senna tora. The sequence continues at coordinate 3,521,891 of CM026268.1, forward strand.
ATAAATGTACTCTTTTTGATGAAATGGATTGACTTTTTACTACCATAGATAATCAAAATTGAATTGTATAGACTAATAACTTATATGTACCAAGAAAGTGAGGGAACATAAAAGAAAATAAATGTTTCTCTTAATTTCTTAAGGGGTTACAAATTGTTTAGATTATTGTTGATTCTTCATACTGGCTTACCAAAAACAAAATGCAGAATGGTACAACAAAAAACTGAGGTAGTTGCCTCAATTCTACAACCACCTTAAAAAGACATTTTCATTTTCCAGGTTACCATATAAAAAAGATTTATTATATTTCTTATATGCTGTCTGACACGTCTATTTTTAAATATGATAGGTGTCCTAACACTATCATAACATACTATATATACAAATATGTCAAAATAAAATTTTGGGCTCCGACACGTGCCAAATACCTTGGGCACGTGTTGTACACAGCTCGTATTTGAGCCCGACACTAGAAAGAACTAAAAGAGAAGTAAAAAACTAAAAAGTAAGTGAACGAACATGAAAGAGTAAAAAGAACTTATTTAATGTAATCTTTTGTGCTGAAACTGAGTGTACCATGTGCTTCTGCAAAAGATTAACTTTTTACTACCATAGATAATCAGAACTGAATTGTATAGATTAATAACTTATTAAAGATCATAACCTGATTTATATATACCAGCAAAGTGAGAGTGAACATAAAAGAAAATAAATGTTTCTCTTAATTTCTTAAGGTTACAAGTTGTTCAGATTATACTGACTTACCAAAAAAAAGAATGCAGAATGCTACAACAAGAAACTGAGGTAGTTGCCTCAGTTCGGTAACCATATTAAAATGACATATTCATTTTTCAAGTTAATATAAAGAAGATCTATTTTTCATATGCCGGCTCGTCTATTTTTAAGTATGATGAGTGTTTTATTCATGATATGACATTAACGCTAACACTATCATAACATACTACATGTACAAATGTGTCAAAATATAAAAAGTTTTTTCCGGGCTTGGACACGTGTCTTACACAGCTCGTGTTTGAGCCGAACACAAAATTACGTGAAAGAAAAATAAAAATAAAAAAATAAGTCGACCAATATATGAAAGACTAAAGAACTTATTTTAATAATAGAAGTTCTTTCTTAATTGATTTTAATTATTGTACATGAATAATTTAATTAATATAAAGTAACAACGTTATAATAATTGCTTAACTATTAATAAAAAGATTAATATATACATATACCGTATTTATATCAGTGTTTATGTTTCATACCAATTCCTATAACAAGAGAATTTCAAAACTCAATCAAGGCAATTAAATCGATAGATATACTAATGAAACTACCATAAACTGGAAGAATATTGAAACAAGCATACACAAGACAAGACATTAAGAACTAAACATTGATGCTTAGCTTCAATCAACATTTTATCAATCTCATTCATTCAGGCAAAGCAAAAACAAAAAATTTATAAGCAATTAACATCCCAAAATCCAATTAAATCGAATCAACATCTTAAAACAACCTAGAATAACTTGTCCAAAGTGAGAATAAAAAAACAGATCAAATTTCAAAAACATTCCATCAAAGATAAAATTACTCCCTTTCTTCCAATTTTAGTATCATAAATTGAGACATTTGGGATGAAGGAGAAAATGTGAACCTGATTGAGCTGAAGAGACTAAATTAGAAAAAGAAGAGAGAAATTAAAGAGGAGAGGATGTGAGAAGAAGAAGAAGAAGAAGAAGAAGAAGAGTGAGTACTTGTAAGCATAGTTCATGTGGTTTAAATTTTGCATTTTCTGAGACGATAGAGGAAGAAAAAAACGTCAGCAAATTTCTGCTTTATCGTTTACGACGCCAACACATAAGAGAGAGAGAGAAGGAGGGAGTGTGGAAGACGGTGTTGACTTTCATTGTTTGAATGTTTTCTCACCGCTAATATGTAGAAATTAAACCTTATGAAAATTAACAAAAAAAGTTTTGGTCAAAAGCTTATTTTGGTCCCTTATGTTGTACTCAAATTTTATATTGATCCTTTACGTTTTGAAAGTTTTAAATTAGTCCTTCTGTCCAAGTCCATCAATTTTTTAAGTTTACTGTTGACGTGGCATGCTGACGTGTCACGTCATGTCATCACAAATAATAAAATAGAAGATGACGTGGAGTGACATGTCGGCTTATATGGACATGTAAGAGAGATAGTATGTCCACCTCATCAAGACATGTCAGCACTTAATGGAAGAAATGGACGAACTAAGACGGAATAACCAATTTGGAACTTCTGGGAAAGATAAAAGACCAATTTAAAACTTTTAAAACATAAAGGACCAATATGAAACTTGGGTACAACAGAAGGGATCAAAATGAGTTTTTGACCAAAAGTTTTTTTTTAAGATTTAATATTAATTCATATGTAATTCTCATATGAGATGATCTAAATTTGAATATACACAAAGCACCAAACTGTACATCAAGGAATTTCCTGAAAAAGATTTCCCATCGAGTAAAATTTCTATGATTTAAGGGGGACTATCAACATCCATAAATAAGCTAGACTCTGGGTTTTTTTACTATTTGTATCAACGGCAAAAATGTTAAAATTAGATCATCTTAAAAAATGACAAAAGGATATTATTGTTTAGTTTCAAATGACTTTGTTGATAGAAGCTCCACCGCTCAACTGATTCAGCAGTAGGTCCTATTGTGCGTATCTTCCACTTATATATCTGTGATCTTTGTTTGCAACTTGTATTTATTATTGTAGATACAATGTAACCTTAAATAATAATATATGATAATTATTGGCCAAAATAAACTCTTCCTACTACCTTATATTTGCATAAGATTTCAATTTTCTTATGAACTATAAGGAGTGGATTCAAATGAGAGAGACCAAAACATTTGAATGGGAGACCCTAGACTCTGTGCTTATATTGGAATAGGACCCTGAATAAGGAAAGATCAAACAGGATTTTGGCTAAGGCATAATTTGTACTTGATTTCAAAATTACAATTATACCCCTATCTATGTAGAACTAGCAAATCTCAGGTAGAATTTTCAAAGATTATGTGATAGATGACTATTAAAATTTGGATGGGATAAAGGATAATCAACGGTGACCTTAAAGTGCACATATGAGAAAGTTCTGGGCCCCTACGCAATTTGAAAGTTTAAGAGAGGGTTTATGCAATTAGTTTTAATGTATTTGAAAAGTGTAAATTGTATCTCAGGTACTTCACAATTCACATTCACTACAATAGGGTAACCTTAGAATAATGTAAGAGTGGGAGGGTTATGAAAGGAAAAGTTACGGAAGAGTACCAAGTTACTTAATTTTTTATTTGTATTTAAAAATAAACTTTTAAAGAAATTAAGGCTAAATAATACTCATTTTGGTCCTTTATCTTTTTTATTAGTTTAATATTAATTCTTTATCTTTAAAAAATTTCAAATCAATCTTCTATTTTTAATGATGGTCTCAGTGTTAGTGTCATCTCACATGTAGTATACCTATCATGTTTAAAGATAAATGTGTCAGGCGTCAACATATAAGAACTAAATCTTCTTTATATGGTATATGGTGTTAGTCTGAAGAGGCCTAACTTACCCCACAAGAGCTCTTAAGGGGAGATGATTACCTTAACCTATATATACAGTTTATTAGCCCTTTAATTAAGCAATGTGAGACTTCAACACGCCCCCTCACGCCTGACATAGGAGCGTGAAGCCAACGGGTTATCTTCAGGGCAGCCCACAGTAAGGCTCATCCATCCACACATACCCAAGCCCCGCTCTGATACCATTTTAAGAGGCCTAACTCACCCCAAAAGAGCTCTCAAGGGGACAAGATTACCTTAGCCTATATATACAGCTTATTAGCCATTTAACTAAGCAATGTGGGACTTCAATGGTTAGTGTTGGTGTCATCTCACGTGTAGGACACCTATCATGTTTAAAGATAAATGTGTCAGACGTCAATATATAAGAACTAAATTTTCTTTATATGGTATGGTGTTAGTATTGGTGTCATCTCACGTGTAAGACACCTATTGTGTGTGTGTATATATATATACACACACACACACACCATATTTATTAACAAGAAGTTGCTCTAAGAGATAAGTGGTTTAGTATTGCTTAAGTAATATATCGAGTTTGAGACTTTGTGAATGCAACAATTCCCTTAATTACAAGAATTTCAAATACCTAGAATCATGCAACATTCCATCTATCTCATTCATTCAGGCAAAACAAAACATCTCAAAATCCAATTAAATCGAATCAACATCTTAAAGCAGCATATAGAAGAACTTGTCCAAAGTGGGAAGAAAATAAATTATAGCATATCAAATTTTAAAAATCATCCATCAAAGATGGAACCTCACCCACCAAATGTAAAAATTACCCATTTCTTTCAATTTTAATGTCATAAATTGAGACATTTGGAATTAAGGAGAAAATCCGAACATGACTGAGCTGACGAGATTAAATTAGAAAAAAAGAAGAAGAAGAGGAGTTAATACTTATTCGTGTTTTAAATTTTACATTTTCCGAGACAACGAAGAAAGAAAAGAATGTCAACAAATATGCAGAAACTTTATGAAGAGGATGTCTATCTAACGGTCAAAAATTAACAAAAAGTTTTCTCAAGGTTAAGTATTTTATTTTCAATAAATAATGATTCATGAATTCGGATCATCGTGTGAAAATAACATGAAAATATAAGCCAAAAGAGATTAAAGAGATAGAGGTTCTCATCATTCACATGATAACTAGAGAGTGAGTGAATAGTTTGTTTTCACTCCCTATTCAATATTCATCTCTCTCTTTATATACCTAATACTATTACATTAATTCTCATCTTGATTTGATGGTACACAAAGCATCAAACTGTCCACCAAGAAATTCTCCCAAACAATTACCCATCAGAGTAGGATTTTTATGATTTAAGGGAGACTGGATCGCCCAAAAATAAAATATGACTTTTGAGTTCTCGACTATTTGTATCGATGACAAAAATTTTAAAAATAAATCAATTTAAAAATGACAAAATGACATTATAATTTAATATCGTATGACAATGCTATAAAAGCTCCATTGCTCAACTGGTTCAGCAATCGGTCTTATTGTACGTATCTTCTATATATTGATATATTTGTGATCTATTTATTATTTTAGATACAATGTAACTTTAAATTATAGATAATGATTGTTGGTCAAATTAGACTCTTGCTACCTTATATTTTTGTAAGGTTTTAATTTTGCCATTTCTTAATTTCTCTCCCTAATTTCAAATAATTTTCAATTTTTCTCACCCAAAAATTGGTCCCTATATTTTTGTTAAACTTTTAATTTTTCAGTCTCATCACAAAAATATTTCACATATCCTCACAAGTGTCATCCATAAACAATCCCACGCATCCCAACCTCTCAATATTTTTATTATTCAACTTTTAATTTTTCTCTCTCAACATAATAATTATCACATATCCCAAGTCCCAATTAAATCCAATCCTATGGTTACTGTGCATTTCCAACTCTCCATTTCCTTATTTTTCCTCTTTCATTCATAAGTAACTTTCAACCTTTCACTCAATGTTAAAACAATGTTCATTTTCTTCCTCTCACTTGTTTCTTCTTCGCCGAAAGAATAGTAGGCTTTCCTGCAAAGTTTCTCATTCCAAAGAGATTTCAAAATCAAGTCTACAAATTTTCACTCTTTTTCTACACTCTCCCATCTGTCAACTTATTTTGTTTTTTCTAATTCTCATATTGGCACCGCATTAGCACAAGTGTTGTGGCCGCAACGCGGTTACGTTGTGACTGCAAATGCCATTATGTTGCACCACAACATTGTGTATTTTCTTTTCAATGCAATTGCAGGATGATGCGGTTGCAAAATTGTCCGTAACCACAATCTTTCGGTCGAATCACACAATACGGTTCGCAATTTAGAGCCTTACCTAGAATCATTCAACAATCTCATATACCTTCAAGCAAAACAAAACAAATGTATAATCAATTAACATCCGAAAAACCAATTAAATCAAATCAACGTCTCAAAGAAGCTTAAAAGAACTTGTGTGTAATGTGGACATTGACCTTCACTGTTTTTCTCACCGTAAGATATACAGAAATCTTGTCAAAAAGATGTCCATCTAACGGTGAAAAATTAACAAAAAAATTTTCAAGGCATAAATATTTTGTTTTCTATAAATTCCCCTAAAAAAACATTACGATATCAGTAAGGATAGACTGGAGAGATAGAGGGATTTCATCACATGATAGCTAAAGGCTGTGAGTGAATAATTTATTTTTACTCTTTATTTCTCTCATGATGCATGTGACATCATTATGTTATTTCTTACATGAAAGGATCTTAATCTGGTGATACACACCGCTCAAAATTGCCCACGAAGAAATTCCTCGAAAAAAGATTACCCATTGATTAAGTAGTATTTTTATGATTTAAGGGGGATTAGATCAGTGTCCGTAAATAAGACAAACTTCTGAGTTCTAGAATATTTGTATCAATGACAAAAATGTTAAAATTAGATCATTTTTAAAATGACAAAACAACATTGTTATTTAGTTTCAAACAACTGTGTTGATAGAAGCTCAACCTCTCAGCTGGTTCAGCTGTCGGTGCTATATATTTTATGTATATTTCATTGAGATATATGTGATCTTTGTTAGGAGCTTGCATTTATTATTTGATACAATGTTACCATGAATATAATAAATGATAATTATTGGTCCAAATAAACTCTTGGTTCCTTATATTTGCGCAAGATTTTTTTTCTTTCTAAACTATAGCTAGGGGTTGGATATCAAATGAGAAAGACCAGAGGATACAAATGGGAGAAATTAGAATTGATTTTGAATGGGTGGATGTGCTTCTCTTCAAATAGGATGATGAATGAAGAGAGACCAAACTGGATTTTGAATGGCTAAGGAATGCGTTTTACGTTATTTTGAAATTATGATGTTGCCCCTATCTATGTGGAACTAATAAATCCAAGGTTGAATTTTTAGAGACAAAGTTGCAAAGGTCTGCTAAAAATTGGATGGCAAAGTTAATGGTGATCTTAATGTGCGCATATGGGAAACTATAAATAAGGCAAACTTCTGAGTTCTTGAATATTTGTATCAAAGGCAAAAATGCTAAAATTAGATCATTTTAAAAATGACAAAATGACATTATTATTTAGTTTCAAATGACAGTGCTGATAGACGCTCAGCCGCTCAGCCAATTCAGTAGTCGGTCCTATTGTACATATATTTCAATGATATATGTGCGATCTTTATTTGCAGCTTGTATTTATAGGGCATGGATTTTGTATGGGAGAGACCAGAGCTTAATTGGACACGTAAGGGAGATGATATGTCCATGTCATCACAAATAATGAAATAGAAGATGATGTGGAGTGACGCGTCGGCTTAAATGGACACGTAAGAGAGATGATATGTCCACCTCAGCAACCCATGTCTGCACTTAATGGAAGAAATGGACGAACTTAGATGGAAGGACTAATTTGCAACTTCTGTGAAAGATAAAGGACTAATTCTCAAAAAAAAAAACATAAAGGACCAATATGAAACTTAGGTACAACAGAAGGGACCAAAATGGCTTTTTGGCCTAAATTTTTTTAAAGGTTTAAATATCAATTCATATGTAATTCTCATATGAGATGACCCTAATTTGATGATACACAAAGCACCAAACTATATCCACCAAGAAATTTTCCTGAAAAAGATTACCCATCGAATAAAACTTTTATGATTTAAGGGGATTATCAACGTCCATAAATAAGTCAGACTTGTGAGTTTTTTTTACTATTTGTATCAACGACAAAAATGTTAAAATTACATCATCTTAAAAAATGACATTATTATTTAGTTTCAAATGACTCAGTTGATAGAAACTCCACCGCTCAACCGATTCAGCGGTTGGTCTTATTGTACGTATCTTCCATTGATATATGTGTGATCTTTGTTTGCAACTTGTATTTATTATTTTAGATACAATGTAACCTTAAATAATAATATATGATAATCATTGAATAAACTCTTCCTCCTACCTTATATTTGCATAAGATTTCAATTTTCTTATGAACTATAAGGAGTGGATTTAAATGAGAGAGACCAAAGCATTTGAATCGGAGGCACTAGACTGTGTGCTTATATTGGAATAGGATCCTGAATAAGGAAAGATCAAATAGGATTTTGGTTTAGAGTTTAGGGTTTAGGGTTTATCTTTTAAAAATTTTAAATCAATCATCTATCTTTATAATTTCTTTTTCGAGATGTGGTTTCGATTCTGCACGCAGAATTGCTCATCCTATCAGAAAAAGTGAGAGCCACTGTGATTTCATGGATGCAATGGAAGATACCCTCCAACAAGAATTCCCTCTTCATTCATAAACAAAGGATAATAATACTCTGTTCTTCACTCTGTTTCTTCCAATGGTTTTGGGCACGCAAGGATTTGCGTGTTTCTTTTACTCCATTGATGTTGAGCCTTTTCCTAGGAGAAAAATTAAGATCTTGTTTGTTAACAAGAGCCTTGCTAGGGGTGTACAAAATATCAAAACCCGACCTAGTCTGCTCATTTTTTGTTCATCGGTCAAGGTAGGTCGGGCCTCGGGTTGGCCACTTTCAGACTCGGCCCGACCCGGGTACCTTCATTTTCTTTTTATTTTTTATTTTTAAATTTTGTTATATTTATTATTTTTGCATGTAAAATATATATTATTTATATAAATAATTTTATTTTTTATTGATTATTAATTGAAAATAACAAAATATAACTTTAATTTAATCAAAATTATCTTTTAAAATGTCTAAATAAGTTACATTTTATGTAAAAATTATAATTTATATGTATTTTTTTTAAAAAAATGCCGGGTTGGACCCGACCCGAATAACTCGACTAAATTCGGGTCGGTCCCAAACCCGGACCGACACAACCCTTGTACACACCCCTAGGGATGATCATGGGTAGGTTACTATATTCTCCGGACCCAAACTTGAGCGGCTATCAAAATCAATCCTCATCTCCGGACCCTACGAATAATTAAATCCCCGTACCCAGACTCAGACCCATAAAAATTTTAAATAAATTATTATTTTATTATATAAAATTTATTTTTATCAATTTTTAATCTACAATCACAAAAATAAAAAAAATTAAATCATAAATATAAATGTACTATTAAATTACTTTAATATTTATAAAATAGTTAACAATTTTTTTAAAATTATATATTTTCTCACACAAAAAAGTTTAAAAATATTACATTTTATATATAAAATTAATAATTACTATTGCGAGTAGGGTACCTCCTTACCCGGACTCATACCCAGACCTATAGAATAAAATTTCAAGGTACCCATTGGAAATAAGTATTTTGATCATCCCTATACACCCATAAGCCTTGCAAATTTTTTATACCAAACATACCTTACTTTTTGTCATCTTTGATTAATTATATTTTTTTCTTTACTTTTTTATAATATTTTAATATAAGGGTAAAATTATCATTTTATCCATTTTTATTCTATTCTCATTTTCTACTATAAACGTAGTCTAAGCAATAATCTCATTTTCACCGTATTTTCCGTAACAAATGCGCCCTAAAAGAAAAAAATATATAATTAGTACATAGATGATGAGAGAAGAGTAACACAAACAGCGATTTAGTGGTTTTGTTGACTTACACAGTTGGAAAATGCAAAGCAAAGAAGGAAAGGGAACGGGAACTAGTAGCAGTGGCGATGGAGCTGGGACTAAAACGAAAATTATAAGATAAAAGAAGGGGTGGAAAAAAAATTTCTTTTTAAAACTTCCAGAGTTGAATATTTTATTATTATAAAGTTTGATCATTGATGGATTTGTCATTATAAACTAAATAGTTGTAATCCTCTTGTCCAAAAATTCGGGCTTTTATTTTCGGACTCTTCTTTCGTGATGAGAAATTTCTAGAGTTGAATCTTGATGATGATGATGAATAAGTTTAATTTCAAGTTGATTCTGCAGCATTGAATGTGTTTCAGCATGTGGGTGATCATGGTGGCTCTTTGAGTTGGTGTTTGGTTCAAGAGAGGTAACATCCATCTTATTAGACAAAACCAAAGTAGAAAAAGATAAGCCATAATGGATTGGTAGTAGTATAAGATCTCCTAAAAAGAATGAGAATGGTACAACAAGAGACTGAGGTAGTTGCTTCAATAGTATGTTAATGATGGTCTTAGTGTTGGTGTCATCTCACTAATAGAACACCTATCATATTTAAAGGTAGATGTATCAGGCGTCAACATATAAGAACTAAATCTTCTTTATATGGTATGGTGTTAGTGCTGGTGTCATCTCACGTGTAGGTCACCTATCATGTTTAAAGATAGATGTGCCAGGCATCAACATATAAGAACTAAATCTTTTTTATATGGTACGGTGTTAATGTTGGTGTCATCTCACGTCTAGGACAACTATCATGTTTAAAGATAGATGTGTCAGACGTCAATATATAAGAACTAAATCTTCTTTATATGGTATAGTGTTAGTGTCATCTCACGTGTAGGACACCTATCATGTTTAAAGATAGATGTGTCATGACGCCTGACACATCTATCTTTAAACATGATAGATGTCTTACACGTGAGATGACACCAACACTAACAGTCTAACACCACCATTGATATACTATATGTACAAATGTTTCAGACTAAAAAATTTTTTAGGTTCAAACACGTACCAAATACCTTGGACACATACCAAGTACAACTCAAATTTGAGCCAAGTAAAATAAGTTTTTTGTTTAATTGATTTTATCGTACATGAATAATTTGATTAATATAAAGTAACAACTTTGTTTAGGGTCCGTTTGTTAGGCTTATTGGAGGAGGGAAAAAATGAAAGAAACAATGGGACCCACCTCTAAAATGGTGGGGCCCACTAGTTGGAGGCTTCCAACATGCCTTCTTGGAAGGCGAGAAAAATCATTAAAAAAAATTGAAGTGCGAAATGTCTATTATACTTTTTAATTCAACACAATCATAACTTTTTTTATTTTTTTAATATTTTAATATAAGGGGTAAAGTAGTAATTTTAATCCATTTTCATTCTCATTATCAAATTTTACTACCAAACACAATAAACTCATTCCCTTTCCTTTTTCCTTTACTTTTCTGCATACCAAACGCACCCTTACTATATTTGATTTAAGAAAATAATAATATACCATAAATGCTTAAAATAAAGAATATATATATATATATATTTACACACACACATACAATATTTATCAAGGCAAAATTGGTCGAAGTGATAAGTGATTTAGTATTGTTTAAGCAATGTCTGGAGTTCGAGACTTTGTAAATGCAACAATCCCCTTAATTACAAGAAACATTCCATCTATCTCATTCATTCAGACAAAACAAAACAAACCTACAGGCAATTAATAATATCCCAAAATCCAATTAAATCAAATCAGCATCTTAAAGCAGCAAAGAAGAACTTGTCTAAAGTGGGAAGAAAATAAATTAAAGCATATCAAATTTCAAAAATCATCCATCACCAAATGTAAAAATTACCCATTTCTTCCAATTTTAATGTCATAAATTGAGACATTTGGAATGAAGGAGAAAATCTGAACATGATTGGGCTGAAGAGATTAGTTCGTTTGTGTTTTTTAAATTTTGCATTTTCTGAGACAGCAAAGAAAGAAAAGAATGTCAACAAATATGCAGAATCCTTATGAACAGGATGTCTATCTAAAGGTGAAAACTTAACAAAAAGTTTTCTTAAGATTAAATATTTTATTTTCGACAAATAATGATTCATGAATTCGGATCATCGTGTGAAAATAACATGAAAATATAAGCTAAAAGAGATTAGAAAGATAGAGGGTATCATTCACATGATAACTAGATATTGTAAGTAAATAGTTTGTTTTTATTAATATTAACAAATGGCATTACATAATTGGAGGGATGTACTAAAGTTTAGTGGTACGGTACCATTGAACTTTTATCCCTAATACTATTACATTAATTCTCATCTTGATTTGATGGTACACAGAGCACCAAAGTGTACACCAAGAAATTCTCCCAAACAAAATTAGCCATCAGAGTAGGATTTTTATGATTTAAGGGAGACTGGATCGCCCAAAAATAAAGGCTGACTTTTGAGTTCTTGACTATTTGTATCGATGACAAAAAATTTTAAAATTAGATCATTTTAAAAATGACAAAATGACATTATTATTTAGTTTCGAATGACAATGTTGATAAAAGCTCCACTGCTCAACTGGTCCAGCAGTCGGTCTTATTGTATGTATCTTCTATATATTAATATATTTGTGATCTATTTATTATTTTAGATACAATGTAACCTTAAATTATAAATAATAATTGTTGGTAAAAAAAGACCCTTGTTACCTTATTTTTTTTTTTAGGTTTTAATTTTGCCATTTCTAAATTTCTCTCTCTAATTTCAAATAATTTTCAATTTTTTCACCCAAAAATTGGTCCCCATATTTTTGTTAAACTTTTAATTTTTCAGTCTCATCACAAAAATATTTCACATATCACTCACAAGTATCATCCATAAACAATCCCACGCATCCCAACCTCTCAATTCTTGTTTTCCTATTTTTTTTTTTATTCAACTTTTAATTTTTCTCTCTCATCATAATAATTATCACATATCCCAAGTCCCAATTAAATCCAATCATATGGTTACTTCGCATTTCCAACTCTCCATTTCCTTATTTTTTCTCTTTCATTCATAAGTAACTTTCAACCTTTCACTCAATGGTAAAACAATGTTCATTTTCTTCCTCTCACTTGTTTCTTCTTCGCCGAAAGAATGGTAGGCTTTGCCGCAAAGTTTCTCATTCCAAAGAGATTTCAAAATCAAGTCTACAAATTTTCATTCTTTTTCTACACTCTCCCATCTGTCAACTTATTTTGTTTTTTCTAATTCTCTTATTGACACCGCATTAGCACAAGTGTTGTGGCCGCAACGAGGTTACGTTGTGACCGCAAATGCCATTATGTTGCACCACAACATTGTGTATTTTCTTTTCAATGCAATTGCAGGATGATGTGTTTGCAAAACTGTCTATAAGCGCAATATATTGCGGTCGAATCACACAATATAGTCTGCAATTTAGAGCCTTACCTAGAATCATTCAACAATCTCATATACGTTCAAGCAAAGTAAAGAAAAACAAATGTATAATCAATTAACATCTCAAAAACCAATTAAATCAAATCAACATCTCAAAGCAGCTTAAAAGAACTTTTGTGGAATGTGGACATTGACCTTCACTGTTTTTCTCACCGTAAGATATACATAAACCTTGTCAAAAAGATGTCCATCTAACGTTGGAAAATTAACAAAAAAAATTTCAAGGCATAAATTTTTTGTTTTCAATAAGTTCCCCTAAAAAAACATGATGATATCAGTAAGGATAGACTGGAGAGATAGAGGGATTTGATCACATGATAGCTAAAGGTTGTGAGTGAATAATTTGTTCTTACTCTCTATCTCTCTCATGATGCATGTGACATCATTATGTTATTTCTTACATGAAAGGATCTTGATCTGGTGATACACACCGCTCAAATTAAAATTGCCCACGAAGAAAATTCCCTGAAAAAAGATTACCCATTAATTCAGTAGGATTTTTATGATTTAAGGAGGATTTGATCATTGTCCATATAATAAGGCAGACTTCTGAGTTTTAGAATATTTGTATCAATGGCAAAAATGCTAAAACTAGATCATTTTTAAAATGACAAAACGACATTGTTATTTAGTTTCAAACAACTGTGTTGATAGATGCTCAACCACTCAGCCGATTCAGCTGTCGATGTTATATATTTTATGTATATTTCATTGAGATATGTGTGATCTTTGTTAGTAGCTTGCATTTATTATTTGATACAATGTTACCATGAATAATAAATAATAATTTTTGGTCCAAATAAACTCTTGGTTCCTTATATTTTCGTAAGATTTTTTTTTCTGAACTATAGCTAGGGGCTAGATTTCAAATGAGAAAGACCATAGCATACAAATGGGAGAAACTAGAATTGATTTTGAATGGGTGGATGTGCTTTTCTTCAAATAGGACAATGAATGAGGAGAGATCAAACTGGATTTTGAATGGCGAGGGAATGGGTTTTACTTTATTTTGAACTTACGATGTTACCCCTATCTATGTGGAACTAACAAATCCAAGGTTGAATTTTTAGAAACAAAGTTGCAAAGGTCTACTAAAAATTGGATGGCAAAGTTAATGGTGATCTTAATGTGCACATATGGGAAACTATAAATAAGGCACACTTCTGAGTTCTTTAATATTTGTATCAATGGCAAAAATGCTAAAATTAAATTATTTTAAAAATGACAAAACGACATTATTATTTAGTTTCAAACGACAGTGCTGATAGACGCTCAGTCGATTCAGCAGTCGGTCCTATTGTACATATATTTCAATGAGATATGTGTGATCTTTATTTGCAGCTTGTATTTATAAGGCATCGATTTTGAATGGGAGAGACCAAAGAGAATCTAGATCGAATTGATTTTGAATGAGTGGATGTGTTTCTGTTCGAATAGAACAATGAAACAAGAGAGGCCAAACTAGATTTTGAATGACTAGGGAATGGATTTTACTTTATTTTGAAATTATGATGTTACCCCTATCTATGTGGAATCTTTAGAGACAACATTGCAAAGGTATGCTACAAATTATAATTGGATGGCAAAGTTAATGGTGACCTTAGTGTACAGATGAAAAATTACAAATAAGGCGAACTTCTGAGTTCTTGGATATTTGTATTTATGACAAAAATGTTTTAATTTACATTATTTTTTACATAATTTTTTTTTATCCATTAAATGTTAACGAATTTATATATGATTTGAAACATTGGTTCTTGAAAACATTTTCCTTTATTATTACTAGGCCTCCTCTTATATAACTCAACTGATTTAATCTCAATTTTCTTTATCCATTTATTTTTTGTCAACATAATAAGCCCCTTCCATAAATGGGCCACAATTACTAAAGACCATTTAGAAGTGTGACTTAAGTTTTGGAACCAAAAACAGGCCCAAGTAGGAATAAATGTATTCAGACAAAATAAAAAAGGAATGAATCTAGATTTTTTTTTTTTGTCAAAGAATGAATGCATTAATAAATATTTTTGTGAACCATATGTATAGAATGATGGTCCATAGGAGATATCTCATAAATGTGAGTAAATGGAGCATTTGTGAACACATGACATTGTTTGCAACCACAACTAAAGTATCCGAGGAAGCCAAATCTTAGTGTTGTGTTCACAAATGGTCACCTTGGGGAATTGATTCTTGAGATATAACTTGCCCTTATGTGTATCATGAATTTGGATTTTTTTTTTATGTGGAAAAAGGTAACATAATGTGAAAAGATTATATAATAATAATAATAATAATAATAATAGTATAAAGATGGCCGGGACGCTTGGTATAGTGTCATCTTGAGAGTGTCGTTCAAGATAACATGTTATCTTAGATGACTCTATTTGTTATAGTGTCATCACATGATACCAAAAAGGGTGTAATCTCATTATACTAAAGATATTGTGTCATCTGAGATGACACTCTTGAATGTGATTTTTTTTAACTTACTAATATTATCTCTATTAATTATATTTTGTTTTTTTACATAAATTATTAAAAATGCCATAATTTTTTTTGAACTTACCACATTTTGTTGGTTATTTAGATAAATGTTATTTTTAGTTATATTAAATAATTATTTAAAATATTTTGTTGTCTATGTTGATTAGTCTTTTTTTAATTTAGAATTACAATATGGAAATAATTATAAAATAAATATAATAGATAATTTGCTTAAATTTATAAGGGTAAATTTGGAAGATAGAAAAATAAATAATATGGTATCTTCGATGACACTATTTTATACCAAATGCTTATCATTGTGATGTCAAACATCATACCAGACATGAGCATCAAAGATAACATGATATCTGATATGACACTCTTTTATACCATGATATATAGGATAGTAGGATACCAAGATGATACCATACTAAATGCTCCCTTTATGTTTACTTCTTCTTCTTTTTTCATATGACTGTATTATATTATTTCTCTTCATATAAAAAATATCTCTACTATTATTTTGATCATGAAAAATGCAGTATATTTTAATTTAGTCTCTAAAACTTGTAAATGTCAAATTTAGTCCATAAAAAATAATTTTTTTTAATTTAATCCTTAAAAGATAAAAATGTATAATTTAGCCCCTAAAAAATATAATTTATCTTAATTTAATCCTTACGAATCTCTATTAATGTAATTGATAGAAAATTTTTAAAAGGCAAAGTTGGCACAAATTATATATTTTAAAAACTAAATTTGATATTTTTTTAAAAAAAAAGTAAATTAAGACAAAGGATATCTTTCGAGATTAAAATGATAAAATTACTGTAACTTAAACAAATGAGTTGACCTAGCAGCTGAGGTCATGTGGAACTGGAACCGTTAAAGCCCATATATATTCAATATGGGTCCAACGGGTCCAATGAGAAGCCCATCACTCGGCCCATTTTTGGCATTCAGAAACCAACATGAATCTATACATCATGAATAGATCATACCAATATAAAATTTCGTCTTTCAAACATATGTATATATATTTTTATTATTATTATTAAAAACATTATATATATTAGTTATTTAAAAAAAACATTATATATTTTATGTATGTACTATATGATCATATCAACGTTAATTGATTTTATTCATTAATCTCATGAATTATATATTCCCAACAAAATGATTAACAATAACGAACATATTAAATTACACAACTGAAATAATGAATAAAATTATATTAATTAAATAGAAAACATTTGAAAACAATGAAAGAGAATTGGATATCACGTGTGGGTGTGGATCTCATATGGACATGTCCAAGGCAAAGGAAACATATGAAGGGTTGGGAAGGGACATTTACATTTAATTAAGTAACTTTTTATTGGGTTAGTTAGGAGAAGTTAGGTGTTTTTCTATGTACATATGTTTTTCATAGCATCTTTTAGAGACATGTACAGATATATACATATTTATATGTGTTTTTGCTTTATGTGTTTCATTTTCTATATATGACAGTCAACTTCTACTTCCAACCTACATAGCAATTATATATAGGGATGATGATGGCAGGATTTGAGTATGGTACTATATTTTTTGGATTCGGACCCAGATTTGAGCGGGTATCAAAATCAATCTCATATCCTATGGATAAATCCTCATACCCGAACCCGGACCCATAAAATTTTTTTAAAATAAATTATTATATTTTATTATTATAAAATTTATTTTTATTAATTTTTTATCTATAATCACAATAAGTTAAAAAAATTAAATCATAAATATAAATATATTATTAAATTACTTTAATATTTATAAAACATTTAATATTTTTTTTTGAATTATATATTTTCTCAACACAAAAAAGTTTTAAAATATTATTTTTTATATATAAAATAAATAATTACTGTTGCGAGTAGGGTACCTCCTTACCCGGACCCGGATCCATGAACTTTGTACCCAAACTCATACCCATACCCACAGGATAAAATTTCAGGATACTCATTGGGTATGGGTATATTCTGATCATCCCTAATTATATATATAAGCTTAATAATAATACCCCCTTCTTCTTCTTTTGTCCAGAGATCCACCAGAGCAGATTTCATGATTAATCTCTTGAATATTGTCAGGTCCATAGTGAGGGTGGTCTTCTTAACGAATGGCGTTTCATTCTTATCAGTCTAAAAATCGAATTCAAGAGGCAATGATAAAAAAAATAGACTCCCTTCTATCTGTGTCATATCACGTTATTTTCTGTGTGTTCTTCGCTATAAGCTATGTACACTGATTGTGGATCTCTATGCATGTTATATTTTGCTTCCACAACCACCTCTTGAGAGTACAAGGGCTTCAGATCCAACATGTTACAATTATTAATGATGATTCATGAACATGTTTGGCCAAGTTTGAACTAGGTCGGATTAAATATCTAATTTCTCTTCTAGCTTGTTTATTAGTAATTAATCTTCTGAAGCATTTATAGATTAATGAGTTGAAATGGCTGCAAAATAAGAAAAAGGTCTTCATCAGTTAAAATTAATCTTGAGTAAATTATATGCCTTAACCCGACTAGCTCCACGAGATTATATATAATTTATCCTTATCACTTAAACTTTTATTTATAATAAATTAGTACTCCTAAAGTATAACAATATATATACGGAATTATGGTTAATTTTAACCAACTTTAATATTCAAGTGCTAACTAGCTAGTCACATAAGAGCCATTAACTATTCTTTCTCTAATCTTACATAAAATTGAAATCTTAAAATCCATTAAAATTAATTAAAACTTAACAAGTTTGTAATTCTTTATACTTTAGGGGTGATTTGTTACAAATGAAAATTTAGGTGAATAATATGTGATTTATGTATAATTTAGGGGTAAAGACTACTTTCCCTATAATTTATACTAATTGCTATCATGACCTTATTCCATACATATTATTTATATATAAATTACCAAAAAGAAAATTTCATTTTGAAGATTAGTCGATCATATATATCCATATTTTTCTAGTCCAGCTAACACCTTTTAAAAGTTTGTCCTAATTAAATGTGATAATTCTTTTAGGCAAAAGTATTTTTTGTTCCAGAAAGTGTAGAGTATTTTTCAATTTTTCTCCTAAACTTTGTTACAAATATGATTGTATCTTTGAACTTTGTTGAAGTGTCACATTGCTTAGTTAAAGCGCTGATAAGCTATATATATAAGTTAAGGTGATCCTCTCCCCTTGAGAGCACTTTTGGGGTGAGTTAGGCCTCTTAAGATGGTATCAGAACGGGCCTGGACATGTGTGGATGGATAAGCCTTACTGTGGGCTGCCCTGGAGGTAATCCGATGGCTTCACGCTCCTATGTCGGGCGTGAGAAAGGCGTGTTGAAGTCCCACATTGCTTAGTTAAATGGCTGATAAGATGTATATATAAGCTAAGGTAATCCTCTCCCCTTGAAAGCTTTTTGGGGTGAGTTAAGCCTTTTAAAAAACTTTCAATTTGCAAACAAATTTTTTTTTCACTCTAATTAATATTTTGTCTTAATAAATAACAACAACTACAAATAATGTGTTATCCACACGTGGCATCCAATGCTAATTGTAATAATTATAAGTGATATATATATATATATATATATATATATATATATATATATATATATATTTAATTTTCTACTCTATTTCATCAATTTAACCACATCACCGTGACACTACAAAATAAATTATGTTTACCTTAACTAAATTAACAAAATACTATAGCTAAATATTTGACTTAATATCACATTTTACATATGTTGATCATTATTTAGATTGCAAATTGGAAGTTTATAAACAACATATAAAATTAATGATGATTCATGAACATGTTTGGCCAAGTTTTAACATGCATGCCTCTTGATAATACAGAAGATTTGAATAGATATAGGTTAAAATAATATTCCTTTATATCAAGAAGGCGGTCAAAGTTCAGCTTGTTAATTAACTAAAACCTCAAGAATTAATTACTCATTAACTATTAAAAATTATTTTTATGAAACAAAAAAAAGAGATTATATACTCAATTATGTGTCATAATGACTTGCCTAAAGTGGAAGCAGCCAATTCCATAAGCACATCATTTTTTTGCGTAGTTGTGTTTTGCCTTGTGATAACCAACTTCAGATATTATTTATATACCAACTTGGTCCTACACAAATAGTAATGAGTTTATATTCTCTTAGTTATCACTTCTCGAATTTGTTTTCTGGAGGGATAAGAATTTGAACATCATCTGTTAAAAGGATCACCCAGAGAAATGAGTCCTGTAATACTCAAAAGATTAGTCATCAAGCTCGCTTTGATAGATAATCCGGTCATATAAAAATAAATTATATATACGGAATTAATATTAAATAATTAACATAGGCATGTGCTAAAAGCCTTAAATACCTTATTTCAGCTTTAGTGTTCCCAACCATAAGACAACGTCTCTTTCATATTACTTAATTATTAATTTATTATAACTGATTAACTGCTATATGTCCATAAGACAGTGTATCATCCATTTTGGTTTTTATTTATATTCTGTCTCTGACAAAATGTTGTTATACTATTAATTAAATTAATCACACTTCACTATAACATCATATACATGCATGCATCAAGTCAAGAGCCATATATATATACATGATACATGATGTCATGCATGCATGTGGGTGCATGCAGTATTTTGAATATTCGAATTGGTCCAACAAGCAACATATATCAATAATCATGGAGAAGCATATATGTATATATAACTAAATATGAACTGAAAGATCAGTGCGTCTTTTAGAATTCATCAAGGAATAATTAAGATTAGAAGAAAAAAAACTTTAATTTGATTAATCATAATAATGGAGCCCTTAGCAAGCATATATATATATATATGTTGAAAAATTATTTTATAATTTTATATTTGGGCTTAATTAATTGCCACTGACACCCTGCTCGGTAGTACTTGGGAGTGCTTTTCCTTACTACCATCTTTTGTACCAAGAAAAAATACTGATTGAATGTATAGCTTAAATTATAACCATAATACCTAAAAAAATAATGAAATTAATTGGTTTTGGTCTCGCTTTGTATATGGGCCATTGAGCTCAATAATGATGTAATGTGATAAGTGTAGGGCTTTGGGTTGACTATTTATGATAGGTGGTTAATTGTCAACCCTCTATAAATACAGGGCTAAGTTCCCTCTTCAATCTAATTTTTTACTTAACCTCCCTGTTAGGGCTGTCATATAAAAGGAGATAAGGAGAGGAAAACCGACCTCCACGTGAACGATTGATCACGTTATATCCAGCTATGACATTAAGAGATACGCATATTAAATTATTATATTTTATGAGTGTTCTATGATTTGCATATAATATTATAAGAATAATAGTTTATTATTCTAACAATATAAACATAATTTTGTATGACTAGTGTACTATACTTTATATGTAAAGATATTAATTGTTGCAATTCTTTTCGGTCATATAATCAGAATGTAATCCATATATATAATTAAAAATTTTATGATAGGAGCTATAATTAATCACTAATTAAGAATGAATCATTGATTATTTCTTGATTATGTATATATGATTACATGTTAATTTGTTTCAAAACACATCTTTTTTAAAATTTATATGCATATATATTGTGGTCTCAATGTCTCATATCTGTTTTGTAATTATAATCTTAATTTCCTTTAACTTTTCTATATATACTTTGATATGTTCAGTCCTTCTACTACATGGTATCTCAATTCAGATATAACGTTCTCCCAACTGGTTGGCATAACATATATATATATACATATCTTAATTAAAATATGGATGAAATTAATTAATAAGCATGCATATATTAAGTATATATATAACTTTATTTCTTATCTTCACCTAACAAATTTACAGGCTAATCGAGATTTGTGCTTTGAGAAGGAGATTAATTATATTTGGACTCTAGCTAGTTTAATTTTGGAGATCCAATTTTGATTTTATATATATATATATATATATACACACACAAATTTACAGGCTATATAATTGAGATTTGTGATTTGAGAAGGAGATTAATTATATTTGGACTCTAGCTAGTTTAATTTTGGAGATCCAATTTTGATTTTATATATATATGGAATCTTGGAAAGTAATTGAAAGGAGAGGACATGCATGCAAAAGAAAGAAAAAGTGATTTGCTTTATGATATGTAGGAATTAGGATATACCCACAAGATTCACGCGCATGCATGCATGGCTGTATAACACAACAATATATCACTAATGATTCATATATATATATATATATATATATATATATATATATATATTTATATTAATGGACGTGACATCTCATTGAAACTTCATTGCTTTCTAATTTTACTATAAGCAAATTTGATAAAGTGTGTGAAATATACTATTTAAATCTTTCTATGAAAATTAATATTATGTACTTTTATTTAACGATCCAAATTATACATTTTATATATTCGTGCTCCCACAAGACCCACCCTATATATGCATTTATACACTATACGTATGTGTGTAAATGTAATTACTAATTATGGACATAATAATACATGCATGTCTCTATAGATCTACAAAAGAATATAAGTCATGAACTGGCCAAAAGATCTCTTCGATTAACCCAGATCAAAGATCGAAAAAAATCTTAACCTCCATATAATATTATATATATATATATATTCACACACAATTGAACTATTAAATGGTGAATCACTTCTAATTATTTATTTGACTGATTCAATAATAGGTTCGGTTTGTAAAACATTGAAATAAATGAAATCCATTTGAATTATGCAATTATATATAAAAACATACATCAGTTTAATTTTATTGGAAATTTGAAAGATTGGCTTTCATATATATGAAAAAGTCTGAAATTAATTTATTTGAGTTGAGTGAGGTTTTTACGTAGGAAATTAAAGTTTAGGAGACAAAGAGAAAAGTGATGTTAGGTGGGAAAGCAGCCAAGGTATATAAGTGGGAGCTTAATTAGCTTTTTCACCTTTAATTTCCCTAATATTTAACTATTAAGGGACAGAAATTAAGGTTAATTGCCGGCCATACATTAATATATATGTATATATATAATCCCTATATATATAGATATTCACATATATATTGAATTGAAGAGTAGTGTAAAATAGTTTTGAAGTTAATTAATTAGTGTAGGTTGTGTTAGTTAAATGGAAGGTGAAAATAAAGTGGTTGTTAAAAGAGATGGAGAAATTAAAGTCAGTGTTTGAATCAAAGAATGAATGGAGGAGTCAATATTATCATCCCAGGTCGTGTAAAATGAGCCAACCGAACGAATTTCTTCTCCATCGTCCTACATTGTTAGGCCCACGCAAATAATTTCAAAATGGTCCCATTTAATCCTTGATGGAAATACATCATTTAGTCATTAAAAATCAGTCAAATATTCACATTGGTCCTAAATATGGGGTGAATTTCGTATTGATCCTAAATAATTCATTTGTTTTACATTGATCCTAATTAAAAGCATATATGGGCTAGATTTTAAATTAATTATAAATGTTCTTTTAATTTCACATATTGATCATGTACCTTCAGTATCGATCGTCTTGGATCTCCGTCGTTGAAGTAGTGGATTAGATCAATGTGGTTTAAGTTGATGGGAACTGCTGGAGTGAGTCAAGAATTTTATAATTTCATATATGTTTTTAGCGTCTTTCAGATAATTAGTCCGGTCGTTATAATATGTTAGTTTTATCCATTAACAGTAATGTGACACACTAGTGTGACACTAAAGAGAGGATCGCTAAATTACTCTCCCATTCCTCTTTTTAATACATAATCCAATCCTAAAGTAGCAAATAATTAAGGAATTTGGGGAAGCATGGACCTTTATATATAATTAGGATGTGTTTTGTTTATCTTTATACCGTAATTTTTTTATTTGATTATTATCTTAAAATGACATGGCAATTCTCTTTATTTATATATTGGACGAATAACATAATTATGAAATACAACTAATTAAATTTTTCCATAAAAAAATAAATTTTATTAACTGATATATAAATTAAATAAAAGGCATTTGCACACCTATATACGTAAAAAAAAAAAAGTTAAACACAAATTTAGCAACTTTTTAAAAGTATTTACAGATCTATACCATTTTTACTGTGCACTCCCAAAAACGCCATCCGTGAGGGCGTTTTGTTGATTTTTTTATTAGAAAAACGCCCTCAGTGAGGACGTTTATAGGGTCAAATGGTCAACCCTATAAACGCCCTCACTGAGGGCGTTTTTATCTAAGAGTATTTTGTTGATTTTTTTACTAGAAAAACGCTCTCGCTGAGGGCGTTCAGCGAGGACGTTTTTCTAGTAAAAAAATCAACAAAACACCCTCATTGATGGCATTTTTGGGGGTGCACAATAAAAGTAGTATAGATCTGTAGATACTTTTAAAAAGTTACTAAATTTATGTTTAACTATTTTTTTAAGTATATAGGTGTGCAAAAACCTTAAATAAAACACTACTAAAAATTTTCAACTTTTGTAACAAGTGTTCTCTTGACTTTGGAATCTTCAACTTTCACGCATTATTTGCTTTGTTTCTCCGCTGTCTACACGTAATTGTTTTCGGTCCCACCTACCTTCCTCATTGTCATCGTTCTATTGAATCCTTTATATTGTCGGATGAACTATAAGGCGAAAGAAAAAAAAAATTATAAGAAAAAAAAATAGAGAAAATTTGTTAATATATTCCAGATTAGATCTTACTTTATTTTTCTTAATTTGTTCTCTTTAAAACTTTTTCTCTTTCTCTCTCCTCATCATTTCACTAATCACTTCATCGCATAATGTAAATGATCCAATCTCGACTTGTGTTCTGTCTTCCTCTATCTTCACTTTACCAAGCATTTCATTTCGTAACGTAAAAGATCCAATTTCATTTTAATTTCTTTTCCACAATTTCAGAGACTACATATAAATTTTGAAAGATTAACATTCAACATTTTCTTACTTTCTTAGTAATTTAATGGTTTGGTTGTTAACTTTGACTCATATATAATATAATTTGATTTCCTTCGTTCCTCCACTTAGGATGACAATGGGTAGGGTCTGGGTAGGATACTGCAATCCTCGGTCCCGGTAATTAATATTTTCCCCATCCCCGGACCCGTCCCCGCCGGGTATGAAATTTGATACCCGTCTCCGGACCCATCGAATACTTAGATCCCCAGACCCGGTCCCAGACCCGGAAAAATTACTATTTTTTTTACAAAATTTACTACTTTCATCACAAGTACTTTAATCACAAGTATTGAACACACATTCATAAATTTAATTATTTTCAATTTTAAGAAAAATAAACTTAAAACACACAATTTGATATGATATATAATATATTTTTATATAAAATTTTTATATATAAAATATTTTTATATATATTATATGACCGGGTCCGGGTCCGGGTCCGGGGTGAATACACCTTTACCCATCCCCGGACCCAGATTTTTACCCGTTAAAATTCCAAGACCCAGACCCAGACCCATTGTTTCAATACCCAAACCCGAACCAAATGAGTAAATTTTTAGGATACCCGTTGGATCCGGGTAAAATTGCCATCCCTACCTCCACTGCATCATGTCCACGAGGAAAAATTTGAACTTTATATATATATATATATATATATATATATATATATATATGGCATATATATTGCTTTGGGAGTTAATTAAGCCAAAACTAATTAAAAAAAAAGCAATATTAGAATAGAAAACCAAAATCACATTCTGTAATTCCTTATGTTTTCTCCTAGTACATATCATCATGCTCACTAGGGATGATCATGGGTAGGATATGAATAGGGTACTATAATCCCCAGATTCAGATCCAGACTTGAACGGATATCAAAATCAATCCCTATCCCCGGACCCTACGGGTAATTAAATCCCCATACTCGGACCTAGACCCATAAAAATTTGAAATAAATTATTATTTTAATAATATAAAATTTTTTTTTTTTAATTTTTTATCTATAATCACAAAAAATAAAAAAATTAAATCATAAATATAAATGTACAATTAAATTACTTTAATATCTATAAGATATTTAACATTTTTTCTTAGAATTATATATTTTCTTAATACAAAAAAATTTAAAAATAATACTTTATATATATATAAAAATAAATAATTACTATTGCGGGTAGGGTACCCCTTAACCGGACCCGAATCCATTGACTTTGTATCCGGACCCATACCCAGACCTACTAAATAAATTTTCATAGTATCCATTGGGTATGGATATTTTGATCATCCCTAATGCTCACTTATCATCTTATGGCATGGACATCATATATTTTTTGTTCGAAACAATCATTTATAATCAAGTGAAATTTATTGGATTCTGAATAATCTAATTTAATTTGAACTAGTTAGTATCGATTTGAGGCAAACATTTAAATCACTCGATAAATAAAGTGGTGTTAATTATAAGGAGAGTTTTTTTTTCAATTGACCCTTTTAAATGTTATCCTTCTCAATTTGATCCTTCATAATTTAAATTGTTAATATATAATAATAATTTGACATGCTACAACTAAATTACTGAATACACCCTCACATTTATAATGAATAATATAATGATGGATGCATATGAATGGAGAAGCATGCATTACAGCTAGAAATTGGATCCGGTGCAATTAGCTTTCGTGCAATTACAATATAATTATTTCAAAACACACATTTTTGCTTTATTTGTGAAGTAATTTTTGGGACCTACACTAATAAGGATCTACCATGAATGGATTAGGGACTAAATTTTTGTCAATATTAGCAAATATCATCACTAAATAGCCTTGTGAGACTATTTATCAATATTAATAACAATTTAGTCCCTAATTCATTTATGGTAGGTCCTTATTAGTGTGAGTCTCTATTAATTAGTACTTCACAAATGAAGTAAAAATGTGTTTTTTGAAGTAACTGCACTGTAATTGCCCGAAAGCTAATTACACCGGATTCAATTTCTCATAGCTAGTGTTGAGATATAATATATTTATAACAAACGTTTCGTCAATAAATAAATATATATATATATATATATATATATATAAAAAAAATTTACTTTTTAGTTTTTAAAAATATAATATAACATACGCTTCGTCTATATATATATATATATACAATAATTGTTATTATATTTTAAAATAACAAACTAAATAATTTATAATTATTTACTTCTCAATTTTTTTTAATAACTACTTATCATATTTAATTTCTCGCTCACATTCTTCATTGTGTATTTTATTTTATGAATTATAAAATATAAGTATTTTACGATATCAATAATAACCAAAAAATTGAGAAGTTACTTCATGTGAAGTAATTACTTCACCTGATCAATCTGGACCGTTGATCAACTACAACAAATTTGTATTGCAGTCAATCAACGATCCAGATCGATCAGATAAAATAACTTCACTTCATCTGATCCGAATCCCACTAACAACCATTATAATATAAAAGTACATAGAAAAGAGGTATTGAATGAAGGTAGCAAGAGAGAGAGAGGCATGATGCACATGGGATGTTGGAAGTGAGATAATAATCAAAGGGCTGAGATGAAACATAAAGGAATCAAAAGTAGAAATGAATAAGAACCGTTGGATGAAGGTTATGAATGACCATTAATGTCCCATACATAAACATAATGGTACCTTATTGCTTGGCTTTAATAGTGATTATGTATGCATAGAGAACAACCACTCGTCCCTACCTATGTTTCTCATCTCACCCACCCACCCACTCTCCATATATAATCATACATCATACATATTCTCACACACACACATATATATATATATATACCTAGCTATATCCTTCCGTTACTATATATATATCTAAATTAGAAACCTGGTTAGCTAGAAATTGGAGTTTCTGATTCGATTCAATTATATATATATGGGGAAGGAAGAATTGGGAGTTGGATTGGAGATGACGGAGCTAAGGCTGGGTCTTCCGGGGAGGGAGAATTCCAAAAAGAGGTTGTTTTCGGAGATTGATGGTGGTGACGACGGTGGTAGTGGTGAAAATAGGTGGTGTGATGATCGGAGGAAGGTGGTGGCGGAGGAGGAGGAGGAGGGGAGGAGGAAGAACCACGCGGTGGTGGGGTGGCCGCCGGTGTGCTCATACCGGAGGAAGGAACTGAATAATAACAATATTAATAATAATAAAATGTACGTGAAAGTGAGTATGGATGGAGCTCCTTTCTTAAGGAAAATTGATTTGGGGATGTACAAGGATTATTCACAACTCGCTTTCGCCTTGGAGAACCTCTTTTCTTGCTATGGAATCGGTGAGGGACTTTATTTCATTATTTATTTCTATTCAATATATGTTCATTGAAAAGATTAATGTTTAATTATATAGAATGAGGAAGCTCGAGCATATACATATAGATAATTAACATAACCACTAAACTTTTGTTTTGGTTTTGAAGAATGTGATTTGTCATTTTATTTTTTTCGAAAAATATAATTTATTTCAAATTAGTTTCTAGAAAATAAAATGTCGAGTTTTTAATCCTTGAAACATAAAAATTTTAAATGTAATCTATGAAAGATGCAGTTTGTCTTAGTTTAGTTTATAAAAATCTCTATTAATATATTTGACAGAAAAATTTTTAAGGATTAAATTGAATAAATTATATTTTTAGGAACTAAATTTAATAGTTTCATCTTTTATGAACTAAATTGAAACTAAATTTGATATTTATATATTTTAGGAACTAAATTAAGATAAATTATATCTTTCACTTTAGGGATTAAATTTAATATTTATATTTTTTGAAATCAAATTGAGATAAATTAACTAAAATGATAGCTTATTAGTTATTAGTGTATGAATTTGTGTGGAACTATGAAAGACAAAGATTTTTATATATATATAAAGTTAATTAAAAAGAATTTATTATAATAATGAAATTAAGAATATTTTGAATTGGGAATGGAATGGCAGGGGAGGCATTGAAGGATGCAGAGAAAAGTGAAGAGGTTCCCATTTATGAGGACAAAGATGGAGATTGGATGCTGGTTGGAGATGTCCCTTGGGAGTAAGTCTCCCAATTCTTCCTATTTTTTATTTTACTTATTTATTAAATTAACTAATTTAAGTCTTGTGACTTTTCATTAAATCACTTTGAATAATAATAAGGAAAAAACTTATGTCCATTTTTTTATGTCTATTTCCTCCATTTTCACCAATCATATATTGTATTTACACTCTCTTTCTTCTATGATTGGTCATATAGAAGGTGGTCTTCTATATTCTCTCTCTACTGTGATTGGTCATTTAAACACTTTTTGCCACGTGTCATAATTATATTGGGGAAATGGAGGAAATGGACATAAGTTTTTCCCTAATAATAATTCCTCTTTTAATTTTGAAAGATTTTTTTTTAATTAAAATGATGAGTTTTACTAACCAGTGTCTTTAGGGCACTGATTAAAGGAACATTTAATGAGGTGAGATAATAAAAAAATACTTAAAGTTGACAATTTGTAATAAATGTGTTTATCCATTTTTCTTAAAGACATAAATGTCCTTAACCTTTTTTCTAATAAACATTTATAATTATATCTCCATTTCTTTCTCTCTAATTTATTATAGTTATTATTTTTTATTTGTATTCATATTTAGTATTCTAAGAGCACTTATTAGCAAATCCCTAAAATGATATATCTGATCTGTTAAGTGATTTTTTTTTTTAATTTCAAATTAGTAAGGTTTTTTTTTCATGATCTAAACTTCTTATAAGCGATATCTCTCCCAAAATATATGATGTTAATATTTCAACCCATTTTCATCTAAAATATAATTATTTAACAATTACTTAACTAAGTCTATATAAAATTAATCTAAAACTGTATATTGTGATTGAATTCATTAGAGTTAGAGAATTAATACTTTTTTGTCAAAATATTTTTTTAATAGAAACGAAAGTTAATTTTTAGAAATTGGAGATTCTAATATTTTTTTTAATTAATTAGTAATATATAAATATATAAATACAAAATCATAAGTATCTAGTTTTCAAGATTTAAGTGAATTTATGAAAATTAATATAATCCATTATAAAATATTGATATGATGAAAAAAAATATATATATATATATATATATATATATATATATATATATATATATATATAAACAAATATAAGCCAAGACTGATTTATCCCATATATAAAAAAAAACATCCATGACTGATTTAAACTAAGGTAAATTACAGTTTGTCTCCTGTGGTTTGACTTAAAATTAATGTGGCTCCCTGTGATTTAGAGTGTGACACTTGATTCCCTGTGGTTTGTTATGTTATCACTTAACTATCATATATTATTTTTTCTCACAATTTAATATTTAATATAACTTATAAAAGAAATTACCTAAAAATAATTAAATTAATTATTTATTTTATTAAATATTTATATTATCTCTAAAATAATAATAATAAACCTAATCTTCTACTGTCAACTCTTTTTAGTGTTTCCTTCAAACTCTTTCTTTCATCTAATCTCTCCACTATATCCAAGAGTATTGTTATGCTCCTAGTCTAAAGATAATTTTCTAAGAAAATTATTGTTTAATGTTAGAGTTTTTAAGCTCAATAATGCTAACATTCAATCTAGGTATGTATGTTCTAAACTTAAATATTAAAAAGACTTAAATTTAGTTATATATTTGTATTATATTATTCTTTTACAATTTTATTTTTATTGATTTAATAATTCTAAAATATTAAAGATAAAAAAT
This sequence comes from Senna tora, assembly GCA_014851425.1. Lineage (NCBI taxonomy): Eukaryota > Viridiplantae > Streptophyta > Magnoliopsida > Fabales > Fabaceae > Senna > Senna tora. The sequence goes on from CM026268.1 coordinate 3,552,388, forward strand.
AACAATAAAATGAATAAATAACTAAGTATAAATAATCAATGGAGTAAACAATAAATATTAAATTATTTTATTGATTTTTTAAAATTATAATTTTATTTTTATATTAATTATAATTTTTTTGAATCATTTTATAATTCTAGAGTGTTGAATGACAAATTTTAAACATTAAAAGTATTAAATGATGATTAATTTGACTAAAATTTGGATAGAAGTTAGGTGAAGGTAATTAAGTGATAACATCACAAACCACAGGGGGATCAAGTGTCTTACTCTAACTGTAGTTTGCCCTTTAAACTAACCCAATTAGTTATGCACAGTTTTTATTGGGAACAAACCTAATTTTTCTTTTTTGATGTACGGACAAACTTAATTAGATATAGTGTGTTTATACTTTTGTTTGTCTTCAGATTCTCGAATTAGAAACTAATTTTTTTCATATTAAAAATAAAAATCATATTATTGAGAAATTTGATATAAAAAAATTAAAAAAAAATCACGTATAAGTCTAATTAGTAATTCCTTTGAATTTTGCTTCTTCATTCCATGGGTTTGCCACCATTTAATTAATATATATATATATATATATATATATATATATATATATATATGACTTTTGAGTTTTTAGTGTCACACAATCAAAGTGTGACACCAAAAAAATAACTTCTCCCCCTCAACTTTACATGATTGGAGGAGATATGAGAGAGAAAGAGATTATGAGTAAGGTAGTTAATAAAAGTGGTGAGAGAGAAGTTAGAAATATAAATAGTTATTGAATTATTTATTATATTTTAAAATATAATAATAATAATAATAATAATTTTATACTAAATTTAAAAAATTGATTGCATGCACCTTGGTGTATGCGAAGCCTCTAGTATATATATATATGGTTTTAGAGTTTTTGGTGTCACACAACTAAAGTGTGACACCAAAAAAATAACTTCCCCCTCAACTTCCCAATAAATAACCAAGTATGATAGGTGATTACTAAAAAAAATGGAAAAGTGCATAATTTCTCATTTTTTTAAAATTTTTTTATTTTAAATTATGATAAAAATTCTATTTAAAAATATTAAAATATAATAACTATTTTATATTATTTTTTAAAAAAATTTAAGAATAAATTACATATATATATATATATATATATATAAGTGCATGGAAGCCTCTAATATATATATATATACTTGTTTAGTTTTATTATTTTGTGATATATATGTAAACATGGTGTTTGCGTGTTATTTAGAAAAGTACTATATACAGCATATTGTTTTCAATTAGATAGACAATGTAGTCCCACAGATTTGAATGGCATCCAAATTTTGGTCCAACATTTCCAAAACATATATTAATTACTTTTTGTTTAATTATTTTGTAGTCCACAAAAGCTGCACTTGATTAGACATCATGTTTTTTAATTAACTTGTCTATTATATAATTAGCCTAACGTTTCTTTTGACAATCACTTAATTATATAGCACTTGGAGCTTAATTCAATAATTAATCCCGTTAACATCTGTCTAATTATGAATTAAATTATGACTTGTGATCGAGTAAATTGGTATTTTAGTTCTAAATTTGTTTTAAATTAGTGTTCAAAAATATCAAATTTAATTTCATCCTTTAAAAATTTCACTTGTCTTAAGTTTTGGTCCTTAAGGTTACGTTTGTTTGTAAGATTTAATGATGGAAAAAAAATGAGGTTCTCCCTCCAATTTTTTTCTTTTTTTTTTATAACTCCTCCTCTTTTCTTCTAATCAAACAAATCTCACTTTTTTGCAATATGATAAAATTATGTTTTTGCCCTTACTTTTTTACCCACTTTTATTCCATTCTCACTTTTAATGTAAGGGTAAAATGGTCATTTTATTCATTTTTATTCCATTCACATCGCATCACATTGACATGAAAAATTTATTTCCTCCAACATTATCATTCTCATTCCCATTCTCATTCTCATTTTCTCCTCTTTTTTCCATACCAAACACACCAAATTATGATGATATTTGATATAGTCCACAAAGAGATACCTTGAGTAATTGTGTTACTGTTTTTTCTTTGTTAGGAAAAAAAATGTGAAATTTAGAGACAAAATTTTGACACAAAATATTTCTTAGAAATTAAATTGAGATAGATGCATTTTTTTTTCAATAATTAAATTTGATAATTTTATAGTCCATAAGGCCTAAATTGAGACAAGTAAATTTGTTCAAAAAATCAAAATAATAATTTAGTCTTAAATTATTTAGCATTCTAGTCAAAAGATATTAGAGTCATTCTTTCTAACTATAAAATGATGTATATTTTTTGTACCCCAAAAAAAGGATGTATATTTTTTGCGATGCTAAATTTTATGATAGAGTAAATTACTTTTAATCAAAAAAATAGATAGAGTAAATTACTTCCATTTCATATCCTTAAATTACACTTTATTTGCCTCTAGTTTAAAACTTATACTCTTTTTTTTAGAGATAAGAAAAATTACAATTTCATCATTTTGACCAAAATACCTTTATTTTATTAGTTATATAATTAAATATATTTGATTGTGATAAAAATATTTTTTATAGAAAAAGTTTCAATTAAATAATTTATTTTTAACTCAAAATAAATATTTTTAAAAAAATATTTTTAGAAAATTTGTTATAATTATCATAGTTATTTTAGAAAATTAATAATGCTATTAAGGGTATTTTAATAGAAAAGGGTAAAATTGTAAATTTCTTAGGGCACATTTGGTTTGTTGAAAAAAATTATGTAATCCTTATTGTAATTCAAGATTCCCTCCTACATTTTTTTTATTAAACATATCTTATTTTTTGCAATGTGATAAAATTATGCTTTTGTTCTATTTTTTACTCACTTTTATTTCATTCTCACTTTTAATATAAGAATAAAATGTGCGCATCACTTTTACATTATTATTCCATGTTCATTCCCATTCCTATTATATATAATATTTACATAACCAAATATGCCCTTAATATTTTATAGGAGGATAGTGTAATTTTTCAAAATAAAAAAATACGAAGAATATCATTTAAGGAAAATGTGGAGGACTCTTTGTGCTAATACACTTGTCATTCACAAATTTCCCAATCTTTGTTTATTAGAAGATTTCCTTCCACATCTTTCTCTTTGATTTGTTGTGTTTCTTGTTAGTCCCTTAGTTACAAAAATATTATTTTAAATATTATTTTATTTATTTATAAAATAAATAATAAATTAGATTTTTTTTCCCTTTTCTGAAAGAGGAAAGTTTGGAATTTGCTTGAAATTAAAAAGTTTTCATATTCTTGACACCAATAATGTACGTAGGACCACACATAGCCGACATGCGTGAATTCCTTATTATCATGTTGGGGAGGGGGAAATTTTCATACATAATTCCTTACCCTTAAAAGGCAAACCTATATATTTATTTTTAGATGTATTAAAATAATTTTTTTTTTAAAAAAAAACCTTTTTAATTAGTTGGTCATGCACATTTCCAAGATTGATTGGTCTGATATTTCAAGAAGTTTTTAATTTTATTTATTTACTTGTGCATCTATATTATAATATAATGCATATGCATACTTCTGCTCATTGTCTCTTAAAATTATATATTTTATATTAAAAACAAAATATGTTGAATATGATTGTTGAATCATTTTAGTTTGATCTTTCAAAATAACTATTTATAATTCAAATATATGATGTAAGTGGTTAGGAGAAAGAAAATATAGATAATGAGTAACTATTTAATTTATTATTTTAAAATATAATAATTATTTTATATTATATTTTAAAGAGTTTTGCTAACAAGTGTTTTAAGAGTATTATTTAGGGATTTATTTTAACCAATAAGAGAGCTTAAAAAATTATTCTGTTTAACTTTTTATCAATTTTAAGAGAATACATTCTCTCTTAATCAATGAGAGAAAACCTTTACAAGTTCTCTAGAGTACTTATTAGATAAACGCTAATTCAAAAATTAAAGAAAATACTTATATGTACATTTGTGCATTCGAAGCCTCTAGTAAATATATATACTACCAAACAGGTGGTTGTTTGCAGATTGGAGTGGTAAGTAGATCCATTCCCCTTAATTAAGCAATGTCTTGGGTTCGATACTTGTATATAGAAAAACCTCTACTGGAAGAGCTTTACTCCTGTTATGGAACCTCAACTAGCTCGAACAAGATTGTCTCCGATAGGAGAATACTTATGGGAAACCAAATATATATATACACACACACAATAAGGATTAAATTTAGGTAGCTAGACTTCTTTATATCTTTACTGTAAGATTCTCCAATATAAAGATGACAAGTGGCTAAAATTTTTTGCAAGACCAATCACAGAGAGGGAGAATATAGAAGGTCACATTTTACATGACCAATTATATAGGAGAGAGAATATAAATGAAGCTTAATTATAATTGGAGAACCTTATGACAAAGATATAAGCAACTTGACCTAATAAATTTTTTTCATATACTAAAGGCTTCACATGCATGTATGAACATATCTTTTTTTTAATTGCTAAAATATATATAATATAAATTTATTATTATTGTTATTTAGAACAATAAATTAAAAATTAAAAAATTGTTTTTGTTCTCACTCTTTTGCAATAACTACCAATATTCCCCTTTCAACATTAAAAAAAAATCCTATGGTTTTTTTCTGACTCAACAACCATGTATATATGATGGTTAATTATAATTAATTAATGAAAAATTGTAATTATTTTGTGCAGAATGTTTATTGAGTCTTGCAAGAGGTTGAGGATAATGAAGAAATCAAATGCAAAGGGATTTGATATGCAACCAAAAGGGTCTCTGAAGGGATTTATTGAAGGCGTGACAAATTAATTAATTAATTAATTAAGTGATTAAAAAGATAGAGACAGATCATGATTATTGAAGTCGTAAAGCAAAGGGAATTAATTAATTATAGTGATGAATTAAGCTCTTTAATTGATTAATTAATGAATTAATGTCGTACACGTTTTGATTATCAATTATTATTCCTTTTAGTGCTGTCGTTTAATTACATTTGAAGAAACAGCAAGGCGTTATTATTTGTTCATTTTGATGTATGAATCAGACTATTCTATTTTAATTTATGGATATATAAATAGAAAAGTACCCTATTGAGATCGATAGGGAAAACTCTCATCCATTTATTTAATTTAGATCAAGTGCTTAATTTGCTATTATATTTTGATAAATTTTCTGTTTATTTCTTTCTCATTTGCTAATATAAATAAGTATATATACATAGGGTTGAACATCGATTAAGGCTGGTCTGTCAACCTGTTAATCCTAGTCTAACTCGTTATGTTGGGTTGGGTTGGGTTGGTTCATGTTAAAAATTTTCAATTCGAATCATGGCGGTTCAATTTGGTTTGCGGTTTTACCAATAATGAATCCGCTTGAACCGAACCGGACAACCAACTCGTCCAAAATTTTTTATATGCATTTATGATTAAAAAACGATCTATATGAGTTGATTTCAAAATATTCTCCCATAATTTTTTTATTATTTCATTATCCGACACGCAAATCTTTTTAATCATGAAATTAATTAATTAACCACACAGTTGAATCATAAACTTGTTGTATGCATAACACTTTAAAACTTCAAATGACAAGATGACAACTAACTAGGTTAACCATGATTCAAATAAATTTAAAACGAAATGAAGAAATGAAACGTGATATTAAAAAGTTTATGAAATATAATTTATTATTCTATATTTTATTTTATACAAAGCATTTTTGAAAATTTGACTAGAGCTAGCCAATGCGTTGCTTAATTAATGAATTAAGGAAAAGAAAAATAAAAAGAGGATCCTCCGAATCGCCAGTGTGTATGCATAACTCCGGAGTTGGCCCGCCAACCCGAATCGCCAGTATAAATAGAGGAGTTAGCCTGCCAACACTTGGTTAATGATAAATGAATCCCTTTCTTTCAACTACATCTTGTGATTTCATGCCATGTATCAAAGAATTAATTAAATATAAAATATTAATAAATATATTTTCCAAAGCTTTTATTTTTTTCAAATAAACATAGAAAGCCGTACCAACCAATTACTTACCACAATTCGATTGGAGTTCCTGAAACGAAGATTCAAGAGGCAAAATATTATTTAATTCCTGAATTGTTGGTCAAATTATTATTTAATCCTTGAATTTGGCAAAAATACTATTTAGTCTCCGAATTTACAACTATGTCAACTTTTTAATCCCTGAAATTGACAAAAATACTATTAAGTCCTCACTCTCCCAACTATTTAGTTCCCAAATTTGGTAAAAATATTATTTAGTCCCGAATTTGTATCTCTGTCAACTATTTAGTCTCCTGACCATTACTAGTTAGATAACCAAACACCAGCTGATGTGGCCGTTAAATGCTTATGTGGCACTGTTAAAGGCCTGGGCATATATGGCATCTCACATGCCACATCAGCATTTAACGGCCACGTCAGCTGATTATCTAACGGATAACAGTCAGAGGACTAAATAGTATTTTTGCCAAGTTAAGGGACTAGATAGTTGACAGAGTTACAAATTCGAGGACTAAATAGTATTTTTGCCAAAATCAGGGATTAAATAGTTGACAGAGCTGCAAATTTGAGGACTAAATAGTATTTTTGCCAAATTTAAAGACTAAATAGTAATTTAACCAACAGTTCAAGAACTAAATAATATTTTACCTCTTTATTGAACGAGATTTTCAATCGTCCATTAAAATTGATTCGAATGAATAAACTGTTCAAGCCACCAACATAATTATTAATTGGTAAATTATACTTTAGTGTCCTGTGATTTTATCTGATTTCACTTTAGTGCCCTGTGATTTCATTATTGTCAGTTTGGTGCCTTGAGGTTTGCACCATTAACACTTTAGTGCCCTAAGGTTTTCTACCGTTAGTTTTAACGATAATTATACTATTTGAATTAAAAAAATTTAAATGTGACTTGCTAGGGATCGAACTCAAGATCACTAATTTTTAAAAATAATGCCTTATCCATAGAGCCACAAAGTCTTAATTGATTATCATTTTCATTTCAATATATATATATATATATATATATAACAATTGCACTATTAACCCTCTCTACTTTTACTATTCTCAATATCATTTCATCTACAATTTTAGTTTTATAATTTAAACCAATTAAATAAAAAGTATAAATAAAATTAAAAATTTATATCATTTAATTATATAAAACTGTTTTAAATGTTAATATTATTTAATTATCCAATAAAAAACTATTATTTAATTAAAAAAATATTATTTTAAATTACATATTATTTCATTAATTTTAAATAACATAATTATTTAATATAAAATTTTAACTTGGTCAAAAAATATAACATTTTAACTATTATTATTATTTCCACAAAAAAACTATTATAATTATTTAATAACATAAAATTATTTAAAAATATATATTATTTAATAATTTTAAATGACATAACTATTAATTATAATAATATGTATAAATTCCATGTTTATAATATTCACTGTAATATAATTTATTGTATTTATTTTAATTAATTATAATTTATTGTCATTTAATAGAATAAATAAATTTAAAATAAAAATAATAAATTTATTTTTTTATTAGTTCAACAAATTTTTAAGTGATTAAATAATGGGTAAATTACACTTTAGTGTCCTCTAGTTTTGTCCGATTTCACTTTGGTGCCCTGTGGTTTCATTTTTGTTAGTTTGGTGCCCTGAGGTTTGCACCGTTAGCACTTTAGTGCCCTAAGGTTTTCTACCGTTAGTTTTAACGATAATTATACTATTTGAATTAAAAAAATTTAAATGTGACTTGCTAGGGATCGAACTCAAGATCACTAATTTTAAAAACAATGTCTTATCCATTGAGCCACACAATCTTAATTGATTATTGTTTTCATTTCAATATATATATATATAACAATTGCACTATTAACCCTCTCTACTTTCACTATTCTCAATATCATTTCATCTACAGTTTTAGTTTTATAATTTAAACCAATTAAATAAAAAGTATAAATAAAATTAAAAATTATTTAAAAATTTATATCATTTAATTATATAAAATTGTTTTAAATATTAATATTATTTAATTATCCAATAAAAAACTATTATTTAATTAAAAAATATTATTTTAAATTACATATTATTTCATTAATTTTAAATAACATAATTATTTAATATAAAATTTTAACTTGGCCAAAAAAATATAACATTTTAACTATTACTATTATTTCCACAAAAAAACTATTATAATTATTTAATAACATAAAATTATTTTAAAATATGTATTATTTAATCATTTTAAATGACATAACTATTAATTATAATAATATGTATAAATTTCATGTTTATAATATTCACTGTAACATAATTTATTGTCATTTAATAAAATAAATAAATTTAAAATAAAAATAATAAATTTATTCTTTTATTAATTCAACAAATTTTTAAGTGATTAAATAATTGAATCAATGACTCAATGACTCAAACCTTTCAATGATTTAGTGGAAGAGAAGAGTGTAATTTTGCAAAATAAATGTGAGGATGAGTATAGTTGGTCTTGACATATTATATTTATTGAAAGGAAACTAAAATATATCAAGATTTTGTGGTCCAATGGTTAAGGCATTAATCTATGTTATTAGAGATTTTGGGTTCGATCCCCAACAAGCCACATTTAAGATTTTTTTAATTCAAATAGTAAAATTACCGTTAAAACTAACGGTAGAAAACCTCAGGGCACTAAAGTGCTAGCGGTGCAAACCTCAAAGCACCAAACTGACAAAAATGAAATCACAGGGCACCAAAGTGAAATCGGGTAAAACCACATGACACCAAAGTGTAATTTACCTTTATTAATTATAGCAAGCTTTCGTCATAAATTAAGCTAATGCTTGTCAACATAATCCAATTCTAGCTAAATCGCATTCAAACTAAATTTATTATAATCTCATATTAAAATAAAGACAGATTAAAAATGATAATTAATTTTGAGACTAGAGGAGTAGAAATAGATCGAGGTCTATCTTATGAATTCGAGGTACAGAATCTAATCCGAATTAGAACATGCCAAAATAATTATAATTCTAATAATAAATTAACAAACCATTATTTTTAAATTGTTTAGACAAAAGATCAGTTATTGGAGACAGAAATTAGACTATTTGTAATTTTCTTGGATCAATACATATAATTATAATTTTCTAATCACACACACGAGTACTATATACATAGTTGATATAAATAACAAATCTGCTATGTCTATATATATATATATGAATGTCCTTAATTGGGATCTAAATTGTCTGCTTGCAATGAACTCATTTCTCGAAATCTGTTTATATAATTAATATTGTTATGATATTAATGCACAGTTTTCTTGCACGAGCCAATCAATCTAACTTATAAACAGTGGGTACAGATTATACTGATTCCAGGTTCACATTCTTTGAATGCTTTCACTCTCAAATTCAATTACTTATATATATATTACATGTGCGTGTGTTTTTTTTTTGGTTGTTTTGTTTTAAGGGTATTTATATACAGATTAATTTTTTATTTTCGGAAATTTTTAGACTTATAGAAATCATATTCTCGAAGATATTTAAAATGTTGTTTGTTTTAATTTTCATATTCCTATAATTATTTTATAATATTCTTCTTTTTTAGTTGAAAATAATCATATCTCATCCCATAAGATTACAATAGTACAACTTTTTTAGATATGATTAAAAAAGTGAAGAAACATATTGGGATTACAAGATTCTCAAAATTATTAGATTTTTGAGATTATAAGATGTTAGAACTCATAATTTCGAAACTTTTTTTTTAAAAAAACTCTTGTGTACCAAATGCCTCCTTTCATTATAGATCCATGTTTTTAAATTAATGATGTAGTCCTTAATTTAAAGATTTATGTAATTTCAATTTAATTCTTAAAAGAAAAAATTAAATGTCTCAATTTAAAATCTTTAAAAGATCAATTCTCAATAAGTTAACTAACCGAATTAATCAGGCAGATCGGAGTCAGAAATTTTGTACTAATAAGGGTTCAAGATCGTAAATTATGATACATAATAATTTTTTAAAAAAATTAAATATCAAATAAACTAATAGGGCGCTAATTTATTACAAGTATAATTTTATAGATATCATGCGTTTTATTACTTTTTTTAAAAGATAAATTATGAATGTGTGTGTGTGTGTATATATATAATAAAAATGTGTGTATATATATAATTAAATATCAAATAAAAATACTTGTTTCATACGAAGTTTCTACTTTCTAATGTGTGTGTGTGTGTGTGTGTGTATATAATTATATATAAACTATTAGTATGTATATATTATCATTATCGTATTAGGATCCACAGTTTTCTTGCACGAGCTAATCAATCTAACTTATAAACAGTGGGTGCATGCATGATTATACTGTAATCCATTTAGGATCTATATTGTATTATTAATCCACACTTTTCCTCTTTTTTTAATGATAATTTAAGGGTTTGTTTGTTTAATAGAATGTTGAATGAAATGGAAATGAGAATGAAAATATTGGAGGGAATAGAAATGTTATGTCAATATAATTAATGTGATGTGAATGGAATAAAAGTGGGTAAAATGACCATTTTATCCTTATATTAAAAGTGAAAATGAAATGAAAGTAGGTAAAAAAGTAAGGGCAAAAGCATAATTTCATCAGATTACAAAAAGTAAGGTTTGTTTGGTAGGAAAAATGTTGGAGGAAATGTTAGATTACCTAAATGATTCTTGTTACCAAATATGGCATAAATCCTAACTTATTTTTTGGCTAAAGTACTATTTTGGTCCTCAATGTTTACATGAAGTTTAATGTTGGTCATGTATGTTTCAAAAGTTTAATGTTGGTCCTCAAAGTTTTTTTTTTGGGTCGATTTTGGTCCTCGAGCATAACACCGTTAACTTTTTGTCGTTAAATGATGACGTGACATGCTTATATATGGCACAATCTCTCTCCTACGTGTCATATTTTAATTAATGACGTGGCATGACACATCACTACCACGTCACCCCAGATGATGATGATAATGATGATGATGGAGAGAAGATGATGATGTGGCAATGTGGGGTGATGTGGCAGTGATGTGTCATGCCACGTCATTGAAATATGACACGTAGGAGAGAGGGTGTGCCATATATAAGCATGCCATGTCATCATTTAACGGCAAAAAGTAAACGGTGTTATGCTCGAGGACCAAAATCGACAAAAAAAAACTTTGAGGACCAACATTAAACTTTTGAAACATTGAGGACCAACATTAAACTTCATGCAAACATTGAGGATCAAAATAGATCTCTAGCCTTTTTGTTTCATGGATGCATGTTTTTTTACGTCTATGATTGGAGTATCTATCAGAATGGGTCTGATGACTAATTATTTAGATACTACAGGACTCATTATTGGGGACAACTCTTCTAACAGATGATGCTCTATTCCTATAGATCTCTCCAAATTAAAAGATCAAACCCAAAAGACAATAATTAAAGAAACACAGATTTTTTACTTCTTTTTTTTTTTTTGTAAATTGGATAGTCCAAAAAGACTAGCAAGCGCACAGGCGAGGTAACAACAGACCACTCAAGTCAGAAGATAAAATCGACCCTAACTCAGCAAGTGGAGCATCAAAAGATTGCAAGCCCTCAGGAAGAGATCGAGTGACTCAACTTTGCCATAAGATCAGTTGCACGATTAGCTTCACGATAGACATGTTGCAAATCAATGTTCCAGCAGCGATTGATACATTTCCGAATGTAGTGCACCAGGCCAGAACAAGGGTGGTTATCAGCAGTGCCATTCTTGATCAGCTCCAAGGCCTCCTCAGAATCACATTTTAAAGTCACTGAACGAAATCTCTTGCACCAAAGTAACTCTAACCCATCCAAAACTCTGTGTTATTTTGTAATACATTATTTTCAAAAGATTAATTAATATTAGAAGAACAAAGATTAATTAATATTAAGTTGAATTGAAGCTGATCATAATACCTACCCAGATTTCATTATTGAGAGAGAGAGAGAGACAGCTTCAGAGGTGTCACAACTACTCATTTAATCACATTCCATGCACAAAAGAGAAAAAGATTCCAAATACATGGAAACATTAAACTACCTGTGTCCCTCTCAATATATATAAGAATTTTCTTTTTCTAAAGATTAAACCTAATTAATGTTTGGTGATAAATATCTTAATTTTAAAAAGAAAAAACTAAACTTTTTTGTGATCAAACTCGAGATCTCCTTAAACATATAAATATATTTTTTAATTATAATAAATTTGATTGATCACTTAATTTTTAGTAAATGACCCGAATTTATATATCAAACAAAAAAAACTCAAGTCATTGATTGACATTGAGCTTTGGCACTATGTAATGTATGGTACTTTCAAAATTAAAGGATTTGAATTCAAATATTGTTGACTAAGTTAATATTTTAGTCAGATTAATTTGTCTCAAATTAATCCCTAAAAGATAAAAATATTAAATTTAGTCCTTACAAAATTAAATTTGTTTCAATTTTATTAATTCCAATAAAATTTTCTGTCAGTTATGTTAATGAACGTTTTCAACGATTACATTAAGATAAATTATATTTTTAAATATTTAAATTTGATATTTTCCTATTTTAATACTTACAAAAAATTATCCTTGAACTACTAGGTAATTAAATTCTCTTTCAAAATAATATATATATATGCACACACATCTTTGCTCGTCATATATAATGAGTTTATATATTATTTTTAAAATTATAATTTATTCATCAATATCCTACACTAAACTTAAACTCATCAGAGTGGGTAATTTCGTATGATGTCGTTTTATAGGTAATTGGCAAGACAAGGTTTGATTGATCTTTGCTTCTAACCATATCATGCATGTACCACTTATGGTTATGGTATTCAGCTGGCTAGCTATATATATATCAATAAAATCAAATCTTATAATTATATATATAATTATAATTAAGGCTTTATTGATTTTTTATTTTTGCGGTATTTTTTTACTAGAGAAAATTTTATTAATTCAAAATACTTTTAGACATTAAACGTGAACATCTCTTAATAAGAATTCAAACTTTGATTTGTTATGTTATGAGAAACTAATTTCTTTTGCTAAACTTAATCTTTATTAATTTGATTGAAATTTGAAGAGTAAATTACCGTTTCGCTCTCTGGGAGATGTAATATGTTTCAATATCATCCTTGAAAAATGAAAATATTAAATTTAACTCCTTAAATTAAAGATTTAATTTATCTCAATCTAGTCCATAAAAAACAAAAACATCAAATTATTTAGTTCCTGAGATATATATGCCATTTGTCTCAATTTATAAATCCTTAAAAAAATTATTATATATGTTATGTCAATGAAGATTTTTAAGATTAAATTGAGACAAATTATATTTTCTAAGGACTAAAATTGACGTTTAATTTCTATCATAATTTAAAAACTAAATTGAGATTAATTAAATTTTTAGAAATTAAATTTGACATTTTCATATTTTAGATATTAAATTGAGATAAAAGGCATCTTTCGATTACTAAAATGATAATTTAATACCCACATGCATCTATATGAGAACCCAATTTTGAGCGACAACCAATAATGGTACATTTAATTTATTGCAGTAATATAATACATATTATAAAGTAGGCATTATTTAACAAGTACCTAGAATATTTGATAAGTTCTTTTTTCATTAGTTGAAAAAGAATTTATTATCTTTAAATTGGTGAAAAGTTAATAAGTAGAATAATTTTATAAATCATCTCATTAATTAAAATGAATCTTTAAATAATATGTTAAGAGTACTTATTAGAAAAAGAAAAAAAAAACTTGTAGTAATTTATAATAAGAAAAAGGGACAACTGTACCTTTAATTGCCTCCCTTTTAGGGTGAACATGGAATTATGAGCTTTGAGTTTGTGTTTTTTTTTTGGATAAAATTGAGTTTGTGTTAATTACCTCTTATCTCTTTGTTCCTTTGCTTTTATAGCTAGTTGCTTTCAACTTTTTATTAAGTTATTATATATATATATATATATTTATTTTATGGGACGACTATATCTCTCTACAAGTTGGAAAGTGGAAAGGAGTGTCATAAACTTTTCATGCACTAATTAATTATTACTAGTTTCTATTATGCTAGCTTATGACTTATGAGTAATTAATATACTAGGTATATTACTATTGATATATATTGAGAGAGACTATATATGATTATATGTGTTACCATTAAGTAAGGAAAAAAATTAAATAAAGTTGGTTATATCTTTGTAAGTTCTTACAATCATATGCTTTATTTATATTTTTTCTATTATATATATGATTGGTCATATAAAAAGTGATATATTCTATATTTTCTTTATATTGTGATTGGTCATTCAAACACTTTTTGTCACATATTTTATATATATATATTAGGGAAATTTATAACAAAAATATAAAAAAACCTTACATAAATTTATTCTATTAATTAATAATTTTTGACCCCAAAAGAATTGAATTTTATGAGCAACAATATATTAAGTCCTAGATACAATTCGAATTTAAATTTTTACATTTTGATTTTTTTAAGCATCAAACTAAATTATATTATAGAAAAGTTAAACGATTTACAAATGTTCAAATAATGTCTCTAACATAATAATAGAGTTGAAGAATAATTTGTAAATGTTGTTGAACTTATAAAAAACTGAATAAAAGCAAATCTTTATGTAAGACAACTTTAAGATAAAAATCTTCATCGATTTTTGTGTTGCCAACAAAATGCTTACCATTATACTTTTTGCATGAAATAGTGTTCTACACAAATATAGATGTCATAAACTTCTCTATAAATGAAATAAAAGATTATTATATTGTATGAATGTATGTATTATTTATACATATACATGCATGTGTATGTATTTTAGTACTTGTATATGTATAAACGTAATTGTATGTACTTTAATATTTATACATATGTATTGAATATGTACAATATAATATATGTAATGTGCGTGATTAATATGCAATTACAAATGTGTGTACATGTATATGTATGGGCCAAATTATTTTTTTGGTCCTTAACGTTTGCACGAAGTTTAATATTGGTACTCAACGTTTCAAAAGGTTATTTTAGGTCCTCAACGTTTTTTTTTTTGTCAAAATTGGTCCTCTAGTGTAACATCCGTTTGGTTTTGCCATTAAATGTTGACGTGGAAGGCTGTTCCTACATAGGTTTATTTTATTTACAGATTTACATGTGTATTTATTTAATTTATTTATGTATTTTTCTTGTTTAAATCTCATGACCTTGACGACTATGTAGAGTGACTTCTTTCATAAATAGACATGTCATTCCAAGCATAGAAGGTGCCTCCACCTGTCATCTGTCCTTTGGACAGTAAATACAAGTAGGGTACTAAGTCCCAGTAATAAGTTCCCTTACTGAGCAAAGTGTTCCAAGGTGCCCAGTGAATCCGTCCCTTGGATAGTAAACATAAGTAAAGTACTAAGTCCCAGTGATAAGTTTCCCTGCTGAGCAAAGTGCTTCAGGGTGCCCAGTGAATCCGTCCCTTGGAAAGTAAACTAACATACCTCACTTTCCCTCTTTTAATAAGTATGAGGTAGTGGAAAGTGTGATGGGGTTATCCCCTCCCTCAGGGTCAGCGCAGTGTTGACATGAGAAGGATCATGTCAAGGTCATTCCAAGTTCGCGAGGAAGCAACGCTCAATTTAGACAAGGTTGGGAATGTCGTGAAGGAATGATTTTCATCCTCCTTTCCCGGGAACAGTCTTAGGGAGTGGCTTGGTAGATTGAGTTGAATGTTCTTCGTACTTAGGCATGATCGCTCTGGTAAACTAGGTAAGGGTTTAATATTAGTAAATTTATTATTGTTCTTATTGAGCTCATAACCCCATTCTCTTAGACACGTCATTAATAATTGACACCTCATACATACGTAACCACATCCACATGCCTAATCTCACTCCCTCAACTTCATCCGACTACTTACCTCACGTGTCTCCATGTTCTCACATTTCCTCAACCTTAGCCCATTACGTGACACCATTACCATGTCAAGAAACGTGCACGCACTACCCAAGTTCTTAGGATGTGACTCATCAGCTCGTAATTGACTTATCTTACCCTCCACTATAAATAGACCCTTGTGAGACATTCAAAAGGGACTTTTTGGAGAGATAGAAAGGGACTCTTGCGAGATACAAAGAGAGAAATATTCATCCAGAACTCCCAAATCCTTGAGCTTGGTAAGAACATAATTTATTTACTAACGTTAATCTCTCTTGTCTTACTTATAGTTTGCCCAGAGTGCTTCACTTCTCGCCCACTAAGTACTTCCCAGTGACTGGCTCTCGGATTGCTCTGGACCTCTAAGTTCGAACCCCCCGTTCCCAGAACAAAGGCTTATGTGGTAACTCTCTCTCCTACGTGTCATATTTAAATGACATAGCACCCTCTCTCACTTCAACTCAGCAAAACAACGCCGTAAAAGAACATTTAAATGAATCAAAACGGCGTCGTTTTGCTGAATTGGAGTGAGAGATGGTGCCATGTCATTTAAATATGACACGTAGGAGAAAATGTGTACCACATAAGCCTTCCATGTCAGCATTTAATAGCAAAACCAGACGAATGTTATGCTAGATGACCAATTTTGACAAAAAAAAAACGTTGAGGACCTAAAATAACCTTTTGAAACGTTGAGGACCAATATTAAACTTCGTGCAAACGTTGAGGACCCAAATAGTAATTTGGCCTATATGTATGTATACTCATGCATGTTTTTTTTTACTCCAGAGTATCCACAGTTAGTAGCACTGATAAATTCTCTCGTCGCGGGTCCTTCACTTAAAGATAAACAGCTGATCACATAATACTTTTCATCTCCATGGGTGGAATTCGAACCTCCACTTAATTAAGGGACCAAGTGAGAAATACCAAGTCAAACTAATGTGGTTTACTCATGCATGTTTATATATATATATATATATTGGTTTATGATCGAAATATTCATCAAAGTCGATCCTTATCATCTGTGTCACATTATATATATATATATAATTAAGCATGTGAATACTACTGATTAATGCAATTTATTGTTTCAACTGATTAATTATATTTAGTTATCATATCCATGCATCAACTCAATTAGATGAATACTATATGACATCTATAGAGTATGGTTTCTTCCGGACATTAATTCAAAGATTATGATTGCTTTCTCGATAAACACAAAGAAAATTCGTGCTTAATATATATTAATGGCCATTAATTGATCAGGCACGGCAAGTGTTAATTGTTCGAAATAGGAATGGTTTTAATTTGTACCAAAATGAATGATTCATTAGGCTTAATTATGTAGTATTACACTTTTATCTACATCAATGATTTCTATATTTCTTTTTCTTTAATTTAAAAGAAAGTTATTAGTATTTTTTTGACTGTGATGTAAAGAGAAAAAGAATGTATTAATTAAAGGTGCTTCTTTTATAAAGTTTCTTAACCAAATAAAACTCCATGATTATGAAGAAATTAAGGAAAGCTTGAAAGTGAAGTTACGAGTAGTAGCCAAAATTGAAAGTGGGAAGTGGCATATGTGTAATGTGTTCCTTTCCCCTTTTTAAGTGTACATAACAAAACGTCTGTGAATTGTTGTCGCACTTTATAAGCAAGTTTTTATTATATTCAAATGGCGACAAATTATATAGTAGTTTTGAGAATTTTGATCAATAATGCATTTAAATTCAATTTTTATTTGACCTCTGATCTTTAAGTTTTTTACTCTCAATTTCTAAGTCTTTTTTTTTTTTTTAAATGATATATTGCTTTCTTATTCAACTAGCTAGCATTAACATTGTTTTGGTAAACAAAATGGGATTAAGAGGGGTCACTCTTAAATACAATTTAAAAGAATGCTAATAGTATGTTTGAGAGATTAACAGAAGTCCAACTCAAAAAATTATTGTACAAAATTAAATCATAATTAATTTTACTTGACCCTTGAGATCTCCCTAGAGAGGTTATTAGTAGCATTAACATTATATCATATTAAATATAATCAATTTTTTTGTTTAATAATGGGAAAATTCTATAATATACATACATCTTCTAATTGTATATAGTATATACATACATATATATTACATTGGGTATATATTGACAATTAAATACATAAATATTTCTCAATTAATTAGCTTTGAGTTTAAAATGTTGACTTAAATTTAAACCTTCTTTGTATTTCTCAATTAATTAGCTTTGAGTTTAAAATGTTGAATTAAATTTAAACCTTCTTTGTATTTCTCAATTATGTTTGAAATATTGTCTTGTTAAAAAATATCATACCAGTTGAGGGTTGAGTCCTGTAAAACAAATTAATCTCTCACATGTTATGTTACAATATGGCGAATTAAATTTCAAATTTTGGTAAGAAGATATAATTATATTTAATATTCGAAATTATTATTATCTCTCTCCAAGAAAAAAATTATATATCAGGTAAAAAACTTGTTAAAAATAATAATAAATATAAATATATTATTTTAATTTTTTTGAAAAATATATTTAAAAGGCGAAGATAATATCATATATTCCGGATATTTAGGTGGAATAGACGGAAGGGAAACTGGTGGGGAGATGATAAAGCATGAGGAGAGACTGCCACGTGTCGGTGGGCGGTTACGGCAAGTAAGCAAGCGACCGACATGGAGACACGGTCACATGGGTGAAGGTAGGCCCCACAAGCTCAAACTTTGAGTTTCTTTCTTACAAGCACATGCACTTTCCATAAAGTTGACCTCTTACTTCTAATTCTGAAACATGTGGGCTCCACCTGTCTCCATCTTTATGATTTTTTACATTCATTCATTTATTTATTAAGTTTCCTATAAATTAAATTGTCTTCAATGCTTTTTTAAATAGTATGTTAATCAATTTTGACGCCATTGACTCAATAATTAAGATCCATTTGATTTGTCTATTTATTTTGGGGAGACCAGAATAAAAATGACATGAGTATATTTAGTATAAAATAAAATTAAAAAAATGAAATAAAAATAAAATGATAATTTTATTTTTTATAAAAATATTAAATTAAAAAGAAGAGACATACCGATAATTTCAATCGTTGAAGTGAGGGTAATATAATCATTCTATTCTACAAATCGAGAAAACTCCAGACCATTCCAAGTAGGAGGGTTTGATATAGCTCTTATGTGAAGGTGCATGTCCACCAAACTTTAACATCTTTATACACCCTACCAAACATGTAAAAATTTGAAACCTTTGGACATTCCCTCTCCTAAACATCAAACAAACAATGCCTTAAATTTTAAAGTGTGGTTCTCCGATCCTAAAAACTCATACTAGTTTATCTCAATTTATTTTTAACCTTGACTTTGACTTTCTTTTTATTTGCAAAATTTTAACAAGAAAAGTATTATGTTAATTTTCTTTAACATTTTTTCTTTATTAACATACTATTAATTACGAAAAAAACTTATATGTTGTTGCTTACATACTTTTGTTAAGGTTAACCAATTAAAAAAAGATATTTGTCAAATTTTTTTGTGTCATTTTCTCAAAATTGACACATATCTTTTTTTAATTGATTAACTTTAATAAAAATATATAAACAACGGTATATAAGTTTTGTCCATTAATTAACACCCTATCTCTTTTCTCTCCCTTTTAATCTTTCCTCTTTATTCTTCAATCTAAACAAGCCTATAAAACTATGACTTTAAGAGTAATTACCTGCCTGACGTATCACTAGTAATATTACCATTATATTCCCTTTAAAATGATTGACATTACCATTCACCGCTTCACAATCTATCACAACACACAATTTGCATCTTTGTGTAAAGTAGTAAAGCAATGTAATGAAATTATTTTCTATTTTTAGAGAGAAGAAAAGAAAAAGGACAAAAGAAGAGGATATTTGGTATACGTGGAGGTTTAGTATCAACAAGAAATTTTGTGCACAGCATAGGGTTTCGTAGCTCATTGAATCTTTCTCATGAAAATGCGGGATGATAGCGATAGCTAGAGCCACCCACGGAGGGCCCAAAATCCCAACCAATCAAATCATCCCCACACTCACACGCACGCTAAGAGTATATTTGGTGTAAAATCCAAACAGTGAAATCGTGGTGTTTCACGATTTCTAAAAAAACTTTACATCATATTTTATACATATCAAACATACTTTTTATCATACTTTTTTTCTCTCTTAATTTTTCTCTCTATCTCTCTCATCACTTTTCTCTACAGTACTTTCTTTTATTCTACAGTACTTTCTTTACAGTACTTTACATCCGTATATTTATACCAAGCGTACCCTAATTAAATAGTACCATAATATTTTTAATTAATTCATCTTTAATAGAAATCATTCCTATTAATACCAATTTCTACTAAAATTATCACAATAAACCAAATGTATCTTTCTTGCCTCTAATATTTGGGGGTCCTATCACTTTCGTCTTTAATGTTTTTTTGCTGTTAATTGTATTCTTAATGTTTTGTGTTTCTCCCAATGTCAGGCTTTTGGCCAACATCGTCAATTTTTGGATGGTTTTTTATGACGTGACATCCTATATGGCCAATAGTTTTAGTTGAACTTCATTTTTCACATCAGCAATATATTTTAAGAGTACAATAGACCCCAAAAACTCAGTACATCAGTAAATCCAGTACACCAAAATACTCATTACATCAATAAAATGGACCTCAAAAACTCGGTACTATTGACTGCTGATGTAAAAAAAATTAGGTCCAATCAGAAATGTTGGCCACATAGAATGTCACGTCATAAAAAATCGTTTAAAAATTAACGGTGTTAGCCAAAAGCCTGACATTGAGAAAAACACAAAATATTATGAGTACAATTGAAAGGAAAATACGTTAGAGTCAAAAGTGACAAGACCCCAAACGTTTGAAACAAGAAATGTACTTTTGCTAAATAATAATTAGGAAGATACAAAATTTTAAGCAAGGCTGTGTTCCCCATACACGTGTCACATTCCATGTGGTCCAACACCCTCGCCGTCCACGCACTCCTCTCTCTCTCTTTATATAAACTCTTCAAACTTGACTTCTCTCTCTGTATACTAAAATCTTTAATCTCACTACTACTGCGACTCACACTACTCTCTCAAAGTTTGAAGTTTTGAACGTTGAAAGTCGAAACGACGCCGTAGACCGAACATGTCGGGGCCGGAGAACCAAGCGCACCACGACGACGTCGTCGAGGTGAAGCTGACGCTGGGCCTTCCCGGCGCCAAAGCGGGCACGAAACGTGGCTTCTCGGAGACCGTTGATCTTCCGTCCGGAAGATCAGACGGCAATAACAACAATAGCCTTGTCTCGGCTAAATCTGGCGCACCAAAGTAAGACTAATTTAGGATTTGAAATTGAATTGTTGTTATTATTATTATTATTATTTTTAAAAAAAAAGAATGTTGGCCTGTTTGGGTATTGATTGGGTGTGGCGGCGGTGCAGGGGATCGGAGACGGTGGGGTGGCCGCCGGTGAGGGCGGCGAGGCGGAGGAACGTGATGAAGAGGTGCAAGTACGTGAAGGTGGCGGTGGACGGAGCACCGTATCTGAGAAAAGTGGATCTTGAAGTGTATGGGAGTTATGAGGACCTCATGAAGGCTTTAGAGACCATGTTTTCCTGCATCACTATCCGTACGTCAATGTTCTTTCTTCTTAATTAATTCTCACACATTTGTTTATTTATTTACATGCTAGAATGCACTGAATTTTAGGTCATAAGCCCATAATTTCCTTGATTTTTAAACTCTGTACTCAATTTTTATTTTTAGGTATAGAACACTATTGGTCATGTTAGCATTTTTTTTAACTAATTGAAGAGTATATTTCGATTATTTCTATACGACATGGTAGTTAGTGATTTAATTTGATTGAGATTTTTATTGTGAAATGACTAAGATATCCTTCGATTAGTTAAAAAAATATTGAAGTGATAAAGTATTTGTTGGCGTGGTAGAATTCTGTTATAAAATAGATAAAATTTTTCATGAAGGTAGTTTTTTACCAAAAATTGAAATTTCAGGAGATATACAATGTTTACAAAACTTATTTGATCTAAAAATGATGAATTGGGGGTGATTTGGTCATTTTGTGGGTAGTGCAGGCAATGATTTGAATGAGAGGAAGGTAATTGTAATGGAGAGTGGGAAGAATATTAATGGATCAGTGGAATACATGCCTACTTATGAGGACAAAGATGGTGATTGGATGATGGTGGGAGATGTACCATGGAAGTAAGTTCAATAAATCAAATCTCTCTAATAATCTAATTCATCAATTTAATTTAACCTTCCAAAGTTGCTTTTTTTTTTAATTAAAAATTCTAATTTTCTTAATTAATTTCTTCAACAGGATGTTTGTGGAATCATGCAAGAGAATCAGGTTGATGATAAGCTCAGATGCCAATACTGGATTAGGTTAGTGTGTATATATATATATATATTCCTCTTCTTCAATGATTATACTCTTAATTAAATGCAAAAATATATAATTAATTTATATGTGTTTTTAATATGATTTAATTAATAAATCTGCAGATCCAAGGACAGCTTCAAGGTGAAATAATTATAATTAATTGCTGATGTACAGAGGCTTTTGCAGCAAGTTGTGGGTTGGTTGGTTGAAGAGTCTAATTACTAATTAGAAAAAAAAAAGAAAAAAGAAAAATAGTTTTAGTGTTAGTGAGAGAAATAAAAGAGAGACAGAGTGGCCTGTATAAATTGATGGTAATAGTAAATATATATGTATATGTGTAGTAAGGGATTTGTGTTTTTTAACTATCGCTTCCCAAGTTCGATTCCTGGAGGAATGAGAATGAAGCATCATCCGTTAAGATGTCGCTCTTAATAATGAGTTTCGCAGTTCTCGAAGAATTAGTCATCAGGCCTACTTTAGTAGATACTCACCGTAGAACAAGATTTAAGGTTGCTGTCTCTCAGTTTTGTACTTGCTAATTCTGAGTTTCATGGTCTAGTCACCACTCACCACTCACTATAATTAATATTAGTAAAGTCCACATGAAATTTTGCTTTTCCATATATTGCAATTTCAAAGTGCTCCACCTTCTTTTACCTTTTGAAAAAAAGATTACATATATCAATTAAGCCATATATAATTGTCATATACGTATAATGCAATATATATATATATAATAGTGATAAGTTAAACATTGTTTATAAGGACTAGATCTATATACATTTTTTTAAACCCATTTGGTTGAGTGAAACAAATTTGAGGGAATAGGAATTGTGTATAATGAAAAATATCATAGAAAGAAGAAAAACAAGAATATTATATTTGTATTTTTTTTTATCTGATATATTTGTAATGTCTATTGACAGAAAAACATTGAAAAAGCAAATGTAATGTAATACAAAATGACTGAAAAACTCCCATTAAAAAACAAAAATCCTCCTTATGTGGGGGCATTTTTGTCCAACTTTGATACATATTAAAGTGTTACGTTTTATTTTAAAATTACTTCAACAAGAAAAAATATTACAAATATCTATTATATATATATATATATATATATATATATATATTATTTTTTATATATCTGTAATCAAGTTTTCTAATTAGAATTCAAGGATTAAACAGTTTGCGTACAATTAATTTTTAATTGGATGTATTATCTAAACTGTTGCGAACTTTCTTCTCTTGTAATTTGTTTTTATCAATAAAAAAAGGTTCATAAACTTCATCTCCCTTTGATTTTTCTTTTAATTTCTTCTATTTACTTTTCTGCACTTCGATTTTTTATTTCCTTTCTCAATTAGGTAATGTTATGAAGTAATGAAAAAGAAAAAGGGAAAGAAAAGAAAAGCATCTTTACATTTAAGAGACTCTTGGCTCAAAGTCACCAGATGCGTTGGGATTTCTCCATTGGGCACTCATATTATGATTATGAATGACTATGATATTTTAGACTAAATTTAGATAAGATCTCTTATACTTTTTTTTTACAGGGTTCACGTGATGAAAATTTTTTACATTATCAATTATGATAGAAAAAGAATATAAATAATCAAATTTTATATAATCAATCATAATAAAAAGAGTCTATATAAAGCTTATAATTTAAAATTTTTATGACAAAAATACAAAGAGTTTTACTTAAATTTCTTCTTTATCTTTTTGAGCTTCTAAAGGAGTGAATAATTAGACATGCTTTTCCTTTTATGATTCTTTTCCTCAAATTCTAAGTCCAAAATTTGGACCTTCAAAGCCCAAGTCCAATCCTAGAGCACATCAATGAAAACATTTTATTGGGTTAAACGGACGCTACCTTTGATCTATTATTATTCAAACAAATATATATATATATATTGTTGAAAAGGATTTGTTGCTTCACCCAGGTCATAATTTACAAATTCCTAAATAAAAAAATTAAATTTACCTTTTGATTATTTAGTAATCAAGCCAAGGGACTAATATACTCTATACATTTGAAAGAATATAGTAATATACATAGATGGATCTCCATTTATGATGAAACTAACTAATGCCGGATAGATAGATATGCCATTTCTCTCCTAGAATTGAAAAATATACACACAAATGACCTACCTATCACCATGATTTTACTCTTAATTTTAACCTACACAGCAGCCAGAATAGGGTTTCTCCCTTCATCAATTTCAATGGTCAGCAGATGCTCTCGATCCGATCCGTTCGGTCCTTCGGAATACAGTGTAGGAAGGTATGCATTGTATGCCGGCAAGTACCGAGAAACAAAATCCCTCACCTGGTAGCACCATCAATGGAAGAAAACGAAAGCTTTTCTTTAGTCATTACATCATATATATATTAATGCATTACAACAACACATGTACTTTAGAAGAACGGATCCTCTGAAATGTTGAAGTACGCTTGTTTAACATATTAACCTCTTAGCTGATTAATGTAAAAAACAACGCACTTCGACACTTCTAAGATTTGCACTTTAGAGGATTTGAACTCATACTTAAGAAGTGCAATTTCAAGTGTCATGTCGCGTATAATACGAGCAAAGGTGTCAAAATGGGAAAATCCCTACAAGTTGGGCTGGAAGAATTCTGACCCATATTAGAAACGGGAGTGCCCAACCCTAATATTAAAAGTGGACTAGAGCTGGGCCGGGCCGGCCAGACTAGTTAGTTTTGACAACTCTACAGTGAAATGATACAACTCCGTAAAGGTAACTGACCTCATCATCGGACATTCCAGGATTGCCAGCCTCCCTCATGGCAATCTCAGCCTGCAAATTTTAACAGGACAAGGCATGAAAATACATTACTAAACAAAAAAGCTTGTGGTTTTTTTAAGAGGTTAAGGTTGTTAAAGAAACCTACCTGCAGACGCCATTGATAGACACAACTTGGGTCCTTTATCTTGATGACTATCCATGACTTTATGAATTTGTCCCAAGCATCATAGTAAGCTTCAAGGTTTTTATTTATAATTTCTAGCTGAAAAATTTAAGCACAAGTGCTTTAAAATTCCTTCAATTACAGAATTTACATAACCTGTTGTGATAATTTAATTAATGTGGGAATATAGAAAGGACAGCTAGTTTTTGGATTCTAACCTGAGGATCAACAGCCTTTACAACTTCCACTGGAACTGGCTTGAAACCAAGCATCCAGCCCTCAAACAACACAACCTAAAGCCATTCATGGATGGAAATGAGAAAGATAAACAATTTGGAAATGCTTCTAAAATTTAACAAGTTGCTACACTACGCTTTTTCTTTTTCAATTATTATTATTAAGAAAAAAATGTAAACACAACCTTTCAACTCTGTTAAACAAGGTATTTTTCAGTTTTTGAAGCATGTTTGCAAAAGGCTCAAAGTTGAAAAGAGGGAAGATATTTGCAATTTTTCCTTTTATTAATGTCAAATCATTTAACTTTGTCTATGCTAAGTTTGGTTTTTATAGTCATTCCCAAGCTTGGATAAAAGAAGAGTGTTAGGTAGTCAACAACTAGCATAAAGTTTTGTGAAAAATCTTTATGAGCATAGATTAGTGACATGAACATGTTAACACGATAGCATCGTTTGATCCATATAATTGACCCCACTTATTAGGAAAAAGCTTTGTTTGTTAATGTATAACTTGTATTAATGTCAGATCATTTATTACCTAGTGAATTTTTCACTTCAAATACAACTTAAGATAGATGGTTCTCTTACCGTTAGGGGCCCTTCAATTTCGGGCCAATTTGAAGGATCAGAACGGTCACCTCTCCCACTAAATGCAGACTGCAAAGCCAAGTAAGCTCACCATAAAGAAACTATGAATTTAAAAATTGTCTAAATAACCAAGATATACAAGTTAAGCTCTTACTTTATCGTACCGAGGTAACTTCATCTTCATACCTGGACAATTCAAATTGAGAGAAATGAAATACAATAATATCATAAACAATAAGATATATAAACAGAAACCCACCTTCTTTTTTCAAATTGATTAAAGCTGTCAGAGTTTCAATTGAGAGAGAAAGATCATGGCTTCCAGCATTTCCGCGGTACTAGACAGAAATAAGGGAAATATGTTAGTTCTCAAAAAGTCCCTAGATAATATAATGCTCAATCAACAAAACATGCAGATAGCTACCTCAAGAAGTGCATTTCCTGGATTTGCTTCTCTTAGCTTACGCTACAATCAAAACGTAAAACGTCAGTCAATAAAAAAGATCAATACAGGCATTAATTGGAAATGGTGAAAAATAAAATAAAAATTAAAAAGATAGGAAAGAATCAGCCATATACCTGACCTTCAGCTGTCAAATAAAAATCATCTATAGATACTGTTGCAGACGTCCTATAGTTTTTAACATGCACCAGCAATTTGTTACTCTGTGTTTTTTCTGATAGTCTTTATGACAAAGATAAATGATTCTCTCCGAAATTATGGTTGCTTCAGTATTCAGAGCCTACCTGCCAGTTGCTTGGAAAAGATAATCAAGAGCAAAGACAAGTGTAGTCTTTCCACAGCCTTGGGGAGCACTGAATCCAATCTAAATCACACAAAGTGAAAACTGTAAAACACTTTAAGGAAACAAATAAATAGCTTCACCCTTTTAGCTTTAGTTGCAGTTACAATTTATGCAGCATGATGACCCTTGTCACACTCTATATATAACATCAATAAAGGGTGGCCCAGTGCACGAGACTCCCACAAGGTGGAGTTTGGGGAGAGTCAGATGTATGCAGTATTACCCTGCAAGCAGATAGATTGTTCCCAGGATTTGAACCTGTGATCTAGAGTTCACATGGCAACAACCTTACCGTTGTTCCAAGATTCATCCTCTATATATAACGTCAATATAAACAGAAAAGTAGAATGCAAGAGTAGCAGAAACAAGAATAAATACCACTAAAGGAGGTATATCTTCTCCATCTTTGAACTTCGACCGATGCTCAGCAATTTGGTCTTCACACCATATAAAGACTGGTATATAGTAATGATAAATCCTAGCTTTCTGAGCAACAGTTAGGTACAATTCATTAAGTTGAAACAATCGGCATAGCTGCCGGCCATATGTTAACCACTTATCTATGGACTCAGCCACCCTCTCTTGAGTCAGACCTACTTTGTCCACCAAGGGTCCCGAGCATATAAAATCGAAAAGGTCTTGCACAGAAGACACTTGAGCAGGTTTTGTGGGAAATACAGAATACAAAGGACCCTGCCTGTATTCATTGATGCCAACAGTACTAAGCAGTGTGGAACTATGTTGCATCCATGAACTCCCAATACCTGCAGGAAGAAGAAATCATAATTGTACCTTAAAAATCTCCTAAGTGTATTCTTACAGTGTTAGCAATGTGATAGTAGGGATTCAGACACTAATTCTTTCAATCACTGTTTAACACTATAAAGGTCCAAATTCCAACTTCATATTCAGAAACACAATGAAACCATTATAAAAGTCATGTGCAGCAGCACATATATCAAACGTGTCTTTCTGATGTGGGAAAATGTCACTTCCCTTGCTAGAGTAAATTATCATTTTAGTCAAGATGCAATCTGTCTCAATTTTGTCAATAAAAGATACAACTTATCTCAATTTAATCCTTAAAAGATGTAAATGTCAAATTTAGGAACACTTCGCCTCAATTTAGTAACAGGAATCTCAGGTAACATAACTAGCTAAAAATTATTCAAGGACTAAATTGAGATAAATGCATATTTCAAGGGTTAAATTTGATATATCCACATTAAATTGAGATAAATTATATCTTTCTGTACCAAAACAATAATTTCCTCTTCTTACTATGTAAAATCCACTCATAGTGCCATGTGAATCACAAATCACAATGTTCTCCTCTGAGCCCCAAATAAGAAAAAAGCAGAAACAAGATGAGACTATAATCGAGGCCTTAAACAGAAACAGAGGAATATGGTAATCCGCCATAATTACAAATCCGAGAAACGAAAGAATCGAACATCCAAATCCCAAGCTAGTAGCTACTATCTATGAGTGAGCAGAAGTAGTACTACCAATTGAATTGACAAAATCAAAGAAATCGAAGAATTGAAGTATGAAGAAGAAAGTACCTGATTTAGAAGAGGAGTGTGTGGGCATTCTGGAGGACTTAGAATAAGACCACAAATGTAATTTACAATTGGAAGAATTAGAGGCATAGTCGACGTTGTTAGAATTGTACGAATTGGTGAAAGAAGGCGAAAGTGTAGGGTGAGATAGAAGATTCAAAGTCGCCATTTCTCTCCCTCTCTATCTGGTTGTTCTTGTGTGTGTGAAAAAAGCTGCGAGAGAAATCAGCAATGGAGGTGGGTTTGCCGCCACATAATCCTCGTCTTCACCTGATTGGTGAAAATATAAAATACTGGAATGCCTAATAGAGTATAGCCTGGAAGAGGAGAACCATAGCCATAGGACACAGATTTTTTTTTTTTTTAAATTGAAAAAACTTAATAATTTTTAGAAGAAAAAAAAAACCTTAGGTCAAATAGTTTATATTTTTATGTTATCCAATTACATGTTTCATTTGTATTTTTTTTTAATGATTGAGCGTGTAAAAAGGTAATTTTTTATATTCTCTAATTTTCGTAATGGTTTATACAAATTTGTTTTATTATGTGTTATTTTTGTATTAAAAAACTTTATAACGAAGATATAAATAACTTTACATAAATTCAATCCTAATTTTTATATCTATATAAGCAGTAGATGTTCAGTGGTACGGTAGTACTGAACTTCAGTATATCCCTCCAATCAGTTGGTCCCTAAATCATTCAAGGTGGGCCCTAATTAATGTGAGTTTTTATTAATATTAACAAATGACACAACATGATTGGAGAAATGAACTGAAGTTCAGTGGTATGGTACTATTGAACTTTTATCCCCATATAAGATTTTGCAATCAGAAATTAATATATGTGTAACAGAAATATAAATAACTGCTTACATTTGCCACTCTAATCTGGCAATGGCATGCTGATATGTATTGCAACTTTCTAGAATCATGCAAGTTAAATTAGTAAATTTCATTCAAGTTTTCTAAATTGTAAAGACTAAATTTAAAATAAAATAAATATATAACGTTATTTTTGAAAAAAAAAATTATTAATTGATTTAACTCTGAGAATGTTATGATTTTAAATATTTCAATTTTAGGGAGTATTTGGTATGGTATCATTCGAGATAACATATTAACTTGGATCACACTGTTAAGTGGCCCCGCTTATTATCGTGTGATAATACAGTGTCATTTTGTCATCTCATTACACCAAAAAGATTATAAGATGACACCTTTGAATGTAAAAACTCTTTTATTTTACTAATTTTATCCCTTTTTTTGCCGAACAATTTTTATCCCTATTTTTTTTGGCCTGATAATTTCTATCCACGTTATATTTTATATTTTTAATATAAATTATTAATACATCATATTTGTTCGTACTTATTTAAATCATTTTGTAACGTATTTAAATAATTATTATTTTTAGTTATATTAAACTATATATGATTATTTAAAATATTTGATTGTTGGTGGTTTTTTTAATTTAAAGTTATTATGAAATTTTAAAATTGATCATAGAATAAATATGATAGTTAGTTTACTTAAATTTATAAGGGAAAATTTGAAAGATACAAAAATAAATGATATGGTATCTTAAATGATACTATTTTATGCCAAATACTTGTATCTTATATCATTGCGATCTGAAACATCATATCAAACAAGAGTATAAAAGATAACATGATATCTAAGATGACACTATTTTATACAATATCAAACCTCTTGGGGTTCGACTCCCTATATCTCACAATCATGCCAATCTTGTGACTCCTTTGCTGAGGAGCCTCTACTGGAGGAGGATGCTCTCTCAGTACGACCCTTCTTGGGTGGCATAATGTTGCATAAAAGACAACTATTAGATTTTGGATTCAGTTGTACCTCATGGTACAACGCAATCAGATAGGAGCCCACCTCTTATTTCTTATTTCTTTTTGTGTTGTATTATGAGGTACAACACTGAATCTCATCTCCTATTGGTATTAGAAAACTATAAAAAGTACCTATTGTGTACCCCTCAATGGGGAGAAAACTGAAAAATTTCAGGAAAAAAAAACTCATTATGGCTTGGAAGTCGTGATTTTTCCTAGTAAAAGTTACGGCTTGTCGTATCATGGGGCTGAAAATCCCTTCTTAGGTTGTTTAATTGATCTGTTTTTGCCTGGGTTTTGTTTCTAAATGTATCATTAAGAGTTTCTCCATCAAAAAATAACAAGAAAAAACATCATAAAAGTACCTCAACGACACAAAGAGAGTAGAGGAGACTAGAGAGTGAGAGAAAAGAGACAAGGACAAAATCCTCTAAAAGTTTGGGGAAGTCATGACTTCAATGGAAGAATTAGAATTCACCAAGTGTCATTTGTCAATATTTCCTCTAGCATACTCTATTTTATATATAGGCTAAAGTATTATTTTGGTCCTCAATGTTTGCATGAAGTTTAATATTGGTCATCAATGTTTCAAAAGTTTAACGTTGGTCCTCAAAATATTTTTTTTTTGTCGATTTTAGTCCTCGAACGTAACACCATGGTGGAGGGACGTAGCGTAACACCATGGCAAATATTTTGCTTTGAAGAAGATGATGATGTGGCTATGGTGGAGTGACGTGGCGAGATGTGGCGTGCCACATCATTAAAATATGACACGTAGGAGAGAGGGTGTGCAACATAAGCATGTCATGTCATCATTTAACGGAAAAAGCTAACGGTGTTACGCTCGAGGACCAAAATCAACCAAAAAAAATTTCGAGGACCAACATTAAACTTTATGCAAATATTAAAGACCAAAATAGTACTTTAGCCTTATATATATATATATATATAACTAGTGCACCAGTCTACTTGTATATATATTTATAATAGAAAGATTTTTTTATTTGTTTGATTTTTTATTTCATCATAAATATTTTATTTAGAGGAGTTAAAATTACTCGATAAAATTTGTCAAAGTCTCTTCTAATGGACTCTTATAAGGAATGCGACACTTTCAATCTCTCCTATGGTGTACTCTACTTTATATATAATAAATTAATATCATATCATGTTTTTTGGTTAACTAAAACTTAGTTGATTATTTATAATTTATTTATATTTGTGTCAAGTTTTAGAGAGAAAAAATGAATTTTTGAATATTTTGTTAACATCTTATCATATTTTTTATAGGCTAAACTACTATATTGGTTCTCAATGTTTGCATGAAGTTTAATGTTGGTCCTCAATGTTTCAAAAGTTATTAGTCCTCAAAGTTTTTTTTTTTGTCGATTTTGGTCCTCGAGCGTAACACCGTTAACTTTTTGTCGTTAAATGATGGCGTGACATGCTTATGTGGCACATACTCTCTCTTACGTGTCATATTTTAATGACGTGACATGACACATCACTACCACGTCATTAAAATATGATGATAATAATGATGATGATGAAAGAAAGAAGATGATGTGATAATGTGGGATGACGTGACAGTGATGTGTCATACCATATCATTAAAATATGACACGTAAGAGAGAAAGAGTTCACATGACAGTTCAACTTTTCCGCATTGGAGAGGAAAGCTAATTTTAATTTTCTTGTGCCAAGAGAAATCAAATTCCACGTCCATCTTTTCTCTCCCAAACAAACTATGGGAAACAAAATAAACTTCCCTCACAATGTAAATCATTACTTACATAAGATTATAGTGTTTACTGTTTACTTTCATTTTACATTCAAGACCCGCTATGACTTCTTTCTTTTCCCTTCTAACCTTTCCCAACAATTCATTATTATAACTTTCATTCTTTGATCTGGAAGTACAGCCAAAAAAAAACAAACCAATTCAGAAAATCCCACAATTCTTATCCTTATAAAATCTTGTGAGAATGTTTAACATACATTAATAACAGACAGCACAAAATTTCCAATGATGAAGTTCCAAGAAGAAACTACCAGGTCATTGTTGCAATATGTTAACAATATAGTAACAACCATTACTACATCTAATCTCAAGATGTTGAATCATAGGCATGATTAATCATCATCATGGGGTTTCATCCTTGGATAGATCTTATCAAGAACCCCAAAAAGAGGTCATGAAATGTACACAGAAAAGAAGAAGATATCAAAGAATGGACAAAAGAATGAGAGTTGGGAAAAAGATGAAGATGAAGAGACATGAAAGTCTAAGGATTAGCAAAATGGGGAAATTCTCCTCTTTTGTGTATACATATCTGTTTGAAGTCCCTTTTGCTTTGACTTGTGTTAACAATCTCTTATCTTCAGAACAGAGTTTCCAGCAGTTTTGGTGAAGACATTGCTGCTACAAATTTGAACTGCCAAGGAAAAAATTTTCACAATGAACATCATGCAAGTCACTAGTAAATAAATTTACTACTATGGAAAAGCCACTGAAAATGCATTTGGTATAATTTAACAGAAAATGTTTTAAAAAATAGACTAGATTTTCAAATAATAATCAGTGTCATTTTTGTAATTTTTTTAGAAAGTAAATCATTTCATCATAAAATATTATCATTTAATTATAGTCAAAATAATTAATAAATAAATAAATAAAATATAGTTAATAATCACTGAATTTTTGTAATTTTTTTGAAGTAAATCATTTTATCATAAAATATTATCATTTAATTATAGTCAAAATCAAAAGTCAATAAGAAATAATTATAGTTATTTAAGTAATTTGACTAAGATAAGAACAAGTATGCACAAAAAATTAACTTTACATAACAGACATATTTTTAAAATACTAAAAACTTACAAATGAAACCTGAAAATGTTCTCACAAACCAAACACACTTAATTTCTGTTTTTTCTCTGCTATACCTTTTCTTGCCTATACTTCATGCGAATGGCGCTTAACGGGCAGCCATTGGTGTTCATCTGCAGATCTCGTAATGCAAGAACTGTGGTCTTCAAATCTGATGCTTTGTAACTTGCATAGTGTTCAAGAGTTTGATTCTACACACACAAATAAATTGAGGGTCATGTATTGATCCATGAAACTTAATTTCATCATAGATTCATAGCTATAAAGCACGACATGTCCAACACATGACATAATACACCATGACACTACATTTTATTTTTTCAGCTTGGACATGCACCGAACATGGCAAGTATAAGATGACATAGGAAAAAAAAACCCCAGAAAGTAAGTGAATATAAATTTAGACAACTCATTTTAGATATTTTTTAATTGTTTTTGTTGTACATGAGATTTTACTAAATTTGATTTAGAAAACAACAACGTAAATTGCTTAGAATATAGAACAATATTGATTATTTTTCTTTTCAACAAGTATATCACAAAAGAAAAATTAAAAAATATACATATGTTGTGTCGCATCTTGAAAAGGAAATTGGAGATGTATTTTTCAAGGTCAAGGACTAAACTAATGATGTGATGTCTTTCAATGATCACTATAGTAGTTTAGTCTATATTATATAACTGTACATGAAAAGGAAATAGGAGGAGATTCAAACCCATGGATGGTATGACTGATTTAATGTCCATCTGGCAAGAAATACAGCTGATGCAGCAATAATAGAAGGGAGGAAGGTTAAGAAACCATAGTCCATCAAGGCTAATTCAGCTAGGAAATTGGCCAGATATTCCAATTCAAGGCTAGGGCTCTGCAAAGTTCAGTATATAAATATAACATATTAGCAAAGCTTAAAAACAAAACCATTTGGCATGTTCTGGACCAAGAATCTTTGACTAAGATCTATTGTTTCACCTTGTAAGAAGCTTGCGCCGCTCTAAGAAACCTCCTGAGAACCAAGAATATGTACATAGATAGTTGCATGAGGATCTCCCAACAAAAAAAAAATTTTGAATCTAAACTTTTTTTGCAGTCAATTTTTTCCCAATCGAATTCATCATAATTACCTAATACCGTCCATATTATTAACAGATAATGATGATGTGGCATCACACATGTAACTCATCACTCAAAACAGCATCGCTATTTCATAATAATATGAAACGAAGTCGTTTTGGTGTGTCCTGGAGATACGAGTGATGATGAGTCTTCAATGTTACAATTGTGGTGCCACATCATCATTGTCGTTAGTAATTTTGATAGTGTCAGGGGTTGGGACAAAATTGACAGTAAAAAAATGTTTAGGGATGAAATTGAAAATTAATGTAAGGTATGGGGACATAAAAAGTGTTTTTGGCTAGATTTTTTGTAGTGATAGACATAGAAGTTTAAAAAGCATTACCTGAGGAAAGTTTTTGTAGTGGGAGAAAACAGTTGAAATTTGGAGCACTTCAACACTTCAGTCTCCATTTTAAGTACCTACCAGCAATGCAAACAATCTAATAACACAATACTTAATAGTGGGGAAAAAAATTATATAAATACAATGAGCAAAATCAATTAAGTACTAAAAATATCTACTTTATTATAGTCACATAGAATAATGAAGATATATAATACAAAACCCTCTGATGTAAGAATGAATCAAAATAGTCAGATAACATGAAAAAACGTCTTGACTTGATGTATATGAAACTGCAGTTAGCTTAGAGTTTAAAACTTAAAATATATTTGTTTTTATTTGAGCATTAATCATTTATTGGTAAAGAAATAATACATACCTCATCTTTCGTGTATGTGTTGTCTGTCATGAAGCAGAATTCTTCAATTCGTGGCGGGCAAATTTCTTCGTACTTCCTTCAATCACAAAGAAAGATGAACATAAATAATGAACAACATGAAGGCAAATATCTCAAGCATTGAATCTTTGTTTAGTTATGCAAGTATCTCAACTTGAAGATACTTGCATAAGGATGCAATAAGGTTTTTTAGTTATGCATCATTAAGGGTTCTTTAGTTACTCAATGTAATTACATTACACCATGAAGG
Source organism: Senna tora (assembly GCA_014851425.1). NCBI lineage: Eukaryota > Viridiplantae > Streptophyta > Magnoliopsida > Fabales > Fabaceae > Senna > Senna tora. Next base: position 3,587,916 of record CM026268.1, read on the forward strand.
CAAGTATCTCAAGCATTGAATCTTTGTTATGTTCTTGGCAAATTTTACCTAAACAATGATTAAGTCATACAGCTAACAAATGAAGTCAATTTCTGATCCTCCAGTCAATATCTCTATTTCAATAATTGATCTTGATTACATCCAATCCAATGTTTGTTATATCACTCAAAAGTCATCATCGTCATGAGATGCTAATTTTTCTATCTTCATCTCAAGTTTTTTTTTATCTGGCTTGGCTTCTGTTAGTCACAAGTAATTTGTCCTCATAATAACAATCACAGAATAACTCACCATTGATAGTTAAAATTTTATTTTTATTATCATGAAATGAATTAGATAAACAATAGGAGAAACTATTAGGATTGGTTTAACGATAAACAATTTAACCAAAGAAATGAGCCAAGATAGAACACATTGACATCTTTTGATCTATATAGTTGAACTTGCCTAATGAGAGAAGGTTTTGTTTGTTGTTGTTGTTGTATCATTAATTAGATGAGACTTGAGTATTTACAAGGCATGAGGTCAACTTACGAGGCAATTAGCATGCAGGTGATGCCAAGCAGCTGAAGTCTTTGTCTTTCGATGTAATTTTTGGAAAGAAACCAATCTATGAGATATACAGTGAGGTACAAAGTATCTGGAACCAGTTTATATTCCTCAGAAACCTGCAAATAAAATTAAACAAAGAGGAAATGAATGCAAGGATATTGTTAATTATTTGATAAGCATAGAAGAAAACCACTCCGTCGAATAATGTTTCACTAAAAGAAAGCAATAGGACACTGGAAATTATAAATTATTTCTACAAAGCAAGAGCTTAACTTACTAAACAAGCATTTATAAGTTTGTGATGACTAGAGAAATGGGGAGACTTTCTCCACCAAATAATACATGATAGTATATAATAGCCTAATAGGGAATTTATTAAAGAGATATGAAACAGAGATTCAACAGTTTAACTCTAGAGACTCAAATAGAAGCAAAGTTGAAGTTCCTGAACAAGCTTGGGTGAATCTGCTCTTAAAGCATGAAATGCAAGTAAATGCATAAGAAAATGATTCAGCAATTTCTTACAAATAATCTAGTGCATACTGGAAACAATCTCTACAGTAATTCAGCTTGGGATGTGGAATAGACCCAAAAATGAAACAACTAGGGGTCTACGTATCAATGTAAGAGAGGATTCGTCATCAACAGATTAGCAAGAAATTTAACGATGCAAAATTGCAAACCTCTACAAGCCAATCAATTAATATCCCGCGCATGCTTTGAGTGATATCTCGCTGTACTGTTTCCATGAAGTTATGACAAGGCCTTCTTGCAAGCTTTAAAACGAAGAAGCAATAGCAAGAAAAAGTGAGCTAGGAGACAAAATCTAAGAGAACAATGGGACAAAAAGATTATGGTAGTTATTTTTCCATTTTCTTAAAGTACTAAAAACAAGCAGCATAACACTGCTTTAAATGATACTTCATAGGATCCTATGGTCTTAATCAAGTTCAATGGATACAAAGATTTATATCAAGATAACTGTAAAGCTAAATATCTTCTCCCAAACATTAATGGATGGTTAAGTAAAGCTGTGGAAAAGACAGGGCTTTCTTCTTTTCACAACAATTGGAAATGTGGAAAGAAGCCAATGGTTACACCTAAACACGAAAATGTTGGCAGATAGACTAAATCTGCATTCAAAAGGTAATGGTATTTAAGGTGTGCACCTCAGAAACACGTAAGTTGTCATAGATATCAAGAGCATAGTCGCTGCATAACTGAGGATCTTCATGATCAGCATCTATATCAGTGATATCTGGATCCTTCGATGCACTAAGGAGTTCAGAAAGGCTACCTTTCCTGGCTGCAATATTTTATATATGCTCGTTAGTTAGGAACTGAAAAAAAAGGATGGACACTAAAACAGGCTTGCAAGCAACCTCTGTGGTATTAAGAAGTTAATGAAGAGTCTCTAAATTTCTTTTTGCAAGAAAACACAATTATTCCAAGTTTATGGCTCAGATGTGTTAGCAAAGTCATAACACGGGATTGTAAGAACTAAGCAACTACTGTTTTACATAATTAACTGATGTTGTACATTGCTACAAACTAATCTAATTACAACAATTCATTTTAGATTCCTCATACTATGATGCACATCAAGAAAACAACATGATATTTAATTGCAAAAACAAACAAAAAAATAAGACTTCACAGGCTTATTTAGCCCTTTAAACTGCGTGTTAGCTTATTTAGGTTCCTTGAAGAGAAGAAAAAGAAGTAAAATTGAAAACATGTTTTTCTCCTAGATAGAACACATAGGAATTGCTTCATCCATAACCCCAACTACGGGGAAACACTTTGCTGTTGTTGTAAAAACATATATTACCTCATCTTATGTAGTTAAAAGGGGCAATGCACAAACTATGTTTTTTTTTTAATGGAATCCAAGTAACTTCGTGATCTCTCCCTCAAAAGTTAGCCATTGAGGGGGAACAACCAAGCCTTAAATACCCTATCAAGCATCCCATACTACTTGACGTATGACTTGGGTAGCCCTTGCTACGCTAAGGGTATCCCATATTATCGCTATCCCCATCATAGCATCGCCCCTAAAAAGTGGACATCCTAGCAACTACACTCTGTGACACTTCACTCTACCACAATCAACCCCTCCACTAGTCAAAACCCTTCATAGGTAGCCTTTTCCATGCCGTCGGGAAAGCAGCCATAATACCAAATGATGAAATTCAAATGACTTGGAGAACACTCACTCAAAAGCTAGTCGTTGAAGGAAAAGAACTAAGTCACTTAAGTATCCTAACGATCATCCCAAACTACTCAAGTGAGACTTGGGTGGCTCATACTACTCTAGGGGCATCCCATATGATCCCATCCCCATTATCTTCACTAGACAATATTAATGTTAAGGGATCCAATATGTATTGTGGTCTTGTAGGTAAGAGAATAGGCAGAGAACCTTTTTGAGAAATTAGAGGCTTAGGAGCTAATCCAGGTGTTTGACCTCCAAGCATACTATCATATCTTCCGCACGCGCTGTTGTCACTTGGCTGATGAAGGGAATTGTCTTTCAAATTACTTGAACAGGTAGCATCTTCTGATATAAGTTCTGTTTCAGGTAACCTCTTTGGTTTTGAGTCAATTTGAAGTTGTGGTAGCTCCACATAAACTGAAGGAGCCACTTTGGAAATATTAGCTTGACCAATCTTAGCCAGCTTGCTTTTCTTAGCCTGGTAGTCAGAATTAATAGCAAATTCTTAGCTTCACAAGTTGGGGAGTAGAAAGAAATGAAATTTCAAGGACAAGGTATCAACCCACAATAAGTTTCAAGGAGAAATAAGACAGTCAAGGATAATAATGAAGAAATAGATGGTATAAACAGAAAAAAAAAAAAAGGCTTTCTCTAATCATTTGAAGATTATTTACAGCCAACTGAAACCACAAATAATTTTCAAGCAGAAATAAGATACTAAAGGATAATAATGAAGAACAATATAAATAATAAAATTTCTTTCATTGATCATTTGAAGATTATTTACAGCCAACTGAATAGACAATAACCTGAATTTTAGATGCATTGAAACAGTTCCTATATGAATTTTCACAGAAAACACTGGTGACATTGGTGACATCACGAAGAACAGCCCTCTTTTTAGGCTGAGGACATGCTTTATCAGAAGCTGCTCTTTTTGCATTAGCTCGTAATTGCTTCTGAATTTGTTGTGTTGGCTCCTTCAGAGGGGGCAGCTGTCCAGATGCACGAAAGGCTGCAGCTTGAGCACGAGTCAAACGACCAGGAAGCTCTCTAGCTTTTGACGTGCCAATGTTTTCTTTCTTCATGTCTACAAGATTTAGAGAAATATAGACTCTAAATCTAGTTGCCTAAATCCTGCAAGAAAAGACCAAATCAAGAGATAGGAAATTAAAATGAATCCACAAAAGCAGTGTATATGAATAAATAATGATTGAGATCAAGGATTAGGAACCAATCCATAAAAAGTAAAAATTATGATAGAAATAAAAAACCGTAAACCAATTATTTCTTCTTCTTTTTTGACAAAACAGGTTAATCATCTCAACAGTCAGCACTAAGCAATTTAACACCCCATGCTTTTGAATGCAAAAGAGCATAGTATATGTGTACTTTATATGTTACTAGAAAATAAAAAATACAATGGGAAATTGGAAACCCTAAATCTAGCTTGAACATCATTCAGCACAAAAATAGTGACCAATGTGAGGTCTATTTGCAGAGAAAATCTTCTTTTACAGAGAAAGATGGTTATAAATTTTATTGATAATCGTTAACAGAAAAGATGAAGGTCCAACTGGAGATTTGACATATTTTCCTCTCGTAGATTTGCTTCAAGAAAGTTGATCCATAGATTCTTCCATTACAGCTTCTTTAATGTTACACAAACAATGTCTCCTCAGTGACAAAAGATTTACAAAAAGAAAAAGAAGGATTTAGAAGTCAAGCCTATCTTTTCTCTCAAAAACCCACATTCCAAAACTTGAAGATTTTACAAGTCTCAGGTTTAATCAATCGTCAATTTCAAAATGTAAAGAGAAGTGGAGAACACACGCATTGTGAAATAACAATCCTTTGATCACCATCATGAAAATGAGAAAGGAAAGTTGAAACAAAATGATCTGTTCATCCATCCATCTAAGCTTCCCACTTGAAAATTTCTACAAATGCATACCAAATTGTTCTTACCCATTTCTTGACCCCCAAACAAAGTAAAATCTCAAGACTCAATCTTTCCTTTTTCGTATCTCAAATCGCTAAAAAGCAACATTACCCCACAAATCCCCAAAAAATTTTAGGGTCCTTCAAAATTTTCTCCAAAACCCTAATGCCGACAAATGTGACAACCCAAAACCCAACAACAACAAAAACAAACGTGAAATCGTATAAAGCAAACATCTTTGGTCGAGTTTTATACGAGGAAACAAACCCATGAAGTTTATATTATTAACCTGTATGTGTGTCTCTATCTTGCAAGCTCCTCGACCTCCATGGAAAAGAGATGAGAGCTCACAGACAGACAGGAAAAAGAAAGAGAGAGACTTTCAACTTTCAAGGCTTCAAAGAGAACGAAAGAATAGCTATGAGAATATGAAAGAATGATTCAGTGGGATTGGGAAGAGGAAGAGTGTGTGAGCGAGCGGGATTGCTTCAGTTTAAAATCTCCGTGAAATAATGGAAAAATAAATAAATAAAAAGTCGAAAGTAATAATAATTAATTAATTAATAATAATAATATTATCTTAATGAGGGTTTAGTGGTTGACTATTTGACTGAAAAGTAAAGACAGATCATTCAGTGATGTTTAATTTGAGGTTTTGATGGGAGATTTACGGTAAGATCGATGCGCGTGAGATCTCGTCGTTTAAGGTTTCCAATTACCTGTTTACCCTTCCATCATCTCCTTCACCTTATTTTTTTAGGACTAAACTGAGGTAAAGTTACTTAGGTGCTTGCTATAAAGTTCACCAATATAATTGAAACACGCGGCAAAAATTTTTGTATAACCAATCATGGTAGAGAGAGAAAATGAAAAGCAATAAATTACATAATCAATCAAATTGGAAAGAGAATATAAATAAGGTTTATGATTGATGAACTTTATAGCAAGCACCTAAACAACTTTACCTTAGTTTTTTCCATTTTTTTATTCCTCACAAGATGTGGGGCAGTTTGGTCATTCCAAAGTTCAAATTAAAAGGTACACATTAAAGTTTCACTTAATTGATTAATAAAATTTTTAAACATTAAAATTTATTTTTTAAGATCTAAAATACTCTATTAACCAATAAGATGCAATTTTAACATACGTATTAAGGTGATGTTGGCATCCGGTGATTGCATAGTGGGAAGTGGAAGTGGAAAGGGAAGTGAAAGTGGATGTGGATGTGGAAGTAAAAAATTTTATGTGTGTTTGGTATGTAGAGAAAGCAAAATGAAAATAGAAATTAAAATTGTTTGGTATGATAGGAATAAAATAAGGAAGTGGAAGTTAAAAATATAAAAAGATTATTTTGCCCTTCTTTTAATACCCTCACATCTCCACACCTCCAGTTAGGGTTCGGAGCCTCTTAGGAGAAGTTGATTGCTTGGCTGAGGTTCAAAACCTTATCAACCAGCTGATACATACCCATGAGTCGCCTGATAAGGTTCTAAACCTCATCTAGCCACCGTTGTTGTCTATTTCCTTCTCCTTGCTTGGCTCTCGTCTTTCTCTCTATCTTTAGAAATGTGGAGAATGTTGATGCTTGATAAGGTGATGTGGAGAGAAGGGTAAAGTGATACTTTCATCCACCACTTCCATCACTTCACCTCACTTTCCTTCTCTACCAAGAGGGTCGCAACCTTCCCTCTGTAGAGGAAAGGAGGGAAGGTCCTTACTGCCATACCTCACCTTCCATGTGCTTTACCATACCAAACATGCAGAAATAGGAAGCTTCAACTCACTTTCCCTGTGTATTAGCTTATCAAATAGGCTCTAAATAAATCCATTGCAAGAGGTTGAATTGCCCACTGTTGCTAGTAAGTAGTAACCAAGGTTTTATAAATAAAACCAATCATACATGTGTTGAGTTCTTTTTTTAGTCTAGTTTTCAAGATATTACTCTAATTAATTCGGATTTGACCAGTGTTACGCATCTATTTATGGTAAGAAAGTCTCTCAACAAGGATAGCTGTATTCACAAAGTCTCGAATCAAGAATCTTAAACAATATTGAACCGCTTACTACTTATATTAACCCCTCGTTGGTACATGTGTTGGGTTCTAATCAAACAAGTAACTTTATAATAAAGATATACAAATTATGAAGTAAAGTGTGTTCGTTTGGTATGAAGAAAAGAGGAGGGAGAAGTGGTCTTCCTCCCTTTTTCCATCATCTTTTACATGTACCAAACACGACCTTAGGTATGTTCTTTTTTTGTAGAAAAGATGAGAGAATGGAAATGAGAAAAGAAAAGGGAATGGAAATGTCATGTCAATATAATGTGAGGAGATGTGAATGAAATAAAAGTGGATAAAATAACCATTTTGCCCTTACATTAAAAGTGGGTAAAAAATAAAAGTAAAAATATAATTTTATCACATTATAAAAAGTGAAATTTGTTTGTTAGGAAGAAAATACGAATCAGAAGGTCCTTCCATCATCATTTCTACAAAAACAACATAACCTTACTCTCTATTCCAAAGAGTGAGTATTGGAAAAATGTTTTAGAATCCATAATTTGTTTTAAGAGAAAAATCCATAAAATTATCAAATTAAATATTTTAGAATATAAAAAAAACTACACTAATATAATTTAATGGAAAAAAAAAGAGGATATGAAAATGTCATATCAATGTAACGTGATGTGAATAGAATAAAAGTAGATAAAATAATCATTTTGTCCTTACATTAAAAGTGAGAATAGAATAAAAGTGGATAAAAATTTATTCGCAAAAGTTTGTCCCTAAACTTTTTTTGCAGTCAATTTGTCCCAAAAGTTTCAAATTACAAGTGATTCTCAAAGTTTTGAATTCCGCCATAACACATAATATCGTCCAAATTACTAACAGTAAATGTTATCATGGCATCACACATGTAATATTAATCTTAATTTATCATTTATAATGACATCTTTCCTTCATATTAGCGTTGCTTCTTTATATTAAGATGAATATAAAGAAATGATGTCATTTGAGTAATACATTAACATTAATATATATTACATATGTGATATCACGTCATTATTTAATGTTAGTAATTTGGACGATTTTAAATGTTAAGATAAAATTTGAAACTTTAGGGACAAAATCGATTGTAATTCGAAACTTTTAAGTCAAAATGAACAATAAGAAAAGTTTAAGAACAAAATTGACAATTAATGTAAAATTTTTAAAGACAATAAATGTGGTTTTTGCCTTTCTTAAGAATATTTTAACTTCTGGCAAAAAAAAAAAGAAAGAGAGAGAGAATATTTTAATTTTATGCCATGTTTGGTAGCAAGAATTAATTATGTAATATTTGAAGTAATTCAACATTCTCTCCAACATTTTTACTACCAAACAAACCAGCTTTTTGCAATCTGTTGAAATTATTGTTTTGTCCCTACTTTTTTATCCACTTTTATTCCGTTTCCACTTTTAATATAAGTGTAAAATGGTCATTTCTTCTACTTTTATTCCATTCGCATCACAATGACATGACATTCCTATTTCCTCCAACAACATTTGCATTCTTTTTCCCATTTTCATTCCAATTCTCTCTAACATTCTACTAAACAAATTAAACAAACCCTTAATTCATTCGAGGTAATAGCTAGACTATCAGCATTAGTATATCACTTCTCTATCTTCTTTTCTTCCTACCAAACAAACTCCACTTCTTGCAATATCATAAAATTACGTTTTTGTCCTTACTTTTTTTACCCACTTTTATTCTATTTTCAACTTTTATTCCATTCACATTACATCACATTGACATGACATTTTCATTCCCTCATCTTTTTTCATTATCATTCTCATTTCCTCCTCTTTTCTACCAACCAAACACACCCTAAATTGACCACTAACCAAACAAAAAGTCATTATTATTTGTTTCTCTATAATTGATATATACAGGACAATGTATATAGGACAAATTATAAATGAATGATTATGGGAAAAAATACCAAGTTTAAAATTTCTTGCAATGATATCACAATCATAGTACATTTAATTTACTAGAAAGAGGTTAGTAGTTACGCTTTTATGGTTGCACAGCTAATAACTACTGACTATTTATGAAGAATATAATTATTCAATGACATTTACAGAAAATTTATAGTAATAAAAATGATATATTTTAAGGAGAAATAGCGACTACTTAGATCAAATTAAAATAGGCATACAAGACAAGTCCCACTCCCACAGAACATATTGTTCAGGGGCATTTTTGCCAGACACATTTTAAATTTTTTTACAATTAAAAATTGAGGCAAAATACTATTTAGTCTCTGAATTGTTGGTCAAACTACTATTTAATCCCCGAATTAATAAAAAATACTATTTCGTCCCCGAAATGTTTAACTATGTCAACTATTTAGTCCCCGAATTTGACAAAATACTATTTAGTCCCTGAATTTGTAACTATGTCAACTATTTAGTCCATAAATTTGGCAAAAATACTATTTAATCAACGAATTTGTAACTCTATCAATTATTTAATCTCCTGACTGTTACCCGTTATAGTTGACAGAGTTGCAAATTCAGTGATTAAATAGTATTTTTGTCAAGTTTAGAGATTAAATAGTTGACATAGTTACAAATTTAGGGACTAAATAGTATTTTGTCAAATTCGGGGACTAAATAGTATTTTGATAAATTTGGGGACTAAATAATAGTTTGATCAACAATTCAGGGACTAAATAGTATTTTGCCTCTTAAAAATTTTAGGTGTTTCAAAATATATTGTGATTAACCGATTTTGGAGTTTGAATTCTTTAAATTTGAGAAATAGAAAAGTTCTTTAAAATAAGAGATAGATACAAATAAAAGTGTGATCTCTAATCCATTTATGATTGGTCTCGATTAATATAAGGCATTTAAATTATATATATATATATATATATATCTTTCTTATACTTTTAAGAAATAATAAAATTCATGGCAACTAAAACTTGTGATTGTAAAATAAATTTATTAAAAGGTAATATTTTAGACTAATGGCAGATAATGATAGAGAAAATAATGACAGATAATCCATTCAATTTTTATGCATCCTGATTATAAATATCGAAATATTGAAGATGAGGATAAAATCATATGTGATGAATGAATCAAATATTTTAGTCACTTATTGGATGTCCAAGCTTGTCCATGTTAGTACGCGAGTTAATTGGACTTATTTTTATGTTCTCAAATCTGCCCATTTAAAAAAAAAAGTAAAACATTCTTTTTTTTTTCCTCAAAAAATGAAATAGGTATTTATAAAAATTAACTCTTAACTTTATTTCTTTTATATATAATATAATATAAAGTATAGATAGGTACCAAGGCATCCTCCTTGAAATTTAATTTACCATAAGCCCTATTTTAGCTCTCAACTTTCAAGACTTTGTGTTTTTTTTCTTAACAAACAGAAATAAATTTATAGCACAATAAAAATATTATTTTTTAAATAATGGAGAATTCGATCGAACTCTTTAACTATCATCCAAATTATGCTTTGAAATAAGTGTGTAATTATAAAATGTTATACAATCCCCTAAATCTTCACTCTCAAGATTGGGACCAGCATTTTAAAATTTTAAACAATAGATTATATTTTATAACTAGAGTAAAGTAATATTATAATCCTTTAAATTTATTTAAAGTTTTAAATTGCTCCATCAAGTTTGAAATATGTTAAAATATTTATTATATGCATATATCGAAACATAATTAAATGATAAAGAAATCAAGCTGTTCAATAAAAAAAGTACAAAGGAAGTGTGTGAAAAATTACATGAGTTGAAAATTTATTCATTATGGTCAACCAACACCTAGATGTGTGGTATTCAATTTTAAAAATACTTTTTTTTAAGAATAATTTTAAACAATACTTGGAAGTATTGTTCATTTAAAAAAAAATTGAGCTTTTTTTACTGTTAGTTTTAGTTTTTATTTTTTAACTAAATATTGTCTAGTATCAAACGTAAATACTTCTAATACTTGAGATTCAAATATTAATTTTTTATGTTGTGAAAGACTAATCCTTTCTTAATTATAGAACTAATTTTATTTGGTACTATTGAATTCTTTTAAAAATGTTGCATACAAAATTTTGAATTAATGTAACAATAAATTTCAAAGTAACCTAATAATAATGACAAGGATGAGGATATTAGGAGTGTCTTTGGTAAGCTTTTTTTTCAAGGAGGGAGAGAAAAGATGAAGGAAACAGTGGGGCTCACCTCTTAAATGGTGAGTTTTATTGGCGAAAGCCTACCGGCATTTTCTCTTGGGAAATGTAAAAAAATTATTAAAAAAATTGAAGTGTGAAATTTCTATTATACCATTTGATTTAACACAATCATAACATTTTTTTCTTTTTAATATTCTAATATAAGAGGTAAAGTGATCATTTTAATCCATTCTCATTCTCATTTCCTTTTTGCGTACCAAATGTACCAAAGGAGTTCCACATTCAGGTATATTGAGAGATAATCAAAATACACATATTTAATGGATATCTTGAAATTTTATTTTGTGGATTTGAGTATGAGTCTGGGTACTGAGATACGTAAGAAGGTAACTTACCTACGAGTAATTATTTATTTTTATATAAAAAAGTTTTTTTTTTGTTTAGGAAATATATAATGGGATAAGAAAAAATGTTAAATATTATATACATATTAAATTAAATTTAATAATACATTTATATTTATGATTTATTTATTTTTATTATTTATGGTTATAGATGGAAAAATTGATAAAAATAAGTTTTATATTAATAAAATAATAATTTATTTAAAAAATTCATGGGTCTGGCCGAGTATGAAATTCGAATATTCGTAGGCCTGAGAATGGAGATTGATTTTGATATTCATTTAAATATGAGTCAAAAGACGAGAAATATAGTATCATATTCAAACTCTATCCATGAGTGTGGACTAAGCCCCAATAATAGTAATAAACTATACTATTTTGTATTGAGGTATCTTATTCAAACTCTATCCATGAGTGTGGACTAAGCCCTAATAATAGTAATAAACTCTGATTGGATATTTTAAAATTTGGTCTACGAAATATTCTTCTTGTTTCAACTTAATCTTTGATTCATAAAATTATCAAATTTAATTCATGAAAGGTTGTTTTAAATTAGTTCATAAATTATGAAAATATCAAATTTATTCATTAAAATATATCTTGTATTACAATTTCGTCCCTACTAAAAAACAAAAATATGAAACGTATGAACGCAATTGCAATGAAAGATATTTTTTAGGACTAAATTTAGTATTAACATGATCATGGTAAACTAAATGTATACAAAAATCATCTTTTAGATATTAAAATTATAATGAGGTAAACTACTTAGCTTTTTGGTTCCCAAATTATTGGTCAAACTATTATTTAGTTCCTGAATTGTGAAAATAGACTATTTGGTTCTTGAATTTACACTCCCTTCAACTATTTAGTCCCTGGGATATTACTCGTTAAGTCTCAGTGTAACGTGTCCGTTATGTGATGATGTGACATTGTTAATTTACCACTATGTTGCCATATTATCTTAATATTTAAAAGTTTAATCAAAATAAATATTTAGAAGTAATACTAAATAGTCCATTTAATTATTAGTTAAAAGCAATATTAAGTAGTCTCAACTCTCAATATCAGTTAAAAATGACAACATGGTGGAAAATACAAAGACTATTTAGTATTAATTTTAAATAATTAGACAATATCAAGGTGAAGGGGCAAAATGGTAGTAGATTAACGGTGTCATATTAGCACATACTATGCGAAGTGTAAATTCAGAGACCAAACAATTTATTTAAAAAATTCAAACTAAATAATAATTTTAAGAGGCAAAATACTATTTAGTCCCTGAATTGTTGGTCAAACTACTATTTAGTCCCTGAATTTATCAAAAATACTATTTAGTCCCTGAAATGTTTAACTATGTCAATTATTTAGTCCCCGAATTTGTAACCATGTAACTATTTAGACTCCAAACTTGGCAAAAATACTATTTAATCATCGAATTTGCAACTCTGTCAACTATTCAGTTTCCTGACTGTTACCCGTTATAGTTGACAGAGTTGCAAATTCGGTGATTAAATAGTATTTTTGTCAAGTTTGGAGATTAAATAGTTGACATAGTTAAACATTTCGGGGACTAAATAGTATTTTTGATAAATTCGGGGACTGAATAGTAGTTTGACCAACAATTCAGGGACTAAATAGTATTTTGCCTCTAATTTTAACAACAATTCATCAAAAATCAAAAAGTTGTTTACCTCAATAATAATTTAATTACTCTTTCACATCTCAAAAAGTCCAACTTTCCATAGCCAAAGTCTTCAATTTTTCACTCCCACAAGTCACCTATTGATGAAACTTTGTTTGGACCATGAAGAAGGGGGGAAAAGATAATAAAAGCTTAAAAGTGCATGTGATGTGAGGATGGCCATAATTCAAATTTTCATTGACATGTCATAAACACTCTTGAGTCTATAAGGTAGACACTACAAAAAGTGGGGTAATAGTAGTAATACTATATATAGTCTAGTAGATGCTAAAGCAAACTTGAAAATTTTTTTTGAAAATTTGAATCAAGAAAATGGGATAAGGTAAGATTCAATTCAAACAAACCCAAATTTTAATTCAATTGTCACGTGACTTTGCAGCTTTGTGTTTGTGACCGATAACTACTGTTCATTGAGGTTGAGGCCTAAATGGACCCCACATGAAGGGCAACATACCCTTGACTTGAGTCCTTAACTCATAAACCTTTAATTTAAACTCTATATTTATTAATTAATTAACTAATTAATATTTAAATGTTAGTATCACATCTAATACTCTCGTACACTTTTTTTATGTTTTCGTAATGACCCATGAAATGGGGATCTTAGGAAAATATTTTTTTAGATATTGTTAGTGTATATATATGACGTGAATAAGAAGATGAAGTCAATAAAATAATAATAATAATAATAGTTAATATATAGATAGAGTATTATATGACAAATATTGTCACACTTGCTTTTTGTTAATTATTTATTGGTTTATCTACTTGTTTTGAATATATATAGGATATGTTTATAAATCTATTCAGATCTATTCTCTATTTTCCAAGCAAAGTTTTTCTTTTGAAGACGTAGAAAGTGTAAGTCAACATAGATTATTATTTATTCATAAATTATTTTAGAAGAGGATTGGAATTTGGAAGAGTCGAGTTATTTTTTTGTTTTTGAAAGATTAACAATCTATCAATTTAGTCACTAAAAAAATTATATATAATACATTTTATTTGTTTTTAAAAAAATTACTAAAGTCAATTCATTAGCCAGTGAATGATTAGCTATTTAATGAAGCATTTGTTAAATACTAACAATATGGCATCCACTTGTTTATGTAAAAAAATGTCATTTGGTGTTCAACATTTAATGTGAGGTGAGTATGAGTTTATGAGATAGTGGTGTGCTAAGATAACATTTAACTCTCACTATGCTTGTATAGTCGATCCCAAACTCGGATAAAGGAGGAGGATTGTGTTAGGTAATCGACAGCCAACGTAAAACTGTGTCAAATTTCCATAATAGTTTTATTTGGTTTGTCTAACAAAGTACTTAATTAATGAAATTAAACCACATCATCATTTAATGAGTTAATTAAAAAAATTAACGGTTCACATAGACTAACAAATTTTATCGTGATCATTTGAAGACTAAAAAGTAAATTATAATCCTTTAGGGTTTGTTTGGAAATTAAGAGAAGAAGGGAATGGGAGAGATTAGAGGAGAAGGGAGGGAGAGGAGGGGAAGGTTAAGCTTATATATATTCTTCCTTTGTTTGGGTGTTGATACCTCCCCAAAAATTTGGAGTATCTTAAATTTGTGAAAGGGAAGGATAATACAGAGTTAAAAATTGATCTTCTATCATCTTCCCCTCCAATTTTCATCTTCCCAAACAAAAAAAAATCTTAATCCCCAATCCAAATATTACCTCAAGGACTAAATAGTTAAAGTAACAATCTTCTAGGAACAAATGTAACTTTACCGAGTTCAGAATTAAAGGAAAACAATTGCATGTATATTTTGAATATTTAATTTAGGGTGTTGATAATGTGTAATTTGTTTCTAGTGTCATGATATAATGATAGAGCTTGAGATAATAAAACAAGGGTCTTATATTATTATTATTATTTTGTAAGGAAACACATATTTCATCAAATTATAGAGAAATCTAACGGCATTTATAATTGATCAGAGAACGCCATGCTAAAAATGCTGAAGAGTGAAGAGTAAATCATAAACAACATTGTTAAGCTAGAAAAGAAAAATAAAAGAGATCCTATTTATAAGATAAATTTGGAATGATAAACTTCACCGTTCTTGATGCCGCTAACAAAGTAGTTAGTCTTTTTACACTTTTAATTTATATTTCTCTATCTTCTCCCTACTATACCAAACAACTTTATTTTTTTTACTTATACTTTCTTTCCCTACATACCAAACACACTTTTTGTTATTTACTTTCACTTCAACTTCTTTTTCCCACCAAAACACTCACCTCCTACCAAACGCCACCTAAAAGTACTTGCTTGTCAAGAAAATTTCACCAAAAAAGAAACACAAAACACAATAAACTTCAACTTCTTTTTCCCACCAAAACACTCACCTCCTACCAAACGCCACCTAAAAGTACTTGCTTGTCAAGAAAATTTCACCAAAAAAGAAACACAAAACACAATAAACAAACTCTAATTTTTAGATCTGAAGCTATCTAGTAATTAAAAGTTAAACTTTCACAAAGAAAGACAAGAACTAGAATAAAATCTAAAAGAAAACCGCCACTAAATATGGGGAACGAAAAAGATAAAAAATCTACTTGTTTTCATAACTAGAATAACACAACTAATTAAAATTAGGGTCTTATTATTTGTTGTTCTAAATTAAAACAATATTTATTTAAGTAGTAGTTGATAAAATTTTTCGTTAATAGCAAAAATTAACTAACTAAAAATTTGGTACCAAAAACAGGTTATTATATTAGCCAAACAAACTAATGAATTAACCAAAAATTAAATTAGAGTTAGTTTTCTTATAGCTAGAATGATTGATGTTAATAATTAATTTGATGTTTAACTTTAACATAATGATAAAGCTTTGTGTGTAATTGTGCCTCCCACATGTGTTTACCATACCATGATGTTAGTGGAAAACAGCTATTTTGGTGCTTAGATCGGCTTGTAGGTAGGTGTTTCAAACTTTGAATTTATAATTGCTTTCACCTTTGATTTTTAACGCATCTTCCTTTTCAAAAAGTTCAAAACAAAAACCTCCAATTTAATTAATTTGGGAAACCTTATTTTTGTAACCTACTCTTTTTTTTTTCTAAATTAGGGTATGGCCATTCACAATAGTGATTGATTTTTTCATCGTAGATCTTTTATTTTAGAGCATATTTGGGAGCATGGAATTTTGGTAATGAAAATATTTGTTCTATGCTCTTGCTTGGTTGGTAGGAGGGAAGTTTTGAGACAGAGAACATAATTTGCTTCAAAAGAGGGAAGATTAGTTGCTTGAAAAAGAAGAGGGAAGTTATGTATTGGGTAAGCAAATTTATGTATAAAGTCAATTTTACCCTTGACAAAAAATAAAAATGACCATTTGTCCTCGTGGGACTAATTTTCAAGTGTGTGACTTAACAAGTATAGCTTTTCTCAAGGGCAAATTTGTCATTTCTACTTTTACCTTTTGTATGATCTAATTCCACTTCCCTGCATACCAAACATATTTTTTTTTAAAAAAAAAAAATCCTATTTCATTTCCCTTTCTCTAATTCCATTTCAACTTCCACTTTCCTTTCCCACCAATAACTTCCCTCCAACCAAACGTGTTCTTAAGGATAAACGGGTAACCATATAACACTTTTCATGTTCATTGGTGAGATTCGAACGAGTCTAGATTCTCTGTTGTCCACGACTGTTTTGCTGTTCGAATTAGTCACGGTTATAACTAAAAATTTAAATAGTTAATCGTGGCTATATCGGATAGCATAACCAGACAACAATAGAAAATCTGTACACGATTCAAATCCACCACTTAGAGACTGAATAAGAAACTATTAGACCATATTCATGTGGATCTTTTTTTGTACCCTGTTTTTGTAAAAAGAACACGAATATTAATTAAGAATATTCAGGGGTTGATTTGGTTCAAGTTAAGAGGCTTTGTCAACTTAAATTAATTAACATATAAGAAGTTGCATGAAGTCGAACTGAAGTGTTAAATTTTTAAAAGATTATAACAGTTTTGCGCTTAATTTTTTCTTTTCTATACTTTGGATCAAATAAAAGTTAGTATTAAATCAATTTCAAAACTTTTAAAACTTTTAATTTTAGAGGTTTAATCTCGAATTTTCAGTAGTTTTCCCCCATAATTCTCTTTGTTATGAGCTTGATAATCTATCCTACAAAAAAAAAAGATTTTTCAAAAAAAAATTTGGTCTGACCCAAGAGGTTGTGCCAAACAAATATGATCCAATTTAAATGTGTGCTTTTTTAGCCCTGTTCCTTCTGAACTCATGTATCATAGTGTATTTGTAAATATTGGGCTTCACTGGCCCACATAGACCTTCTTCTTCTTCTTTTTAAGTTTTTTAATATTTAAAAACATTTTATGTCATATAGTTCATGTTTATATGTAAAAATTAATTACATTTTTTAGACTAATTTAACATATCTTAATACATAACATAAATTATACCAAGTACATTTTTTATTATCATTATTTTTATAAGTTGATTTGTAATATTTATTTATATATTATACCAAATACTTTTTTTATTATCATTATTTTTATAAGTTGATTTGTAATATTTATTTATATATTAGATAAAATAAAATAATTTCTCCAAAAAAAATTACAGTAAAGAAAAGTTCATGAGCCAATTAGAGATGATTATGGGTAAGGTTTGGATAGAATATTATATTTTTCATTCTGGGGTCCAATTTGAGTGGACATCAAAGTCAATCCCCATTCTTGGATCATACGAATAGTCGAATTCTTATACGCAAACCTAGATCCATAGAAAATTTAAAATAAATTATTATTTTATTGATACGAAATTTATTTTTATCATTTTTTATCTATAACCACACAAAAAAAATTATATCATAAATATAAATGTACTATAAATTACTATAACAGGTATACAATATTTAATATTTTTCTTTATTATTATATATTTTTTCAATAGAAAAAATATTTTAGGATAAAAGTTTGATTTTTTTTTTAAAAAATTGGATTAGGTTAATTTTTTTAAAATAAAAGTAGAAAGTTAAATTTGAGATGTAAAATGAGGAGGCAAAAGAGATACACATTCATAGTTCACGTCAGCAAATTCCATTAAGCAAGTTAACGGTGTTAGCAAAAAGGGAAGGAATGAACAAAATTGAAAGTTTGGGGGTAGCATGAACCAAAAAAAAGTTTGGAGACAGGAATGAACATTGCAGCAAAGTTTGAGGGCGACAATAATACTTTACCCGAACAAATACAACTTTTTTCTTTTTATTATTTTGTAAAAATAAGTAATATAAGAATATACAGACTATAAACACTATAAAGTATAGCCAAATAACTTTGTGTCCGGGATGATGTCTAGACAGTTTTAGGGTATGTTTGGTGTAAAATCCAAACAGTAAAATCGTGGTGTTTTACGATTCTTAAAAAAAATTTATATTATATTTTATACATACCAAACATATTTTTTATCATACTTTTTCTCTCTATCTCTCTCCTCACTTTTTTCTACAGTACTTTCTTTTATTCTACAATACTTTACTCTACAGTATTTTCTTTACAGTACTTTACATCCGTGCATTTATACCCAGCGTACTTAGGTCAGATGCGCAATACAAAATGTATTTGATTGGATAAAATTTTGGGATTTCAAGAGCATTGTTATAAGGCAGTATTCAAAATTGTATTTGACTGGATAAAATTTTGAACAAATTTTTTTTTACAAGTTTCGTATCAACTAAACTATTAATTTACTTAATAAAAATTATTGAATTATAACCAATTTTAATATATTTATGCCATATTTTTACTAATCTTATATGTAAAAAAACAAATCTAGAGGTACAGCTACAATTACGTTTAGGTCTGATGAGGTTTTAAATTGAATCCTTTTTGGCTTGAATTTTACTGCTTGTTTGATACATGGATTTATTTTGAGAAAATTAAAATAGAAATAGGAATGGTAATGGTATAAAAAAAAATTAAAAATATTACTTTATATATATAAAAATAAATAATTATTCTTATAAAAAATAAAAATAAAAGATATAGATATAGTACATTTTTATCCATCTTTAAACCTTTCAACTTTGTAGCACGGATATTTTAATTATTCTTTGGGGTGATCAGCGGTTCGGGTCAACCCGTCAAAACCAACTCAACCCACCAATTTGAGTTGGGTTGGTTCAGATTGGCGGGTTGGTTCGGGTCTAAAATTTTAACCCGCTCATCGATTGGTTCGGTTAGTGGATTTAAAAATTATGAACCCGCCTAATCCAAACCAACCCGCCAACCCGCTCTAGTATATATTGTTATTAGAAAAATAATTTATAACACATTAAAATATTAAATCACTAATACATAAGCAACAAATACAAATTGTTGTTCATATCTTGAATATGTCAATTTTAGTTTTTTTTTTTTAAAAATTATTGACTTTTTCCTAAATGAAAATAAGTCTTTTTGGTGAAGGTAAATAAGTTAAAAGTTCAAAGAAAAATAAAAAAGGTCAAAAAAATAATACAAATAAATTTGACGAGTTGAACCCGAACCAACCCAACTCATCAAACTTTGATCGAATTGATTCCAAAAATTCCTCAAACCCGAACCAAACCAACCCGCGATCACCCCTGATCATCCCTAGAGCCAATCTACCCCAACCTATCACCTTTTAAAAGTTAGATAGGATCAGCATTTTAAACTCATCCTTTTATAATGGGCCAAACTTGACTCATTTTATTAAAATTAAAATGGCTAATGGTCTATTTTGGTCCTTAATGTTTGCATAAAGTTTAATGTTGGTCCTCAATGTTTCCAAATTTAATGTTGGTCTTCAAAGTTTTTTTTTGTCGATTTTGGTCCTCTCGAGCGTAACACTGTTAACTTTTTGCCGTTAAATAATGGCGTGACATGCTTATATGGCACACTCTCTCTCTTACATGTCATATTTTAATGACGTGGCATGATACATCACTGCTACGTCATGTCTTCTTCAAGTTTGTCTTTTGTCTTTTGTTGCAGCTTCATTTTCTTCAACTTTGTCGATGCTACTAGTAAATCAAAGCTTAGATTAAAACATGGCGGTAAGTGTGGTTTAGATTAAAACTGGTCAATCGATGTGCAGATTCAATAACTATTATTATTTGTTTAACTATTTCAAGTCGAAGTTTCATCTTCTTTTGCTTAATTATTGAAATGTTTCGATGAGTTCCATCTATGAAAGAAACAACTCTCATCAATCTTAAAGTTCTGAAGGTAGTAGCACTTTAACAAAGTACAAGTAGTAAGTAAACAATGATATGTTAGCATTTAATAGTTACATCAGTCTGTTAGGTAATAGTTAATGTCCCAGTGGCCAGATAGTTGGCAAAAGTAAAATTAAATAGTTGACAAAAATAAAAATTCAAGGAGCAAATAGTATTTTTCCAAAATTAAAATCTAAATAATAATTTGACTAACAATTCAAAGACTAAAAGATACTCTCTTTTTTTTCCCTATAATCACTATTTGTGGAAAGTGGAGAATGTCAGAAAGAGATAGACTTCTTCATTTGTTGTATCTCAAGCCAAAATCTCAGTTTGATAATTTATTTTTCTCATTTATTCTATATTGATAAATTAATCTATTTTTTTATAAATTTAATTTAATCATCTATCTTTGTAACTTGTCTAAATTAAATTTTTTGCACAGCATCATTAATTTGGTCCGTAAATTAATAACATGTCATGATAAAAATTTGTTAATTAAAAATATTATACTTTTATCCATTTTTAACCTCAAAACTTTTATTTCAATTCTTATATTCAATCTCTATTTTTCTCTCTCCACATCAAATAAATTTTCTTCTACTACATTCTATCATTCTCTTCCTCACAATATGGGAGGGTCATTGAAACCAAATCCATACAATAACACACAAACACGTAAAAAGAAAAAAGAAATATTTTCTATTAATTTCATAAAGGGAGCCACCTGAGACGCCCACCAATAATTCAGCAGAAACCACACCACGTGAAAAAAAAAATGAAGAAAATATTTTGGCAGACGCATTTTAACAAAGCATAATGCTGCATAGCTATCTCAAGAGTTCAAATTCATCATCTATCAGTTATTGAATCTGTTTGGAGATCTATATCAAAATATTTTATCTTTTTAAAATTTAAGATGATACAAATTTTAAGATAAATCTAATGACTTACAACTGATGAACTTGAATTCTTAAGAATAATTTAGAGAATCCTACCCTAAAAATCTAACCACTCATCCCACAACTCACAAGGAAGTTAGGATTAGATTCAAGTGTGTTTATGATATAGGAAACGAAGAGCATGATAATTAGGATTACGAAGAAAAAATAATTTGACAAAAATTAAATTTGATTAGCGTTTTTTGTCATATATGATGTCATATAAATTATAAACCCTAAATGGAATTATCTGGATTTATATTTTTCTAATTCAACATATTATTTACAAATTACTCTTCAATATTTTTAGAATGATGTCCGTTGAATTTTTTTAAAATAATTTGATGAACTATGTTTTCCTAAAAACAAACTATTTTGACGGTGTTAAAGGAGCAATATTAACAAAAAATAAAAGATTGGAAATATAGTGCTTGTTTAACTACTATTTTCGTTTTGTGTTTTTAGTAATGGTTTTCAAAATATTTTTGGAAACAAGTTTTAAAGAAAGAAAAAAAAAACTTGTTTGATTAATTCAATGGAAAAAATTTAGGCTAAATTTTTTTATTTTTGTCATTAAATTTTAGTAATCATATGTTTCATTATTTATAATCTCTTTTTTTTTTATCATTGGTAGTATAAAAAGTAATTGTCTATATTATTGTAATTGGTCATTTAAACACTTATTGTCACGTATCTTATTTATATTAGAGAATTTGATGTAAAGATATAAAAAAATTTATCTAAATTTTCTCCTAAAAGAAAGAGTAACCATATATTGCTGTGATGGATGGATGAAAATTGAAAAGAAATATCATTTTATTAGTGAAACTTGAAAGGACTCTTTTATGGAGAGGGAAATTTTGTGTTTATTTAATATTTAAATAAGAGAGAGAAAAAAAAGAGTATATATATAATTTGGTCCCAAAGATATTGATCAACTCATCAAAATTTAATTCCTGAAATATTTTCGTTATTTAACTTAGTCCCTGAAAGATTAATATATTGTACAAGTTAGTTCTTCTATCAAATTCCGTTAAAAGCCGTTTAATGGAAGTGCTGACGTGGATCGTTAATTGCCTATATGGCACCATTAACTGCCTACATGGCATAATTGATTATTAACTATACAAATTTAGTCCATGAAAGTTATACAAATTAGTCCCCAAAAATTATATTGCCATACAAATTAATTCTTCAAAAGATATTTACTATATTACAATTAAATTCTTAAAATAATAATATGTGTAAGGTAACTAAAGGTTTTTGCATACAATAATAATTTACCATACACTTCTACGATATCAATTTGGTGGACGGCTTTAACCTCTATGTGTCCTTGAAACTGGTGGGATTGAATTATCATGTGTTTTCATATGAGCTATTTCCTTTATGTTAGTCTTTATCTAGCTAGATTATAGTCCACGATTTTTCCAAACTATTACTGATAATAATAATTAACACCAAAAGCAAAATGTTTAATTAAAATTAAGTTTTAATTCAATATATATAATATTACAAATGTTATTAATTAAGTATTGAATTATCAATGGGCGTTGTTTGCCTTGAAAAGCATTGTTAGTTGACTAGCATAATCTTATTGGGGTTAACATCCCGGTACAATACCTAACCGATTTTGTAATTAAATAAGTATTTTTGCATTCCACCACCTTGTTGCACTACACTGTCAAGTGTCAAAGCCAATAGGCAACTGGCATTCAGATTAGTGTCATAGGACGCCACTCCACTAACCCACACCGCCACTCACCAGTTTCAAAGATACATAAGAGGTTAAAGCCGTCCACAAAATTAAACTAATATCGTAGAAGTGTATGGTAGATTATTATTGTATGCAAAAACTTTCTAGTTATCTTACACATATTATTATTTTAAGGACTTAATTGTAATATAGTAAAGATCTTTGAAGTATTAATTTGTATGACAATATGATTTTTTTAGGTACTAATTTATATAATAATATAATCTTTTAGGGATTAATTTGTATAGTTAATAATCAATTGTGTTATGTAGGTAGTTAACGGTGCCACACATGCAATTAACGATCCACGTCAGCACTTCTGTTATAAGCGTGTAACGGAATTTGATAGAAAGACTAATTAACTTGTACAATAAATTGATCTTTCAAGGACTATTGAATTATCAAAATCTTTCGGGACTAATTTGTCGGTTAACTAACCAAATTGTATGAATACTCCAAAAAAATCAGCCTCTAAAAAATTAAAGCTTTTCATAATCTTGTCCTTTCAAAGATTGACTCTCAGTCACACCCCAAAATTGAAGCTCACAAAACTACACGAGTATTGATTCTGGGCCAAAGTCACTGTAGCAATTGTTACTTTCCCGCCCAAACTCTTGCTGATAAAAATACGAGGAAAATACACTTCTCTGTCCTGAGAGATCTTAAAAACATGTTTTTCTTTCTTCTATTTTTAAAATGTACGGGTACGTTCTTTACGCAGAAAGAAAAATGAAAATGGAAAGGGAGAAGGAGAGGGAATGCATTTATTGTGTTTGTTAGTAAAAATTAAAAATAGAAATGGAATGAGAATGTATTAAAATTACTGCTTTACCCCTTATATTAAAATTAAAAAAATTATAATTATATCAAATCAAAGAATATAATGAATATTTTATATTTTTTCATTATACACACTAAGATAGAAATAAAAAAATGGTCAAAACCCCAAATTGGTCCTTTATGTTTGCACGAAGTTTCATATTGGTCCTTTATGTTTCAAAAAGTCTAAATTGGTCCTTTATGTTTGCAAGAAGTTCCAAATTGGTCCTTCCGTCCAAGTCTGTTTGTTTTTTCCGTTAAGTGTTGACATGGCGTGCTGACGTGGACATTTTATCTCTCCTATGTGTCCATCTAAGCTGACGTGTCATGCCATGTCATCGCTACATCATTGACATGTCATCATCTAATATCATATGTGACGACGTGGCAATGACATGGCGCTGATGTGGCAATGACGTGGCATGACACGTCAGCACTTAACTTAAAAAATTGACGGAAGTGGACGAAAGGACCAATTTGGAACTTCTTGCAAACATAAAAGACCAATTTAGACTTTTTGAAACATAAAGAACTAATATAAAACTTCGTGCAAACATAAAAGACCAATTTGGGGTTTTGACAAAAAAAAAAATTCTTTTTCTTACCTATTCATGTATAACAAACACAACCGTACACTCCCATCCCCTTACATATAAACATCACCTTACATTATAGTACAATTTGCAATCCTCCAATCAACTCTTGGGTCCTTTTATGTAATTTCACAAAAACCAAAGGACCCCTTCCCTTACCCTTAAGTCTTAGCCTCTCTCTCCAATGATGCAGATGCAGATGCAGTGCTACCAAACCAAAACACTTTATTGATGATGAGATTATAATTTTTTGTGGAGTTATAAGAGAGATAGAGAAAAAAAAAATATTTTTTTTTGATATTTTTCTCTCTCAATTTTTTTTCTATTTATGTCTCTCATAACTCCATAAAAAAATGTAAAGAATCCCCCACCTTCGTTGATAAAGGTACTATGTGAGACGCCCAAAAAACAAAAGAGAGATAGCAAAACAACGCAGGGAACCAAGGAGACAAACACACCCCCAAAGCCAAAAAAAAAAAAAAACAGAGCTTTTACTTTGTATTGTTGTTTTTAAGAGTATGTGAGGGCTTCATTATTATGCTTACCACCTTAGTTCCATAATAATTAATTATGGCTTTCAATTGGGTCCTTCTTCTTCTTCTCCTCTGTTTTCTCTCTTGTGGTGGACTTTGTCTCTCTTCTGAGCCTCCCAACTCCCAACCATGAAGCTGCTAACACTCACAACTCACACAAAGTTTGGAAGCAGCCACCTTTTCTTTTGTTTTTTTGTTTAGCTCACAAATAACTAAACAAAAGGGCTTAATAGTTAACCGGTGAGTCACGAAGAATATTAAAGTAGACTATAATGTAAAACTTTTTGGTTAAATACCCATTTTAGTCTTCTATGTTTTAGTCAAGTTTTAAATTGATCATTTATCTTTCAAAAGTTTTATATTGGTCATTTATATTTCTCAAAAGTTTTATATTTGTCCTTTAGGTTTCATTAAAGTTTTATATTAGTCTTTTATGTTTCATTGAAGTTATATATTAGTCCTTTATGTTTCATTGAAGTTCTACATTGGTCCTTTATGTTTTATTGAAGTTTTATATTAGTCCTTTATATTTCATTAGAGTTTCATATTGGTCCTCTCAGCATGATTTTATTTTTTGCTTAAACGACGTCGTTTTGGTGTTTTTAGCTTGTCTAAGGCCACGTCAGTTATCTAATACACGTATGAGAGATTATGTGTTAACCTTAGCACGCCACGTCAGCAGTTAACTTAAGAAATTGACGGATTTAATTAGACGAAAGGACCAATTTAGAACTTCTGGGAAACATAAAGGACTAATTTGAAACTTTTGAAACATAAAGGACCAATTTGAAACTTGAGTGAAACATAGAGGACTAAAATGAACCTTTGACCAAAATTTTTTAAAACGTCTTGTTTTTTTTTTAATGATCAATTGAAATCTTGATCTAACAAAAATTAAGTTATACATTTTTCACAGAGGCCAATTCGCCGTTAGGAAGGGCGAATTAGACACATCAGCACGCCACGTAGGATTGATTTTTTCAAAAAACCCAAGTTGCCGTTACTAACAGTGAATTGGAGCAGATTGCGTTGACCACCAACTTACTGTTAGCAACGGCGAATTGGAGTGTAAACAATACATTTGACATAGATTGAAAAATAAGACTTTAAAAGTGATAATAATAATAAAAAGAAATTAAAAAGTGCTATTTAGGGACAAAAGCCGTAAAAAGACTAATTTGCCCCTCAACGAATATTAAATAATGATTTTTTGAGGATCAAAATCGACCAAAAATAAAAACTTTGAGGACCAACATTAAACTTTTGAAACATTGAGGACCAACATTAAACTTCATACAAACATTGAGGATCAAAATAGTACTTTAGCCAAAAAAATGTAACAGTAAAAAAAACAAAATTCAACCATCTGATTTATTAACCACATTTTACACCCTGCGAAAAAGAAATATAAAGATTCCAGTTTAAACAAACTAATTGCCATAACCAAAAATAAATAAATGACATGTTGTATAACAAGGATTTGAGGAAGGCAGGACATAGTCACAACTTCAGATAAGAACAATATAATTAACTTACTTCCCCATAACCACATACAAGAATTGGATATTTCTCAACCCACATGCTGAAAGCAATAAAATTATACACCTAAATAATTAATTTTTTACCAATACATGATCTAAATATTGTTGTAACAGGTTGCGGCAGTTACAAAAATTTCTTCTCAGTCTTTGCCGCAGTTATAAGGCAATTTCCTTCATCTCTCTTAATCTTTTTGTTTATCTTTAACAAATTTATAGAGAGGAGTTGCAGTTATTGTAACTCCTCCCCGATTTTATCATTTTACTTTGTTTTTTTTTAATTAAATAAGTAAGATCTTTTAGAACTCCTCCCCGATTTTATCATTTTACTTTGTTTTTTTAAATTAAATAAGTAAGATCTTTTAGTCCCTCAAGGTTGATAATGATTTTCTCCAGATCTATTTATGATTTCAGTCTTTATTTATAAAAGATTCTGTTCAGATTACTAGATCGATTTAGATATGAGCATCTGTGCCGAAAAGCTTTAGGTCTCTTATCAAATTGATGGAGAAGTCTATGTCATATACATATGTGCAGAATACTACTTATCTGGTATGTAGGAAGTGTAAGGATAAACAATTTGTTGGCAACACCAAAATACAGGAAAGCCAAATCATAGATCAAAAAAAGGAAGTAAAAGGTTTTTCATTTCCAGGGAAAAAAATCAGAGCCAAACATGGACCACAAAGAGCTCTACCTCGCACAGAGATAAAATCATGGCTGCGTTTGGTTCATTGTAGAATCGGATTCTTCTCAGAATTGCACGATTCCTAAGAGAATTCCACCGTTTGGTTCATTATATTGAGCCCAGAATTGAACTCTGGCCATGCTTCTGATTCTGTGAATAACTCAGAATGCCCATACATCCATTTCCATGATTTTACCAAGGAAAAGGGGGTGATTAATAAGAATTGGCGAGAAAATACGAAAATGCCCTCACCATTGTTGTGAAGATCAGACTCTGTTCTAACACCCACTTTGAGGAAGAAGGGAACGGCGAAGTCCAGCCACGACGGAGCAGAGCTGGATAAAATCACGATGGAGCAGAGCGAAAAACACAATGACAGAAAACACATCAATAGAGGCTAGCAACGGTGAGTTGAGGTCGGCGACGCTTAAGAACGGCGGCGGCTAAACTGTTGAATGAACGAACACATCTGAAAAATAAAAACTCCAGTCCATAAGCATCCTTTTTATGTCCGAGAAGCAGATCAAAGAAACAAAAAAGAAAAGAAAAGAAAATTACGAATGCTTATGGATTTGATGAAATTTTATTGAGGAAGAAGAAGAAGAATCTCATGGTGATGAGTGGGGAAGAAGAAGAGGAGTGTGGTGAATGGTGATGCGTGAGTCAGAGAGAGATGAGAGAGAGAGGACAAAAATGAGTGATATATATTTATTTTTGGAATTATTAAAAATTTGTACTTAATATTTGCCTAGGGGCAATTTTGTCTTTTTGTCCAACACTTTCTTATAAATTTTCAATTTCATCTATACATATTAAACACACTTTTTTAGTTCAAATAATTCAATTCCAATTTCATTTTTCAATTCCAATTCCAATTCCAATCTCAATTCCAATCTCAATTCCATAAATAAATTGAACCAAACGTAGCCCAAAAGAGACAATTTTACATGGAATTGATAGGGAGAAGGGCAAAATTGTCTTTTCTTACCGATTATACAAAATCCAAGCCTTTTCCATGTATTTTACATGGAATTCAATTAGCGGATTGAAGCAAAACGTTTGGAATTGAACCAAACTAAGTAATTCATTGAAAAGTGTGCAATTTTATTCTTAATTTTAATTTTGTATTGAACCAAACATAACCTAAGTGATTTTAATATTTGGATAATAGAAGGATCAAATTAGTCCTAATTGGGACCAAACTGAAACAAAACAAAAACAAACGTTAGGGAAAAAAAAAATTGGTACCAATCTCTATTTCTCTCCATTTTTTTAAAAAATGATTTCTCTTTATTTTTTATTGTTAGTTTCTGTTGAGATTTTAAGATTGTATCATAATTTAGGCAAACTGCAGCAAGCAGATTAGGTATTATTATTATTATTATGAAACAATAAATTAAATAACTACCCATTAATTATCTGTACGCTAATTTCTCTCTCGTTCATTTTTTACAAGACAAAAACTCCATTGTAGTAATGATTAGGGTAGACATGAACCCAAAAAAAATTTGGGAACAAGAATGAACATTACAGTAAAATTTGGGAGCAACAAGGGTACTTTATCCTAAATATAATGAGTAATTTATATGATTAAACTATATATATATATAATAAGCTCAAATAATATTAATTAAAATATTTATGTCATTTACATACTATATTAGTTGTTTCATAATCATATAAGATTTTCAGGCTTAAAATAATTATATAAGATTTAAAATTGTAAAACACAATATATTTAGTCATGTTTGGCCCAAAATGTCAAATCCAACAAAAACAAGTTAAAAAAAAGGGGTCAATCATCAAAATTCAGTCCAGTCCCTAGGTCACCAATTTTAATCGGTCCAACTCAAAATATAGTTTTTAGCTAAACCTAGACATGACACTTGACCGGTTCCCGGCCCGACCGGATGGTCCGGTTCGAGTTTTAAAACATTGTGATAATTAATGTTATACTTTTGTGACCAAAGCGAATTAAGACTGAACCGGGTTAGCTCGTTTTGATATTTTTACGGTAAGGTAATATGCACTATTTGCTCAATTATTAATTTAATTACTGTTAATTCTGTTGCGTCAATTATTAATTTATAAACCCTATTTGCTCTCAAATTTCACAGGTTTTATTTGTAAATAGTCACTCACGATATGTTAGTTAACATCACATTTTATTTTTATTACAAACAATTTAAAAAGAAAAAAGAAAAGAAAAGAGTGGCTCATGGCCAAGCTTTTGGTATATATATATATATATATATATCTATAGTACTTTTTTTTTCTAGTGTGTTCACTAAAGTGAATGGGTTTGAGGAAAGTGGTTGTGATGGGGAAATCTGTATTCCTTCAGCTTCTGATCTGTTTGTTTCTTCTTCCTTCGCCATCTCACAGTATCCCTTTCTCTTCTAATTCTAATAAGCTTTCCCAATTTGAAAATCAAAACTTTCTCTTTGGGACGGCTTCTTCTTCTTACCAGGTAATTATAATATAATTCATTCATTATATTTTTTTTTAATATATAAACCACTTTCATTCTATTTCTCTCACACTTTACTTTCTTTTCACAGTTCGAAGGTGCTCCCTTAGCTGATGGCAAAGGA
Source organism: Senna tora (assembly GCA_014851425.1). Taxonomy (NCBI): domain Eukaryota; kingdom Viridiplantae; phylum Streptophyta; class Magnoliopsida; order Fabales; family Fabaceae; genus Senna; species Senna tora. The sequence goes on from CM026268.1 coordinate 3,617,639, forward strand.
TTAAGCAATTGGGACGTTTTTACTCACACATCTGGTCAGTTTTGTTTTTAGCTTTTTTCCTGTTCTTTCTCTGAGGCATTGTCTCAATTAATCCGAACTCGGCTCGTGTACTTATTGCCTCCCAACAAAAATAACTACGTACACAGTCTTTAAGATTGTTATTAGTTATCATCTACGGAGCACGGACACTTTAAATTGCAGGAGCGTCATGCACCTATTATATACAGTGCTTGACACAGTTTGAACACAGCAAGTTGAAATTTTATCTTAAAAGAAAGAAGGAATGAAAACAAAGGGATAATAAAATGTGTTTTTTCTTCGGTCTATCTTCATATATACTAAAATGTACATTTTATCTGGGTTTTTTCTCTTCCTGTATGTTGAAAAATGTGTTTCATTCTTCAACTCATTTCACTTTTCTCTCGGGTCTATCTCTTCTCCCTTCTTATTCTCTCATCTTTGCGTTGTTCTTGTATCTTTTATGATAATTTTTTGAACATCTTCACTTTTATTTGAATTTGAAAATTTTCTTACTTCTATCTATTTTTGTAATGGTATTACAACATATTAATATATAGTATATCACTGTGTTCGTGCCAATTTTTGTGCTTAATAAAATATGATAATACATTTGGAGATCTGCTGGTAATTACTGATAATTAATTTTGGAGCTTCATTATATTTTCTAGGAACCGATGTTTACATATAGTAATCACAAATCTATAAATTGTTAATTGCAGATGGAATTACTGATGGAAGTAATGGGGATATTGCTGTTGATCAATATCATCGTTATTTGGTAAAGTATTTTTTTTTAAAAAAATTTAGATAAAAGTATATTGTTAAATTTAGGACAAAAATTCTATTTTGGTATCTAATATTTAGTTTTTTTTTAATTTGATTTCTTACATTTGTTATTGATATCAATTTAATATCTGATATTTGCTAAGTTTTAATTTGACCCTTCACATTTGCAATTGGTTTCAATTTGTTATTTTCCTTGATTCAAGTATTAAAATTACATAACAAAATTGAGGGGTAAAGAAAGAAATGTGAGGGATCAAATTGAAATTGAACAAACGTTAGGGACTAAATTGGCACCAATTATAAATGTAGGGACTAAATCAAGACTGAGCAGAAAATAGGGAAAGTTAATTGACTTAAGTTGTACTTTCTTACAAACTAAAATTTGATATATTTTTTTAAAATTAAATTCAAAGAAATTATATTTTAAAAATTATATTTAATAATTTTATCTTTAAAATTAAAATTAAATAAATTATATATTTCTTTTTTTTTCATGAAAAAATATATTTTTTTAAGAACCAAAATATTACTTACTTTTATAATAGGAAAGAAGACAAAACAAATGTTTACGTAAAAGCAAAATCTTAAATTCAAAATCTTGTAACCCTGTTGAAGAACAAGTGAACAACCAAAAATTACTTGTCTTAAAAGAGATATTTTAAGAGGTAAACTATTATTTAATATATAAATTTTGAAAATAGAAATTATTATATAATCTATGAATTTTGGAAACAGGTTATTTATTTCTTGAATTTAAACTTCCAAAAAAGAATAATGTACCAAGAATTAAATAATTAACCGAACTATAAATTTAAAAATTTAAAAATTTATTTTTAAAATTTAAAGAATAAATAATAATTTAATTAACAATTAAAAAAAAATATTTAGCTGGATATTTTAATGATGGGTCAAAGAAAAGAAGATATTTACTGAATAGTTTTGTACCTAGTACGTACAACGTTGACAACTCAATCTCTGCCACCTGTCCACTTCTTTAATCATGCACCCACGCCATGTTTGGATCCTGAAGTCCCAAATTTGAAATTCCCACGTTAATAGAGTACCTTTGAATCTCAGCCGTTCAATTACTTCGATGCTCTAGATGTAACCACGTGGTCCAAATATGCTATATACTGCTCTCTTAAGCCAAATTACGCTTTTGGTCCTCAACGTTTGTACGAAGTTTAATATTGATCCTTAACGTTTTAAAAAGTTATTTTAGGTCCTCAACATTTTTTTTGTCAAAATTGGTCCTCTAGCATAACATTCGTCTGGTTTTGCCATTAAATGCTGACGTGGAAGACTTACGTGGCACACCCTCTCTCCTACGTGTCATATTTAAATGACATGGTACCTTCTCTCAATACAACTCAGCAAAACGACACCGTTTTGATTCAAAACAGAACATTTAAATGAATCAAAATGGCGTCGTTTTGCTGAGTTTGAGTGAGAGAGGGTGCCATGCCATTTAAATATGACACGTATGAGAGATGGTGTGTGTCACATAACCCTTCCACGTTAGCATTTGATGGCAAAATCAGACAGATGTTACGCTAGAGAACCAATTTTGACACACAAAAAAACGTTGAGGACCAATATTAAACTTCGTGCAAACGTTGATGACCAAAAGAATAATTTGGCCGCTCTTTTATATAGGTGTATTTAGTAAGGAGAAAAGAGAAGGAAATGGGAATGAGAATGACAATGACAATGGGAATGGAAAAAGAGGAGGGAATGAAAATGCCATGTCAATGTGATATGATGTTGTGTGAATGGAATAAAAGTGAATAAAAAAATAAGGACAAAAATATAATTTTATCGCATTACAAAAAATGAGATTTATTTGTTAAAAAGAAAAGATGAAGAAAAAGTAGTCCCTCTCTCTCTTTTTTTTTTTCATGACATTTTCTATCTACCAAAAAGAATCATTTTGCCTCTTCTAACCCAATATCTCATATCTCTATTTTCCAATGTTTAAGAACCGAATCGGATAAAGACTCGGACAAATGTTCGGTTCATGGTTTGATCGGTTTAACCGGTCGAACCGGATGACGCAATAAATAATAAATAATAAATATTCTTAATATATAAAATGACATCACTCAAATTTTAGGTTTCAATATACATAATTTTGAAGTTTTAAATTACATGACTTCTCAAAGTTTTAATTTTTAAGACTTGTCAAGCTTTGAAAGAACTTAATCAAACAAAATATGAAATTATTGATAATCATGACTTTTAAATTTTAATTTTCAAGACTTTCTAATTTTAATTTTTAAGATTTCTCTAATTTCTTTTTTTTATGTTAATTTTCCTTTTTATTTTTAAATTTTTTTTAAAAAATAAAAATTGGACCGGTTGACCGGTCCAACTGGAAAAACGATTATTTGGTCCAACCGACTCGCCTTTGTATTCGGTTGGCGGTTGAACCGGTCAGACCGTCCGGTCCGGTCCGGTTCTTACAACATTGCTATTTTCCATCCCTTAAAAAAGTAAAAATTACACTAAATTACCTTTAGGTCTTAAAAAAAATCAAATTTTGAACTTTTCATTTTAAAAATTATATTTAATTAATATATTAAAGTTAAACAATAATAGACGAATTATATTTAATAAACTTAACATTTTATACAAATATGTGTAAAAGCTCATCTTTAACATTTACACACATTCAGAATTATTTTATATGAAACTAAATATTTTTTTAAAAAGTTATTGTTAATTTTGAGTTCAAAAAATAAAGTGACTTCGTTTTAAATTTTAAAAATAATTTGTTTGTATGGATCAACTACCTATATAATTGTATAAATATTAAATATAAAATATTTTGATTTAGATAGGTGAAAATTTATTTTTTTATCTCATAGAAAAATGCAATTTATTAAACTTTGTTTAGTTATACTAAATGTTAATATAATATTCTTAATAAAACATTAAAATTAATTAAAAAATTTTAAAATTGTGGAATACAAATATATTTTCATAAGATGTTAAGTTTATCAAATATAATTTGTCTAATATTGCTTAACTTTAGGGATATTAAATTATTTTAAAAATAAAATTACTATTTTTTTTTTGTAAAACCTAATAATTTCCATAAAACAAACCTAATAATTAGTGTAATTTTCAATTTTCTTTTAAGGGATAGAAAATAGAGCATCACTTTATACTTGGTTAAATAATTTTGTTGACCTTTGCAATAAAGTGCACTTAGGTAAAATAATCAAACAAAGCCAAATCATTACATTAAATTTTTTTTTAAAAAAAAAACAAAGTCCTTAGCGTTTAGCACTTTTTTCAATTTGGTCAGCCTCAATTTGATCCCTCACTTACGATTGGTACCAATTTAGTCTCTAACATTTTCTCAATTTCAATTTGATCCCTCATATTTGCCATTGATACCAATTTGGTCCTTCATATTTCCTTCTTTGTCCCTCAATTTTGTTAAGTAATTTTAATACTTGAATAACAGATAGACTAAATTGGTAAAATAAGTAAATATTAGAAACTAAATTAATACCAACTGCATACTTGAGAGACCAAAATGAGAGATCAAAGTGAGACTGAACAAATGTTAGGGGTGAAATCAAAAGGATGCTAAATGTTAAAGATCAAAACAAAATTTTTGTCCATCTAAAAGTTTCAATGTGGACTTCTTTATTTGTTTTGGGATTTCTGCTTTTCTGTGTATCAAAAACAAAAAATTTGAATGTGGATTGAAACAGGAGGATGTAGATTTAATGGAAGCTCTTAATGTCAACAGCTACCGATTCTCAATTTCATGGGCAAGGGTTCTACCAAGTATATGCTTCTATCTCTTTCTTGGTTGATTTTGTTCGCAAAATTTTAAATATCGTTCTAAAATTTAAAATCGTCAAAACCACTCATGGCAAATTATCGATAACATGATATCATATACCATTCTTAACAATGTTTACATATCTTCATATTATTCTTTAATATGAAGACGCAACATTGTTGTGAGTGATCGGTTAGCATTAATATTATATGTATAATGGGTTGTTATAATTTGCTGTTAGTAATTTATACGACTTTAGATAGTATGACGAATTTTAAAAATTTGAAGACAAAAGTAATTAGGATTCGAAACTTTTTGAACAAATTCGTCCAAACAAAATTTAGGGACGAAAATAAAGTTCAATATAAAGTTTAAGGACAACATAAAAAAAAACAAAAAAACTTTTGTCTAATAATTATCTTGTTTTAAAGCATTGTGAATGAGAAAATTTAGGTTGGCTTAATTGAGTTATTGATGTAGATTTTGTTTGAATTATATATGGACAGAAGGGAGATTTGGAAAAGTGAACATGGGTGGAATCAACTACTATAACAACCTAATTGATGCTCTCCTACTAAAAGGTTTGCTCTAATTTTAAGATTTCATATTTTTTTTTTGGCCATAAGATTTCATATTATTTTGATTATTATGGTGTGAAGTGTGAAATCTATTTTAGAGCCTATTTGAGAAGAAACTAATTAAGTGGCTTTTTTTTTTTAAAAAAAAATATGAGATGTTTGAGTAATGCACACAAATATTTTTAAGTGCTAATATAAATATGAGGTAGTTCAGTTAATTTCAACTGTGGTTGAATTGGTATATATATAATTATAAATTATTTATTATAATAAATCAATAATTCATAATAAAAAGAATATATCATATAATTATTTGATATATAAAATGAAATATGTATATAATATATCTTTAATATATTTTTTAAAAAAGTTAATACTTCACCCATATATATCATACCGTTTGGTTTATTTTATGGTTGAATGTTATAAAACAGGAAAAAAAGAATATTTTTTGTTAAAATAAATTTGTAAACTGCCAAACCCGAATAATTGTAATTTGTAAGTACTATTTGACTTTTTTATAATATAATTTATTTGGCTTAATACTTTAAAAAAAAGTGTTTGCTTCTCTTATTTTTTTCATATCATTTCGCTTATTTTATAGTTAAATGTTATAACATTGAATATATATATATATATATAAAATAACATTTAAATGAACCTTTCATTTATATAAGGGTAAAGTACCCTTGCTGCCCCCAAACTTTGCTGCAATGTTCATTCTTGCCCCCAAACTTTTTTTTGGTTCATGCCTACCTCCAAACTTTTAATTTTGTTCATGCCTACCTCCAAACTTTCAATTTTGTTCATGTCTGCCCTTTTTGCTAACACCGTTAACTTGCTTGACGGAATTTGCTGACGTGTACGATGAATGTGCATCTCTTTTGCCACGTCATTGTCCACCTCACATTTAAATTTTTACTTTTATTAAAAAAAAGTAACATAATCAAAAAAAAAAAAACCAAACTTTTACCTTAAAATATTTTTTTATTTGGATTAGGTTAATTTTTTTAATAAAAGTAAAAAGTTAAATGTGAGGTGGACAATGACGTGGCAAAAGAAATACACATTCATCGTCTACGTCAGCAAATTCTGTCAAAAAAGTTAACGGTGTTAGCAAAAAGGGTAGGCATGAACAAAATTGAAAGTTCAGGGGTAGGCATGAACAAAAAAAAAAAGTTTAGGGGCAGGAATGAACATTGCAGCAAAGTTTGGGGGCAGGAATGAACATTGCAGCAAAGTTTGGGGGCGGGAAGGGTACTTTACCCCTTATATAATTATATGTCATATATTCATGTGTTTTTCTGAAAGGACATTTTTGGTACAGGGATCGAACCATTTATAACACTGTGCCATTATGACATCCCTCAAGAACTTGAGGACAGATATGGAAGTTTACTTAGTCCTGAGTTTCAGTAAGCAACAATAATGCTCTAATTTCCCCCACTTTTCCCCCCCTTTGTTCGTGCTTTTTTGTTTATTTTAAATCTTTTTTATTTTGAAATTTTTTTATTATCGGCCCGGTTTTCGAGGCATTATTCTATCCGAATTTGATCTGTGTCGCGCACCTGACTATAGTGAGAGAGAATAGTTCATAAACAATTGGGAGTCTATGATGCAATTTGTTGCATGCATGGAATGCAATATCGGCCGATAGGATTGTGACATGTGGAACATCTCAAGTCATCTTATCCACATGTTACAATCCTATCGGGCGAAATTGCATTCCATACATACAACAAATTACATCAGGCATAAAATTTGGCTAGTAAAAAGTATTTTTATCCTAACATTTAAATTTTAACTTCTAGTATTTATTATCCAAAAGTTTGAAAGAATTATTTTTATTTGTAATTTTTATTCTAAACGTTTCAATTTTCATTATTTTTTTCAACATAAAAAAATCAGAGTAAATTAATATTTTAATCATAAAAAAGATATAATTTATTTCAATTTTAAAAATATTAAATTTAACCATTTAAAGATATAATTTGTCTCAATTTAAATTCTAAAAAATAGAATGTCAAAGTTAATTCAATTCATAAAAGATGCAGTTCGTCTCAATCAATCAGTAGTACAAGAAGTCGAGAACTTAACAATTAATTTTTTAGGATAAAAAACTTTTTAATAAATATTATTACAATTTAAACCATCACTCCTCTATTTATCAATATTTAGTGAAAGCTTGGTGTTTTTTTTTTGGGGTAGGGAGTGAATGAGTGATATATATTTTTTGTATTAAAATTATGTAAAATGTTTAATATTTATTATCTTATATGTGAATCTGTTTAATATTTATTATCTTATATGTGAATCTAATTAAGCATGAAGTATTTAGTTAAAAGTGTCTATCTAATAATTTCAAAATAAAAAAATATAGTAAATTAATAATATTTTAGTCCTTAAAAAATATAATTTGTCTCAATTTAGTCATTGAAAGATAGAAATGTCTAATTTAATCCTTAAAAGATGTAACCTGTCTCAATTCATTCCTTAAAAAAATAAAAATATTACATTTAGTCCTTGAAAGATGCCGTTTGCCTCACTTTAGTTCTTGAGAATTTTGATTAATATAACTAACAAAACATTTCAGAAGGAATAAATAGAGGCAAATTTTATTTTTCAAGGATAAAATTTGATATTATCATCTTTTTAGAAGTCAAATTGAAACAAACGGTATCTTTTAGAGGTTAAATTTAACATTTTATCGTTCAAAGACTAAATTGCTACAAATTACATATACTTTTTATGATGAAAATATCAGTTTACTCAAAAAATTAATTTTACTACCACTTAGGTACCCTTGTAGTTTAAAAGAAACTTGGCTAACACGTTGCTTTTCAAAAGGCTAAAATCTCATTTTGGTCCTCTATGCTCCACTCAAGTTTTAATTCAGTTCTCTTTTTTTGTTCAAAAGTTCTAAATCAATCCTCTATGTTTACAAGTTATTCCAAATAAATCATTTTGCCTGACACCGTTAGTGTTCTCTGTTAAATGATGATGTGGATAACTAATATAAATAAAATATCTTTCTTATGTGTCCTTTTAAACCGTTGTGGATGATGACTCAACACGTAATCAACGAATTATCCGTTGATAATTAATTAAAGAGCTTGGTGAACTTGACCCATTGTTGATGATTGGGCACACCAAACTATGTTTAGGGTTCATGGGTGAATTATCATCCACATTAGTTAAAAAGGACATATAAGAGAGAGATTTTGTTCACATTAATGGTTCACGTCATTATTTAATGGAGAACACTACCGGTGTCAGGCAAAAGGACTTATTTAAAACAATTTGCAAACAAAATAAGGTGAAACATGATGAACCAAAATGGGGTTTTGGCATTTTCAAAATAAATGTGTGTCTGTGTATATATATATATATATCAAAAAATAAATAGCTTCACTACTCTTTTCAATAAACTTGGTCTATAAACTATAACAATACATATATAATTCACACCACTCATATTCAGAATTTCATATATATATATATATATATATTGAAGATTTAATTATTATTATGCAGGATAGATTTTGCACATTATGCAGAAACATGTTTCAAACACTTTGGTGATAGAGTAAAATATTGGGTTACCTTCAATGAACCCAATGTACAAGTCCCTGATAGTTACTACACAGGTTCAAGGCCACCATGTCATTGTTTTGGACCCTTTCAGAATTGCAAGAAAGTAGTAGATAATGAATCAGAACTCTATTTGGCAGCACATAATATTATACTCTCACATGCTGCTGCAGTTGATATTTATAGAACCAAATATCAGGTAATTAATTAATTAATTGGATTTTTTTGAAAAAATTGATCTTACATGGCGTGCTGACGTGTCCAATTCGCCCTTACCAACGAAAAATTGGACTCAGTAAAAATTTTTTAACATATTTTTGTCAGATCGGATCCCAATTGATCATTAAAAAAAAGCAACACCAATTCACCCTTGTGAATGGCGAATTGGTATTGCTTTTTCAGCATACGGCCCCTACCTCCCCTCTAAATCAAACCAACATTCTTGAACCTAGTCACCTTTTACTGTGCATGTAATTTATATGGTATGAAGTACTAAACCTACCTAAATATATTAATTTTTTTAATAGTTGACTGTAAATTATATTGTATGGAGCACTGATCGCTCCTCATTTCTTTTCTAAAGACTTGTCAACACGTCTTGCTTTTTTTAATGACCAATTGGGATCTCGATCTGACAAGAAATAGGTTAAAATTTTTTTTTACAAAGTCCAATTACACGTCAGCATGCCATGTAGGACCAATTTTTTCAAAAAACCCAATTTGCCGTTGTTAACGGCGAATTGGACCAGATTGAGTTGACTCCCAATTCGCTGTTAGCAACAGCGAATTGGAATAAAAAAAATTCCCAATTGCCGTCGCTAACGGCGAATTGAAGCGTGAACAGTGCGTTTGGTATAGATTAAAAAATAAGTTTGAAAAGTGATAATGATAAGAATAAAAAATTAAAAAGTGATAAAATCGGACAAAAAACCGTTTTTATTTATTTTACACTACTCTCTCTTTCATCCAAACTTTTTGAGAGATTGAGATGAGAATTTTAGATTTGGATCTAAATTAAAAAATGGCAAAAGTACCTTTCATACCCCTAAAGTTTGGGGGTCCTGTCAGTTTAGTCTCTAACGTTTTTTCGTTGTCAATTGTACCCTTAACGTTTTACGTTTCTGCCAATGTCACCCTTTTCACTAACACCGACAAATATTTAACAGTTTTTGCTGACGTGGCATCCTATGTGGCAAAACGTTTTTTTTTCCTGTCAATTGTACCCCTAACGTTTTACATTTCTGCCAATGTCACCCTTTTCACTAGCATCATCAAATATTTAATAGTTTTTGCTTATGTGGAATCCTATGTGGCAAAAATATCTGACTTGGTATATTTTTTTCCACATCAAATTTCCTACTCATCTTTTCCCCATCAAAGTTGTGTCGTTTTGACCTCAGCCTATTCCTTCTAAAATATAACTCAAATGCACGCGCTATTTTGCTCATAAAAACATCGGAGACGTTATTCATTCTCTATTTTAGGGTAACGTCTCCGACAAAGTAGAGAATGGGTAATTTCTCCGATGTTTTTGTCTGCAAAATGGCACGTGCATTTGAGTTATATTTTAAAAGGAATATGGTGAGGCTAAAACGACACGGTTTTGATGGGAAAAATATGAGTAACAAATCTGGTGTGGAAAAAAATATGTCAAGTCAGATATTTTTGCCACATAGGATGCCACGTAAGCAAAAACTATTAAATCTTTGATGGTGCTAGTGAAAAGGGGGACATTGGTAGAAATGTAAAACGTTAGGGGTACAATTGACAGAAAAAAAAACGTTTTGCCACATAGGATGCCACGTCAGCAAAAACTGTTAAATATTTGACGGTGTTAGTAAAAAGGGTGACATTGGCAGAAACGTAAAACGTTAGGGGTACAATTGACAGCGAAAAAATGTTAGGGACGAAACTGACAGGACCCCCAAACGTTAGAGTAGGAAAGGTACTTTTGCCTTAAAAAATAACTAAATCAAGTTTAAAATTTAACCTTTCCCCCTCTTTTATTCTCCTCTACTTAACATACATAGTTACTATTGTTTTTATACTAATAATGAGAACACACACACACATATATATATATATATATATATATATATATATATATATATATATATATAAAATATATTATAGGGGGAGCATGGTGGTAAAATTGGTATGGTCCTGAATGCTGCATGGTTTGAACCTTTGAGCAATTCCAAAGAAGACATTTTGGCATCCAAAAGAGCACATGCATGGAACATGGATTGGTAAACTTTACTTCAGCAAACCTCATTTAATTTTAGGATTAGACTAATATGCAATTTTTTATATTTCTTTTATCATGTTCTCCAATAAAAAATCGGCACGTGCAAGATTTATACAATTCATTTTTTTTATGGTCGATTCTTTTTAAAAGTTTCTTTTTACACATTTCATTCTGATTGAAGAACTTGATTACAAAGCATAGAGAAAAATGCATATAAGTATACTCTTTAATTGATTTTAATGCTTTTGCATCAACTTCCATTCAAAGGAAAGGTGGTCATGACAATTACTAATATGAGTTGAGTTTAGTTGAAGGTAGAGTTATCAAAATGAATTTAATCCGTGTCCACCCGTTTAATCCACCATTTTTTAGTCCACCCCACTTAACTCACTAATTTGATATGGGCCGGGCCAGCTCATTTAACTCACCAACTTTTTTAAAATAAAATTAAAATTTGGAAAAACCAACTTATAGTATTTGTAATTTTGTGATTTTAAGTTTATGATATTATTTATTTATTTATTTGATGTGTTAGATTAATATTTTAAATATTTTTATCCATTTTACTAACCATTTGTACCTAGAAAAATTAAATGTTTGTTTGTTTGTTTTAAAGAAATTGTTTGGTGGGTTGATAAAATGGGCTGTGTTTGAGTGTTTTTCAACCTATTTATATACAATTGAGCTAGTTTAACTCGTGACTCATGGTGGATCAAGTTGGCCCACTTTCACAATACCTTGAGCAATATTACCTCTAATAAGAAGATACTAGTGAAAAAAAAAACATGGTCATTTGTATTTTGGGAATAGTTTGATCTGCCTTTGGCCCCTTATATGTGCGATCGACATCATATGGAGGATCAACTACTTCCTTGATCATGACTCGAGATGATTCCCTTGCCATGCATTCCAACTTAACTTTCCCTTCTATCTTTCATGAAAAATCTCAAGTCCACTAGTGCAAATCTATATGGCTTAATCTTGTACTCCCATGTTGCCTACAATCTGGGAGCACCTACCTCAAATGAACTATACGTAGACTTTGATCTCATACCTTCGAGTACATAAGCTCTGACTCGAGTACCTAGCTCGAGTCCCTTTGTTTTAGACTTCCATCCGTAACCGTTCTCCTTTCTATTATTTCCTACCTCCTCTCGGTTTCTAGAATATCAGTCATATTAATTCCTTATGAATATGTACAATAATATACAGGTTTTTGGAGCCACTCATATTTGGTAAATACCCTAGAGATTTGGAGGAATTTGTAGGAAATATGTTACCCACATTCTCTAGCAAAGACAAAATGAAACTGAACAAAAGTTTGGACTTCATTGGCATCAACCATTATGCAAGTTACTATGTGAAAGACTGCATTTCCTCCTATTGTGCTCAAGGAGAATGGGTCTTTAGATCACATGGTACATTTGATTTCACAGAAAATAAAGATGGAGTTCCACTTGGAGAAGCTGTAAGTACACTTGAGTTAATTGCACTTTTTTTTCTCATCATTTTTTAAATTATACTTCACTCTCCTTTATATTGAAAATCAGCCCTTCCTCGACCTCTTATGATATTTTATGTATTTTGACTAAATTGACTTTATATTTATATTTATATAAGCACATATGTATTTAACTAAGGGATGTTATATGAAGATCTCCAACCTTCCACTATAAAATATGTATATATATATATATATATATATATATATATATATATATATATATATATATTTAACAACTTGATGCTATAAAGCTTTAGCTCACGAGTGTATAATTGTTGGATCGATTTGTCTTCAGATTTATGTCAATATATATATATTTTAATTTAAGATGACACACATCTGAAGACAGATCCAAAGACTTTGAACTGGTGAGTTAAATTAAGGCTCATGATAACTTTATAGCATTGCCTATATATATATATATATATATATATATATATATATATATATATATATATTTTGATAACTAATTGCCTCTATATTTTAATGGTTACTTAATTGTTAAAAAAGATATGTTTTTTAATAATCAAATTATATTCGTTGAAATAAGTTGTTGAAAACAAAGAATAATATTTTTGACGTTTAATAATTGTCGATAATTTTTTTTGATAATACATTTCTCGATGATATTTTTTCGATGGTCATCGTCAACAAATGTATTATAAAAAATAATATTATTGACAAATATCAACAATTATTAACCGTCGAAAATGTTATTATTGACTTTTTCAATAATTTGTTTTAACGATCAAAATTAAATTATTAAAAAAATACATTTTTTTAATAATTAATAGTGACCGTTAAAATATAATTTATTAAAAATATTTTTTTTATTACCTCCATTAGTTGCTTTCAAAAAAAAATTTTCGACTTTCGTGTTTTTTTATAACATTATTATTATTTTTGGAAAGTGACTGATGTTAGATCAGAAAGAGAGGTCGAGCTCTTTTTGTATCACAAACTTTTGATCAATATAAGAATATATATATTTTAATAACTTTTCATAATACAATTTTTGATCAATTGTAATTTTTTTTTAAAAATAAATATTAACATTAAATCTATCTTAATCAAAATTTGTTTAATTTCTTAAAAGCAGAAGTGTATATATGTTTTTTCTTTCTTTTTTTAAGAATTATAAGGAGTGTTATTTAGTGATGTTGGGAGATTTATATGACCTTGCAGACTTCACTTGCTTGGCTAAATGTGTATCCCCCAGGGATGACCAAAGCTATCAACTATGTGAGAGACACATACAATAACACTCCAATCTATATTACTGAAAACGGTAAGTTTAATTTCTCTACATTTTTTTAATTTTGTGTTTTTTTACCATATGTGCAAACAGTTTAGGGTGCAAACTCATACAAGTGTTTACGTGGCGCGTTTGTATTGGTTCAGTTACAAAAATATTTTTCTGAAAAAATTATATTTCTGTAACTGGACCAATACAAACGCCTCACGTGACCATTATTTTTTAACTTCAGATGCAAAATTTCTTTTGGTAAAGTAACCGTTCATTTTTTTTAACTAAAAGTTAACTAATAATGATATTATCATACATTAATTTAACTTTTAAAAGATAAATGGAATCTTATCCGACAATAAAAAAGATACTTTAAAAAAAGATAAAGCACAACTTATTTACAAATTATATGTAATTTAAATGTTTTGTTTGTTTTTTTATGTATAATTTGTAAATATATATATGATGTCTTTTTTTTATTGTTATAATTAAGTAAGATATAATTCATTATTTAACAATTAAGTCAACGTCTATTAATGTTACATTGGTGAGTCACTTACTTTTTTTTAGTTAACGTAAAATTCATCTCATTGAAAAAAGATTAAATTGATTGAGAATTGGTTTTTCAACGATTAAATTAAAATATTTCATCATTAGAGTTTAAATTAAAATAATTTTAATTTATTATCGAATGGTTGGTCCGAGTGGTAAGTAGCTTGATATCGCTTAAGTAAGATTTTAGGTTCGAGACCTTGTGAATGTAGTTATATTCGTTGAGATTTGAGAGACTCTCCCATCATAACCAAATACGTGACACGAGTCGAGTCTGAATTAGTCGAGGCAAAGCCTTAGATATTGGTTGAGAAAAAAAAAACTTCATTTTTCATTACCGAATCATTAATTTATTTATCTTTTAATTGTTAAACCAATCATGTACTTTGCAGGATATGGTGAGGAGTTTGGACCAAATTCCACTAACGATGAATTAAATTATTATGATTTCAAGAGAATAGATTACATGGCTGCTCATTTGAAAAAAATAATTTTTCCATTAAGGTATTTAGTATTTCACATTCAAATTTTAATGAAAATGAACATTTTTATTTCGGAAAGTTTGTTTGAGTTAAAATTTGAGCAGTTTCATAGTATTCTAAAATCGTTGGTGGGGATTATTAAAAATAAAATAAAATCGTTGGTGGGTATTAAATGAACAATTATCATCAATTTAATTTCTAGGGTTTGGGAATGAAGGGGGATAAAATAAATAAATAAAAGTTAAGTGATGGTTTCTCCTCTTCGTGTTTAGATTTTTTAAAATATTTTAATTTTAAATAATTAAAATTAATAAATAGGGATTATTTTTAGGGAGAACGATTTCTTTCCTTCCAAAATTTTAAAAATTAAACAAAGAAAATTTTACTATTCTCTTTTCTCTTCTCTTCTATTCCTTTTCATTTTCCTCCCAAACATACCCTTAAAAAACTATAATATGCTTTAATTTCAACAATAATACTATTTATTATAACATTCAGGGTGGATAACTTTAATTTCCAATGTTAGTTTAAGAGTAAAATATTAATTTGGTCCCTCTTAAATTTGACTTCTTAATTTAGTTATTTTTTAGATAATTTTGTTATCAATTTAATTAAAATAATTGACAAAGCATGCTAATGTGAACAATTTGGATCAATTTTGTAAATTTAAAACATTAACATATCTTCCTAATGTGGTAATTTGAGCTAATCTTACAAAATTTACGCATTAATGAAATAAGACTGTGCCCTAGAGTCTTCTCATTCTGAGTGAAGAACAATGAAGAACTTAAATGAAAAATTAGTCTAAATAATAGAATAATTTAAGAGGAATTAAATGGACAAGTCAAATTTAAGAGAGATCAATTGAGAAAGATAGAGGACTAAATTGATATTTTAGGCTTTAGTTTAATCCAAAATTTATATCTTGTTATATAACGAGTAAAGTATCTTTGTTACCTCCCAACGTTTGAGCCTTTAGTCAAATATGCTCCTAAATTTGCTTGCGGTCAATTATACCCTAAATTTTTATTTTTCGAGCAATCTTATCATTTTCACTATCTAACACTGTCATAATAGATAAGAGTTGGGGCATATGTGACATTGACATGTGGCAATAAAATCTGACTAAATTTGTGTATTCCACATCATATTTTCCTCCATCCACTGTGTCATCATCATTTTGTTCATTTTACATCTCTTATAACAGTCAAATATGTTCGTTTTATGAGATTTAAAATGGATGATAGATAAAATATGACTTGGGATAGATGGATAAAATAATTTTCTTACCACACGTCACGCTGCATACGCCTCAACTATTATCTATTTTAAGTTTATAACGGTGTTAGTAAAAATGACAAGAGTGCTCGAAAAATGAAAATTTAGGAGCACAATTGACCGTACGTAGTCAAATTTTGAGAGTATATTTAACTGAAGACTCAGATGTTAACTATAGCAATGCTACTTTAGCCATATGTATATATATATATGTGTGTGTCCTTGAAGATGTTTGACAAATTAACCAGGAATGGAGCAGATGTAAGAGGTTACTTTGCATGGTCGTTGTTGGACAACTTTGAGTGGAATGATGGATATACAGTGAAATTTGGAGTTTACCATGTTAATCTTACCACACAGAAGAGAACTCCAAGATTATCTGCATCTTGGTACAAAAATTTCATCCAAATCAACTCACACAACATTAACAAATTAAGCAAATTGCAGCGAGCTATTATATGACAAAAATTCTTATTTTCAATTTGGTTCGTAACATTTGCGATGGGCACCAGTTAGCTTCCTCGTATTTCCTTCTTTACCCCTGAGTTTTGTTAAGTAATTTTAATATTTGGATCAATGTTGTAAGAATCGAACCGGGCAGAGACTCGGACAAGTGTTCGATCGGTTTAACCGGTCGAACCGGATCGATGACGCAATAAATAATAAATATGAATTATTCTCAATATATAAAATGACATCACTCAAATTTTAGGTTTCAACTTACATGATTTTGAAGTATTAAATTACATGAGTTCTCAAAGTTTTAATTTTCAAGACTTGTCAAACTCTGAAAGAAACTTGATCAAACCAAACATGAAATTCTTGATAATTATGACTTCTTAAATTTAAATTTTCAAGACTTTTCTAATTAATTTTAATGTTTAAGATTTTTCTAAATTCTTTTAAAAAAATAAAATTAGACTGGTTAGACCACCGGTTGGACCCCAATTAAATCCGATCCAACTAGAAAAATAATTTTTTTGTCCAACCAACTCGCCTTTGTATCCGATTAGCGATCGGACCGTCCGGCCCGGTCCAAACAACATTGATTTAGATAATGGAAGGACTAAATCAATATTGATTACAAACATAAAAAATTAAATTGAAACAAAACAAATCGAGGAAAAAAAAATTAGTACCAATCTCTATTTCTCTCCATTTATATTGTTATTTTCTGTTGATATTTTGAGATTATATCATAATATTTGTGGAAGTTGAGATTTTTAAGAAGTTACTATTTTTAATTAGAATAAAAGCTTTTAGAAGGTTAGGGTAAATAATTTTACACTTCTAGCATGATCTTTGATTAGAGTTATTATGTCCCTTTTATTTTTATTTTTTTTAAATTACAATTGATCTCACTCTCACCTATTTAATCTGTTGTGATAAATTTCCTATCATCTATCATGTCCCTCTAATTTTTTTTTTTAAAAATACCGTTGTATAAAGTTAGGGGAAATTGGAAATTACACTTATCTATCATGAATTCATGATCTCTGTTTCCAATTATTATGTCCCTTGGTTGGCTTAAAAGAGATCGGCCCATTGCTATTTGCTAGTAAGTATATATATAAGTTAAATATTATCTTTATTTACTTTTATAATTAACACTAAAAAGATAATTGGTGTTAATTAATTTTACAATTAATATTAAAGATTGTGTCGATATTATTTTAGCATCAATTATAATAATTAAATTAATAAATAACATTAATTGAAGTTAAAAATAAGTTTTTTTTCTTGCAGTGAACTAACGGATTTGTTAATTAGGATCTTTTTATGAAGAGTTCAATCAGTTATTTCTCTCTTTCTTTTATTTTTTGTTCACTAAAAAATTTAACAAAACAAATAACAAAAAGATAAAGAAAAAAGAAGTTGAGTTTTCTATAATCTATGCTAATTATATCTTTTCTCTCTCATGTTTTTTACTCACATAGCTCTTGTTTAGTTGGGCTTTGGCTCCTTTGTCCCACAATTTTTTTTTATCAATGTTACCCTTTTCATTAACGCCGTTAAATAATTAATAGTTTTTGCTTAGGTAGCAAAATAAGTTGATTGGACAAAACTATTTTCTAACTCAGATTTTTATCTATCTTAGCATGCACAATACTGTTTTGAACCTAAACTATTTCTTCCCAAATAAGTTGAACTCTCATTTTTCCTAATCAGCTCATTTTGTCACGTGTGAAAATATTTTTGTCCTATCAACTCATTTTATCACGTCTAATGACAAACAAGTAAGCAAAATCAAATTTAAGAGCTCAATTTGTTTGGGAATAAAATAAAAATAAAACCAAATCAAAGTTAACCCCCAAACTTAAAAATCAAGTAAGCACAATCAAATTTAAGAGCTAAGCTAATCATCACCAAACTTAGAGAAAGGCAAATTAAAGTTAATCAAATCCCCAATTTGTTTCCTCCAATTTTGTTGCATACACTTTCAATAATTGGAGTCATATTTTCACTCCAAATCATTCCACATGCCAAATTAACTGCTGCCCACTTTTTTTTTTTTTGCTAAATATTTTTTTTAACAATGCAAGAACAAAATTAAAAGAGCAACAAAAGAGATCACCCAAAATTTTTTCGATTTTACTTTTTTTTTTAAAATTTTGTTTTGGGAAGAACAAAACAACACAAGAAAATTCTAGGAAAGAATAATACTAACGAAAATAAAAAAAAAATGATATTACAAAGATAAATAAGAATTTATTTAATGTCAAGCTCCAATGTCAAATGATGTGGAATCCCAGCCTATGATCGAGACTAAAATACTAATACACATTTTGAATCAAGCAAAATCCTAGAATAAACACCCGCCCTACTAAACCCCTAAGATATCCGTTCTTAGAAACGCAGATTAGAGCTAAAAAAAAAGAGAATGAATAAACGCCACAAAGATATCAATTTCTTAATACAACAAGCAAAGAAAACCTTTTCTCACTTGCATACACTTCTTTTGAAGAAGGAAATTAAACATAATAACACTTTGTTTTAAAATTCATTGGGTGTTGCCATACATGTTATGAAGAGTTTATATACCTCTAACAAAAACTGAAACCTAATGAGTCAATAAAACATTAAACCAAACTAAATAAAATCTATTGGACTTTTAACATTAAGTCCAAACTAGTTAAAACATTAAATTAGAAAATAAAAGTCTTAAAATATTAATGATCCTTGAATAACAAAATCTTACACTTAAAGTTAAGTTTATTAATAACTTTAAATTATAGAACCTAAATATAATAATTTTCGTATAAATACACTACAACAAAACACAAATTTACCCACGGACAAATCCGTGGGTAAATCTGTGTTATTCCGTGCGTAAATTCATTTACCCACGGAATGTCCGTGGGTAAAAATTTACCCACAGAATTGTAAATTCGTGGCCAATTTTATGAAAGTACTCACGGAATCGAATCCGTGGGTAATTTTGAACAAAAAAATTTTATTTTTTTTCACCGTTTTCCCACGGATTCCCCATGGATTACCCACGGAATATATTCCGTGGGTAAATCCATGTTTTGTTGTAGTGATAATTAACCCTAATTAAAATAAATATTTTAAGCCCAAAATTAGTAGATTTAGGCCTAAATGAGTCTTCACATGTATAGTACTTGATCCAAACTATCTAAATTGATGTTTCTATACCTAAAATATTTTGAACAACTCCACTTTTAGCCCATCTGAAGTAAATGACGTTTTCAACAATTATTGAAGGTTGTATTACTATTTAACTGGTCCAAATCTCTTCTACAAGCTTCTTTAAAAACTCCATGATTATTCTAGCTCTTGCAGTGCCTCTTGTGCTTATCAAACACTTCCGTTAACTGCTTCTAACGGAATTTGACGGAAGGACTAACTTGTAGAGTATGTTAATCTTTTTAGGGACTAAGTTGGATAATCGAAATCTTTCAAGAACCAAAATTGTCAGTGGACCAATCTTTCATGACCAAATTGTATATATACTCAAAAGTTAATTTATTCATACAATAATAAATAATAGGCTAAAGAACCCAAGGGGTGTGGTTGAGTGGAAGAGACTCATCCATCCTTAACCAAGTGTCAAGGGTTTGATTCTTGCCTTGGGTATGAAGCAACTTTAAATCTTTGGGCCTGTCCCACCCTTTGAGGTGCCTATAATTCAGCGAGGGGATTAGTCACTGTACTCGACGGTGAATACCCTGATATAGAAAAAAAGGCTAAAGTACAATTTTAGTCCTCAATGTTTCAAAAGTTTAATGTTGGTCCTCAAAGTTTATTTTTGATCGATTTTGGTCCTCAAGCGTAACACGGTTAACTTTTGTTATTAAATGATGACGTGGTATGCTTATGTGGCACCCCTTCTCCTATGTAACAAACATTGAGGACCCAAAATAGTACTTTAGCGGAAATTCGTATGAAAACTCCGTGATTGAGAGGGGCTAGAGCCCAAGCAAAAACGAAGACTAGAAAGAAACCGATCTAGGCAATGCGAGAGAACGAGTTCTCTTCGACGATTCCCATGAATCTAGTCGTCTTTTTGTCCCACTCCATATGCTACTAATGAACACAATGCTTCCAGCTTTAAGACAAGTGAATCTCCTCCGCCGCCACCTGCCACCACCTCGCCGGAACTTCACCGTCCAGTGTGAGTTGCCGCCGGAAAATGAGTTGATCATAACCCAAGCGGTAAAACTTCTACAATCCTCTGAGAATGACTGGAATTCCGATCAGCTTCTTCCCCTACTATTCTCTTCCCCATTGTCTCGCGACCTCCTCGCAATCACTTTTCGTTTGGGCTCCTCTTCCAAAGCCCTCAATTTTCTTGAATACGTTAGGGCAAATGCACCACCTGAACACAGTTCTTCTCTGTCTTTCGTCTTCTATGGCGTTCTCAAGCTTTATAGTCGAGAATCCGTTTCGAAAACGAAGCTTTCGGAGCTCTATAAGATGGTCAGAGAGCAAGGCGTACCGCTCACTACCAAATCGGCTACCCTGTTGATTCAAAGCCTCCAAAAGGCTGAAATGGTGGATGAATCCTTCCTTCTTTTCAATGATCTCGACCCGTCTTTGAAGAGCACTCTCATTTTCAACACGTTGATTGGTGGATTATTGGGAAGGGGGCGTACGGACGATGCACTCCAGGTGCTCGATGAAATGCTTAAGCCAAATTCTGAGTTTCCTCCAAACAATGTCACGGGTAGTATTGTTTTTTCCGAGTTATCGAAGAGAGGGAGGAGCCCTGGAAGAAGCATCAAAGACGAGGAAATTTGTGTGTTGGTTCGGAAGCTATGTGAGTGTGGTGTTTTCCCTGACACCTACAAACTCACACAACTGATCAACAAGCTCTGTAGGAAACGAAAAACTAACCTTGCTTGGGATGTATTACATGATGTAATTAGACTTGGTGGTGTAGTTGAAGCTGCTTCGTGCAATGCACTCTTAACAGGGTTGGGAAGGGACAGAGACGTGAAGAGGATGAATGATCTCTTAGCCAAGATGAAAGAAATGGAGATACAGCCCTCTGTGATAACCTTTGGGATTATCATTAATCACTTATGCAAGTCTCGTAGGATTGATGATGCATTAGGGGTGTTAGAAGAAATGAGAGGAAAAGGCGGGAGTAGTGGGATGAAAGTTGAACCTGATGTGGTCATCTTTAATACTTTGATTGATGGACTTTGTAAAGTTGGGAGGCATGAAGAAAGCTTGGGTTTGTTGGAACAGATGAAAACTCAGAGTGAACATAGGCCAAATACCATTACTTTTAACTGCTTGATTGATGGTTTCTGCAAGGCGGGAAACCTTGATAAAGCACATGAACTATTTGATGAGATGAACAAGGAAGGAGTACTTCCAAATGTGGTCACACTCAATACACTGGTTGATGGTATGTGCAAACAAGATAAGGTCAGTAGTGCAGTTGAGTTTTTCAATGAGATGCAAAGGAAAGGCATAAAAGGTGATGTCGTTACATATTCTGCACTGATTTCTGCCTTTTGTAATGTGAACAATATTGATAAAGCCATGCAGTATTTTGATATGATGTTCAGTTCTGGATGCACTCCCGATGCCCGTGTTTACTACTGTTTGATATGTGGTTTGAGCCTTGCCGGGAGGATGGATGATGCGAGCCATTTCGTGTCGAAGTTGAAAGAGGCCGGATTCGGTCTTGATTTGTATTGCTATAATGTACTGATCAGTGGATTTTGTAAGAAGAAAAAGTTGGAAAAAGTACTTGAAACGCTGCAGGAAATGGAACAAACTGGAACAAAGCCCGATACTATCACTTACAATACTCTGATTTCCTACCTTGGCAAAGCTGGAGATTTCGAAACTGCCAATAAGATGCTGAAGAAGATGATTAAAGAGGGTCATGTGCCATCTTCTGTAACTTATGGGGCAGTTATACATGCTTATTGTGTACACGGAAATGTCAATGAAGCCATGAAAATTTTCAGGGAAATGAAGTCTACATCAAAGGTTCCTCTCACCACTGTTATTTACAACATTCTAATAGAAGCTCTTTGCAAGATTAAGGATGTTGAAAGTGCTGTTTCTTTGATGGATGACATGAAAGAGACGGGGATTAGGCCTAATACGACGACATACAATGCTATCTTCAAAGGGATTCAAGATAAGAAAATGATAGACAAAGCATTTGAGCTTATGGATAGAATGGTTGAAGATGCTTGCAAACCTGACTATGTGACTATGGAGATTCTAACTGAATGGCTTTCTGCAGTTGGTGAAATAGAAAACTTGAAAAAATTTGTCCAAGGGTACAAGGTTTCTTCTTGTAGTGCATAGAGTTCCTTCAAGGTTAGGATATACAAGCCAATTGATTATTCATTCATGTTTGGACCAAAAACAAAAAAGATTTGGTACAAAGTAATTGCATTTGGGTTGTGTTGGTATCAGTTTTGTCATGTTTGATCTTTATGTTATTGTTAGCCATTAGTATTTCATAGTTATAATGTTTACAAAATTATGCTTTATGCCTTAATTTTTCAGCTTGTGTTAGATCAAATACGGTACATCTATATGTCAGCTTTATCAGATAGCCAATTTTAGTTGGTTTTCATTTTCATTTTGTAAAATTATTGGCGAGGAATAAATTGATAAACATTTCATTATTCATAAGATCTTCAAATTTTGC
The DNA here is from genome assembly GCA_014851425.1 of Senna tora. Taxonomy (NCBI): domain Eukaryota; kingdom Viridiplantae; phylum Streptophyta; class Magnoliopsida; order Fabales; family Fabaceae; genus Senna; species Senna tora. Next base: position 3,640,871 of record CM026268.1, read on the forward strand.
TTATTCTTTTTATTGCAGCATTATGTATACTCAAATTTAGTCCATCTTAATTTTTTATAAAGATTGTGTCATTATCAATTAGCTATGCTTATGCTTGCATAGCCTGTCGTAAGTCCGGATAAAAGAGAAGAGTTGCATTAGGTAGTCCAGTGTAAAACTTCATCCAGATTCAGCTTATGAAAATACCTTACCTGTTGATTTCTTGTCTGTATTTGGTTTCTTCTGTTTTGTCCTGCATAGACATGCACATAATCTCTCCGTTGCTCTTTAATTCTTCTAAGTGACTCTTACACTGAAATCATCTTCCCTTCCATTATAACCTAATGTTGTTTAGAATGACTAGAGCAAGCACTGTCCTTTCTTGAATACCATGCATCCTCTTCATTTTGATTTTGGCCAATCCAAAAGTCTATCCAGTAGTTCATATTGGGAGGATTGATTTGACATGTTCAAACAGAAAGATGTAATCCTCTTCAAGATCAAATGGTTTTGATGCAGATTAAACATATAGACTAATTACATCTCTCTAATGCTGGTAAGATGTATTTGACAATCTCTGGACAGAATTATGCTTCAGGCATATTTGGAAAAATGAGGAATTCATGCTTGACAACATTTAAAGCAATGATAGGAAATTAAGCAAAATTATATGATCAAGATAAGTAGCTTCTTCTTGCTTAATTATTAATCTATTATAGCTTTTGTTTTTGAGAATTATTTTTTGGTCTTTCAAATTTTGCAGTCTGATTCTTTAAGGGGAAGGTCCACATAAGGCCTCTCTTCCTTAACTAAGATACTTACGAAGGTTCGTTTTCATCTCTCTCCGTTCATGTAATTGGTTTTGATTATAATTAGTTTTCATCTCTCTCTGATCATCTCTTTGAAGCCATTGTTGGTGAGGTAAGTTGAAGCGAAGCGACTCCAAGAGAGGGGTGTGGTAGGGCTAAGGACTACAGTGGTTGAATAAGCATCTTTTCTTGATCTGGAACATGGCTGTTTGAGGCCCTATGTGAAGGGAAAGGGATTAGTAGAGAGGGATCCTTCCTTCAGTAATATATTATATGCCTTGCTAATTCTAGATTGTGTTCCATTTTCAGGGTATGTTTGGTAAGGATACCAAATAGTACAATCATGTATTTTATATATATCAAACACACTTTTTATCATACTTTTTCTCTCTCCTAATTTTTTCTCTATCTCTCACCTCACTTTTATCTACAATACTTTCTTTTATTCTACAGTATTTTACTCTACATTACTTTATATTCGTGCATTTATACCAAGCGTACTGCAAGATCCCGTTGGCAAGTATGTATCCAAAGTACTTTTTCAATTACTAATAAAAGTACTTTTTAACTTAATTTTAAGTTATAAAAAAAAACTTAATTTTACAAAAATAAACTATCTCTCGTTCACAAGACTTTTAAATAATTTCATTTAAAAAGTTATTTAAAAATTAATGGTTTTCAAAAAGATATACAATCGAGCTTTAAAAGAATACTGAGAAAAAGAAAGATATTTTAGTGCTTTTACATTGTTAAAATTTCTATAGATAGAGGCCAATTGCAACCTTTATAAAATTAAGTGCATATTGTAATTAAAGGCAATATTAAAGTAAGTGTATTAATTTAGATGAAATCAAAGAAGAAGAAAAAATAAACTCTCAAAATAAAATAAAATAAAATAAAATGTAGCAATAAACTTCAACCAAAAGGAGAAGTACTTTTGCTAAAAGAAAAAAAAACTTTGTCTGACCTTAAAACGAATGTCATTTTTAAGGGCAGAAGAATACAAAAAAGTTAAAAGGCACAAAAAATACTTAAATTTTAAGTTAGGAATACATAATGTTTATGAATTCTAAAATATTATATTCAATTTCATTGATATTTTAATTTCGACTATTCAATTCCTTTTTGTCAAAATTGTCTTTTTTTTTCACATTTTTTAGTAGCGCCAATATTTTTATTCTGATTAGTAAAAAATATTTTACTATTTTCTGTTAAAATCCTAAATAAAAATATTAACGCGACTAAAAAAATATTAAAAAGTTACCAAAATATCCTCCATTATTCTTAATAACAAAAGTGTTAAAACATAGACCGATAGGGGAGGGTGTTGTGTGTCCAAAATTAAATGATGATGAAGTTAGATACAAAATTTTAGGGTATATATGTACGGATGTAAACTAGTGTAAAAAAAATATTGTAGAGTAAAATACTATAGAATAAAAGAAAGTACTGTAGAGAAAAGTGGAGAGAGAGATAGAGAGAAAAATTAAGAGAAATAAAAAGTATGATAAAACGTGCGTTTAGTATATATAAAAATGATGTAAAGTTTTTTTTTAGGAATCGTAAAACACCACGATTTTACTATTTAGTTTCCTTACCAAACATACCCTTAAAATTTAGAATGTCATGTATTATGGAATTAGATCCAATGAAATTGGGATTAAGCCAAGTCCATAAAGTTATCTCTAAAGATATAAAATGTATAATTTTTTTCTTTTTTTTTCTTCTTAAATTTTTGACCAATTAAAAACTAATATTAAGACAACTTCATAAATTTCACTAAATTCTCACCCACTAACATCTAAACTCATGTATTATACAGTGCACATCTTCACCATTAATTTATATATACTTTTTTTTATTATTAACGCCAACCATCAAATTTTTGTTAAATGAATGGTAAAAATATACACTCTAACTATACTGTAATCACAGTACATTTCAACGAATTGGATTCCGTGTCACCGACCTTGGATATTAACGTAAGATATAGCCAAAAATCAAAGATGCAGATACGACAGTCGTTTTGGTGGTCCTCTGCTATTTTGTCTTCATTTTCATTTGCACGACCAAGAGGCAAAAGAGTCAGAGACAAGGCTGAGTCATACAGAAACAGAACAGAACAGAGAGATATTAGAAAGAGCATGCCAATTTCAATTTAATTTTCTCTCTTTCATAATAATTCGTATGATAATGGGAGAATCCACATTTTTCTGAGCCTCTAATTTTCGTTAAAAAGTAAAAACCCAATGGTATCTTTCTTTCTATTCGCACTCCCACGACATTTCTTCAAAGATTCTCTGTCTCTCTCTCTCGGGAATTCGGAATTCACAATCATCTTCTACTTCAGACAAACCCACCATGAAAATTCCCAAACTTTTGTAGCTTCCAAAAGGGAAACTCGAAAAATTTTTCTCGGGAAAATCTCGTGAATTTCTGCGATTTTTTTTGGGGTCTCTTCGTCGATCCGATCCAGCTTGCTCTGTTTTTTTTTTCCCTCTATTCTAAATTGCAATTGAGCAATTTGGAAGTCATATAATATATAATACAAATTTTATTGCGTAATTCCCGTCTAATTATTATTAATATTATTATTGCAAAATTATTTTCCAAGAATAAGTCCATTTGACGTACAATTACGCCCAAAAATGGCATCTTTCTTATCTATTCGATCTTAGTGGAAGCCTACCCAAGTTTCGTCAAAAGGGGTTGCGAGTAGTTGAAAAGAGCAAGACCTTTCCTTTAGATAATATTATTATTATCATTATTGTTATTATTAATTCACAATAAATGGGGGTTGTGGAAGCGTGCAAAAGTTGATTTCTTTGAAAAAAAAAACCCATCTTTTTTTCCAAAAACTATTCAATTATTTCCCAAGCTTAGGATTTCATTCAAAGTTGGTTCCTTTTGGGTTAGGTAGGACCTTAGAAGAAGAGAATTGGGTGAGAAAGGAGGAGGAGGGTGAGAGATGGGTTCGTACGGAAATCTTGCAAAGAGGGCTTTGGAAACTGAGATGCCGATCATGGTCAAGGTACTAACTTTCAGGCAAATTAATTTTCTTTCTCTTTTTTTTTGGAGGTTGAACCGTTAAATTAAGTTGTTATTAATGAATAATGAAGGTGGGGATGGATGTGTTTGTTTGTAGATGCAGGAATTGCTTCGAGGAGCCAAGAATGCTGTGTCCTTAGCCCAGGTTTGTTTTCTCCCAATGATTGTGTTTTGTTAGTATAATTAATAATCCTTTAGTGATTGATGATTGTGAAGTTACTTTGAAGAGGGAAGAAGAAGAAGAGGATGCTGTTTTTGTGATGGTTTTGGTGTTTCCAATGCTTGATTATAAATGGGTCTTACTTGGGAGTTTGGAGATGAATGGAGATGATACCGAGAAATTGGGATTTTTCTTAGGGCGTGTTTGGTGCTGGTTTTTTTTTTAATAGCATAATATAAATCTGCTACAACTTTGAGAAACGTTAAAAAGTTGTTTTCTGCACTTTACACACGCCACATTTCTTAAGAGAAATGGGGAATGTCAAGAAATGGCTTGGCCATGAAAATCATACAAGAAAGAGTTTTCATGTCCCTAGGTAGTATGTGCTATCCGAGTCTGACATCGGGTAGTATGAGATATTTGATAGGGTACTTAAATGGCTCGATTCCATCAGTATCCCAATTGACAAGAGTTTAGGACGGGGGATGCAAGTTTAGAAAATCATACAAGAAAGAGTTTTCATGTCCCTAGGTAGTATGAGCTATCCGAGTCCCGCATCGGGTAGTATGAGATGCTCGATAGGGTACTTGAATGGCTTGGTTCCATCAGTATCCCAATTGGCAAGAGTTTAGGACGGGGGACACGAGTTTAGAAAATCATATAAGAAAGAGTTTTCATGTCTATTGAAATGGCCATACCCATATAGGGTACTCTTAAAACTATCAAGTGCTTGGCATGTGCAATATAATATTGTAAATGCTTTGCCAAAGTGGCAAAAGCTTACTGAAAGAGAATGCTATATGATTCTGATTTGGAATTGTTTCTACTGACTGACCTTGGTTCGTGTGCTTTTAATTATCAAATGGAGTTTTTCCAACAGCTTTTATAGCTCTGATTACTTAGGGTCTGTTTGGGAGGGGGAAATGGAGGGAAAGAGAAGGGAATTCAATAAACTTCTCCTTGTTTGTTTTCTTAAAATTTTGGAGGGGAAGGAACCGGAGGATTCTGGAGGATCCAAACAAGGGGAAGAAAAACAATCACTTAACCTTTCGTTCACTTCCATTTCTTTTTTCTTTCCCAAACAGACCCCAAGTTTTATTTCTAGCTTTTTATGTATTATTTGCCTGAGTTTGCATTCTACGAAGCATTTTCTGATGGGTCTGATTAAATTTGTGTGCTGCAGGGTGTGGTTCATTGGCAACCTCCCAAACCAGCATTGGATAAGGTGAAAGAACTTGTTTGGGAGCCTTCAGTTAGTCGCTATGGTGCCGATGAGGGTATTCCTGAACTCAGGGAGGCATTAATTAAAAAGGTGAAATTTACAACTTGCACTTTTGGGAAAACTCATCCGATTGGGTTTCTTCATGTGGGCATGGGGCTCAGGGCTTGCATCTAGTTGAAAGGCTATTCTGGGCCAATTCTAGTTAAGGCTAGACTTATATCCAGTTCCTTATATCTTTGCTATCAGGTTATTCAATCAGAATAAGACATGTGGAAAAAACTTTTAAAAAGAACCAATCATGAGAGAAATGAGTTGGATAAACCATACAGGTCTCGTTGATAGCAGAGATATATAAATGATTGGTTATAGTATTCTGTTATTTAAGGATGATAACCTTTTTTTAAGTGATATGCATCATTTTCTTCTATCTTCACTAGTTGAATTTACAGATAAAAAAGTATATATAGTCAGGTTGATCTAACTTGTGATCTTATTGTATATATAGAGACGCTATAACATGTAGAATCTGTAATAATTTCTATTGGTAACAAGTGATATTGGAAACTCTTTTCAAACATTTTGACTAATGATATAAGCATATACTAATAGAATCATGAATATAGATCAAATTGGTTTTTTTTTTTTTTTTTTTCTGGTTTCCTTGTTTCTTCTATTTTGTTGGGTCATAACTCTTCCTCAAAGCTTCCAGTACAGACATAAATTTTACCTACAGTGATCATATCATTGTATCATAAATGGTTCATTGACATATATATTGCTTTCGGCTGCTAAATTAATGCGATTAGAAATGGGGTTTTGGTTATCATTCAATTGATTCTGTCGTTTTTGTCACGCAGTTGCATCAGGAAAATAATTTGCAGAAGTCTTCGGTGATGGTTACGGCAGGTGCCAATCAGGTGAAAAATGATGCCTTACTTGGTGTATGTTCATTATTTTTGTCAGAACAGAAAAAAGAAAGGGCATATGGTTTTTGACTTCTTATAATTGAATATTTGATTTAGTGATTGATGAGTAATGGCCATTTACACTACTCATAATTTTTTGCTTGACCAGTATAGTTTAGATCTTTCAATTCGACAATTGTGTAATATTTCGGCTTTGAAATGCAGGCATTCGTGAATTTGGTCCTTACACTTTGTGATGCGGGCGATACCGTGGTTATGTTTGCACCTTACTATTTCAATGCCTACATGTCCTTCCAGATGACCGGCGTCACCAATATACTAGTCGGTCCTGGTCACCCGAAAACACTTCATCCAGACGCAGGTAAGAATGTTGATGACACTTGCTATATTCTTAACATCCAAGTAGTACATGCTGATCAAAACTATCTATACAATGCAGTACCTGTATCCTGCAGAAAAAGTCAAAAGCACATTTTATGACCAATTTTCAATTTCATCCATAAACCTTTTTTGCGGTCAATTTTGTTCCAAAAGTTAAGAATTACAATCGATTTCGTCCCAACCTCTAATGCTGTCCAAGTTTCTAACGACACATGATGAGGTAGCACCATACATGTGACATTAATGGCCCATCATCATTCATATTCTCCAGGACACAGCAAAACAACATCGTTTCTTCTTCTTCGGACGAAATCAATTACAATTCAAAACTTTTGGGACAAATTGACCGCAAAAAAAGTGTAGGGACGAAATTGAAAATTGACAGAAATTTTTTTTTTTAAGACCTATTAATATAACACTAGTCCTCTTAGCTTAGTGTACAATTTCTCCTGGTATCTTTTTTCTACGTGGGCCACTCATCCATTCTGTGTCGATTTTCAGATTGGCTGGAAAGGATATTATCAGAAACAAAACCTGTCCCGAAACTTGTTACCGTTGTAAATCCGGGCAACCCAACTGGAACCTACATTCCAGAGCCTCTTCTTAAGGTTTCTCTCTTTACATCCTTCACTGCATATATCTTTAAATTTTAAACAAGTCCTGGAATTTTGACATTTTCCATTCAACTTTTGTCCTTTTCAGTTTCATTACTAATCTTCTGATGCAATGAATATGATAATTGACCTTTTTTTGTATTTGAAATTTCTAAGCAACTTCCTCTCTCTCTTATTTGGCCAGAGGATTTCAGATCTCTGCAAGAATGCTGGCTCATGGCTTGTTGTTGATAATACATATGAGTAAGTTTGTTATGTTACGAAAAAAAACGTGGTCGTCAAGATACGCCATAGTTTGCTATATGTTTGTGATTCTGGATCTTTTGAAGTTCACTTTCCGTGATTTTTTATGAGTTTCTCTCGAATGCATCATTAACCCGTGTGCAAAATAGTAATTTTAGCGAACTTCACGGAATTTTACTTCAGAGTATCCAATTCCCATGTTTGAGATAGACCAGTTGTTAGTTAATCAACTGGCCTAACTTTGCTGTTATTCTGCTGTGCACCATAGCAACAACATATAAACAAAGAATTGCATATTTTATTGAGAGTAAATTAATGATTTCGTCTTTGAATGATGCATGTTCTCTCAATTTAGTCCCTTGAAGAAAGAATGTCTCAATTTGGTCCCTGAAAGATCAATTCCCAATCAATTTGATCCTTTGATCAATGAAGGCTAATTGATTGTTAAATGTTGAATTGATTTCTATTCAACCAAAAAATGCAAACAATCCGTTTTGACAGTCAATGCACTTTGGTCATTACAATTGATTTCGTCCCAACCCCTAAAATACATCGGATTTATTGTCGAATATGATCCAATTTATCATTTCACAATCGATTAACATTCATTAATACTACTGTCAGTAAACTATCGATCCATCCTATTAATCAAATGACCAAACTGATTATGAATTGATCTTTTTGGGACTAAATTGGGACATTTTATCTTTCCAGGACCAAATCATTAATTTACTCTCATATCCTTCTGGGGTTGTTGAGTCTTTGATATATCCTTGATATCTTTTATACTGGTTAGGAAATGCCAAACCAATATATTTGATAAAGATTCTTTTACTTAGTGTATCTGATATGAATGATTCATTTGCAACTTTATATTCTTATTGATTCTTTAATTATTATAAAAAATATGCTTGCAGGTATTTTATGTATGATGGTCTGAAACACTCTTGTGTGGAAGGAAATCACATTGTTAATGTTTTCTCTTTCTCAAAAGCCTATGGAATGATGGGGTGGCGTGTTGGATATGTAAGTATTACTTCTTATATAATTTGATTCCGTATTTCTCAGAAACTAAATTACTTTTAGTCCTTGAAAGATGCATGTTCTCTCAATTTTAATCCCTAAAAGATAAAATGACTCAATTTGGTCTCTACAAGATCAATTCCAAATCAGTTCGGTTGTTTGATTAATAGGATAGGAAGTTAGTATTAACGGAGACTAACTGACTGTTAAATGTTGAATTAAATTCCATTCATCTAAAAAAAATATAAACAATGCATTTTGATGATGTGCGAGTTTTAAAATAAAATACATGTATACAAACTACACATAAAAAATGCAAACAGTGCGTTTTAAGTTTTAACAGTGATTAATTAGTAAAACTGATGGATTTTGTTATTTTTATTGAATAGTATATAATTTATCATTTAACACTCAATTAACATCAATTAATAATTAATAATTAATAATATCCTATTTATCAAAGGACTAAATTGATTAGGAATTGAACTTTTAAGGATTAAATTAAGAGAATATGCATCTTCAAGGACTAAATCATTAATTTTCTAAAAAATAATTACATATCTCATCTACATTGTTCATAAACTTTCCTAGGTTTACCAATTTTAAGGAAAAGAAACTATGGACTAATATGATTAGGTTATTGCAGATAGCATATCCATCTGAAGTAGAAGGTTTTGCTGCCCAACTTCTCAAAGTCCAAGACAACATTCCCATCTGTGCTTCGATAATTTCGCAGCACCTTGCCCTCTACGCGTTGGAAATGGGGCCCGAGTGGGTCATCGACCGAGTCCAAAGTCTTGTCGGGAACCGGGAAATCGTGTTAGAGGCATTGTCGCCTTTGGGAGAAGGTTCCGTGAAAGGAGGAGAAGGAGCGATATACTTATGGGCAAAGCTCCCGGACGGACACACCGACGATTTCCAAGTCGTTCACTGGCTCGCTCACAGGCACGGGGTGGCCGTGATCCCGGGAAGCGCGTGCGGGTGTCCCGGGAATCTTAGAATCTCGTTCGGGGGCTTGACGGAGAGTGATTGCAAAGCGGCGGCCGAAAGGCTCAAAAAGGGCATGGAAGAACTTGTTAGAGATGGTTTAGTGCAAAATTAAAAGGAAAAGAAAATTTCAAAAGGAGTAATTGGTGGATTTGAATAATTGAAGGGGTTTTTCAATTCCTAACCTGGTTAAAAATTTAATTTACCCAGGATTTATCTCTCTTTTTTTTTTTTTCATTTTGATTATTCTCAAAAAGGGAGGGTTCTAAATACAATGCATGTACTTGTTTTATAGCCACTGGTTTATCTTAATACATGGAAATTGATTTATGCTTCATTAGTCATCAAAGGGTTAATAATTCTTTGATTTTTCTTCTCTTTTTCATTTTCTATTTATCAAGGATGTTAAACTTATAAAGCATGGTTGCTTACTATGTGAAATCTGCTATCTTTAAAAAAAACATTTCTGGATCAATGGTGAATAATGTACTGAGTATGGACTATCCTATATATAGGGCTGTAAATGAATTTTAGCATGTTGAAGCTCGATCTATTTAAAATAAAACGAGTTCGAATTCAAATTGGAGTTTTAAAACGAACAAAAAATTATGATCATGTTTGACTCATTTAATTAATCGCGGTGTTTACGAGCTTAAAGAGTCAAGAAAAATAATTTGCGAACAATGTATATTATTTTGCATGTATAAAAGTTAAACTAAATAAAAAAAATTTCAACTTTTATATATTATACATGTACATGCGAAAATTAATTTATAGGTTATAATAATTTATGAATTTATCCTTTTATATGTTTTATTAATTAAAATATATTTGTAAACAACAACATAACAAATTCAGTGTATATATATATATATATGTGTGTGTGTGTGTAGAATTAAGGGGTATTCATTATATATTTAAATATATCACTAAATATAATAATACATGTTAGATAGAGAGAAAAAAATCTATTTTATTTTTAAACTAATCATTCATGAATAAACAAGTCAAGCCTTAGATGTTCAAGTTTGGCTCGTTTAACTAAAGGAGCTTATTTTTATGTTTAAGCTCAACTCGTTTAATAAATGAACCGAGTTCAAAAGAGTCCTTATATGAGCCAAACCGAACTAATTATTTATGAACAACTCGTTTTTAATTTAAACTCACTATATATATATATATATATATATATATATTAGTATTTAAGGTTATGGTTAGTTTTAAGTCTTGGAATTGGTTCTTGTCTTTTTTTTCCCACTCTTCCTTAAGAGACTTGATATGTAACAAAAAAAGGGACCTATTTCTCACTTTTTTACCTAGTTAGAAAAAGTTTGAAGTTTTATTATATAGTTTGGCTCAAAATTAATGTCTTTTTATGATCTACAATGCCTTATTTAACTTCTTGGTTTATTTTTTGAGCTTCTCAACAATCTTTTGTTTTTTGTCAAAGTTTAAATTCAAATAATCAGTTAAAAGTTGAAATGATTAAGTATGGAAAAGTATGTTTACTAACATCTTAAACATTTTTGTAAAACTTTTACTATGACTATGATGACATTTTGAAATTAAAGACGCCTTTTTAATTGTAATAATACCAAAATATAGTTATATGGTAACGCAACAAATCATATATGAGAATTGAATGAACTGCTTCAAATCACAAAAATAAATTAATTTTGAATTAAACAGGATGTGAAATGTAACTGAGTTGTGTTTTGATGGAAGGGTATTAGTTTAATTTTATTCTAGGAAATCAAAAAGTAAGTGGGGTCCACTTAATTTTTCTTTGCCTTTGTTTTTGTCTTTTTCTTTCTGTTTCTGTGTAAAGAACTGTCCTAAGGTCCCGGGTTTGAGATTTTGTAAATGCAATTATTTTTTGTGGGAGACATTTTCATTATAGTCAGGTGTACGATATATGTCGAATCCGGATTAATTGAAGCAATCCCTAGAAAATCGGGCGGGTAACAAAAAAAAAAAGATGCACATGGAACAAAGAGTTAGCTTTTCTATTTTAAATAGAGTATCTATCAAAGCGAACTTGATGACCAATCATTCAAATATTATGAGAATCATTATTGGAGGAGATCCTCCCACCAAATGACGCTCTATTTCTATACTCTGTGAGGCATTGCTCCGACTAATCCGGACTCGATCTGTAATGCGCACATAATTATAATGGGAGAGTCTCTCAACGGAGATAGCTATATTCACAAGGTCTCGAACCCAAGACCATGTTAAAATGATACCAAATCGCTTACCACTTAGATCAATCACTCGTTAATACTAAAAAACAATTATTAATTAATGAAATACAGGCTCGTACTATTTAAATATTTCTGTGAATGCTTGGAATAACAAATTGATTTGTAAGTTGATTAAAAAGAGGTTCTTGTGTTGTGTGGTCCTAAAATAACGTTGGAGAGCAATGATTGTCAACATCAAGAACCGTTGAAGCTGCTTTCAAATATTGCTTCAAGAATCCCTCTCTCTATTTCTATGCCTATTGCTTAATGCTTATGGTTGTGTTGTTTAGGCAATGAAAAAATTAAAGTGAAGGAAAAGAAAAAATATGTAGACCCAAATGTCTATTTTTTTTGAAAAGTGTGTATAATTTAAAAAAAAAAAGAAAATATAAAATATTTATTATACTCTTTGATTTGACATAATCATAACTTTTTTTTAATATAAGAGATAAAGTGGTAATTTTAATATATTCACATCTTATTTCCATTCTCAACTTTTATTAATAAACACAATAAATGAAATTGGATCCAGTGCAATTCGCTTCTGTGCAATTTCGGTGCAATTCCTTTGAAATACACATTTTTACTTCATTTTTGAAGCACTAATGAAAATTATTATAGATGTTTTAGTTTTTGGCTTTACTTTATTTTAGCTATTGTCAGTTACTGTTTTGTATATTGCCACGTGAATGTAACGTGTCTTTCTTCAGTCGGTTAGGATTAGTTTTAGTTTTCTGTTTCAGCTTAGTTTTTAGTTCCGTTTCTTTCCTTCTCTCTTTGGTGTATAAATAGGTGCCTTATTAATGAAAGGAGTGCTGAGCATTTTATCAATTCTGATGCACATTCTTACATGGTATCAGAGCAAGAATTAATCAAGATCCAGATCACGTCTTGATTAGAAAGATCCAAGGGCGAACGAAGAACAAGAACCATGACTGAAGGTGAAACGAGAACGATTGGGAACACTTCAACTCAGCCACAGAAGAATGCGATTTGGACTCTGAGCAACTCCGATCAACCTGGTATGGTGCTCGTTGTGTCTCCGTTGATCGGATCAAATTACATAGCCTGGAGCACAGCATTCCGCACCGCTCTTGAGGCAAAACAGAAGATCCGTTTCATTGATGGAACCATAAAGGAACCTACTGATCCAGAAGAACATGAAAAATGGAAGCCTATCGACTCCATGGTAAAGTCCTGGATAGGCAACTCGATTTCTAAAGAAATTTCAGAATCGTTGGTCCATTGTGGGTCGGCGCTGGCATTATGGAAGGAACTTGAAGAGAGATTTGGTTCTAGCTGTGGGCCACAACTCTACCACGTTCAGAGGGAGATGTTGACTACAGAACAAGGCTCGGACACCATCACCAAATATTGGAGCCGATTACACAGATGGTGGGATGAATGGACAAGGATATCACCAAGCCCAAGGTGTTACTGTGGGAAGTGCACTTGCGAGGTTAATAAGAGACTTGATGAGAAAGAATCATCAGGTAGACTTATGCACTTTCTTATGGGTTTAAGCCAAAATTTTGATTCCTTCAGAGGGCAGATCTTGAACTTAGATCCAATGCCCACTGCAAACAAGGCCTATAATATGGCCTTACAATTGGAAAGACAGAGAGAAGTCAATATGACTTATGGAGGAAGTGTCTCTGGCACCAGTCCTTCCGAGGGTCTTGAGATGGCCATGGTGGTCAAAGGAGGAAAGATTGAAGGGGCAAGAAGGAGAGAAACAAAAGAGGAAAAGTATTCCAAGTATTGTGAACACTGTCACATGAATGGACACTTGAAGGAGTCTTGTTTTAAGCTCCAAGGATACCCGGAGTGGTATAAAGAACTCAAGAAGAAGACTGGAGGAAACAAGAAAGGACAGAATGTAGTGGCCAGCGTGGGTGAGTCACCTCTAGACGTTGCAGATTCAAGCAGCAATGAGCAAGGGAATCAGATGTCAATTTTGTCAATGCTGGTTAAAGAACTATCGAAGGCAATGAAAGGGAATAACAGTGAGCATGTGAATTTTGCCCAGCTGGGAAACTTTGCAGGTAATATGCATCAATCCTGTGATTCTTATGAAAATATGTGGGTAATAGATACAGGTGCATCATCACACATATGTTTTCAAAAATCATTAATGAAAAACTTGAAATCTTTGAAAGAACCTTTGCAAATTTATCTTCCTAATGGTGATTCTGTAAAAGTCACACAAACTGGAACAGTATGTTTAAGGCCTGAAATAACACTGACAGATGTATTTTACATACCCAATTTTAAATATAATCTAATATCTGTTAGTAAATTGACAAAAGGATTAGACATAACTGTAACTTTTAATTTGCAAAACTGTGTTATACAGGTCCAGAAGACTGACAGGATTCTAGCTAGAGGAAAAGTAAAAGGAAACCTTTACATACTTGATTGTGTAGGACCTAGCGAAGAGAGTAGCTTGAGGTCATTCTGTAATTCAATTACATTGGTAAACTCATGTATATGGCATAATAGATTGGGACATAGTCCCTACTCTGTACTCAAATTGATCAAAGGAATAAAGTTGAATGAGAATGATTTTCCTTCATCTTGTGATATTTGCCATTATGCTAAACAACAGAGAAGTTCATTTCCCAAAAGCATAACTAGAACTAATCATATTTTTGAAATTCTTCATGTTGACTTATGGGGACCATATAGGCAAAAATGCGTGTTTACTGGTGCTACTTACTTTGTTACCATAGTAGATGATCTTAGTAGAGCCACATGGGTCTTCTTGATCCAGCATAAAAATATGGTAACTCAAATATTAGATAATTTCTTTAACATGATCAAGACACAGTACAATAAATCTGTCAAAATTTTAAGAACTGATAGAGGAACAGAGTTTGTAAACTCCCAACTTGATCTAATTCTTAAACATAAAGGGATACAGCACCAAAAGACATGCAGTTATACACCCCAACAAAATGGGGTGGTTGAGCGCAAACACAAACACATTCTTCAAGTGGCGAGGGCTTTAATGTTTCAATCCAACTTACCTAGACATTTTTGGGGAGAAGCAATCTTAACTTCAGTATACATCATAAATAGACTTCCTTCAAGTGTGTTGGATGGGAAAACACCTTATGAAATTTTAATGGGAAAGGAACCTAGTTATGATAGGTTAAGGAGTTTTGGATGCCTATGTTATATAGCTAACACACTTCCTCATAAGGACAAATTTGACACTAGGGCCCATAAATGTGTTTTTTTGGGATATGCATCAGGACACAAAGCCTACAAAGTTTATGATATTGACAATAAAAAGGTGCACATATCTAGAGACATTGTCTTTTATGAGAAAGTTTTTCCTTTTCAGGAAACAACCAGAAATGATGAATTTACAATGCAACCAGATCACACTATGAATCAAGAAGATCCTCCAGTCCATGAAACACCCGAGAATGATGAGAATCAGAACATGGAACCTGAGAATGTTGCTGACATTAATGAACTGGAAGAAGAAGGTGATGAAAGGGAAGTGATGCCTCAACAACAAATAGTTCCGGCACCACAAGTGAGAAGCAGTACAAGGGAAAAAAAGGAGCCACAGTGGCTCAAGGACTATATCTGTCAAATAAGTGAACATAAACTTTTTCTTGAGCAAATCAATACAATTCCTGAGCCTCACTCCTTTAAGGAAGCAGTAAAGCATGATCAATGGAATCAAGCCATGGAAGCCGAGCTTAAGGCTCTTGAATCAAACCAGACTTGGGATATTGTCGATCTACCCAAAGGAAAGAAACCTATAGGGTCAAAATGGGTTTATAAGGTTAAGCACAAAGCTGATGGAACGGTGGACAGGTTCAAAGCAAGATTGGTGGCAAAAGGCTATAGCCAAACTTATGGGATTGATTTTCATGAGAGCTTTTCTCCAGTTGCTAAATTGGTAACAGTTCGTATCTTCTTCTCTATTGCAGCAAGTAAAAACTGGTTTGTACACCAGCTGGATATTAATAACGCTTTCCTACACGGACACTTAGAAGAAGAAGTATACATGTATCCTCCAGAAGGATACAACAAGGCTAAAGAAGGACAGGTCTGCCGTCTGAGAAGGTCCCTATATGGATTAAAGCAAGCCTCCCGTCAATGGAACAATGAATTCACTCAAACTTTGATCAAGCAAGGCTTCTCTCAATCACACAATGATCATTGTCTCTTCACCAAAATTTCTGAAACAGGCTCTTTCTTATCTTTGCTGGTGTATGTGGACGATGTCCTTATTGGAGGAGAATGTGAAGAAGATATTTTGGAAGTAAAAAGATTTCTGAATGAGGCTTTTAGTATCAAAGATCTGGGGATAGCTCGTTTCTTTTTGGGAATTGAAGTTACTCACAGTTCAGAAGGAATTTTTCTTTCTCAAAACAAGTATACAAGGGATATTATAAAGGACATGGGATTAGAAGATGCTAAGGAGGTTTCCACACCTATGATGAAAGGTCAGAAATTTCAAGAAGATTCTCCCATTTTACAAGAACCAGAACAATATCGAAGACTTATAGGACGTTTGCTTTATTTGAACATGACCCGTCCTGACATCACCTATGCAGTACAACAGCTTAGCCAATTTGTAGGGATGCCTTGTGAACAACATTGGAATGCTGCAGTTTACTTGGTGAAATACCTGAACGGGACTCAGGGAATGGGAATTACTTACAAACGAAGCTCGAGTGTTTCACAGTTACAAGGTTTTAGTGATAGTGATTGGGCGGCTTGTCCTGTCACTAGGAAATCCTTGACAGGTTTCTGTGTTTTCTTAGGAAGTTCTCTTGTTTCCTGGAAGACTAAGAAACAAGTCACAGTCTCACGATCTTCCTGTGAGGCTGAATATAGAAGCTTGGGATCCACGGTATGTGAGTTACTCTGGATCACTTATGTACTTACTGATTTTCAGATTGAAGCAGAAAAACCAATCACTTTGTGGTGTGACAACCAATCCGCCATTCACATAACCTCAAACCCGGTTTTTCACGAACGTACTAAGCACATTGAAATTGATTGTCACATCGTCCGACAGCAGTATAAGGAAGGTTTTATTAGGTTGCAACATTTGCCTACTAACCAGCAGCTAGCAGACTTCTTCACGAAATCTCTAGCTCCCTCTCAGTTTTTGAAGTTCAGGTCCAAGTTGGGCATGCTTTCGACAAACATTGCCAACTTGAAGGGGGGGTGAAAATTATTATAGATGTTTTAGTTTTTGGCTTTACTTTATTTTAGCTATTGTCAGTTACTGTTTTGTATATTGCCACGTGAATGTAACGTGTCTTTCTTCAGTCGGTTAGGATTAGTTTTAGTTTTCTGTTTCAGCTTAGTTTTTAGTTCCGTTTCTTTCCTTCTCTCTTTGGTGTATAAATAGGTGCCTTATTAATGAAAGGAGTGCTGAGCATTTTATCAATTCTGATGCACATTCTTACAACTAATACAAACTTATTCTAACAATAACCCACTATGAATGGATTAGGGACGAAATTATTATCAATTTTGACAAATATCATCACTAAATAGCCTCATGAGACTATTTTTTAATATCAATAACAATTTGGTCCCTAATCCATTTAAGGTGATGATATTTGTCAATATTAATAATAATTTGGTCTCTAATCTATTCATGGTAGATTATTATTAGTGTGAGCCCGTATTAGTACTTCAAAAATGAAGTAAAAATGTGTATTTTAAAAAAATTACACCGAAATTACACGGAAGCGAATTACACTGAATCCAATTTCACAATAAATACATTCCCTTTTTCTTTCCGTATTTTTGGTAAAGAAGGTACGTCTCAAAATTTCCACCTATTGACATTCAATTTCAAATCAAAAGAAAAAAAAACACAAAAAAAGAAAAAGCAAACGAAAAGGTATAATGAGAATAATTTGGGCCACAATAACGTTACAACGTGATTTCTCATTTCAGTTATGATACATACCCAAGTGGTTGTGGGCATGTGGGCCCCACCCAACTAACGCCCATCATAACTCAACCCAGACCCGACGAATACCCGAAAACCGCAGGGGGGCTGTTTCGTCATTTCGCATCCCCTTCCCCCTTCCGTTCGCTCGACGTTTAAACGCCGCCGTCGAGTTCCTTCTCTTCTCATCACTACTGCTTCGAAGCAAAGGGGAGTTCTAGAGAGAGAGAGAGAGAGAAGAGAGAGAATCCGAAGAGATCCATTAAGGTGCTTCTTTTCTTTCTATATGAACTCATCACAGAGTGTTGAAGAATTGTGAGAGAAGACAAATGGGTGGGACTTCGTTGGCGGGCTTGCAAGACCACATCAAATTGGCGAGAGAATACGCTCTTGAGGGACTCTATGATACCTCTATCATCTTCTTCGATGGTGCAGTTGCTCAGATCAATAAGTATTCTTCTGGATTTTCGTATTTATTTTTATGCTTTTTTTTCCAATCGTTCAGTGACTTGAAACTTGCGAATTGGATTAGTTGAATGTTTCTGCTAGCTAGGTGGTTTACGAAATGGTGATAGGTTTGATTGGTTGAATTGTCTGTGTTTTGGCAGAAATGGGTTTATTAATGAATATGTTGTCTAGTGAAGTTTCAATTCAGCAATGTATATATGAAGATGCAGGGGATCCCACTCCCTCTCTTTTTCCTTAACAATTGCATGTTTGATCAGTGAAAATTTGGTCTAAGATATTAATTAGTTTTGAAACATAATAAAGCTATCACGTTGGTGTGAAATTGTGGTCATCATACAATAAATAGGGTCAAGTATTGTTTGGTAATTAGTTAATTTGGTGTTTTGGAGTTTGAACTGTTTTTCACTTGTTGAAGTTTAATAATGATTTCAGGCACCTAAGCACTGTTGATGATCCTTTAATTCGTTCGAAATGGATGAATGCTAAGAAAGCCATTTCTGAGGAGACGGAAGTTGTAAAGCAACTAGATGCAGAGAGAAGGGCTTTTAAAGAAACTCCCACTGGCAGACGGCCCCCTTCACCTCCTATATCTACTAAATCGTCATTTGTTTTTCAACCATTAGATGAGTATCCTACTTCGTCAAGTAATCCCATGGATGATCCTGATGTATGGAGGCCACCTAGTCGAGATAATACAAGTAGAAGACCCACAAGGCCTGGTCAAGTGGGTAGTCGGAAGTCACCACAAGATGGGACTTGGGCTCGAGGCTCTACAAGAACAGGTACGACTGGGCGTGGTGCAAAGAGTGGTACTACAAGTAGGGTTAACTCGGGAGCCCGGGCATCAACCACAGGAAAGAAAGGCACTGGTTCCGGGAAGTCTAGCAAGACAGATTCAGTTGTAAGTTCTATGATGCGATATGTCGGGAAAATTTTTTTTTGGATCATTTTTGTTCTTGAATTTGGATTCTTCTACAAAGTTTAATGTATTATTTCATTTTTTGCAGAAGCTATTTCTATTTTAATTTTGTCTTGGGAGTCAACCAAATATGAATAATTTGGTTGCTATTATAGCACCTGAATAGAATATTTTTCATCTTAGGATATTGCTGATGCATGGTTTGCTGATATTTCAAGCATGTTTATATTGTTACATGGACATGGGTTGATGTTCATCTGTGTGGTAGAGGAGAAATTTTTTGCATGAGTAATTGGTTCAATGGACTATTCTCTCTTGAGTGTTCTTTAGTTAATTTTTCTTTTATGCTTATAAAATTAGAATGTTCATATACATAATTTCATAAAAACTTTGGTATCAAAATATAAAGTTCTTTTCTTTATATTTTTCATTTCAATATGTGGAATTTCATGGTTGCCGGTTGGTGAAGAGTTTTGGGTCCACATTTCCATCAAAATTATAAGCATCACCACTTACTTGACTTTACTCTTTTCTTTTGGCATCTGAAACATCTAGGACATTACTGAACAGAAAGTGTGCCTTGATTAGCCAGTTTTAAAAGCATTTAACTTCTTACAGTTACTGCTGTGTTCTCACAATTTATGTACTTATGGATAGAATGGTGATGCTGAAGATGGTAAATCGAAGAAGGGGCAATATGAGGGCCCTGATCCTGACCTCGCTGAGATGCTTGAAAGGGATGTGTTAGAAACGTCTCCTGGGGTGAGATGGGATGATGTTGCAGGTCTGACAGAAGCTAAAAGACTTCTAGAAGAAGCTGTTGTGCTCCCCTTGTGGATGCCTGAATATTTCCAGGTATTATTTGAACTCTGAGTTTTCTTAAGTATATTGCCAAAAGTATAGATTTTAGTTAAGGTGGATAATCGAGGCTTAAGTATAACTGATTAGTTGGTTCTCTGATGTAATGTGTATATATGATTTTTAATTTTTAATTGTAATTGTGGAAACTCTATTTAGACCCTAGTTTGGTAATCTGGTGAATTGTTATGTACAACCTTGCTATTTCTTGTAACTCCTCCTTATTTGTGAAATCACGAGTCATTACCACGAAATGAGTTTCTGCCTTTTTTATTGCTGAATCAAAAGCTCAGAGGACATGCTAAAATTTTTAACATAGTAAACACATATTCAGTTGGCCTATTTATTTAAGAACTCTCAATCATGTCTGCACATCTGAATTTATGTGTTATTCTTCTCTCTAATAATTTTGTCTGTAAATATAAACAATTGGTCAGTGAAGCTTATTATTTCTGTGCTTGCAGGGAATTAGGAGACCATGGAAAGGTGTTTTGATGTTTGGTCCTCCTGGAACTGGAAAGACACTGCTAGCTAAAGCAGTTGCTACTGAATGTGGGACTACCTTCTTCAATGTTTCATCTGCTACCTTAGCTTCAAAATGGCGTGGAGAGAGTGAACGCATGGTGCGGTGTTTGTTTGATCTTGCAAGAGCATATGCACCAAGTACAATTTTCATTGATGAGATTGATTCTCTATGTAACGCTAGAGGGTAAGTCTTGTGATCTTGTTAGACGTCCATTGCGTATTTGCATGTAATGATTTTTATACTTGGTTATATGTTTTACCTACACAATCAAATTCTTCTTCTTTGTTATACGGAAAATATGCTTTATTTGTTTCTATTTTTTGTCGGGTTCATGGAGTGAAGGATTAATGTTGTCCTTTCTCATTGCCTTTGGCTCAATACTCTCATCCTTGACCTTTAGCAAATTGGATAATTCTGTCCTCTTCTAATTCTTGGACTTGAACTCTAATTGAATTAACTTTACTTCATCAGGGCATCTGGGGAGCATGAATCGTCTAGAAGGGTGAAATCTGAACTTCTAGTTCAGGTTGATGGTGTAAATAACACTTCCACAAATGAAGATGGTAGTCGTAAAATAGTAATGGTTTTGGCAGCCACTAACTTCCCATGGGACATTGATGAGGCACTAAGGTTTTGTATCTCCTTCATTATTTTTTTTCTTCACATGTCTTCTGTAATAAACATGATTATTATTATTAATATATGATATTCTCTTTATGATGTACTATATCACTCTTGCTGATCCAATTTGATGTTAATGAAATGCAGACGAAGGCTGGAAAAGCGTATATATATTCCTCTTCCAAATTTTGAGAGCCGCAAAGAGCTAATACGGATCAATTTGAAGACTGTAGAGGTAACTGAAGCCAGAATTACTATCTTGGCGTATGACCCCACATTTTTATTCAATTACTGTTGTGCAAAAGCTTTTGGTAATTTTTTATATGAATAATCTTCGTGATATCTCAGCCATCATATTTTAGGTTATTTTGAGTTTTACACTTTTACTGAGCATTTATGAAGACGACCTTGTTTTAGCTTGTGAATATGGCATCAACTTGTAGAGAAACAAACAATCCTTTGAATGAGATAAATGAATTACTTAACTAGGCACCCTGTGAAGGAGAAACTTAGGTGCCGTTTTTAAATCTTTGTCATAAAGTTCACCAATCAAAAACTGGTAATTGTATGTTATATAGTTTATACAACTCATCTCTTTCACGATTGGTTCTTTTTAAAACATTTTTCTTCATGTTTTATTTTGATTGGAGAATCTAATAGCAAAAATATAAGGAACTGTATATAAGTCTATTCCTCTTGTGTATCTATTCATAATTAAATTAGTTTAATTAGAAAGGTAGTATAAAAAAGTATGACCAACCCACTAAGGATCCAGCACACACTTTTTAACTTTGTCCTCACACTCACACACTCACTATTCTAACATCTGTAGCTGAAATGATAGTAAAAACAGGTATTGGTACCAACACGTTATAATGGCTTATTGAACTTGTCTTGTATATATCAGGTAGCCCCTGATGTAAATATAGATGATGTGGCTCGCCGGACAGAAGGCTATAGTGGAGACGATCTGACGAATGTCTGTCGAGACGCTTCCTTGAATGGCATGAGGCGTAAGATAGCAGGGAAGACTCGAGACGAGATCAAGAACATGTCGAAGGATGAGATTTCAAAGGATCCTGTTGCCATGTGTGATTTTGAAGAAGCTTTAGTGAAGGTCCAAAGAAGTGTTTCTCAGGCAGACATTGAACGTCATGAGAAGTGGTTTTCTGAATTTGGATCCGCTTGAGGAGATTGAGATTTTCTTGATACCAGGTTGACACTGGTTGGTATCACTGGCTCTGTGGTTTGTCTTTTTTTTTAGAGTTTGATTTTGTGATGTGAAGGAAGGTTGTTTCATTGTAATATTTGAAGTCCAGGATGGGTCTTCAGTTGTATGTGTAACCATTGATGTAATGTAATCCAATATGATTTCCAAAACATTTGTTCTCTCATACTCAAAACCATAGTTATTAATGGCGCGCAATTGCCGTCGCCCGGCGCCATGAACAACGGGGCAATGCAGTGGTTGCGGCGTAGTCAATTTCATTTGGCTCAGTCATAGCAGCATTGTCTGCGGAATGTGTCATTGTTCATAGCAGGCGCAATTAGGGCAATTTGAATTAAGATGTTTTTTTATGTTGCCCCATTCTTATATTTTATCATTTTGATTATTTCTACCATTACTATTCTTGTTTTCTCTCTCATCTAAGGTTATTATTTATTTCTCCTTTCATATGTTATTCGAGGCCAAGACATTAGAAAGTAGGAATAGGGTAAAATCACAAAAATACTTAATAACTTTGATTACTTCTTTACAATTTGTGAATTTGTTAGGGATTTGAGAAGGGCAAAATGCTTTCCAATAAATAACTTATTATCTTTTTTTTCTTCCTCTTTTTATTATTTTTAATTATATAATTATGTGTGTTGCACATCAATATTGTGATATGCTGTAGCGCGCTTAAGAGCCCCTATCTTTACAACACGTAAACTTTTCAAGCCTTTTTCTGGGAGACATCTCAAAGTTGTCTCATAATTACAAGTTTTAGCTCATTACCTGTCACTTATTGAATTTGTCTTGAGATTTATGTTAAAATATTTTTAAAATTATACTAATTTCAAAATAGATTCAGACCGACAAGTGGCGAGTCAAATCTCTCCATACCGTTACTCAAAGCAGAAATTACATACTATCTCTCTAGTCGGTGCTAGGATTGATGCTTATGTACCATGGTTTCTACTAAGGAAAAAACTTAGGTCTATTTCCTTATGTTCATTTCATCCAATTCCACCAATCATATATTGTATTTACACTCTCTTTCTTCTATGATTGGTCATATAAAAGGTGGTCTCCTATATTCTCTCTCTACTGTGATTGGTCATTTAAACACTTTTTGTCACGTGTCATAATTATATTAGAGAATTGGATGTAATGGACATAAGGAAATGAACCTAAGTTTTTTCCTTATACTAATCAATTTCAAGAAATCTGAGAATTATGAGGAAAATATATATATATATATATATATATATATAATTACATGTAGACTTGTATAGTAAAATTACTTGTGTTTCGTTTTTAATATATTTCATCTTCCACGAAAAAAAAAATTACTCTGCAGTTTCATTACTGGTTTGATTTTCAGGCTTTTTTTTTTTTTGAGCTCTCCTCCCATAAGTAAAAATTATTAATTATACCCTCTCAGTTTTATAAAATCTCCTTTATTTCTCAAAAAAAACAAAAGATAAATTATACTCCTCTCTCTTTGAGTGAGAAGAAAAACTCTTAGATTTTTACTAAAAAATAATTTATGTAATTAAATATATATTCAACTGATATAAAAATTATTTTTTGTTAATTTTAAAAAATAAACTATTTTTTAACTCAAAATAAATGGTAGTGAAATAATAATAATTTTAAAGTATTATTTTTTATAATAGATTATAATCATGTTGAAACGTTATTAATGTTCTTATGGTTATTTTAGTTTTTTTATGAAGGTTATTTTAGTTAAAGTAATTGAAATTGTAGATTTTTTTTAAAATTTTTAAGAATGGAGAGTAGTTTTAACATTTGTTAAGAGAATTATGGAGTGTTTGCAATTCTTAATTTTTTGTCATTTAATTTGTATTAAAAGAAAAAAAGAAGTGTTCCTTATATATGACAAAATAGAAAAGGAAGGTGAAAATCTCCACTTCTTTCAATGTTTGGACTTTTCATAAGAAACAACCAAAACAATAATGTTTGATCTGAAAATTCGATTATAAAGTAATGAGTTAGGATATGGATGCATTGATAATTGATTGAAGACGGCTGCTGGTGGCAATCTCAATGAACAACTTTTCTCTTCTTTGGCTAAATTTTGAGTGTTGGATTTAATGATCAGAACAAATTTTATACTGTATAACATAAGTATAACATAAGCCAGTAAAAAGAAAGAGAAAAACACACGGAGAGCGCTACATGTAGGTTCACTTGATATGAAATTTACCTCCTATATCTTTTTCTCTCCGTTACTATCATATGTTGTACAGCATAAAGTCTAATTTCATTTATAACAATAAACTGAATTTAGTGAAACATACTATCTTTTTATAATATGGTGAATTAAGGTTCTTATCTTCGTTAAGAGATATCATCTTGAGTAGAATTATCTTTCGTAAAAATCTCGAGTAGAATTGTCTTCTGTAAAAAAGCGTTTGAGAACATAAAAAGTTGGTCATCCCTAAATCAAAAGTGGAATAAAAGTCAAGCACGACCGGAGTATTGAATTTTTAAATATTTTTTTATTTATTTAATGTCATTTATCAATATTAATATAGACTCACATTAACAAAAACTACCTTAAAGGCATTAGCTAGAGACCAATTTTTTATTAAAATAAAATTTAGAAAAATTTCTTTATCTCTTTGCTATAAAGTTCTCCGATCATAGGCTTTATTTACACTCTCTTTTTTATGATTGGTCATGCATAAACTTTTTGTTACGTATTGGCCAAAAAAAACTTTTTGTTACGTATCTTCTTGTAATTAAGACCTTATAACAAAGATATAAGAAACTTTATTTAAATTATATTAAAATGGCTCTACGTACCAAATTGGCTTATTGTAAAGAATTAAAAAAAAGGAGTTTGGAGAACTCAAGAGTATAATAATAAGTCTTTACCTTCACAGACATATATATATATACCTTTGAGCATTCAGTTTTGAGGAGAGATTTGCAATAAATCCTTAAATGAAGATGGGAACGACGGCGTTTAGATGGAGAAGTTTGCGTCTCCTTCTCCTCACTGTCTTCACCACAAACCTCACACACTTAATATCCAGCCAACGTACGTACCTAATTAATTTATTAATTAGGATTATTTCTTAGTTACCTTCTTAATTCATATATATATATATATATATATATATATATATATATATTGATTGATTCTAGTGTGCTTGATTATATATATATATATATATATAATGGTTGAATTTAATTATTTGTGTAATAAACAGTTGATATATGCAAATTGGCGTTTTGTGGAGAAGGAGAATGTGAAGAAATTGATAAATTCCCAGGTTTTGATTGCAAATGCAATTCTGGTTGGACCAAATTTAACTTTTCCAACCTTCCGCTTCCTCCATGTGTTCTTCCTAATTGTTAGTACCTCCTACCTCCATCTATTTCTATATATATGTATGTATGACCGGGTATTTATCAGAACGGGCTTGATGATTAATCTTATATTTTTAACGGATGACACTCTGTCTCATCCCTCCCGGGATCTAATCCGAAAAAAAATAGTTAAGAAAACACAGAATTCTTACTAACTATGTCACACCATGCACATTAGTTCTATATATATATAATTAATACCCCATCTATTCTTTTCAAAATATTGTTACTCATATATACGTAAAGTTTAATTGTAAAAATGCTAAGAGGTGTGTTTGGGAACAAAAGATGGGAGGAAGGGAAGAAAATGTGTGAAGTGTTTTTTGTTTCAAGGTTGTTTTAATTTGTTTTTTCTAATTCTTTGAAATTAGTTTCTATAATTAATACTGATAATTCGTATGTGTGTGTGTGTATATATATATATATATATATATATATATATATATATATATATATGTGTGTGTGTGTGTGTGATATTAATGAAAGATTGATTTTTTTTTTTTCATTGTTTTAAAAACCTGAGTTTAAGATATGTTAATTTTCTGTTATATATGTTATTAATTAATTAATTAATTAATTAATATATAAAAATAAATTGCAGGCACCGTAAATTTTCAGTGCGGAAATGGATCTCCACCTCCGCCTCCGTCTTTGTCGCAGCTTCCTTTTGACCGTAAGATCATTATTGTTTGTTCATTCATACGAGTATATGATGTAATTTGTTACATATATACATACAATGAGTCATATAGTACAATTATAACTATTGATGTGGTCCAATGATAATAAATAATAAACAAGTAACCTTTAAAGAGATAAACATTATATTTTTTAAAAAATTAAAGTTTGTCTCGACCAAAAAATTTTTTTAAGTTTGACCCCTCAAAATATGTAAAATTATAATTTTGTTTAAAATATAAAATAACATGTTCATTATAAGAATTGTGATTCAGAAATAAATAATTATCTTTAGGTAAGAATTTATAGTGATAAAAATATGTTTTGAAAAAAAACTTAAAAATATAACATATTATATTAAATATATATAATATTGCAAAACAGTCAACTATTATTGTAATGTTCGCCTACGAAAAAGGACCGTCGTCAATGTGCAATGTTCTCCTATAAAAAAATGCGAAATTTTTATTTAATTTAAGTTCAAAATCTTAATATCATCAAAATTGGAGTAGAAACATAAATATATTAAAATTTCCTCTTCAAGTCATCCTTCCACATGTCACAATCTTAAGTCGGTTGAATTTCCATTGTATCTCATGCGACAAAACCTATAATTGCACCATAGATTCACCATTAAAACTTAAGATAAATGGTAGGGACTACTTTAAAATTTGGTTAAATTATTTGACTGATTACCTTTTATAAAAGTTTACATTGGACTTGATATTAATTATTAAATGACCATACCAATGTTCAGTACATATTTTTAATTATTTTGTCCTTAATTCATTTAAGGGATAAAAGTTTAGTATTAGGAGAATATTGAACTTCAGTACATTCTTCTAATAATTTAGTGTAATTTTTTAACATTAATAGGGTCTTCTAATAAGAACTCACATTGAATGGATCAGAGACCAAATGATTTGAGGGATATATTAAAATTTAGTATTATCGTATTACTGAACATCGATCTCCCACTCAATTGGAGCTATATTGAACTTTGGCTCACAAGTTCTCAAAGAATGAATTGATCTCGAAATCTGTGTTATCTTAAAATAAATAAAAAATTGATAAAGATCTCAAAATAGATCTAATAGCTGAGAACTAATGAACTAATGATACTAGATTATTAGAGGATATAAAGACATGTTTTTTAAACAAGAAATATTGTATTGTATGTATCAACTATCAAGTGCACTTAATTAATTAAGAAAAGTGATTTTGTTTAATATTAATTAATTAATTAATTTTGTTATGAATTGACAGCTTGTGCAATAAATTTGTGTGGGGATGGAAAGTGTGTGAGGAATGGAGATGATTTCAAGTGCCAATGCTTTGAAAACTCCGCAAATCTATTCAACAATCCCAAATTCCCTTGTTTTAAGAAATGTAATCCTTCTTCTTCTTCATTATTTTAATTT
Organism: Senna tora; assembly: GCA_014851425.1. Taxonomy (NCBI): domain Eukaryota; kingdom Viridiplantae; phylum Streptophyta; class Magnoliopsida; order Fabales; family Fabaceae; genus Senna; species Senna tora. The sequence goes on from CM026268.1 coordinate 3,668,541, forward strand.
AATTTAACTTTAATTTGCCTTGGTATTTTCGTATATATTTATTTATTTATATATATCTTTGCCGAACTATATTATTTATTTAGTGCATGTTTTGTTATTATCTGCTTGCATATGTCAAAGGTACTTACATGCTTGGATTGTAATTTGTGAGTTTTTCTTTTGAATTTAAGTAATATATATTGTCATATAATTCATATATTATATTGATATTAGGTATATAAGTATAATAATAATAATATACATATTTTTATGCTGATTTTTTAGGTCAATTAGGAGCAGATTGTAGTGGCATTGAGCTTGGGCCATCTGTACCTCCACCACCAACAAATTCTGCTTCTCCACCAAATGGTAATTAATTAACATAAATCCTGCATTAACACCTTAATTTTCTTCGAACATTTTCATCCATTTTTTTTTTTTAAAAAAAATTTAAGTTATTTCCTGGCCATATAACATTTTCCCTCCATTAGTCCTAATACAATATGGAATCACTCAAAGATTTCATTTGTTTTAATTGAGTCTCTGAAAATCTTTATTCATATAGTTGACGTGGAATTTTATGGGATTAAATTGAAACAAATTATATTTTTAGAAATAAAAGTGTTAAGTTGCTCTTTTTTTAAAAATTTTTTTGGACAAACTCAACAAAGAAGTCGTATTCTATTTGCTATAAATTTGGGCCTATTGGTCATAAAAAGATAGCGAATTGGCCCATAGTTTCATGAATACTTATTTGTCATAAACAAACGATACATACATATATATATATATATATATATATATATATATATATATATATATATATATATCAGCTTCGGAAGGGACTCATCCATCCTTAACTAAGTGTCAGGAGTTTAGGGTTCGATCCCTGTCTTGGGTATGGAGCAGCTTTAAATCTTTGGGCCAGTTATCCCACCCTTTGAGGTGCCTACAATTCAGTGAAGAGATTAATCACTGTACTCGATGGTGGATACCCTGGTCTAGACAATATATATATATATATATATATATATATATATATATATATATATATAGAGTAAAATATTATTTTGGTCCTTTTTAGATAGCACTTTTCTCAATTTGGTCCTTTTTAGATGGCCTTTCTCAATTTAGTCCTTTTTAGATTAATCAATTATCAATTTGGTCCTTACCGTTAAAATTACTAACGGAGTTAGCTGAGGTGGATAATTTGGGGTAACTTTATAATTTTTAAATATTAAGAGGGTTTTTTAATGTAATTATTTTGGGATATTTTATAATTTTCACAAATTAAAAATGGTACCATGTTTCTTTTTCAATTTGTGAAAATTACAAAATTGTCTCAAAATAATTACATTAAAAAGCCCTCTTAATATTTAAAAATTATAAAGTTACTCCAAATTATCCACCTTAGCTAACTCCGTTAGTAATTTTAACGGTAAGGACCAAATTGATAACTGATTAATCTAAAAAGGACTAAATTGAAAAGGGCCATCGAAGAAGGACCAAATTGAGAAAAGTGCTATCTAAAAAGGACCAAAATAATGTTTTACTCTATATATATATATCAGCTTCATTATGTTGAATTTTTTTGCAGTGACACCTTGGACTCTAATAATTTATTAAATTATTATTTCAAAATATAATACGTACTTATTATTTTATGTTATATTCCAAAATTAAATTAAAATAAAAAAATGATATGCCAATATTGTGTGCATACGAAACTATATATGACGGCGTTGTTTAGATAATTTAATACTTGAGGGTTAAATTTAAGATTTTATAAATTAATTAAGTACAATTTTTTAAATTATTTACTCTATCCAAACACACCTTTAAGGTTTAGATTTATTATTATTTAATTTCGCTCTGAAATTTTATCAAAGTTTTAACATTATTTATTATACTAATGAATTCTGTTTATTTGGAAAGTCATATAAATTATATTTAAAGCGTTGATATGGATAATGTGTTAAAATTAATCGAAAGTTCATTATTAAAAGAGCATTACCTATATCAGTATGGACGGTAATTAAATTCACATGAAATTTTAAAGAAGTGGTTTTTGTTAGTAAAATGGATACTGTTAGGGTTTGAAATGAAATATATATTGTCAATGACTTTAATAAACTTTAGGGATGAAATTGACAAAAAAGTTTGAGAATTGAGATTGATAATGATAATTTTTGGAAATTAAAATGTGCTTTTTAAATATATATATATAAACTTAAATTTAATAAAAAAAATTACTTTATAAGATTTCAGTTTTAGTAATATAATTAATCTGGAATTGATTATTGTCCCTAATTATATAATATTGTTTGCATTATTTCAGGTGAGATTCTGAACGGGTCATGGAAACTCCATATGCCAATAATCATCACTACTATAGTATTAGCAACAATATTTTTATACTTTTTCTAAGAGAAAAATAAAATAAATAAATAGAAAATCAACACCAAAAATTAGCATCCAAGATAAATATTTGATTCACTTATTCCCTTTTCATTAATCCATATGGTGAGACACAAATAATATAGGATATATGTTTTCTTAATTATTATTTTTTGGATTTAATTATTGAAGAGATGAGAGAAATTGAATGCCATACAGTTGGAAGGATTGCATCATCCAGCATTGAATCCCGTAAAATTCAAAAGATTAATCAATATACTTGATTTTATGAATATATATATCCATCGATAAAAGGAAAAAAAAATAGTGTCATAAAGTTTTTCCACTTGTTTCCATTTTGAATAGGAAAAAACTAAGGTAAAGTTGCTTAGGTGCTTGCTATAAAGTTCACCAATCATAAACCTTATTTATATTCTCTCTCCAATTTGATTGGTTATGTAATTTATTGCTTTTCATTTTTTCTCTCTACCATGATTGGTTATACAAAAAAGTTTTGTCACGTGTTTCAATTATATTGGTGAACTTTATAGTAAGCACCTAAATAACTTTACCTCAGTTTAGTCCGAATGAATACTGCCTTTTAAATATTGTTGTGTATTAACTTGACTTAATTTTGTATTAATTATACTTTTTCATTAACTCAAACTATTAACTTGTAATTGGTGATTCTTTTCTGTACTCGCTTTATATATATATATATAAGATCATCACCAACGTGATGTGTGGGACAGATGATTAAAAATTTGTGTTGTTTTTAATCATTTCTTATGTTTGATTTCTAAAGGGGTAAGAATATAACGTTAAAAGAGTTTTCTCAAAAATAAATTTGACAATACCTAAAAAATAAATCATCAAGTTTAATTTGTTCTCTTGATATATATAAGATCACTCTTCTTTTATGCATGTTTTTCTTTTCTATTATTTTTTTTCTCTCTCATTGTCATCGTCCTTGTTTCACAAACACACACACATCTTCATCACTCAAACAATATCTTGTATGCACCCATATATATATATATATATATATATATAAAAGAATGGATCCAATGTTATATAGTATCGAATTGTAAAGAAAAATAAACATAACAGTGAGTCTTACACGAGAATCCTACTTGATATGAACTCATTTTTGTGTCTATCTCTCTCTTTTACTTTTCAATATTGTAGAACACTAAATTTGTTTCCTGCATATATATGCAATTCATGTTCGTGTACTAATGTCTCCCTCCATGCAATTTTTCTTTCCTTTTTTTTGGTCCCATTTGGGAAATAAATGCATATGTGTATATGTATATTCACGAATTCGGATCTACTATAGTGCAGATCCGGTGAAGTGTGTAAACTGCGCATCTTGAATCGCTGGATATAATTGTTACAGTACAAATACAAATCTCAATTTTTATTTAACGAATCTGAATAGTACACTTCATACACTTTATATTTTTTGCATTTTATTATGTCCAATTTCGTACATTCACTATTCTGTACTGAACAAGTATTGTACAAAAGCCTCAAGGAGCTAAGTGTGTGCTATATATATATATATATATATATATATATATATATATATATATATATATATCTTTCCCCCTTCGTTCTTTCTTCTGTCTCTTTCCATGCATTCAAATCTATAACCATTATTGATGATAAGCCTTTTTGTTTCTTTCCAATAATCTTTATTAATTGAATACATATGTGTGTGTGGAAGGATCAATAATTATAACAAGGCAAATTAAAGAATAAGACACAGAGTGATCACCATTTAATTAATTATATATCATGCATGTGACCACATGTTGATTCCTAATCCATTTAAGGTATGAGGTCCTTAATTATTAATGCTGTGAGTTTCTATTAATATTAACAAATTGCATTAAATGATTGAAAGAATGTACCAAAATTCAGTACTACTATAATACTAAACTTTTATTCCATGCATGTTGTTTCTTGAACTAAATAAATTAAAAAACATGTGCTTAAGATTTATTTATGCTTTGCTTATCTATCTTAAATATCATTTTTAAACACGGGTTGGACCATTAAACTAATATTGTATTATTTGCATTTAGTATATATTTAGTGACCGAGACTAATCCTTCATAATATGATAAATTTAGGTTTGAACTACCATCTAAAGATGTGTTTACATTTAGTGTCTAACAATGCATCGAGTAAGATTATCTTAAGGAAAAAACTTAGGTCTATTTCCTTATGTCCATTTCATCCAATTCCACCAATCATATATTGTATTTACACTCTCTTTCTTCTATGATTGGTCATATAAAAGGTGGTCTTCTATATTCTCTCTCTACTGTGATTGGTCATTTAAACACTTTTTGCCACATGTCATAATTATATTGGGGAATTGGATGAAATGGACATAAAGAAATGGACCTAAGTTTTTTCCTTATCTTAATAAGAGTATACCTGTTGAAAATTAAACCAAGATATATATATATATATATATATATATCACTAATATTAAAAAATAATTTTTATATTTAAAATAAACTAAATTTTAAAAATAAATATAATTTATTGAATTAAAAAAAAGGGAATAAAGACATACACTCCGATGTAATTAATTGTTATGGCTAGCTAGCTAGAATCTTAAATGCCAAAATGCAAATGGAGATGGTATTATTGGATTCTCTAAATTGAGTTTGGTAAACTTCGTTAAATTTATTATAAACATAATGTAAAAAGGAGTATAGAAGAAGAAGAATAGAAACAAGATGAAGAGGAGAAGTATGATCATATTTACTTTCTTATATTCCACATCTCTTGCATACATCTTCTATTTATAGGGTTGCAAGGGTAACCTCCAACCATAAGTTACAAAGAATTAAGGATGGTACATAATGCCTAATCAATGGCATAAATCCTATTCAATATGGGTTATGGAGTCATTGATTTAGAGGTTTTAGGGAGTCATAAGAACATCCATATCATTTACAACACTCCTCCTTGGATGTCCAAAATTGTGCCTCATTAAAACCTTACTAGGAAAAACCCTGTGGGACAAAAACCTAGTGAAGGAAAAAGAGTACACCAATTATAATAATACATCCATTATAAGCTGCCTCATTAAAAACCTTTACTAGGAAAACCCAGTGGGACAAAACCTTAGTAAAGGGAAAAAGAGTACAGCGCATATCTCCCCCTGATTATAGCATCATTCAAGATCTCTTAATTGGCAGATTTCCATTTTGTGAACTAGCTTCTCGAAAGTTATGGTTGGCAATGCCTTAGTCAAGATCTGCTAAATTATCACTTTGAACAAATTTGTTGGACATCAATATCACCATCTTTATGAAGATAATGAATAACTTTGGTGAGATATAGTCATGTATCATTTGATACATCCTCCTTTTAATTGAGCTATACATGCCATATTATTTTTATATAATATGGTTGATATATTCTTTTGTGAAGGCTAAACACATATCTTATGGATATGTTGATTTAATCGTCCCAACCAAACATATTTTCGACTGTTCTCATGCATTGCGTGATTTACAGAAAAAACAACAGACAATGTTTGCCTTTATGAATGTCATAATATAGTTGTTTCATCTCATGCAAATAAATAGCCAATTTGAGATCAACCTATATGGGGATTTGATAAATATTCAAACACATATCCAACTCCTGGAGACTTTGATTCATAAAATAATCTCATGTCAAGTCAAGTGCCTCTCGGAGATATGTTTAACCTCATTCCAATGCCTTTTATTTGGAGAAGAACTTAATCTTGCTAATAAACTTACACTAAATGTTATATCATGTCGAGCATTGTTAGCAAATTAATGCTCTTATAGCATTAAAATATCGTACTTCTAGACCATGAAGTTCTTCATTGTTCTCACGAGGACAAAAATAATCCTTATTTATATCTAATGATCTTACAACCATTGGGTACTCAATGGATGTGCTTTGTCCATGAAAAATTGGATTAAAATCTTTTTAACATAAGATGATTGATAAATAATAACTCTACTAATAATGTATTCGATCTTCAGGCCGAGATTTGTTTCATGATCTTTCATCCTATACTATTTCTTTAAGTAAAATTTACTGTGTTTTGGAGCTTTTCGGAAGTTCCAATAATATTTAAATAATCAACATACACAGTAAATAGCTTTAATCCATATCATTTTATGAAAACACATGGACTAATTAGATCATTTTTTTTATATTTTTCTTTCAACAAATATTCACTGAGACGATAGTATCATATACGTCCAGTTTAATTCAATCCATAGAAGGATCTATTTAATTTTATTGAACAATTTTTCCGGAAAATCTTAATTGCTTCTGGCAATTTAAATCCTTCAGGGATTTTCATGAAAATTTCATTATCCAATGAGCCATATAGATAGGCTGTAGCTACATTCATTAGACATATATCAAGCTTTTTATATACTGCCAGACAATATGATATCTGAAGGTGATTGCATCTACCACAGTAGAATATATCTCCATATATTTATCAATATCAGGTCTTTGAGAAAAACCATGCGCCGCAAAACGCGCTTTATACCTTATGACTTTATTTTTCTCATTTCATTTTTCCGTACAAAAGGATTCATTTGTACCCAACTAACTTTATATATACCTTCAGTCATTTGGACTACAGGTCCAAAGAACTTCACATTACTCACAAGTGAAGTCAAAATTATGCTTGAATTGTATGTTTCCAATTTGGCCAATCATTTTTCTGTCTAAATTCCTTGACAGATTTATTTTCAAGATCCTCTTCTGTTTTAATTGCAAAGTGTTGTCGACAACAATTTTCTTTCGGTTCTACCTTTTTCAGTGTTGACATAACTTATCGAGATCTCTTCATTATTATTATCAGGTACCTGATCCTCTTTCGAAGTTTCATGATTAGTTATGTCATGGGTCTCTTCAAGAGAACCCGCCTCCATAATATAACCATCTTAATTATTTGCTCCTTTCCTTTTTCAAGGACTTTTATCTTTGGAACCGATCATCTACCATGTGGCTTTTTATTCAATGTCACTAATAAATTGTCCTTCTGGGACATCAATTTGAATTGGAGCATTTTCAACTGGTACATGAGATTTTGTAACTCTTTTAAGGTCAGTAAATACGTCTGGCAGTTTATTGAATCATCTTTTGAACTTTTGGTTCACATTGCTTTATGTGAGGATCTAAAAGATAATTTTTCAATCAATCTCATTTTTCAGCTATTTATTTTCTCCCCCGATATTGAAAATTTTGATTCATCAATATCACAATTAGCAAATTTTGCTGAAAATAAATCATCTTGTCATTGATTCAAGATACTTAATCATAGCAGGAGATTAATATTCAACATATATTCATAACCTCCTTTGAGGACCCATCTTTGTGCATTGTGGTGGAGTAATTGAAACATATATACTGCACAACCAAAAATTTTAAGATGGGATTTATTTAGCTCCTGACCAAAAGCCAATAATAAAAGGGAGAATTTATGATAACTTGTTGGCCTGATGCGTACAGTAGTATATCCGCATGCTATAACATGGGAAGTTGTTCTCATAAATATTGGTCTATCTATTAACTGGAGGCATTTAATAAATGATTATACTAGACCAATATTCTAGGTGTGAACATAAACTTCAGGATGTTCAACTTTCATTACAGTTTAAGACAAACTCACTAGAATTATGAAGACAATTTGTCTTAATTGCATAATCTGGAAATTGCGCTATTGATCAAATTATCTCGCAAATACCACATTGCGAGTTCATTGTAACCACACATGCGACCATTTTATAGATGCATTTATTAAAATCATAAATAATTGAATGGTCTGCATGATGGGTGAATGGGCCCATATATATCTCTTTCTCATGTATTCCAGAAATGCAGGGAACTCAATCGAAACTTTATCTAGTGATATCTTTGTAATTGATTTATCTTGAGAACAAACTGCACAAGAGAACTCTTTAAATTGAAGAATCTTCTGGTTCTACTCATTTAATATTCTCAATAATTTTTCGCATCATATATAATTGAACCGAGATTGTTTAACCGGTTATGCCAACTAATATAATTATTTGAACTAGTAAACTTCTGGTTTACTATAGAGCATGTGTTTCAACTATGTAAACTTCTGGTTTACTATGAGATGCGTCTCAACCATGCTAATATTTGTGTAGTACAAATCAAAGGAAAATGTGGGTAATTTTTCTAAGATACATTCCTTACCCATCACAATTGCAGTATATAAAGATATTCCATCTTTTCATCATTTGTAGTCTCAATATGATATCTAAAATATATGTCTTTGAAACTTAATAAGTTTCCTTGAGACTTACTGCAAAAAATAGTCATGTATTTATAGTCTATTTTTATTCTCATAGATAAAATGAAAATTTGGCTTTTCCAAATCACTCAATTTTGTACTACCAAACATTATATTAACTTTTCCTTCTTTCATAACTAAAAGAAGAAAAAAAAATTCTCTTAATATAGTATGCATTGTAACACAATCCATAAAATATATATCTTATTATAATTGTAAGAACAAGTAGAAAATACAATAATTTAATAACGTCATTGCCAAGGTGCTAAGAAAAAAATAGCACTCAAAGGGCATAACATGTTCTTAAATATATCATTTCTTCACCTTAATAAATAATAAAATTAAGAAGAAATTAAAAGATGCTTTGATTTACAAAACAAATTAATTATAATATATACCACAATAAAATGTGATAGATATTTGTGGCCAAGATATAAAGATCTTACATAAGCTTAATATTGCTAACAATTTATATTTAAATAAGCGCAGTGCCAATTTTTGTTAATATTTTATATTCAAATGTTAACAAAATTATTTATCACTTAAGATTGTTAACAATTTATTCATGATCATTATGCTTATTTTTCATCATCTTTATAAGCAAAATTGATCTTAATATATCATTAACTTTGCAAAATCAAATTGACATCAGCATTCTTTTCTTTCTTTATCATAGCTTGTAAAGCTTGACAAGATATTCAGGTGCACGACAAACACGTGACCAATGATCTTTTATGTCATATCAATGACATATATTATCTTTATTCTTATAAGAATTCTATTGAGAACACTAATAGTTCTCTTGATTATTATAACGTCAATTATGATGATTGTAAATTTTTAGTCATTTACCATGTCCACGTCCAACACCATGGCTATGACTAGAGTCATTTACCAAACTCATCATACTTTATTTGCTGCATTCACTTCAGGGAATACTTTTACAAAAAATATTATACTTTATTCCATTTTCTTCTGGAAATGGAGTTGATTCATTTGGACATGCCTAATAAATTTTTTTCAATAGCTTAGAACTTTTGCTTAACAATAAGCAAATAAGAAATTAGCTCAAAATATTTGGTAAACCTATGCTCTCGATATTGCTGCTTCAGGAGCACATTCGAGGCATACAAGTAGAATGTCTATACCAATATACCTTCATCAATAATTTCATATTAATATAAATTCAATAGAGAGCTAATTTAAAACAAAGCTTGATTATATAGAATCTTGCAAAAATTTTGCAAATTATTCTAAAGAACTACTAGTTCTTTGTTAATAATACCATATTTTCAATTCTTGATGATGCAAATAATAATGGCAAAGAAAAATATTGCCTTGTGCAATCCTTCAGGGATGCCTGATTTTATCATTGATAGAATCTCCTAGATTCATATCACTCAAATGAATTATGACATCAAGAACCCATGATAATAATTCCTCTTGAAATATCAAGTGCAACAAATTTATCAAGCTTTGAGAAATTCGATATTGTAAATAAGAAATAAGAATTGAAATAATTAAGATATGCATATACATATACATATTCCCTTTATGTAAAATTAACATGAATAAGAATTTAGAACAACAATAATCAAATATGTTTTCTTACCTTGATTTGATGTTGTTTACTCATTGATTTGATGTTGTTTACTCACCTTAATGTGATAATCTTCCCAAAACTCAAATCGATCGGTAGAACTTCGTGCTGATAACGTATTATAAACATAATTTAAAAAGGAGTATAGAAGAAGAAGAATAGAAACAAGATGAAGAGGAGAAGTATGATCATATTCACTTTCTTATATTCCACATCTCTTGCATACATCTTCTATTTATAGGGTTGCAAGGGTAACCTCCAACCATAAGTTACAAAGAATTAAGGATGGTACATAATGCCTAATCAATGGCATAAATCCTATTCAATATGGGTTATGGAGTCATTGATTTGGAGGTTTTAGGGAGTCATAAGGACATCCATATCATTTACAACAAAATTATTATTATTTACATTATTAACTTGTTAATCATTACTTAAGTTAATCAATAATAATTTGTAAACTGCTCCAAGAAGCATCCGAGAGGCTCTGAGGTGGTTACAAAAAATTTTCTCAGGCTTTGCAATAGTTACAAGGCAATTTCCTCCATCTCTCTTGATCTTTTTCTTCATCAAATTGAAGAAGATCGGATCTTTTAGTCCCCTAAGGTTGGTGGTGATTTTGTCTAGATCTATTTCTGGTTTCAGTCTTTCTTTATGAAAGATTCTGTTTCGATTACTAGATCGACTCAGATCTGCACATCTATGCCGGAAAGCTTTAGGTCTCTTATCAAATTGATGGAGAAGTCTATGTCATCTACATATGTGCAGAATACTACTTATCTGGTATGCAAGAAGTGTAAGGGTAAGTAATTTGTTGGCAACACCAAGATTGGTGTGGATTTTCATCCTAAGATTATCTTCTTCATATGATTAATTGTGCTTTTCTTTTGTTTTTTAGTTTCAACAATGATTGTCAATTATCCTTTTTTTGTATTATTGGATTGTAATTTTCTGACTATTTGTAAGTGCCGTTTGGCTTCTCTATAAATTTAATTTGATTTGATGCTTTTCAAAAAAAATAATCAATAATAAATAAAAAAGATATATTATTTTATACATTATATTGACTCTATAGTGAATTTATAACGTGTAAGTTAATACATTTGAATGAAAATTTTGAAGAAATACCAACATGACAAGATCATTCAATTCCAATGATGACATTGACACACACAAGGCAGAATGGACACTTACTGTGGTGTATTTCTTTTCTTCTTTTTTTTTGTTGAATGACCCAAACTTTTGAAATTATTTCATACCTATAATTTTAAAAAGTAGTTAAAGACGAGATGAAAGAGTTTTTTTAAGTCATGAAAGTATTTATTATAGTAGTTCTGATGATTATTTTTTTTAGTACTGTGAGGTCTATTATTAAAAATGATTATTTTAACAGATAATGTTCTATTTTTTACATGATTGAATAAAGATAATAATTTAAAAATACAGACTTCTTATCATATACGTGACATCGAAAATTTGTGGTGGGTATTTGTAATTGAGTTCTACAAAGGCATTATTAGTATATTGTTAGATGCTTCTACGCATTTGTAACTAGAACTATAGCTACCAATCCAATTATGTAACCCTACCCCTACTATATATTTTGTCTTCTCTTCTCTGATATTTGGTACAAGAACTCATGATAATGTTTAATTTTTAAAAATTTTAATATTGACAATCACATTTTTAAAAATAAGATTGCTGAGAGAATATTGAAAATTTTTTGTGTTTTAACTTTTATATTTTTCAAATTACTATTATTTGTGCTTGAAATGAATTATTCTACATATATAATTCAAAGGAAGAGAATTAAAGTCAATGAATTTTTCTATATGTTATTGAATAATATATATATATATATATTGGAGTTTAATTTATTATAATTTATATGTGGTCTCTCCATGTATGGTGAAAAATAAATTAAAATCCATTTATCATGGAAGCTAAAAGGTTATATATAAGACAATATTATATTCTGGAAAGTTCCTCTTATCTTATATTTCGGGTATATATATATATATCCAAATGTGGTGCAAGTGCTTTTCTTTTATTCTAAATTTGTACAAAATGTCATGCAAAGTTAAAAAGGTTTTTATATTCTCAAAATTAGCAAATTTTAAAAATTATTCAAAGATATATATCACTTTCGTTGTAGCTTACCAAACTCACCCTCTGATATAGAGTCAAGCAGTCAACCTTATAATCCTTTACGAAGGACGATTACCTCAGAAGAGATCAAAAGTGATGGTGTAACAGATAAGTGTCATCCGTAAGGGCAATTATAGGGTTGATTGTTTGACCCTATAATCGCCATCAACAAGGGCGTTTTCTTTATAAATTTTTAAATAAGTGCAATCACAAAGAGCGAGTTTGGTGAGTTACAGTAAAAGTGATATATATTTATGGATAGTTTTTAAAGTTTGCTGAATTTGATGATAATTTTTTTTATATATGAATAAGAAAGCCAAGTTAAAAACTTAATTACACATTATATTTAATAATATTATTTATTTAATTATTATTATAATTAAAGTTAAAATATTGTTCTAAAAAAATTAACGTTAAAATCTTTTTGATGTAATATAATCTTTAACATTATTTAACGTCATTCATAATTATTGATGTATATATAAAAAAAAGACGTTAAAGTTATATATTTTTTTGTAGACGTGTTTGATGAAACATATATATATATATATATATATATATATATATATATACTAGAGGCTTTGCATGCACATATGTGCATGCAATTTATTCTTTTTTTTAAAAAAATTTCATATAAAATATTATTAAAAAAAGAATTTCATATAAAATAATAATGATATTTTAAAATAATATCAAATTATAATATTTGATATTTTTTTTAATTTTTTTAAATAAAATTGTTATATTTTTAAATGAAGTAATGGGAAGTTGTGCACTTCTCCACTTTTTTAGTAACTACCCATAATGCATGTATGTTAGAGTAGTTATTTTTTTGGTGTCACACTTTGTTTTTGTGACACCAAAAACTTCAAAGCCATATATATATAGATAGATATATATATATTAGAGGTTTTACCATGTAATTTATTTTTTAAAAAATAAAAAATAAAATTATTATTATATTTTAAAATAATAAATTGAATTAGGGGTATATATATATATATATATATATATATGAAAAAAAAAGATAAAAGAAAACTCCTCATTTTAGAAACGAATCAATAGGTATTAATATATAGTGGCGAAGATAAGAAATTTCGACCATCAATTAAGGCACCAAGTCACATATATAGTTAATTTGTCTTATTCTTATATGTACTCTTTCTTTCTCAAATAAAATAAAATAAAATATATATATATATATATATATATATATATATATATGAATTAAGTTGATTGTATACATTAAAAACTTTAACATATACTCGTATTCGATCGACTTCATTATTACGATCCGCTTTTGACCTTTAATTACCTTATTTTATTTATTCACGTATGTAAGCAAAACCGTGTTTGCAATATCTTTATCGATTCATATCTTCTGGTGTTTGAGTAGTAATAATGATATTTGATTTTTGTCGAAATTATAATTATGATTAATCGGACAGTAAAAATTAATAATAACAGAGAATTCAGACTCGTGCACACAACTATACCCTTCTCATTCACAACCTTTTCTTCTGTTTCCTTTCAATTTCGTCAATCGACGAACTATGTAAACTTTAAATCTTCTTATTTAGTAATATAGCCTTAAGTGGACTATGATCTTGCACCTTCGAGTATGTACATATTGGATCAAGAACTTGACTCGAGTCTCCTTTTTTCCAATCTTCATCAATCCGTACTGATGACCTCCCTTTCTGTTATTCCGATCGCTTCTCGGTTTCAAAAATATAATATATATATAATAAGAAAATGAATAATGAGCAATATTATTAATTAGTATTGGTTAAGGAAACATGAGGGTGACAGAGATGGCCAGGTCTTGCTTGTTGATCCCATTTTGAATAACATAAAGATGCAACATTATATAATTATGTAAACACTTAGTAGTGCCATTTTTGACACATGTGGGTCTTCTTCTCTCCAATAATATTCATATATTTCATAATAATGATTTAGCATTTGAACAAATTAAAGCTAGCTTAATTAATATTATACACACACTTTCTTCTTCTTCAAATCTCCATGCAATATGGAAACCATTATACTAACACCATTTATAGTGCTTCAACAAAACGACAAAAAGTTTTATCACTATATATATATATATAGATTCTCTTACCTTTTTAATTTCATCCATACAATTTTTTTTATAGCTTTATATTCAAGTTTTGATAAAAACTCAATTATAAATATATACTCATACGACTTCTTAATTTTCCTAGTAAATATGGTGAAATCTTATAATTTTTTTACGATTAAGTAATTATAATTAGACCCTTATAGTTCTTTTTCTTATTTTAATTAATCCCTATAATCTAAAATTTCTTTTTTTAAAAAAAAAATTGTTTCCTACAAAATCATATTTTTTTTGGCCAACTATAAAATCATATATTGAAATACTTTGAATTTAACTAAGAAAAAAAAACTAATTATATGCACTTTTTATGCTTTGATTCTCCAATTAGAAACTGACATATTACATAATTCATCTTTTTCATTATTTGATTTTTTAAAATTCACAATTTTTTTAATTATTTTGATTAAAAAAATCCGATAATGAAAATATAAGAATTTGCATGTACAGTACAGTCTTATGCGGATTATACAATTTGCATTACATGCATGTGTAATACAAAAGGAAGAACAAGAGAAGATGAAGGAAAATAATGAGAAGCCGGTTTAATAATTAATTTTTTAAGAAAAATATCAAGCAAAATCATATTAGAGAAACATACAAATGTTTGAATAACTATAATTAACCAAATAATACATAATTGAAAAAGAAGAATTGATTAATGTTTGTTGAACTAAAAAGCAAAATAAAAAACACAACCGATCCCTATAAGTAAGATAACCTTAATTAAGATGAAAACTTTTATCGATCTTGATGTTGCCAACAAAATATATTTATTATTACACTTTCTACATACCAGAGAAGTTTTGTTCTGTGCAAATACAAATGGCATAGACTTTTTCATTAATTTGATAAAAGATCGAAAACTTTCTAATATAGATATTTAGATTTACGTCGATCTAATAATTAGAATATAACCTTTTATAAAAAAAAAAGACTGAAACCAGAAATAGATGGGATTTATTGGCAAAACTACCATCAAACTTAAAGAGACTAACGAGCTTACTTATTTAATTAAAAAAAAAAGATGAAAATCATAAAGGAGAAATAGTAATTACAACTCCTATCGATCTGACTTGGTGACATTACAGTAATTGATTAAGTGTTGCTTCCTTGATCATGATTTCATTACAGTGTGTTTGATTGATAAATAAATTTCAAGCTAAGTAAATTTCAATATCTCTCTACACACGTCCATCTTTTATTTAACTTTATTGTAAAATACAATGTTTCTTTTATATATATATATATATATATATATATATATATATATATAAATCCATGTTCTTCATCAATGAAGGAGGAATTACCTAACCTGTACTGCTTAAAAACGACCTATCATAAACAAAAGTATGACCATTCAATGTATAGGACAGCCATTTGGGCAGAAATTGCTTATACCACTATATACTTTGAAAATCTTACATAAATTTGACTTACAACATCAATATAAACTAACTCAATTATAACAAGACAAAAAGTAATCATGCCAATTTATTTATATCTAATATGTGTGTGTATATATATATAATACTATTTTGTTTTAAAATTAATATTTTATATGGTATATATACATGAATTAGTTATTATAATAAATTTAACTATTTTTATTATTATATATTAAAAATAAGTTTATAGTATTGCCTTTTGGTAAAAAAAAGTTTCAAAAAGTTAATGAGGAATGATACCATTAGTTAAGATTTGAATTCTTATCTGGATGATGGTTTGAATTATGATTAATGTGAGAGTTTTATTACTGAATAATATATGTAAAGCTTCCTATAAAATCTTTAAAAAAAATTAAAAGGTATTTCTTGATTATAATAAAATATTGGTGTTTATCCCAACCTAAATTTTTTTTTGGATAAAAAAAGTGTTCAAAATTAATGTTATCATTAACCGTTGACAAAATGAGAATCTCTCTTTAGGTTTATAGGACGGTCCAACAGCAATAAGACACGTGTACAGTCTTACCTATAAAGAGCTATGAACTCAATGGTAGATGAGCAGCATTGTCTTCCTATGCTTTGACAAAATTCAGAAATATTATTCTTAGAAAGGAAATAATTAAAAAAAAACTATGAATAATTATGAGTAAGTTCCAACAATATATAATTTGTCTCAATTTAATTCTTAAAAGGTATAAATGTCAAATTTAATCCCTTAAAAATTGTCTCAATTTAATTCATATAAAAATAAAAAAAATATAATCTATTTCATTTTAGTCGGTGAAAATATCTATTAACATATAATTGACGAAAAAAATTTGAAAGACTAAATTGAGATAAATAAAATTTTTTAAGAACTAAAATTTGATATTCCTATATCTTTATTCTTTTGAGACTAAATTGAAAAAAATTGTATTTTTTAAAGAGTAAATTTAATATTTTCATATTTTGGGAACTTAATTGAGATATATTATATATATTTTTCAGAAATCAAAATATAATTTACTAAAAAATATAATTATTCAAGGTTTGACTCTATTCTATATATTGTTTGAATTATTTTATGCATGAACATATGATTATAAGATTAATTTTTAGTAAACATAATAATCTTATATAAGAATGATTAATTAATTATATTTAACGGAATTAAGTATATATTGCATATATAATGGAATAGGATATAATATGTAGCATTTTGGTTTTGATATATTGACGATGCTTGAGTTGAGTGGGTTTTGAAAAGAGATAATTTCTTCCAATAATTTTTTTAAAAAAGGGACAATTTATTTGCTTATCTCCATTAGTTCCACTTTGTACGGTTTGCAAATCAGGACAAATAATAAGTTGACAAAAGTCATAAACCTAAGAATTCATCCATTATTAATTATTTATGTAATTTACTTTTTGTTGCTGCTATATGCTTAGTTACTTTTTTAAAAAATTAATTAAGCCATATATATTTAAATTATCAATTTTTTTGTTTAATATATATTATAGTGGCTTTAGGTCTTTCTTATTATTACTCTCGCAAAATTATATATATATATATATAATACAAATATTATAAATTAAAATATGCATGTAAAGTGTAAAAAAGACAGGAGAAAGAAAGTGCGAATGAATGAGAAATTATATTAAAAATATGATAAATTAGATAATTTTCATTAATTAATTTATTATTTTAAAATATAATTATTATTATTTTATATTATTTTGTTACATGAAAGTCTCTAGTTAACTATATACTTTTTTTTGCCTTATCAAGAAAAAAAAAATTCTATATACTTTTTTGCTTTCATGAGAGTCGGGTGCTTTTTTTTTTTTTGATAGAGAGTCGGGTGCTTTAATTTTTTGGAAAATATCTACGATATATGTTGTTAATTTATTTATTATAACACTTCACACATGTACTCACATGCCTTTTAATATTGAAGAATTATAGGCACATACATGTGAGTAATATGTATGTATATCTATATCTATATATATATATATGGCTTTAGAGTTTTTGGTGTCACACAACTAAAGTGTGACACCAAAAAAATAACTTCCCCCTCAACTTTTCAATAAATAACCAAGTATGATAGGTGGTTACTAAAAAAATGGAGAAGTGCATAACTTCTCATTTTTTTATTTTAAATTATGATAAAAATTCTATTTAAAAATTTAAAAATATTTAATTTTTAATGATTTTAAAATATAATAACTATTTTATATTATATTTTTAAAAAATTTAAGAATAAATTTCATGTATGCACGTAGGTGCATGTGAAGCCTCTAGTATATATATATAGCTCAATTACTTTTATGAATTAACATTTGAATGCATTGCATGTGACTTATAAAAAAAACATTTGCATGCATGTGTGTGTATGTTTTTTCTTGGATCGATATATAACTTTTAATATGAACGTAACGTTATCATAGTACTCTCTCATCATACACACACACATATATATATATATAGGTAAAAGGTTTATTTTGATTCTCTAGGTTTCATTTAAGTTTTAAATTAGTTCTTTATGTTTCAAAAGTTTTAATTAAATTAGTCATTTATGTTTCCCAGAAGTTCTAAATTGGTCTTTCCGTCCAAATCTGTCAATTTCTTAAGTTAACTGCTAACGTGACATGCTGAGGTGGACACATAATCTCTCATATATTTATCAGATAGCTGATGTGGCTTTAGACACACCAAAAATATCCAAACAACGTCGTTTAAGCCAATAATAAAATCATGCTGAGAGGACCAATATGAAACTATAATAAAACATAAAGGACCAATATAGAACTTGAATGAAACATAAAGGACCAATAGAGAAATTGAATGAAACAATACCAATATAGAACTTTAATGAAACCGGAAAGACAAATATAAAACGTTTGGGAAACATAAAGGATCAATATAAAACTTTTTTAAGATAAAATACCAATTTAAAACATGAGTAAAACATAAAGGATTAAAATGAGCATTTGACCTCTATATATATATATTAAACTGAAATATCTAGAATATTTCAGTGTATATATGTTTTTCTTGGAAAGCTAGAAATACTCTAATATTTGCATTTGGGAGATATATATAGAAAGCTAGAAATTCTGTGATTTTTGAAAATAAAACCTTTGACCCAATCCATGTGAGAAAAGAAGGCAAGATACCAAGCCATTGAATACACACACATCTTATTCTGCACACTATCAATAATTCTTTATCCCACTCTTGCCACATGACCGAATCCAATTGGCTACTAGAACAATTTTGATGTAGAATTCATAATTACAAAAGATTGGATATATATATATATATATAATCAACTGTCCCCACTTAATAAATTCAACCTTTTAATCATAAATGGAATGAATATTGAATTTGCAAATGAATATTTTCATATTATAAAATATATACGATATATTTTTAATTCTTAAACTTAAGTAAGGTTCTTCGATATAAATAAGATACGCGACGAAAAAGTATTTTACGATCGATTACGATAAAGAGAGAATATATAAAAAAAAGTTTACATGATTAATTGATCATTAAAGAGATAGAGTGTAAATGAACTCTTAAAAAAAATTTATGATAAAAATACGTGAAAGTTGTACTAATTTTTTTTTAATTTAAATTCACAAAATAACATGAAAATATTAATTAATTTGAGAGAAAAGAAACGAGAAGAATGACGTATTAACTAAAAAAAATATATTATTTAACTCTGATAAAATATCTATGCTTACTCTTATTTAAATTTTTCCCCGCCGAAAAGAAAAAAAAAATAAAGAAAGAGATGGTATGTACGTTGAGTAACGACCTAACGGTACCGACCTGAGCATGTGTTGAGCCACGTGAAGGACATGTGCATGTATATATTGTAATAAGAATTAATTAATGTTTGTATTGTATTTTATTGTATTCTGTGTGCACTGTGGACACACACTAACCCATATGTCCCATTAATCATCTTCATCTCATCACATATTTCTTTCCATAGGCCCATCACTCTTTATCCATATGCATTAATCATTAATATATATATATAATAAAGCTAATTAATTAATAGTTGTGGAATTGAAGTTAATTTCTTAATGATTTTATTTGAGAAAATAATGGTTTGAGAGTAATATGAGGTGAGAACTGAGAAGGGATGCGATTGTTTGGAACTTTTAGTTTTTTGTTAAGAGTTTAATAAATAATGATATTAGATGGTTTATGATGGTTTGGAATTGTCTCTAGGTATATATATATTTTTTTTTGGCCTGGTCTGTAGGTATATTATTATATATTATTTAGTTTAATTTTTAATTTTTTTTTCAACTTTTATTTATGGGTAAACTACAGTTTGCCTCCCTGTGGTTTGGTCTAAATCCAGTTTGCCCCCCTATAGTTTAAATTGCGGCACTTAACTACCATGTGGTTTGACTTAAAATTAATGTGGCCCCCTATAGTTAAGAGTGTGACACTTGGGCCCCTGTGGTTTGTTATGTTATCACTTAACTACCCTATATTAATTTTTTCTCAAAATTTAATATTTTATATAACTTATAAAAGAAATTACCTAAAAATAATTGAATTAATTAATTATTTTATTATATTTATTTTATCTCTAAAATAATAACAATAAATTCTAATATTCTACTTTCAATTCTTTTTAGTATTTCCTTCAAACTCTTTCTTTCCTCTAAACAATAAACCCTAATCTTCTACTTTCAAACCCTATTTATTTATATTTAGTTATTAATTAATTATTTTATCTCTAAAATAATATGAAGTTGAATTGTCACTTTATTTTGGTACACTATTAACGTTATATGATTGGATAAATTGGATACGTTTTTAAGAAAATTATTGTTTAATGTTAGAGTTTCTAAGCTCAATAATGTTAACATTTAATTCAGGTATGTATGTTCTGAACTTGAACAATAAAAAAACTTAAATTTAGTTATATATTTGTATTATATTATTCTTTTACAATTTTATTTTGATTGATTTAATAATTCTAAAATATTAAAGATAAAAAATAACAATAAAATGAATAAATAACTAAATATAAATAATCAATGGAGTAAACAATAAATATTAAATTATTTTATTGATTTTTTAAAAATTAAAATTTTATTTTTATATTAATTGTAATTTTTTGAATTATTTTATAATTCTAGAGTGTTGAATAACAAATTTTAAACATTAAAAGTATAAAAATGATAATTAATTTGACTAAAATTTGGATAGAAGGTAGTTAAGTGATAACATAACAAACCATAGGGGGTCAAGTGTCACACTCTAAACCACAGGGGGCACATTAATTTTAAGCCAAACCACAGGGTAGTTAAGTGTCACAGTTTAAACCACAGGGGAGCAAACTGGATTTAGGCCAAACCACAGAGGGACAAACTGTAGTTTACCCTTTATTTATTCATTGTAAAAATAATATTGAAAATCTCATTTTTACTACATTCTTTATTATTTTAAAACTCTCAATTAGTAAAATAATTTATTCAAAACATTTCCCCTCCACTCACTTCATACCATTCTATTAATAACCGTACTTCCCTCTCTTGAAAAGTCCCAATTAATCCCTAAAGGTTGGTCATAACCAACATTATAATTATTTTTTTATAGGGTATTCATATAAATTAATCAAAAGAAAATTATGCATATATATATATATATATAGACTAGAGAGAGAAAGGGAGGGGGGAATAATAATTTTGGTCTCTAAATTATAGGGCTCATGTCAATGTACCTCTAAAATTTTAATTAAATTACAAGTAATTTTGTTCTTCACATTTTGTCCAAAATAATTAATGGCAAACACAAATATGATAATATAATTTTTATGGCCTCCAATACTAACTATGACGTCAAATTATATATTTAATTTTCTGTGAATTTAGCCAGGATTCCTTTATTTGGTAATGTCAAAGTGGTAATCGTGGATAAATTGACAAAATAATGTTGATTTGACCTCATAGACAGCATTGGATACTACAATAATAGTCACATTTGCATCTGCTGTTAAGTACTCAAACAAAAACTGAATATATAAAGGGTCAAATTGCTTGTAAATTAAAAGTTTAAGGACATAATTGACAACAAATAAAAGTTAAAAAAATTGATGAAGTTATTATTTCATATATATGTTATGTGTTTTTTACAAAACAATGAAATTTTTACTATTATATATAATTTTAAAAGAAATCATATTTTTATTTTACACAAAAAAGGTTGACAAAATATATATAAATTAGAAGGGAAGTATAATTTTTGAAACCAAAAGCGTTGTAAATATACATTTTTTTTAAAAAAAAAATTAAACGGGTAGTATATATAATTTAGTAAAATGTGTGAGAAAGTTATGTAATTTAGTCAATTTTTAATGATCATAATTTTGGGAAAAAATTATAAATGTCAATATGCTTATTAAATATTATATAAGAAAATTAACAGAGTTGGGTCTAACGAAAAGGATTGGTCCCTTACAACGTCCTAAATTCATGTTTAAATTTTCGCTAAGAAAGGTGTCTAACAGTACCTCAAATATGATTGCCTTTAATAGAGGTTATATGTAAAAAAACAAAATAAATTATATACGAAAAAATTAAAAAAAAAAGCCACTCTATCTTTAAGGAAAAAGAAAAGAATATATATATATTCAAACGATCTTTGTATATATATTGAAAAAGTGATGTTATTAGATGATGAAAATATATGAAATGCATCTACCATATATATAAAATAAAGGATAATATGAGTTAAAAAAAATAAGTTTAATAATTTATTATTTTATTTACTAAATTAATTATTGATTATATATGTAGAATAAAATCATGCATGTGTGTTTAATTTGCAGAAAATGGAACCCATTAAATATCCTTCAATTCTTATACATGTCTTCTGAATTAATTGTCAGATTTATTAGTGATTTTCTTTTAGATTTATTTTGATCCATAGATTTAAAGGGAAAACTTATATAATAAAATATATAATGGGATAAGGCACAAAAATGGGTGTAGCATTAAAATGTGATGAGAGAGGCATATGGGACAAAGGAAACCGAACTCTAACCGCTAAATACCAAAATAAACTTTACTGCTTTTCATGCAAAAAATGACCATTTTTTTCAAAGTGAACCGCTTCACTCCCACTCTTTTTTTTTTAAACATTAAAATAGAAAAGAGTTCATTTGAATCCCTAAAATATATAATATTGAGTTAGATAATTTTAACTATAGTTAAAAATGAGTTAGCCGTTCAACTCAACCTTAAAAAAGAATTGGGTTATAATACTTATAAAAGAACAAAAGGAATTTTTTTATAATAAGAAAAAAAGAATTCAACTATACTAAATTAAGATTGATTACTAACACATTTGTATATTTAATATTTATATATTAAATTAATCTTATAATATTTATTTTAATTCAAATTATATTAATTATTTTGAATTTTTATTTAATTTATTTAATTGATAATTTTATTAATGTATATATATATATATATATATATATATATATATTTGTTTTAACATGGTATCCACTAAGACAAACATGTTGATAAACTTTTAAAGTACTGTTAGACTCATTGTTTAAGCTGATCTTTTTAATAGATGACGCTTTGTTTCTAATTCTTTAAAGATTAATATTACAACAACAAAAATTGAGTATTTTCAATGATCTATATTTCGACGGCCACTATTAATTATTAAAAAAAGTACTTTTTTAAAGTATTAAATTTAGACCGTCGAAATAAGTACCTTTTTATCAACAATTACACTTTGACCGTCGAAATAAGTTTTGAAAAAAGTTAATCATAGTATTTTCGACAGTCAACAATGATTGATATATGTCAAAAATATTATTTTCGACAATACATTTGTCAACAATGGCCGTCAAGAAAAGTATTATAAAAAAAGTATTATCGACAATTACTGATCATCGAGAATATAAATTGTTGAAAATACTCATCTTTCTTATAATGTATAAAAGACAATAATTAATACATATATATCAAATATGGTGGATCTCAATCAATGTGGTTGTCTAATTGTCTCGTATCTCCCACATAAAGTTGGTGTATATGTTGCAGAATTCGAAATGGGCAATTTGGTAATGATACCAACAATCCCAAATGGGGTTTATTGTCCTGTACCCAAATCAAATAATATATCACAATATCACATTACATATTTCATTAAATTTAATTAAATTTCATTTTCTCTAAAAAAAAAATTAAAAGACCAAGTTGGAAGCTTGGAAGTGCTTTGATAATTAAATGTTTTTTCCCTTCCTACTTGAAGACAAGACAAAGGCACATGTACAAGTTTGAGGGCCCTCTCTCTCTCTCTCTCTATTCTTACCCCATACTTTCTCTTATTTACAGAATCACCCCTCCCCATTTTCTGACCTTGGGACTCTCTCATTCACCCCTCCCCTTATTTTCTCTTATTATCTGTATCTACGTAGAGGACAAATTGGTCGTTTCACTCCTTTGTTCTTTCCCTTGTCCAATTACTCAAATTATGCATTTAACGCATATTCCCATTTTGGTAAAACTTTCATTTCTTGATTATTATTATATTATTTAATGAAATTTTAAGATACACGTCACTCCCGTGAATTACAAGTCATGTGCGGATAATCTCCTCAACTTTATAAAACGATATTTGTAAAGTTGAGGAAGCATAACATATTTAGAAATGGCTAAAGTACTATTTTGGTCCTCAATGTTTACATGAAGTTTAATGTTGGTCCTCAATGTTTCAAAAGTTTAATATTGGTCCTCAAAGTTTTTTTTTGAGTCGATTTTGGTCCTCGAGCGTAACACCGTTAACTTTTTATCGTTAAATGATGATGTGGCATGCTTCTGTGGCACACTATCTCTCCTACGTGTCATATTTTAATGACGTGGCATGACAGATCACTGCCACGTCACCCCATATTGCCGCATCATCATCTTCTCTCCTTCGTCATCATCATTATCATCATCATCTGAGGTGACGTGGCAGTGATCTGTCATGCCACGTCATTAAAATATGACACGTAGGAGAGAGGGTATGCCATATAAGTATGCCACGTCAGGCAAAAAGTTAACGGTGTTACGCTCGAGGACCAAAATCGACCCAAAAAGAAACTTTGAGGACCAATATTAAACTTCATGTAAACATTGAGAAACAAAATAATACTTTAACCTTTAGAAATTATATGCATTTTAGTCCTAATAAAAAGATAATAACAATTAATTTGTGCATATCTGATCATTCTCACTTCAATTCTTTCCTTCTTGTTAATTTAATTTCATTCCTACCCATTTCCATCTAGATCCTTTGAATTAGGTATTTAGTAAAACATAATAAATATATTTGAACACTTTACGAAATTCGCACTTCAAAGAACACGCATCCACTGATCACCTATAAAAAATAATAATGACTAATAAAAAAGTAAAAAAAAGAAATATTTTTCCCCTCTATCTTTGTGATTGTGTTTGGGTGTGGGGTATAAGGCAAAGATCGTCGTTTTGTGCCCCATCATCTCTATATATACTCACAAGCCACAGTCCATTTTTCTCCCATCTCAAAACTCTCAATTCTCTCTCTCTCTCTCAATATTGTCCTATTGTCCTATATGTGTCCTATGCACACCATGCTTTCTTCTATCTCAGACGTCTATAAATCCCACCCTCTCTTCCTTCACCACAAAAACCCCGACTTACATTCCCTTCAGGAGCTCCCCGATTCCTACGCGTGGGCCCCATCTCTCGAAGATTCCCACCACCACCACCACGGCCATACCCTTTCCCCCGGGGACGACGTCGTCCCGCCCGTTATCGACCTCGAGGATCCAAATGCTTGCGTCCTCATAGGCCATGCATGCAAGACATGGGGGGTGTTCCAAGTGGTCAACCACGGCGTCCCCGGGAGGCTCCTGGACGACGTCGAGTTTGCCGGCAAGTCCCTCTTCTCCCTCCCTCCCCAGCAAAAGCTCAAGGCCGCCCGCTCCCCCGACGGAGCCGCCGGATACGGCATCGCCCGTATATCCTCGTTCTTCTCCAAGCTCATGTGGTATGAAGGCTTCACCATTGTTGGCTCGCCCCTTGACCATTTTCGTCAACTCTGGCCTCATGATTATGTCAAATACTGGTATTATATATTGTTGACTATTATTTTATTTTTTGTATATTATTAATATTTAATAAGCTATGTGGAATATATTAACGTACAAGATAAAAACATATGTATAAATATAGTAGTACTATGTGGTGAAATGGAAGCGTATTTGGTTATCCTAAATGCAAAAATTAGCAAAGATTATGAAAATTTTGGGAGGGTGGGGCCCAGCTCCTATATATATATACCCCAAAATCCACTTGCTTCTACTATTTGTTTATAACTTTTGTTGGAATGTCCTTCTTCGAGTTCTTATCATGAAACAGTACTGTTTTGATTTTTCTAACACTCCCCATTTGGGTGTGTTTCTTTTGTCTTCTTCTCCCCTGCCCAGTGATGTTGTCGTGGAGTACGAAGAAGCCATGAAAGCGCTAGCCGAGAAGCTGACGTGGCTCGTCTTGGCTTCCTTGGGCATTTCCAAACAAGACATCCAATGGGCCGCCGCCGGCCCAAACAACAACGGGCAGGACAATCTCAAGGACGCTTCTGCGGTCCTGCAGCTCAACTTCTACCCGACCTGCCCGGACCCGGAGCGTGCGATGGGCCTGGCCGCCCACACGGACTCCACCCTCCTCACGATCCTCTACCAGAGCGCCATCAGCGGGCTGCAGGTGTCCAAGGAGGGGGCCGGGTGGGTCACCGTGCCGCCCATCCCGGGCGGGCTGGTGATCAACATGGGGGACCTGATGCACATTTTGTCGAACGGGTTGTACCCGAGCGTGACACACCGGGTTATGGTGAATCGGACCCAGCAGAGGCTCTCGGTGGCTTATCTCTATGGGCCCCCAACGAGTGTGCTGATATCGCCACATCCAAAGGTGGTAGGCCCAAGTAGACCCGCCCTGTATCGGGCCGTGACGTGGCATGAGTATCTGGGCACTAAAGCGAAGCATTTCAATAAGGCGCTCTCTTGCGTTCAGCTCTGTGCACCCCAAAACGCAATGTTTGCTGAAGGAAACGACAATCACAAGAATGATAATAGTAATAACAATAACAATAGTGTACAAGTGGGTTAGAAGATGATCATGTGGTATAGAATATTGGGTAATTAGGCAAAAGTTATAAATAATGGGAATAATTAATTACTCAATTTTTAGTTTATAATTTTGTATAGTTGTTTGTGGGTCTTTTATAGATCAATTTAATTAAACTTGTTTATTTTTCTTGAAATTTGCTTAAATTATACATAATATTTCTCTTACATTTGATAATTATTGCAAAAATCTATATTACTTGTGGGCTTTGTTAATAACCAGTGATATTGGTTAAAGATTTCTCGCAATTAATGAGAGAGTTTATATATATATATATATATATATATATATATATATATATATTATCATTTGTTATTTTATTAATTTTTTATCAAGTATAAGACAATAAATTATCTTTTAATTAATAAAAAATATCGTAAAAAGTGTTATATATAGAACATTTGTTAGATGAACAAATGCATGCACTATTTAATTATTTTGAATCAATTAAGATATAGTATTTACACAAATGTATATTCTAAAAATGAAATTAACTTAATTTTTTATTTACTACCATATGAAAAATAAAATACAATATATATGTTCATTTAATGTTTTGATATATCCTTTCCATCAAAAGAAAATTTTTTGATATCCTAATTATACATCATTATATATGACTAGATTTTTTTTAATAAATAAGTAACATTAATAGAGCAAAGTTGTTTAAAAAAAAAAAGAACAATTTTTGAGAGAGAGAGAGAGTGCTTCATATGATTTGGATATATTGATAATTAATTAAAAAATATATTATAAATATTCATAAGAAAATATTAAATATAAAGGAAATGAATTGAATATTTTTTTTTCAAAAAAATTGTGCAATTAATTAATTGATTCTATTGGTTGGGGTTGGAGAAGGAGAGAAAGAAAAAAGAGAGGATAAGAAAGAAACATCAAATCATGATTGATAAAAGGGATAGAAACAAAATAGTGAGAGTGAGTGGTGAGTTTCTCTTGTCTTTGAGTTGAAAGGGATAGATGGACTCAAATCCACATCTCCTCTATGTCCCAAATCAACCTCTCAAAACATATATATTTTTATAAATTCACTCTCTCACTACTATCTCTTATTAAGTATTATCATTAATATTATATATACTTATATAATTCTCCCATTTTTTGTCACTATATAACCCAAATAATGTATGCATTTTAAACCTATATACAACTAATTAATTAATTAATCACATTTTGATTTGGGATTAAAAATAGAAACATTATATATTTTTAATAATTTATAGTTAATTTATCCGCATAAAATAACAAAATTTAGATGTCCACTATAAAAAAATAGATATTTTTAATAACTTATATTTCAACGATCACTATATTAATCATTGAAAAAGATATTTTTTTTCAACAATTAAATTTTAATTGTCGAAATAAGTATATTTTTTCAACAATTAAATTTTAACCATCGAAATAAGTTATAGAAAAAATTCAATAATAATATTTTCAACAATCAACAATTATCAAAAATATTATTTTTGATAATATATTTGTTAATAACGGCCGTTAAAAAAAATACCGTTGAAAATTAAAATATTATTGAAAAGCATTATTGACAATTATTGATCGTCGAAAATACTATTATAATTTTTTTAACAATTTATTTTATGTTTAAAATTTAATTATTTAAAAAAATATTATTTTAATTATTTAAATAGACAAAGAAAACTTGCAAAATCCATCAGTACGATATAGACCAGTTGAAGAAGTGGAAGTGTAATTGATCTAGTTCGACAAAAAAAGAAGTGTAATATCAACGTGTGATTGTTTGAAGTGGTAAGTACTCTATTTTTTAGGTAAGGTTTTAGGTTTAAATATTGTGTATAAAAAATTTTTGTTAGGAAAATTCTATTCCTATTATGAAACTTCAAACTAATTTGAACAAGATTGTCTCTAATAAAAAAATACCGAAAATATAAGTGATAAAAAAAAAGTGTAATTCATGATCTGATGAAAGCATGAAGTAGTTGTACGTACTACTAGTGACTATATAATGTAAGAAAATGGTAAAGAATATAGAGTTGAAAAGATAGATGATAGAGATAGAGTAAAAGAAGAATATATGTACACACATGCATTGAATGTAAATTAAATTAAAGGGTGGTAGTGTATATATATATATATATATGGTGTTTCACTGAACTCAAGTCAAGAACAGAATTATATATATAATAAAATAATAATTGTAATAATAATAATATATAGTGAGTGATTTGAGGTGTTGAAATTAAATAATTGTCTGAAGATGTGCATGGTGCTGTTCTTGTCCCTCTCTCTGCAAACCACGTGCTCTTTGGCATTGTCTATCCTTTTTCTTCTTCCCCACAATCATTGCTTTCAATTATATATATATATATATATATATATATATATATATATATATATATATATATATATAGGATAAAGTATTATTTTAGTCCACAATGTTTACATAAAGTTTGATGTTGGTTCTCAAAGTTTATTTTTTGGTCAATTTTAGTTCTCGAACGTAAAACCATTAACTTTTGTCGTTAAATGATGACGTGACATGCTTATGTGGCACATCTTCTCTCTTACGTGTCATATTTTAATGACGTGGCATGACACATCACTGTCACGTCACTCCACATTGTCACATCACCATCTTCTCTCCTTCATCATCATCATTATTATCATCATCTTGGTAGTGATGTGTCATGCCACGTCGTCATTAAAATATGACACGTAGGAGAGATAGTGTGCCACATAAGCATGTCACGTCATCATTTAACAGCAAAAGTTAACGGTTTTACGCTCGAGGACCAAAATCGAGTAAAAAAAATTTTGAGGACCAACATTAAACTTTTGAAACATTAAGGACCAACATTAAACTTCATGCAAATATTGAGGACCAAAATAGTATTTTAGCCTATATATATATTTTTTAAAAAAATAGTTTTAAAATTACAAAAATATTTTTATATTTTATAAAATATTTCTTGATTTAGTCAAACACTAAGATTTAAAAAATTAATTTTAGTGTTAGTTAAGTAATATGATTTAATTTGTTAATACATTATAATAATCAATTTCAAAAAGGAAAAAAAAAAAGACATTATAGTCAATAACATGGTTATGTTATGATTTCCTCCAAAATCCCACATGGACAACTTGAGAGTGAAGGGGTTGGAAATATATATATATATATAGGAGGTTGAATTTTTTTTTTTTTACGTAAATTTGGTTAGTTATGTGTCAGCCAAGGAGAATTTTGTCAATTTTTTATTCAAAAATTATAGAAATTGGATCCGGTGCAATTAACTTTCGTGCAATTACTTTAAAACACACATTGTTGCTTCATTTGAGAAGTAATTTTTGGGACATACACTAATAAGGATCTAATATGAATGGATTAGGGACAAAATTTTTATCAATATTGACAAATATCATCACTAAATAGCCTTGTGAGACTATTTATCAATATTAATAACAATTTAGTCCCTAATCCATTTAAGACGATGATACTTGCCAATATTGATAAAAATTTGGTCCCTAATTCATTCATAGTAGGTCCTTATTAGTGTGAGTCCCTATTAATACTTAAAAAATGAAGTAAAAATGTGTGTGTTGAAATAATTGCACCGTAATTACACGAAAGTTAATTGCACCGGATCCAATTTCAAAATGATATTAAGGGGGGATTTGTTTCCATGCAAATATTATAATTAGTAATATATAGTCCCAATAAAATCATAGTAGTAACTCTTGAGTAGATACCGAACTTGTCACAATTGAATTCTTCAATAATATTGCCGGGAGTAAAATATATATTCTTCATCATTATTACCAATAGAATACAAAATGCTAAAATGCACATAACCCCCTTGAACTATAGGGTGTTTGCACATAACCTCTCTGAACTTTAAAAAGTTGCATAGCACCTCCCTAAACTTTTCAACTTTTGCACATAAAGGATTTTGTTAACTTTTCCATCCAATTTTTAACACTCAATGCCACATCAGCTTCCACATCACATTTTAATTCTATGTCAGCTGGACAAATAAATCATTTCTCTACTATTAATTATTTTTATAAAAAAAAAATTATTTTTTTATGAAAAAATTGATTAATTAATTAAAATATAAACCGTAGAGAAATTAATTTTCATAAAAATAATTAATTTTCTTATAAAAATAATTAATTAATTAATGGTAGAGAAATTACTTATTTGCCCAGATGACATGGAATTAAAATGTGATGTAGAAGCTGATGTGGCATTGAGTGTTAAAAATTGGATGGAAAAGTTAACAGAATCCTTTATGTGCAAAAGTTGAAAAGTTTAGGGAGGTGCTATGCAACTTTTTGAAGTTCAGAGAGGTTATGTGCAAACACCCTATAGTTCAGGGGGCTGCTGTGCATTTTAGCCAATACAAAAAAAGATAGATTACAATAATCTTCTAGAAAATCCAGTGTCAAGTCATTAATTAATTATTGAAGCAGAAAGAGCTATAGGACGTCCATTTAATTAATTTCCACAGCTAGTTTAATTTGGCATTATTAGGTGATCATGAGGTATATATAGGATGAAATAATGAAATGATTGATTGATTAATTAAAAAAATGTGATGAAACCAGTAAGTTCTAAACCTTTATATCATTTCAATAATTTCCCGTGGGATTTGTCTTTTCACAAAAGCCATTAATTGTTTAATTGTAATCAAAAGTTGCTCTCATTCTAATGATAACGAGGGCTAAATTAATTAACTAGACATTAATTAGTATTAATTATATATATACTAATTATTAGTGATGTAAACTAATCAATAATCCAATTATGATCAATGAATCCTACCTTCTGAAAATGACATAAAAGGATGTAACACAACTTTTTAACATAATGATTAGATATCTATATATCGGTCTCTCCTGTTGATAACAATTAAGTTAATGGGTGTGATTATTCCACACAACACAATTATGCAAGTGGATTATATATATATATATATACTTATTAATTAATTAATTAAAAAACCTCTAATTTTTTATTTATTCAAAGCTTTCACTGCCTCTGCATTGTTATCTTTATAATTTCCATCAACTTCTCTATGCATTTTGCATATTCAAAATATATATATAATATATACCACAAAAGTAACCATCAAAGTTGATAGATATTAATTATATGAGAGGTTTTGGCAGCAATATAAAATATATACACACACGTACATCATGCTATATATCATTGTGTTCGGATTAATTATTGTAGGGTTGATATTTCATCATTATTATAAGTTAAGATGATATAATTGTGATTTGGCCAAAAGTCAATTTTTTGATTTAGTTGAAAAAATTATCATTGGAACTGATGTTTTTTTTGGCCAGAAATCATTGGAACTGATGGGATACCTAATAAATGTAATACCGAAACAAACTATTATTCCTTAATTAATTAGGACCTATTTTATCGACCAAGTCCAATCTCCATTAATCCTTTACTCGCAGTTAGGTTGGGTTACTGGTTCTTATTAAAAATAAATATTAAATCTCACATTTGATAAGATAAGATATTCAATTGAGTATTTATAGAAACTTAATTCTTTTTCCTTATGAGCTAACTTTTGAGGATGGGTTTCCTAAGTTACTTTGAGTTTTAACATTCGTTAACATCTATAAGCGACAAATGCTCATTTGATACTATTTGTCCTATTGACAAATAAGCACGCACGCCAAACATTCCTTTCATCCCCGATAAGAAAAAATTACTATCATACTCTTAAGGTTAAGCATAAAATCATAGTATTTCAATTTGGACCGACCCGGACGGTCGAATCGGTGGGCTGTCGACCCGGAGCCAATACCGGTCCAAGTGACAGAAAATGACCGGAATTGTATTGATCCGGGTATAGGTCATTGAGACCCAGTACAACCCAGGATCCAGTGCATATTTATTTTTAAAAAAATATTTTTTGTGCCTCAAATACAATCATTTAAGTTTAGGGTCAGTTCTTGTATTATATGGTAAACACAAAGGAATTTATGGGAGCCTTATTGGGAGGGATTTGGACAGAGAAAATGGTGTTGTTAGAGATGCTGATACTCATAAACTAATTAATGTGCTGCTTGATCAAATTGCAGAATTTATTGGAGACCCAAATATATTAAGATACTAAGATATTTGTATCCATATTGCATATTGCAATGTGAATGTAATACCTATTTTATAATCCTTTATCTTGATTAATAATAAAATTTTCAACATAGCATTCTTAGTTCAAAAGATACAACAATATGCATTTAGAGTAGTCATAATATTATTTATTTATTGCATAACTAAATTTGGGTGAACTAGTTGATGATGATGATGAGGAGGAGGAGGAGGGGAATAACATTGAAGCCAATAAACCATTAGTTGAAGACCACAGACCATTATTAGTTAAATACTTTTAGTGTTCCTTTTAACTAACCGGAGATATAAGATTATTCATAAATTATGATTTTTATTTGGTTTAATTTTTATGATTTAATGTGAAGTGTGGTTATTTAGTTGTTACAATCTCAAATATGAATGTATTTGGTTGCTTGAATGTATTTGACTAATCATAAATGTGATGGTTATTTATTTTTGTTATTTTAATCTCAAGTATGAACTTATGCATTAATATATTTCAATATATACTCAACAATTAGACTATTGACGCAATGATCTGAACCTTTTACTGGGTTAATGACCGGCCCGAGTCCAGTGATCCCATAAAATCCTCGTTCTCCCTCTATGCTCATACACTACTAATCATCACTATTTTGTACTCTCTCTTCCTTTCTCTATAGTTTTCTTCATCCTCTCCTAATTAATTTTCATGCTCTAACCTTTGTGCTTAGTAGATCCATTTTGTCAGAGCTTACACTCAACCTATCAAAAATTAAACTAACAAAGTTATTAATAAATTAAACTTTTGATATATATATATATATATATATATATATATATATATATATATATATATATAATTTAGTCCACAGCACTATTTAGGTCCTTTTGTGTAAATATTAAAGATATATATAAAATCAACAATATAATCCATTCAACAACTAAGTGCATGTTTGGGTTATAGAAGGGAATGGTAATCGAGATTTAAAAAGTTAATTTTTTTAAAAAATATTAATAATTTTTAAATGAAGGATAAAATTATTTAAAATAGAAAAAAAATTGACTTTTTAGGTTCTACTTAATCCCGAGTCCTATTTCATTATCATTTCCTCACCCAAATTCTATGAACCAAAACGGCCCTTAAAAAGTTTTGAATTGAGACATATAAGGGGTTTAAAGTTGCAATATTGAAAATTGATTTTATTGACAAATAAATTGTTGATTGTGTATCTATCTATTTTTCTTGAGTCAAATGATCATACATGAAAGAAAATGTTTACTTAATTTGTGAAGGTCTTTAAGAGATTTTCTGACAAGGAAATAACACAGATAGCACTGTCAAAATGGGTTGGAGCCCACGGATTAGTCCGGCCCGCCCGCTAAATGGGTGGGCTTGGGTAAGCAAAAATAGACCTGTTTAAAAACGGGCCTAAATGGTTGGCCCGATTAAGCCGGCGGGCTGGCCCGCCAAAAAAATAAAAAAAATAAATAAATAAATATATATTTGTTTAAAAAATATATAAATATATATATTTTAGATAATTTTATGTATTAAATAATAATTTTATTCTAATAAAGTATATAAATAATTTAAATAATAATTAAAATTAATAAAATATTAATTTAAAGTTAAAAAATTACTAATTTTTAAATAAATATATACTTTTATAATTAATTTTAAAAAAATAAAAAAGTGGCCCGCGGGCTAACCCGTTTAGCCCGTGGTCATTACGGGCGGGCTTGGACATTACTTCCCAAGCCCGCCAAATAAACGGGCCAATACGGGTCAGACCGGCCCGTTTTAACTGTGCTAAACACAGACACACAAAAATATGAAACTAAATCTTGAACATATATATGTGACACAAACATATTACCATCTTTGTTTGATATTAAATTATTAATTAGAGTATTTCAATTTCAGCGTATAAATTTGCGAGGTTTTCCTAAAAAAAATTAAGGTTAGAAGTAATATAATTATATACGAATTAATTTTGATCCTCGGTAGTACTGCACATGCATGGTGCAGCAAAAAAGAGAAATGAAAGATAATATAAATGACACACTTAGCTTGTAGGTTAAGGTCGTTGTATTTTTTTTTTTAAATTTTTTTTCTCTCATAATTAAATGGGCATTATCAATTTTTTAAAGAAATTAATAGAACCCAACCTCGTTATATATGCTCTTATTTAATTAATAGCTATATTAGGTTTTGATGTAATAATAAACATGTCCAGCACTCTCCTATTTCAATATGGCGGAGGTTCACGCAAGTAAAGTTATATTCAATTCGCTTGGTACTTCAACTAGATTAAATTAAATATGCTAAAATGTACATAGATCCTCTGAGTTTTGGGTGAGTGACACATACACTCTCTGAGTTTTAAAACATTGCATATATACCCCATTGAGTTTTTACTTTGGGGCAGAGACACCCCTTCTGTTAGAGTTCCGTGAAAATTAGCCGTTAAATGTCACATTAGCAAACATGTGTGAGGGCAATTAAGCGCTCTCTAACTAACATTTATAATTTTTAGCCTTGTGATAAGTACTTAATCCAACAAAACGCTTAATGAATCTCAATAATCTAACACATATATAATTTTTTTTGTCTAGATGAGTACTACGAAATATATCTATAAGCTAAGAACAAGCTTGATAATTAATCTTTTAAATATTGTTAGACTTATTGCTAAAGGTGATTCTTCCAAAATAGCAAAAGAGGCCGATGGGTTGATATTTTGAACAATAAAACACAGGAGCTTGGGTTTTTGTGGTATGACAAGTGGTGCATGTACATAATAGAACCCTAAATTTGGTTTTTTTTTTGAGGACTCCATCACATGTCATCACCAGCAGTAGATTTTCAGTAGTATGGTAGCATTGAATTTTAGTACATCTTTTTTATCGGTTGGTTCTTATTCATTTAAGATAGGTCTTTATTAATGTGAGTTTTTTTATTAATATTAACAAATGTCATTACATGATTAGAGAGATGCACCGAAATTTAATAGTACGGTAGTACTAAACTTTTATCCCATTACGAAAATGATTGATTAATTAATTGAAATGCCTCAAAGCCTAATAATTATAATTAAGACAGCTAAATCCCAACTTTGAACAAATAATTGCATGCATGCAATATATATATATATATATATATATATATATATATATATAAATATAATATTGTGGTGAGCTATGAAAGTTGTGTCTCAATATGGACTCAATATTTTTTAGGGAGTTGAGAATTCCTACTTTGAACTGACACCTTTTGATGTATCCATATATCTTTTCTTAGATTCATATATAATAATTGTAACACATTTGTTATATATATAAATTATAATGTGTATTTTCACTAGCTTCTTACAATGAACCAAAATTAATGATTATTTAGTTAAAGTGTTTTTGTCAAATATCAGAATCAATGCTTCGTTTATAGGCCAGAAAATCTGAATCAATCTCAATCCAGTCCTATCAAATAATATATAAAAACTAAACCTTAGATTTCGTGTTGAGATTTAGTGAATGAGATGTTTTAATTACTTTACTTAAAAGAGTGACGTGGTGAAATCCAAAGTCATTCACTTCAGTGTCAATATTAATATTCAGTATTATTTTTATATCTATTTTGTTTATTAAATACAATAAAAATGCGAATAATATTAAAGTACAAGTTGATATTAACAGAAACTTATGTTTGTTCGTTAGCACCCCACGAGCAATAAGTCTACGTAACAAGATTTGCTTTCAAACTTGTGAAAGGGACCTCTTTGAATAATATTATGTTGAAGAAGAAGAAGGATCAACCTCTTCCAAAAAAATAATTAATTAATTAATTAGTTATGTTTATCTATCTAATCTTTATATTGTTTATATTTGTTTTGTAGTGATAATGGCTCCAAATGGATTAAGAAAATCAAAATCATATCACACGGATGCATGGCTCCTTTCTTTCCTTTTTTCCCTTTTGGGCTTTTGTGTTTGGCTGTGTGTTTCCATTAGAATCTCTTCATTTCAACTTTATAAATATATTTTACTTTCTTGCATGTATTGGCCTTTCTTATTTATCCACTAAAACATCATTTTGCTTCATCATATATGTTTTTTTTTTTTATCAATTTGGTACTTCGCATATTAAAATATTATCAACGTGATTTCTCATAAATTCGTGCTGTCAATTTGATTCCTCACAAATCAAAATGTTATCAATTTAGTCCCTTAGTTAGCCAACTGTTTAAATACTTAATAAAATTGATGGTGTGTAGTTAATAGCTTCTTACTAAACAAGTATATTTTTTTATCAATTAAATTTTGACTGTCGAAATAAGTTAAAAAAAACTAATAGTATTTTTAACTATCAATAATTGTCAATAATATTTTTTTCGACGGTCATTGTCGATAATAATATTATCAAAAATAATATTATTTACAATTATTGACCTTTTCAACAATTTATTTTAACGGGCAAAAATTAATTCTTGAAATTAAAAAGTACAATTTTTTCATCAATTAATAATGGCCGTCTCAAAATATAGATTATAAAACATCTTGTAGTGTTACTTAGTCAACAATTAACTACACATATCATCAACTTTGTTAAATATTTAAACGATTGGCTAACTGAGGAACCAAATCATAAACATTTTGATTTGTTAGGAACCAAATTAACAATGCAAATATGTGAGGGATCAAATATATAATGTTTAGATCTTTGAAGAACCAAATTAGCAATGTAAATTTGCAGGGACTAAATTGATAACAATTTGATATGTAGGCATATCTCAACATATGTCACAACATGAACAAGAATATAAAGATAGCTCTATTATGAGCTTAAAGAAAAAGGGAGTGACTTGTTTTAGCATCAGTAAGCACGTTTCCTAAAAAAAAAATTGTTTGTGAACTAATAATGAACATGGAAATCATATTTAGTAATAAATTCTTCAATATATATATATATATATATAGCTCAGTGTTAAAGAGAAAAGCAATTGGAAAAATTATCCAAGGCTATGTTGAATATATTCATTTACATTGATAAGTCAATATACAAGTTTTGTAATTTTGACATAATCCAAATGACTTGAACAACCCTTCTTTAGAAGTTAGCCATTGAAGGGGAATAACCAAGCCATTTTAGTACCCCTACTATTAAGCATCTCATACTACTGGATGTGAGATTTGGGTGACTTATACTACCTACATCTCATACTATCCCCAACCCTATCATAGCACCACCTTTGAGATTTGTTACACTTTATCTAGTGTCACTTTACTCTACCACAATCAACCTCTCTACTAGTTAAAACCCTCTACAAGTAGCCCTCTCCGTATCAAAAAAATTGTTTGAATCTAAGGGCTGAAAGAGTCTTGATGTATCTATCGCCTTTGGAAATTGAAGACCTTAATTGAGACTGCAAAGATAAATGCAAAGAAAACTGCAAAACCAACAACAACAGCTGCACAAATTCCTACAAAATCATGTCTGAAACCATAGTAACCTCTTATAAACTGTTGCACAGTGATATTTGATGCCATCATGGTTGTTATGTCTCCAAACTGTGATGCAATTAATCCATATAACGTCCAAGCCACAGGACATGCCCAGTAGTACCATCTCCACCAAATAGGAATGCTCTGTCATCAAACAGGTAAGAAAAAGGAAAAACAAAATGGTTAAGTCGTACACTCAACATAAAATCCATGTAGGTGGTGTTGTCGGGTTCTTAAATAGGATTATAACACAGCAAAAAACGTTTCTTAAGAAGCCAATAATGTATTATTGAGTAGAAAGAACTGCCCATATGTCATGTTTTAATTAGAGAATCCAATAACAAAAACTGAAATAACTTAACACAAGTCTTGTACTTGGTGAAAGGTTAGCATCACTTACAAGTCGTGGGACAACAAATCCTGAAAAGAGGTTCCAAATTCCATAAAATGCAGCAGCCATAATTGCAGCAACATGGTGATTTGGAGTCATAGCCACAGCCATCATTCCATAGAAGGTAAAATAAAGCAATGTGAAGTACATGAAAAATAAGTACCAAAAGAATTTCACCACATTCCATTCAAATCCAATCATTGCATAAACTATGACACCATATGTCACAGCTTGGACAAAAATATAAGGTACCTCGATCATGACCTGTAACAAAGGAGTGACTTGTTTTAGCATGAGAAAACAGACCTCAAATCAGGAAATTTTTCTAAACTAATTTCTTTTTTAAAAAACAAGTAAGGTGATTTTAAGTTACCTGTGCAAAAGCATAGGGTAAAGCTGAATACATTCCAGCAGCTCTTTCTCTGTAAAAGACAGTTCTTTCAACTGATACCACTGGCTGTACAGAAGCAGCATTTTGAATACCAAGGAACAGAACAGCAGTATACATTGAACCCATAGAATTAAACAGATCTTGCGTCTTTGAGCTGAAAGTCAGAAAAAACAATGAATGATTGAATGACATCATTTTTCCAAACAGAAAGTCTGTAGAAGTTTAGACTTACGTTTTAGATCCAAGGTCCCAGAATATTGTTCCAAACATCAAGGCTATAACAGTAGTGAAGAGAAACCTCACAGCAGTATAGGGTGGATTGCGCCAATAGGACCAATGTTGTTTCCATAAGCAAGCCAAGCATTGGACCCAAAATGACTGAGAGAATTGAGTGGGGAAATGAAGATCCTTGGAACCAGGTGCAGGTTTACCCAGTTCTTCTATAAGCTGTTTGTTTCTCCTGTATCCATTAATAACATTTTAATGGATATTGAAAACCATGACAATAAGAACAAAACTACAAATACTATAGTAAAAGAAATTCATTTCAATATGTACTAACTAACCTGTATAAATCAGAATTTTTGTATAGCTCAGTAAAATCAACACCTAAGGAAAGTTCTTGAGCTGAAGTTGTAACTTCCAACATCCACGTTGCTGGATTATAGCCATCTCTGATTTTACTAACCCCGTCAATGCTCTATATGATCAAAAATAGTGGAAAATCCATAATTATTTGTCAAGAACTTTGGTTGTTCAAGAAATCTAATGAGTTTATGATGCATCATACCTCATAATACTTGATCAACTCGCTAGAATGACTACCTAGGGGTCCAACATATATCTCTTGTCCTCCACGCTTCATGAGGAAGAGCTGGAATCCCATATACATAAGGTTCAAATCAAATGAAGAACAAAGCTATGAAACACAGACTTTATTGCTCAATACTCAAATATCTCACCTCATCAAAAGCTTCAAATATGTCAATGCTTGGCTGGTGGATTGTGCAAACAACAGTTCTTCCAGTGTCCACTGTGTTCCGAACAGTTCTCATCACAATTGCAGCAGCTCTTGCATCTAACCCAGAAGTAGGCTCATCCATGAAAATTATGGATGGATTAGCCACTAATTCAACTGCAATAGTTAGCCTTTTGCGTTGTTCAGTTGAGAGACCATTCACACCAGGCAAACCAACTAGTGAGTATCTCAATGGTTCTAGCTCCACAAGCTCCATGACCTCCTTAATGAACATCTACAACAATTTGCAGAATCCAATAGTATAAACAATCCAATAGAAGGGAAAAGGAAAAAATATAATGCACATAAAGCTGGCAATGCTGACCTTTCTAGTTTTGGAATCAACATCTGGTGGTAAACGAAGCCATGCTGAGTAGAGCAAAGACTCATACACAGTAACATGAGGAGAATGGATATCATTCTGTTCACAGTATCCAGAGATCCGAGCAAAAGTTTCTTGCTTTTTAGGATACCCAGAAATTTTGATGCTCCCATCAATATATCCGCCAGTTTTCCTACCAGCCAACACATCCATTAAAGTAGTTTTACCAGCTCCACTGACGCCCATCAGAGCTGTGAGAACACCAGGTCTAAATGCCCCACTCACTCCTTTCAAAAGCACCAATCTATCATCAACTACACCCTGATCCTTCATTTCCTGCCAGTTGAAATAAAAAAATTGAGGGCTTTTTTTTTGGGGGGAACTAAGGCATAGTTAAAATATCAGTTATAAAACCACAAGACAAGAGATTGTAAAGTAGATCTGAAGCCAATCGTGCATAACGGTGTAGTTGATATTTGGAAGACATGACACCCTCTCTCACTCCAACTCAGCAAAACGACGCCGTTTTGCTGAGTTGGAGTGAGAGAGGGTGTCATATCATCCAAATATCACACGTAGGAGAGATGGTGTACAACATAAGCCTTCCACGTCAACATTTAACAAAAAAATCAAATGGAGTTATGCTGGAGGACTAATTTTGACAAAAAAAAAACGTTGAGGACCTAAAATAACTTTTTGAAACGTTGAGGACCAATATCAAACTTCGTGCAAACGTTGAGGACCAAAAGAGTAATTTAGCCTAAGAAAATTTCTACAACTAGTTTTAAAAATTGTAACTTGGAAAGTAAATAACCTGTGGCATGTCAACAGAGTATATTATTTCATCAAATGTGATGGAATGTGGTTCAAAAGGAAGAACCATTCCTCTTTTATTCCCATGGTTCGAATCTACAACAGCATCAACTCTTCCTGATGCTGAATTGGAACTCTCTGCAAGAAAATTTTATAAACTATTTAGAATAGGTAAGGAAGGCATACTATAAATTATAAATCAATATGTAGGACGGCTGTTCATGATCTTGATGAGTGAAACAGATGAGATTAAATACCTAGGCTTGTTAATTCAATTTTTCGGGCTTTGTCACTACATGAATTATCGCCCATTGATTCTTCAGATATTGCTGCATTTGGCTTCTCAAAAGCTGCACAATCAGATAAATTTATCGATCAAATTTGGGAATCAATATATAAAACTCAAGGAATGAAATGTGAAGATACTGACGGTTAAGGTAAGTGAGAGCCACAGTGAATGAGATGTTGAAGAGAAACATAAACCCAATTAACGCTCCAATTCCTATCCAATACCAATATGCATGTGTGAAGAAACCCCGAGACTCCAGAATTAGAACTCCCAAAGGCTTATTTGTATTTGGAAGAAACTGTAATAGGAAACTAAGTAAATTTAAGTCTTCAAGTTTCTCTACTGGAAACAGATAGTTTCTAAAGTTGCGAGTTCAAGAAATTACGTGGTCCCAACTTTTGCCAAGGAATTCGTTCACCAATATAGCATTCTGCCCATACATTAAAGGTGAAATCCAATAACCCCAAATCCACCAGGGCTTGATATTCTCTGTTTCATGGGCAATGAAAAGAAATAAGCAATGCATTAGATTCCATTATATGAAAAATCTTACAAGTTTGATACTGTTTGGACCAATCTTACCTCTTGATATAACGAAGCCACCCAATCCAAAAAGTGTGAGTAGTGCAAAGGACCCAAATGTGTTCGCAACAATCATGTTCCTACCAATTGCTGCAATAGATCGGAATAACCCAGAAGCCATTTGGTTAATCAGCAATAGCAAAAGATATTGCTTGAACAATCTGCATCAAGAACAAGACAATCCCACATCATATATAAGGCACTAACATGAGGAACATTTCATTAGAGGATCTAGACATAAAAAAGGCAGCTTCTTTACCTGCCAACATTTGGATCAAATCCAATTACATAGTAAGTCAGAAATACCCAGACAGCCACTTCGACAAATGTAATAGGGATTCTGAGGATCCATGTGGGAATCGCATATGTCCATGGGGGATAAAATAGGAGGTCCCGTTGCTTA
Organism: Senna tora; assembly: GCA_014851425.1. NCBI lineage: Eukaryota > Viridiplantae > Streptophyta > Magnoliopsida > Fabales > Fabaceae > Senna > Senna tora. Next base: position 3,711,615 of record CM026268.1, read on the forward strand.
TAGAAAACAGGAAGCTTTGCAAGAGTCATAGAAAGCTCCGCCATTCCATTAAACATAATCATCACTACTGTGAAAAACAGAGCTCCAGCATAAACTCCACCATGCTCCACGGAATCACGGTGCATCTCAGTTCGTAGGAAAATTGTCATGGCTATAAATGCCATGATGGACAGCTAAATAACATTAAGAGAATATATCAAAAAAAAAAGATTAAGAGCAACATTACTAGTCAAAACCATGTGAGCAAACTAAAGATAAAGCAAAGAGAAAAAAGTCACAAAGAAAACTAAAGTGGGAAATAACATGAAACAGACATAGTATTATAAAAAGATAAAAATTGTGCTATCATATATTTGTTGTTACAAGATTCCAAATTTTTAAAATATGAGCATCAAATCTAGAACCCACCTGGCATAGCTTGAAGATGTAAACAAATGAATTCCTCTTCATAAGCAAAAACTCTCTTGAGAAGTTAGCCTTCAAGAGATCCATCCTGTTAACGCCAAATTTTTTGGTCGTTAATGCAGCTGAGTGGTCCTTAGACTTGTCAAATGGGGTAGCAAGCTCGTTTGCAATTTCCCGACCAATATGGAATGATTGAAATGCCTCAGCAAATTGGGTCACAGTTATAAAATGGTATGGTTTCTCTCTACACACCCAGTACTGTTCTTGATCCTTTCTTGAAGTTACCTACAGGAATAGATCATAGAAATTATTTGTACGTTTACAACACTAAAAACTGAAATTAAAGGAAACAAAATATGAACTTTGGCTTACTTCTTGAAGGAAATCAGCTACACCTTTCCTTTCAGGACATTTAAACCCCATCGATTCAAAAAAGTCAAGAACAGATTCCCTGGGTCCTTGGTAGACTATTTGGCCATCTGAAATTAGAATAATGTCATCAAAGAGCTCGTAAGTCTCTGGTGCAGGCTGCAGCAGAGCAATAACTGCAGTTCCACCAAGAATGTGAACGAATTGCCTGAGAGAGTTCACAATTTGGAAGGTTGTGGAGCTGTCCAAGCCAGTAGATATTTCATCCATGAACAGAGCTTTTGCTGGTCCAACCAGCATCTCCCCTGTAGTAACACGCTTCCTCTGTCCTCCAGAGATACCACGTAGCATTTCATCACCCACCATTGTATCAGCACAAATATCCAACCCCAGAATCTGAAAATCATCAAATAAAAACCTTGTAGTTGTTGGATATATCATATCATTGATGTGCTTCGCTGCAATAGCTTTGAATTGGAAATTAAATTTTTGTTTCAAATATGATTGTCCTCACTCACTTAATATCCTAAGTTTTTGAATTGAGCTATCAAATTAAAGTTGTACTTAACAGTGGTTTCATATTCTTAAGACACTGTAGCGATGAGGGAACCTGATAGTAGTATTAGTGTATTACCTTGAGTACATAATCTGTAACAAGGTTTGCCTGCTGACCTTCAGCTGTTGATGTTGCCTGGTATATAGAAAGCCAATAAGATGCAAATAAATTTAACAAACATACTACATTACCATAAAAATAGCTTCTTTTAGTGCAATGTATGTTGTCATTAGCTTCTTTCTCACCTTCATGTAGACATCAATATCTGGGTCTGGCCTAATATTTTCTTCTTTTTCTCTTCTTGACAACTCTGTTACCAAGTCTGTGGAGCCCAAAAATAATAAGAAATAAAAAATAATCTTTTGGAAAATAAGGGTGAATTACAATTTACTGTTTTATGTTTGATCTATTTTCCATCAACTACCTTGTGATTTAGAAGTAGGTAATCAAGTACCCGTGGTTTGCTCTGTTGGTATGTTGCTACTCTGCTATTTTTTGGTTAGAAATTGACTGAAACACAAGTGACTCCATTTCTTCCCCTAAATTGAACGTAAATCCCCAATTTCCAATTTGTCTTGATTATGTCCCCCCCCCAAATACTGGTACTATTGGAAATCCCAAGCCTCTCCTATCCAAGAGATTCTACTTATTGACAGGTTACCATGATCCCTAGCTCCCTTATTTATAATACTTCTAAGGGTACTTAGGCAGTTACAATGGTTAGTTATCCGCAGCTAACTTCTAACAATGACTCTTTAAATTCTAATCTCATAAAACAACTACCTACCCCCTCAAAAAGGATTCCTCTCCTCAGGATTATACAGAAAAAGAATTGCTAACAGATGATATGCAACAGTGCCACTGCCCGTGTAAGATCTTCATGGTTGGTGTGCTTCAGAACCTGTGTCCAGTATTTTACAGGTTCTCAGACAATTTCAGGCTCATCCATGGTCATTTGAATCAATCCTTGCAATGCCTTTCTCTTCTTCCTCTTCCCATTTAGAATGCACCATATAAGTTTAGACAAAATAAACTTAACTTCTATTATTCTACTGATGGAAACACTAGAGTTTATTGGAAAGCATCAAGCATGACAACAACTCTGTCATAGAACCCTTAACTCTAGCAGCAAAAGAAATATCTTATTTAAGGGATAAATATACACTGGATAAGGGGAATTATACGCATCTCCTTCAACGCATAGGAAATTAAGGGATTTCGTCTAAATTTTGATGAGAAAATAAAGCAAGCAGTGAGTACTAATAGTGCAAAACGCAGATTCGATGAGTTGGTTGCAAATGCACCAAAACATAACGCACTAAACTGTATTTTACCAAAAAAAAAAAAAAAGAGGGAGTGAGTGAGTGAGGAGGCAAGGCCTTAGTCCATGAAAATTGACTAACCATAACGTGACCCAACCCCTTGGCACCTTGCAGAGAAAGCTAAGGTTTCCCTTACAGTCATTTCTCCAATATGAACATCATGTTGGCTTATGTAGGCAGCAGTTCTCTGAGGTACAAACTCATTCATTCCATGCCCATTAAAAGTCACACTACCATTTACCTGCAAAGACAAAGGAGCTACCGAATTAGAATGAGAATAATAATTGGGGTAATTAATATACAAAGCAAATAACAAATTTGGCATTGCTAGCAATCTGCTTCTCACCTTAAGATTTGGATCAAGCTTTCCTGCCAATGCCAAAAGGAGTGTGGTTCTTCCAGAACCTGGTGGACCCAAAAGCAAGGTCATCCTGCCAGGTTTGATGATTCCATTAACATCTTTAAGAATAGTCACATTTCTCTTTCTGCTTGAAATAACATGGAGAGAATGCAAGACGTTCTGGAAGACAAAAGTGTTAGAGATTTTGAATTTCAATGACTCAGAAAGTCAGAAACAAAATATTATGAAGCTAGAATTTGCCCATTGTTACCTCTACCATATTAGTAGTAAAGTTCAAGACAGTGGGCAAAGCTCTGCTTCCCGCATAAGCCTCTGCGTCAATATTTAGATGCTCATATCGGACTTCCACGCTAGGAATTTTAATCCCAACCCTACAAAATTAGAAGATAATAGATTACTCCAAAAACAAGAAATATGTCAAAAGAAAGAAGAAAGAAGTCAGAGTTTACCCCATTTTTGCTTTCTTACCTATCAATTCTGTCCCTGAGCTTCAACAGAAACTTCTCATTATCCTCCTCAGCGGTTCTCACCAACCTCTCTAGCAACTTCGACCTTTCTTCAAACCCAATATTAGCGATGTCGATTTCGTTGTGTGGGCCCTGGGACGTTGTTAACAATCCCTTTCTGAGACGACTGTAAGTAGGGAGCTTCTCTAAAGCGGCCCATTTCAGCGATTCTTCGTCATCTTCTTCGCGCGAAGACCTAGTGAAAATGTCCCCATTTCTCCAAGCCGAAGAACTTCCTGAGCGTAAACTATTACTCGCTTGGTATAGATTCGTCCCATCCATCGATGCCCCAGAAGAATGCGATAATACAACAACAACAACAACAACAACGACAACAATTTGTTGTGCGACTTGGTAAGCTCAGAAGTAGAAGCTTTTTCTTCCTTCAGATTGGGAGTGGCGGATAAGCCGAAAATGCAATGACCCTGAAAAATCGGCATTGCGTTTGTATACGAATAAGCGAAAGAAACGGATTCAAATGGTGGTGAAGTTAAGGCTGAAAAGAGGGCAACGCCTTCGCGTATTTAGCTTCGGGAAAGAAAGAAAGAAAGAAAATCAAATGTGAGTCAAAGTCAAAGAAGACGTTGAGAAATTAGCAATCGGCGTTCGTGAAGGGAGAAAGCGCCAAATGTTGTACAAGATTAAGTTGGAGTAAAATCATAATTTGGTCTACCAAAGTTGTCTTTCGTATCAATTTGGTCCTTAAAAATGTAATTATCAAAGTGCATCTGAATTAGGGGTCCATCACCAAATTGACTGGGAATCTCGGATGCACTTTTAGGGACCAAATTTGATAATTGCATCTTTTGAAGACCAAATTAATATAAAAAATATCTTCAAGGGACCAAATTGTTAATTTATTTTATAATTTTCTCATATGATATTTTTAATTAAAATTAACTTTTGCCAATATACTTTCTATTTCTAAAATATAAGATCTCTTTCAATTTTATCTTTTAACTATCAATTGTGTCTTAAAATTTTTTTATAAGTAATTTTGTCATTTACTCTAACTATATAGAAATAATAATGGTAAATAAAAATTTACTTGTTCACATTAGCTTGCAATATTAACCGTGATGTTAAATTATATATTTTGCTATGCTTCATTAATTTATCTCTATTTATAATTATCATTTTTTCACTACAAAATAAAATAGCACAATCATAATTAAATTGACAAAACAACATAATTAAATATATGACTTTATATCATAGTCAATATTAGATACCATATATTGGCCAAAAAAAAAAGATTAGATACCACATAAACTATTATATTTGCATATGCTATTAATTATTTAGACAAAATTAAAGTAATGGAAAATTTATTTGTTAATTAAAAATTTAGTTACATAATAAAAAGATAAAATTTAAGAATTAAATTGAGAGAGAGATCATATAGTTTAGGGGTAAACTTTTACTTTAACATTTTTTTTTTGGATTCTACCTTAACTTTTATTCCTTAATTTTATATAAGAAATTTAACTGTATTTTTCTATTTTTAGTTTAATTCTGTACCTTTATTTAATAAATAATACAAAATTTTTTAACTAAACGTCATATCATCATATATATATATATATATATATATATATATATATATATCAATAATAATAATTCAGTCATAATTTTTTTTAGAAATATTGTTACCAAAGCACAAGTAAGTAGCATGGTCAAAACGGGTTGGACCGAGACACCTCGTTTATTAGGTGGGCTTGAGAAGTGATGCTCAAGCCTATCTATATTGGCCCGTGAACTAAATAGGTTAGTTTGTGGGCATTTTTTTTAAATATATTTATTTAAAAAATTAATTATAAAATTATATATTTATTTAAAAATTAATATATTTTTTACTTTAAATTAATATTTTATTAAATTTAATTATTATTTAAATTATTTATACACGTTATTAGAATAAAATTATTATTTAACACATAAAATTATTTAATATATATATATATATATTTATACATATTTTAAATAAATATATATTCTTTTTTTTGAATTTTTTATGGGCCGGCCCACAAGGACCCGCGGATTAGCCCGTTTAGCATAATAGAACAAATTCTTTACATTTTTTTTGTTATAATATATTATAATTAAAAAAATAAAAGACATGTTAATTATGATTTCTTTTGGTTAAATTTTTGTAACATAACAGAACAAAAGACTAGAATTTATTATATACCTCACCGTTGAAGGAGACGAGGATGAAAATTCAAACAACTAACAAATTGTTACCTACGAACATCATGGTATTTGCCATAGGAACAAGGAATTAATCAGAATTAAGTAATTAAAGATATTACGGTACTATTGAATTCTAGTGTATTCCTCCAATCATATAGTGTTATTTGTTAATATATTAATAAAGACACACCTTGAATAGATTATAAACTAACTGATTGAAAAAATGTACTGAAGTTCAATATTACCGTACATTACCGTACTACTGAGCATCTACTCCTCCACGAGAGTACAAAATATTTAAAAAGAGAATAGATACATTGAAAAGTAAAGAAAAGAAAGAAATAGATACAAGGTGAATATTACTTACTTTTCAATAATGTTGTACAGAAAAAAAAATAATAAGGACATGAAGAAAGTTCTTCATAAGGAACCAAAATGCTAATTTGAAGCCCTTCTATTGACATAGTCTTATGATTGGAAAAGGTTTTGAATATATATATATATATATATATATATATATATATTGGATGGTATGAAATTAGATAAGCTTTATTATTAATGACATTAGATATAAGGGGGATATGAGAATCTATATAACATATTCATTTTAGTAATTTAGATTTGCTGTAAATGCACCTTAGTTACTTTATTAATATTAGATCGGTACATATATATTTTTTTCTATGACTAGATATTCATTAGAGTGAGTCTGATGACTAATTTCTCTGATACTGTAGAACTCATTAGGAGCGATGATGCTCTATTTCTATCCCTCCGGAGCCCGAATTCGAGAGATGATAATTAAAGAAACATAAACCTCTTAACATATGTACTACACCACCTCGATAACTAGTAGATATACTTAATTAATAGGAATTGAATATAGTGAAATAGACCAGGCCCAAAAGAAGAATATAGTGAAATAGACTAATCCTCGTGAACTCGTATTCAAATCATTAATAGAAAAAGTATCTTTAATAGGATTAATTATTTTTTTAAAAAAAATAATATGAACTTTATTTTTGCCCAATTAGATATAAATACGGGTTCAATTTGCAAGTTGGACCCATCTAATTCACAAAAAATGATGGGTTGGATTGATTCGATATCAGCCAATAAAAATGTGGGTCAAATTAATCCGATCTAATAAATTAATTATGAATAAGAAAATTTTAGGAAACACATTTTGGTTAATGAAATAAATACAGGATAATGGGTGTTAGGTTAATGCACAGAATAATATAAATTATTACAATGAAGTTCATATTATTGATTTTAAGGAAAGGGAATAGAAGGATAACTTTTCGTATATCCTTTCTTTGTTTGGGTGTTGATATCTCTTTCAAAATATCTTAATTTGTGAAGGGGAGTGTTGATGAAAGATTAAAGATTGATATTCCATCATCTTCTCCTCCAATTTTTATCTTCTCAAATAAGAAAAAGATATCTTAATTATCTCTTATCCCGTTCTCTTCTTCTCCCTAGAAAGGATGATTTGATTTTGTAAAATAAGAGAGAGGAAAAATCAAGAATATTAAAAAATTAATGTGCGTTGACTCTTTTGTTTTCATTCTTAAGGAAATCAACTTTTGACAAAAAGCACATATTCTCTATATTGAAGATGATTTGGCCTTGACACTGAGAAGCTGAAGCATTTAATGCTCTTAAATAAATTTGAGATTCCTTTTGTTTTTAAATCAAATTTGACTCAGAAGAATAAGGAATGTTTTGTTTACCAAATTTTTTTTTATATCTTCAAAGGACAATCAATTGGACTTTCAAAAAAACTTAAATTAGGCCTTTTGATAGAAAGCTATTTTTGTAAACTTAGCCCAATAACCCCATATTTTCTCATTATCCAAAATATTCAAATAGAATATCCCAATCACTATTCATTAAGATAGTCTTAGAAGCTCAAGATCGTTGCTTATATAGGCTGATTTGTACTGAAAAACAATATATACACACACGTGGCTACTACTTCATGCAGGAGATAATATGGAGTTGACAAAATTTAATGTTAAGGACTGATTTTTAATCAGTTTGAAAGTATAGGAATCAAATTACACCAATTATAAATATAGGAACTAAATCACAAATGCAATGAAAGCCTAGAAGCAAATGCATAATTTAATCTAACCAACTTGGAAAGCGATTTTTAAAGGGACACAAATTAACTCCTTACTATCCTTGCCACATCACAGTAGTTATATCAACTTCCTCTAAGTTTAGGTTTAACCGTTTAAATGATAATTGTTGAAACTCAAGGAAGTAACTAAGAAAAACAAAAAACAATTGTGGAAATTATCAGAGCTTTCTTTTAAAATTTGTAATTTGCTCATATGAATTGCCTATACAAGGAACATATGAATACCTTAATAAGAAGCACTAACATATACAATCAGACATATGAAAATGAAAGTGTCTTGATGTATACCATAAACCCTTTTGGAAGGTCTTTCCTTACCCTAGTAAAATACTTGTGTTTACCCTCACCTAAACTTTCCTCTAAAAAAAATGTAAGTGTCTTGATGTATCTATCTATCGCCTTTGGAAATTGAAGACCTTAATTGAGACAGCAAAGATAAATGCAAAGAGCACAGCAAACCCAACAACAACTACAGCACAAATTCCTACAAAATCATGTCTGAAACCAAAGTAACTTCTTAAAAACTCTTGCACTGTTTGATTATCTGCTTCCATCTTGGTTGTTATGTCTCCAAACTGTGATGCCACTAATCCATATAATGTCCAGGCCACAGGACATGCCCAACAGTACCATCTCCACCACACAGGAACGCTCTGTCATCAAAGAATGTCAGAAATGCTATAAAATAACATATAGGAAGTTCCTTTAAAAAAAAAACCATAAATAATAAGTTTTACAATCATCCATAGATAATAAAACCCTTTAACTGTTTTAAGAAGTCAATGATGTAATACTGACTCCTGAGTAGACAAAAGCTGCCTACGTGTAACAATTTTTCTTGAGTAAATTATCATTTTGGTACATGAAAGATGCAATTTGTCATAATTTAGTCCTAGATATAACTTGTCCCAATTTAGTCATTGAAATATTGTCTGTCTCTTATGTCAATGAAGACTCCCGAGAACTAAATTGAAGCAAATTGTATCTTTCAGGGACTAAATTTGACATTTTTTTCTTTGTATGGACTAAGTTGACACAAATTGCATCTTTCAGGGTCTAAATTTGATATTTCCATCTTTTAAGGACTAAATTGAGATAGATTACATCCTTCATGAACTAAAATGACAGTTTACTCATTTTTCTATCAGAGAATCTGATAACAACTTAAGTAACACAAAGCAAGTCTTGAAATTCGACAAAGGTTAACATCACTTACAGGTCGTGGGACAACAAATCCTGAAAAGAGGTTCCAAATTGCATAAAAAGCAGCAGCAACAATTGAAGCAACATGGTAATTTGGAGTTGCAGCCACAGCCATCATTCCATAGAATGTGAAATACAACAACGTGAAGTACATGAAAAATAGGTACCAAAAGAATTTCTCAACAGTCCATTCAAATCCAATCATGGCGTAAACAATGACACCATATGTCACGGCTTGGACAAGAATATAAGGTAGCTCTATTATGACCTGCAACATAGGGAGTGACTTGTTTTAGCAAGAGTAAACAAAAACATACTTCAAAAGAAATTGTTTCTAAACTAAACAAAAACAAACAAAGCCTTTTTTCACTAGGTGGAATTAGCTATATAGATAAGGGACGCCAATGTATTCTGCCTTTGCTTATTTTTATAGTTAGGTTATTAATAGCTAGATGGCTTAATGATAGTGGACTTAAGGTTTACTCCGGGAAGGAAGGAGGACAGGTAGCAACAAGGGTAGAAAGGGAAATGAGCCCCATAACATATTCTAACAGTTGCAGAGTGAGTGGGGTGCACTGATTTGGCTATAAGGTTGCTATTTTCCTTAGGCATTTGCATGGAAGAATTAGAAAAGACTAGCCTCTCGAAGTGGTAGGACCTATCTTGCTGTTTACTGCTTATTTTTGTGGTTCTGCTATATCTTTTCTAGAAATATCACTGTATGTTTATGATATTTCCATGGCTGCTATGATGTACAGATGTGAAGGGCTGTGTTGGTCCTGTTTTGGAGTGTGAATATAATATTTCCGGTGTAGTTGTCTTTAATCCATCCTAATAGTTCTCCTATTGTTTTCAAATTGTTTCTAAAATAAAAAGAGTGATTCTTTAGTTACCTGTGCAAATGCATAAGGTAATGCTGAATACATTCCAGCAGCCCTTTCTCTGTAAAAGACAGTTCTTTCAACTGCTACCACTGGCTGTACAGAAGCAGCATTTTGAACTCCAAGGAACAGAACAGCAGTATACATTGAACCCATGGCATTAAACAGATCTTGTCTCCCTGAGCTGAACGTTGAAGGGAAAAATGGAAAAGACTAAATCACAACATTGTTCAAATTTCCAAACATCAAGGGGTTGAAAAGTTTCAGACTTACGTTTTGGATCCGAGGTCCCAGAACATTGTTCCAAACATCAAGGCTATAAAAGTAGTGAAGAGAAACCTCACAGCGGTATAGGGCGGATTGCGCCAATATGACCAATGCTGTTTCCATAAGCAAGCCAAGCATTGTACCCAAAATGGCTGAGAGTATTGAGTAGGGAAATGAAGATCCTTGGAACCAGGAGCAGGCTTGCCTAGTTCTTTTATAAGCTCTTTGTTTCTCCTGAGAGAATTTAGCATTTTAATTGATATTAAAAATCATGACAAAAAGTACACATACTATAGTAAATAAGTTCATTTGAATATGTACTAACTGACCTATATAAATCAGAATTTTTGTACATCTCAGTAAAATCAACTCCTAAAGAAAGTTCTTGAGCTGAACTTGTAACTTCCAACATCCATGTTGCAGGATTATAACCATCTTTGATTTTCCTAATCCCTTCAATGCTCTATATGGCCAAAAGTAGAGGAAAATAAATCGTTATTGTCAAGAACTAGGGGTGTTCACTAAAACTAATATGAGTTTTAGGAGGCATCATACCTCAAAATAATTGATCAACTGGCTAGAATGACGACCTAGAGGCCCAACATATATCTCTTGTCCTCCACGCTTCATGAGGAAGAGCTGGAATCACATATAAATGAAAGTTCAAATTAATCCAATGAAGAAATAGGCCACAAAACACAAACTTTACGGTCAATGTCTCTCACCTCATCAAAAGCTTCAAATATGTCGATGCTTGGCTGGTGGATTGTGCAAACAACAGTTCTTCCTGTGTCAACTGTGTTCCGAACAGTTCTCATCACTATTGCAGCAGCTCTTGCATCTAACCCAGAAGTAGGCTCATCCATGAAGATTATGGATGGATTGGCAACTAATTCAACTGCTATAGTTAGCCTTTTGCGTTGCTCAGTTGAGAGGCCATTCACACCAGGTAAACCAACTAGTGAGTACCTCAATGGCTCTAGCTCTACAAGCTCCATGACTTCCTCAATGAACATCTACAACCATTTACCAAATGATCAATAGTAGAAGCAATCAGTCTCACACATTAAAAAGGAAAAGGGAAAAATATATATTGTGCATAAAGTTGCAGGTGCTAACTTTTCTAGTTTTGGAATCAACTTCTGGGGGTAGACGAAGCCATGCCGAGTAGAGCAAAGACTCATAGACAGTAACATGAGGAGAATGGATATCAGTCTGCTCGCAGTATCCTGAGATCCGAGCAAAAGTTTCTTGATTTTTAGGATACCCAGAAATTTTAATGCTCCCTTCAATATATCCACCAGTTTTCCTACCAGCCAAAACATCCATTAAAGTAGTTTTACCAGCACCACTAACGCCCATAAGAGCTGTGAGAACACCAGGCCTAAATGCCCCACTCACACCTTTCAGAAGCACCAATCTATCCTCAAGTACGCCCTGATCCTTCATTTCCTGCCAATTAAATTCAAAAGAATCAGGGCTGTTTTTCTTTGGGACAAAGGCATAGTTAAGAAACATCACAGCTATTAAACCATAAGAGATTCTTAAGAATATCTGAAGCTAATTGTGCATAAATATATGAGAACGTTAGAGGTGGATTCTAAAAAAGTCTTGCATCTTTCATTGTTTATTCATGATTGGCAGAGTCAACCTAAGAAATTTTTTAGAACTAATTTTAGAATGTAACTTGGAAAGTAACTAACCTGCGGCATGTCAACAGAGTATGTTATTTCATCAAATGTGATGGAATGTGGTTCAAAAGGAAGAACCATTCCTCTTTTCCTCCCATGATTGGAATCTACAATGGCATTAGCTCTTCCTGATGCTGACTTGGAAGAAGACATACTATTTCTCCTACTATTCTTTGAATTCCCTGCACCAAAATTTTATAAACTCATTAGTATATGTAATGAAGGCATACTATAAATTACAAATCAAAATTCCTAGGCCTAGTACAGATGTTTATGATCATAAATGATATATATTAGAATAAATACCTATGCTTGGTAATTCAATTCCGTTCTTGGCTTTGTTGTTAGACTTATTATTGCCCTCTGAATCTTCAGATATTGTTGCATTTGGCTTCTCAAAAGCTGCATAATCATACAAATTTATCAATCAAATTTGTGAATATATGAAACTCAAGGTATGAAATGTGAAGATTAATGAAACTCACGGTTAAGGTAACTGAGAGCCACAGTGTATAAGATGTTGAAAAGAAACATAAACCCAACCAATGCCCCAACTCCTATCCAATACCAATATGCATGTGTGAAGAACCCCCGAGACTCCAGAACTTGAATTCCCAATGGCTTAGTAGCATTTGGAAGAAACTGTAATTGGAAACCAACAAAATTTAAGTCTTCAAGTTTCTCTAATGAAAACAGAGTTTCTGAAGTTGATAGTTCTAGAAATTACGTGGTTCCAACTATTTCCAAGGAACTCATTCACCACTATAGCATTCTGCCCATACATTAAAGGTGAAATCCAATAACCCCAAATCCACCAGGGCTTGATATTCTCTGTTTCATGGGCAATGAAAGGAAATCACTCAAATAAGCAATGGCTCGGAAATCACTCAAATACATGTTTAGACCAATGTTACCTCTTGACAGAATGAAGCCGCCCAATCCAAGAAGTGCGAGTAGTGCAAAGGACCCAAACGTGTTAGCGACAATCATGTTCCTACCAAGTGCCGCAATGGCTCGGAACAACCCAGAAGCCATTTGGCTAATCAGCACTAGCAGAAGGAATTGCTTGAACAATCTACATCAAGAATAAGAAAAGCCCACATCATATATAAGATAGTACTACCATGCAGAACAATTCATTAGAGGCTCTAACATAAAAATGACGGCTTCTTTACCTGCCAACATTTGGATCAAATCCAATTACATAGTAAGTGAGAAATACCCAGACAGCAACTTCCACAATTGTAAGAGGGATTTTGAGAATCCATGTAGGAATCACATATGCCCATGAGGGATAAAATAGTAGGTCCCGTTGCTTGTAGAAAATAGGAAGCTTCCCTAGAGTCATAGAAAGCTCCGCCATTCCATTAAACATAATCATCACTACTGTGAAAAACAGAGCTCCAACGTAAACTCCACCGTGCTCCACAGAATCACGGTGCATCTCAGTTCGTAGGAAAAGTGTCATGGCTATAAATGCCATGATGGACAGCTAAATAACATTAAGAGAAACGTTATTAGTCAAAACTACGTCTGCAAACTAAAGAATAAAGATTAAACACAAGGAATAAAAAAAAGAAAAAAAATTGTCATGTCATATTAGTAATGACAAGACTCCATTTTTAATATATATGAACTTCAAAGCTAGAACCCACCTGGGATAGCTTGAAGATGTGAACAAATGAATTCCTCTTCATAAGCAAAAACTCCCTTGACAAGTTAGCCTTCAAAAGTTCCTTCTTTTTAACACCATATTTTTCGGTGGTTAATGCAGCTGGATGGTTCTTAGACCTATCAAATGGGGTTGCCAGCTCGTCTCCGATTCTCCTTCCAATATGGAATGATTGAAACGCTTCAGCAAATTGAGTCACTGATACATATCTGTATGGTTCATTTCTGTTCATCCAGTACTGCTCCTGATCCTTTCTTGAAGTTACCTGTAGGAAGAGACCATAGAAATTATTTGGACATATATGATATACTGCATTTAAAACTACAAATGAGAACAGAAGATAAACTTTGACTTACTTCTTGAAGGAAATCAGCTACTCCTTTCCTCTCAGGACATTTAAACCCCATTGATTCAAAAAAGTCAAGCACATTTTCACGGGGTCCTTGGTAGACTAGTAGACCATCTGAGACTAGAATAATGTCATCAAAGAGGTCATAAGTCTCTGGTGCTGGCTGCAGAAGGGAGATAACTGCAGTTCCATCAAGAATGTGAACGTACTGTCTGAGAGAGTTCACGATTTGAAATGTTGTGGAGCTGTCCAAGCCAGTAGATATTTCATCCATGAACAGAGCTTTTGCTGGTCCAACCAGCATCTCCCCTGTAGTAACACGCTTCTTCTGTCCTCCAGAGATACCACGCAACATGTCATTCCCCACCATTGTATCAGCACAAATATCCAACCCCAAAACCTGAAAATAATGAAGTTAGTACCTTATCTTAATTAAAGTTTCAAAACAAAATACGAGTTCTTTAGTGAATATAGACTTTTGAGTTAAGCTATTAGGTTGAAGTGGTACTTAACAGTGGTTACATAGAAAATCTTAAGACACTTTAGACTTTAGAGAGTTGGAGACCTGATAGTAGTTTTACTTTACCTTTAGAACATAATCTGTTACCAAATTTGCCTCCTGACCTTCTGTTGCTGTTGCCTGGTAGGTATATAAGAAGAATAGAAAGCCAATAAGAAACAAATATGTTATAACATTAATGTCAAAGTAGCTTCTATTTGTGTAATGAAGATGATATTAGCTTTTTTCTCACCTTCATGTAGACATCAATATCGGGATCAGGCTGGATACCTGCTTCTTTCTCTCTTCTTGATAGTTCTGTTATCAAGTCTGTGTAACCCCAGAATAACTCATGATTAGCCTATAAACTCCCCACATTACATTTTTAAAATAAGTAGAATGAAGTGAAAGATAAGGCCTTTATAAGGAAAATTCACTTACCATAACGTGATCCAACCCCTTGGCACCTAGCAGAGAAAGCCAAGGTTTCCCTTACAGTCATTTCTCCAATATGAACATCATGCTGACTGATATATGCAGCAGTTCTTTGAGGTACAAACTCGGCCATTTCATGCCCATTATAAGTCACTCTCCCAGATATCTGGAGGATAAAAATGAGCTTCCAAGTTACAGTGAGAAATACTAAATTGGGTTATTGACATAGAAAGCAAATAATAAATATGGCATCCAGAGGAAAATACTTTTCAGTTTTTACCTTAAGATTTGGATCAAGCTTTCCTGCCAAGGCCAAAAGGAGTGTGGTCTTCCCAGAACCTGGGGGACCCAAAAGTAGTGTCATCCTGCGAGGCTTGACAATTCCACTCATGTCTTTAAGAATTGTCATATGTCTCTTTCTGCTTGGAAGAATATGGAGAGAATTCAAGGAGCTCTGGAAAACCAGGTGATGGAGATTTTGTCAGAGTAATACAGAATAAAGTAACATGAAATGCTTAGAAACAAGAATTTTTTAACAAAAATCTGCTCAATGTTACCTCTACAATATTAGTAATAAAGTTCAGGAAACTAGGCAAGGCCCTGCTTCCCACATGAGCCTCGGCTTCAATATTTAGATGCTCATACCGCACTTCAATGGTTGGAATATCAATCCCAACTCTACAAAATTAGACAAAATTAGAAGATACTCACATTCAAAAACAAAAGGAAAATGTCATGAGAGTGCATCTAATTTTACATAAACCTGTCATATATTAACAGTTAAATGAATAAAATTTAAAATATATGATTCAAAAAATAGTTTGATATAATTTAAATTTTTTATAATAGTCAGTTATAACTATATTTCACAGTTTTCTCTATTTATCTCTATTAAATAAATACTCAAATCCATAAGAATATCATTCTTACAAAAAATGCTTATTACAAGATGAGATAATAATACTTGCAAAAAAAAATATTGTTTCAATTTCATTCAATTTTTAATTTGATCTTTATGATTTTTTTTTAGCCATTTGATCTTTATGATTGAATCTAGCATATATATGAATTGACTTAATAATTTAGCCATTACTGTTAAAGGGTAAAAATAGGAAAACAAAATAATATTAAATCCTTATATAGAATATATATTAATTAACTTCGATGAAATATTTAGAGTACCAAAATATTACATGAGTTGGATACAAATTTTTAAAGTATAAATTATAATAAGTAAACTATTTCTTTCGTCCTTAAAGTATGACTAACTTTTGAATTTCATCATCTAATTCAAGTATAACTTTTTTCAAATGAAAGTCCTGACTCCTGACTTTCACGTAGTAACAGAAACTACTGAAAAAGAGGAATAATAAGAAACTAAACCGACCGAAAAGTTACTCATTTTCCCAAAACAACACAAAATTTTAATTAAAAATTTAAAATAAATCCAATTCTTCTATTACCTATCAATTCGTTCCCTGAGTTTCAAGAGAAACCTCTCGTTATCCTCGTCGGCGACTCTAACCAATCTCTCCAGCAATTTCTTTCTCTCTTGAAATCCAAGATCCGTCACGACGTCGATTTCGTCGGCGCCACCGTGCGACGCCGTCAAGAGCCCTTTCCTGAGCCGACTGTAAGTAGGGAGCTTCTCAAGCGCCGCCCATTTGAGAGCTTCTTCATCGTCTTCTTCCCGCGAAGAACAAGATATCGAGAATTCCTCCGCCGTAAAACTGTTTCTCCAAACCGCAGAACTCCCCGCTCGTACACTGGTACTTGCTTTATACAGATTCACGCCCTCCATATATATATATATATATATGCCCAAACCAAACCAAAACGAAACGAAACGAAAAACAGAATGCACAAAACGACCGCAATAACAATTAGAAATACTTTTTGCAGCTTCGATCGGCTCAGACGATTGACCTAGAAGCTTCTTCTTCTTCTTCTCCAAGATTGATAGGAAAATCCGGCATTGCTTGTAAGTTTAATTAAAGAAATGAAACTGAGATATATATATATATATATATAAAGGGATGGAATAGTAGTGGAGAATGCATTTAAAAGCATAGAGAGGTAAATAATTATAGTTACGCGAATAGATGCTGTGTTTCCGTTTTGGATGATCATTTTCTTTATTCCAATGACGCTGGTAAAGCCATTAATGGGGCATGCTACCTAGCTAGCTACCTAGCTATTGCTTTCCCTCGCTTCTTTCATGGCTCTTCAAGTCAAATCCAATTTTATATTGGAAAGAAATTTGGGTGGAGTTTTTATATTTTTGGATGGATTTATTTGAAGGAATGAAAATAAAAAAATAAAAATTAAATTTTAGTAAAATGATAATTATACTTTTTATTTAAAAATTATTAATATTTAAAATAGATGACAAAATTAAATGTTGTGATTCTCATTTTCTTTTCCTCTAATATTCCTTCATTTAAGGCCACGTTAATCTATTTTGTAATTTAACATTCCATGTCCATCTAACATTTTTTTACTAAACATATATTACTTTTTGTATTGTGATGAAATTATGTTTTTGACCAACAAATGTTTGGTGCAGTGGTAAGCGAGTTGCACCCCAAGTTGAGGGACCTAGGTTTGAGCTCTGGAGTCGACATTGTTGGAAGGGCTTTAACTGTCCAGGGCTCGAACTGTTCGTTCCCGGCCTGAGATTAGTCTTCATCTAGACCGTTAAAACGGATAGGTGGGGGACATCCATGGTTATACCAAAAAAAAATCATGTTTTTGTCTTTACTTTTTTATCGACTTTTAATATATAAGGATAAATTGATCATTTTACTCATTTTTATTTATTTTACATTACTATTCTTATTCCCTCCAACATTCTTATTCTCATTCCAAACAAGGCTTAATAAGTAAAGTTCTTTTTATGTTTATTAGGAGGATCATACATATAAATAAGACAAGTGACAAAATATTTTTGTATATTTTTTGGTTTATTAATATAAATAATAGGTATCTCTGTATTAGAGGTAATTTTGTTCGAGATGCTATTAAAGTATTGAACATTAAATATGAACACTTCTCTCAACTAAGTATTCGGATTTGGTTTTATTACATTGCAAAGAACTAGTCCCTCCTATTAGACCCAACCCATGTTAAAACAAAATATTCTAGAATATGAGTGGGGAGAGAAGAATACTATATTTTACTTCAACAAAATACAAACATACATGAGAATATTATGAGTGCGCTTAGTATAAATGTACGGATGTAAAGTACTGTAGAGTAAAGTATCGTGGAATAAAGAAAAGTACTATAGAGAAAAGTGATGAGAAAGATAGAGAAAAAAATTAGGAGAGAGAAAAAGTATAATAAAAATTGTATTTGATATATATAAAATATGATATAAATTTTTCTGAGAATCGTAAAATTACATATAATGCACTCCCTCCGGTTCACAATATCTGCTTCGTTGGGTAGGTACGTACAGACCAAGGAAATCATTAGTTCACCTTAAACTTGAAAAAATATGAGATAAAAAGACTAAATTACCCTTACTAATTAATTGCTCATACTTACTCTTTTTCCATTAATCTTATATTGGGAATAGGTATTATATAAGGATAAAATTGTAAAGAAATGATTAATGCTTTTTTGATTTTATAAAATAACAGATATTTTAAAACATAAAAAATTTCTCACTAATTATTATTATTTTTTTAAAATGAGTATTTTCTATTTTTAAACAATTTCTTTTTAATAACTAGGATATACTTTTTATTAACTAATTAAAACGAAGGTGGCCAATTAAATATTTACACAATAATGAAGAGACGGTGCCTGCCTTCTATCTAACTAACTCCTACTCTCTTTTTGTTTTTTTGTTTCCACCAAAAGTCAATTGATTTTAGTTAAATAATAAAATTAAAATTACGTGTAATGCTTTCGTTAAACAACGGGACGTTTTCATCTAACTAAAACTAGTTAGCTTGTAACTTAAGAGAGAAATATAGTTGATCGAAAGAGATTCATTTATTTTTGACTAAGTGTTATAGGTTCAATCTTTGATTTCGAATATAGAACAATTTTAAATTTTTGAGTCAGTTGTCCAATAAAAAACCAGAGAGCATAAGTGAACTCGTGAATTTTGGAACTGTCATGGAAAAAAAATAAACCCTCGAGTGATTTGAGTGAGAGTGTATGAAGGAGAACCTAGATTTGCTGATGCGCATTGTAGTTGAAGTGCAATTACAATGCATATCAGTATTATTGAATCAATCTTTTTTGAGATTACATAAAAAATTAATGGATCTAATGATAATGATATACTCTATAGCTGCACTTTAACTACCGTGTACATGAGCTGATCCAAATTAGTGTGTGAGAACAGAGACAGTTGGAAAGATTGTGTGAAGTGTAGGAGGGAAAATTATGTTTGGGTAGTACAAATATAAAATATCTCTTATTTTAGTCCAAAGAGAAATCTTATTTGTGTTGTGAGATATAAATGTTTTCAATCAAGTCCTACAATAATTATAGGTCCAAATTGCCCATCCCATCATTGGATTCCAATTCCATAAAATTTTGGAATTAGGCAAATGGCAATTCTAAAAATTCTTATTCCAAGATTTTCTTGTTATACCCAAGATTGGAAAATTTTGTTATGCAATTCCAATTCTAACACTCTAATTCCAATTCCAATTTCAATATATCAAACGCAGCCATATATTGTCCAGCTTCCCTTAATTCCAATTTATTGTATATTAATTAATAATATTTAATCAATTAATTATTTTAATTAGTTTATACATATTATTTAGACTCTTTAATATCTAAAAAAACTTTTTTGATAAAAAAAATCAAAGTAAAAGAAATATAGTTAAACTGAATTTTATTAATAATACATAAATAAAATAGTATAATTAAAAATCCCTGTTTTCATTAATTAATTAATTAATTAATTAATGACCTTGAAAACCTCAGCAGTTACGTCACTGAGAAGGAAGAATAATTTATTTATTTTTGGGTAATTAGAAGGAAGATATATTGAAAGAAAAGTTGAAAACCTGTTGTTGTGTCTTCCATTTATAACTTAACCAAAAGGGACTAATTAATGATGATTGTGTGTCCTTCGCAACTTTGCATGGGTTTTAATTCATATAATCTCTCGTTTATTAGAAAAATAGTTGAATATTATGAGAGTAAAGTTTCATTTCTTTATGTGTTATTTGTCACTATCAATATAAATCTAGACCTTAATTTATTTAAAATGAATTCTTATTTATGTGGGATAAAAGTTCAGTACTAAAGTATCGGTATTATTGAACTTCGGTATATTGCTCTAATCATATAATATTATTTGTTAATATTAATAGAAATTCACATTAATTATAAGGATCTTGAATATAATGGATTAAGGATTAATTGATTGAAAAAATATACCGAAATTCAACATTACTGTACTGCTAAACATCTACTGATCTTTAATTAGGGCACATTTGGTTACGTGAATGTTAGATGTAATGAGAATGTTGAAGAAAATGGGAATAGTAATGTGAAAGTTACGTGAATGAAATAAAAGTGGGTAAAACGACTATTTTACCTTTATATTAAAAGAGGAAATGAAAAAGTGGGTAAAAAAGTAAAAAAAAAAACATAATTTTATCATATTATAACAAGTAAGATATATTTAAAAAAAATTGTTAAAAAGAATGTTATATTACAAAAAGATTATATCGATTATAACAAGCAACTAAATGTGTCATAAACAATGACGTTAAGGAAGGTAAATGAACTTCTAGATTGTAAAATGTAGATGCATGAATGCATGCAAATCTTCAACATATTATTAATACAGCCAACCTTGCTTTCACGTAGCCGTCCATTTATGTGAAGTCTGCTCTATTTTTGTTTTTGGTTCTATTTTTGGAGGTACAAATGTAGAATTACATAAAAAGATAAGATTGGCTACAATTAATACATGCATGGATAATATTATATTTCATGCTCCACCATGATAAAAATAAATAAATAAATCAATGCTATATATATATGGGATAATAATGTAATTATGTTTTTTTAGTGTCATGTAGTTTTAAGTAACTCTCTCATTATTTATTTTTAATATATATATATATATATAATATAATATAAAATTATTATTATATTTAAATAATAAAAAAATAAATATTTTATAATTTTTAAATTTTAAAAATTATTATTATTATTATATTTTAAAATAATAAATTAAATCATGAAAGTTATTTGTTTATCCACTTTTATAGTAACTATACAATATATCTACTTTAATTTCTCTCTCCCACATCTTTTCATCATACATTTTAATTATATTTTTTAATTAAAATAATGATATTTTGCAAGTCTAATGACCCAAGAGCCGTATTTATATAGATAGATATATAAGTTAAATTTTTTTGGTTTCCTACCGTCGAAATAAGTACATTTTTTCAAGTAAATTTTGACCATTGAATTAAGTTGATGGAAAAGTCAGTGATAGTATTATCGACGGCCAACCATTGTCGATATTTGTCAAAAATATTATTTTCGATAATATATTTATCGATGACAACCGTCAAGAAAATACCATTGAAAAAAACATTGTAAAAAATATTATTAAAAATTGTTCGCCGTCGAAAAATCTATTATATTTTTTTAGCAACTTACTTCAACAGCCTTGTTGCAAAAAGTACCGGTACTTTTTCCAACAATTTGACATTCGATACTCATATTTCTTATAGTGGAGCAAGCAGACCATATATAATGGGGCATGCAAAGCTCTCCTAACTGAATTTTTTTCATACACAAACCTTGAATCCAAAACAATATATTACTTAAAAAGAATAAAGTACCTAACAATCTAATAATCTCTTATTAGTTTTAGTTAGTTAAATTTTTTTAGTTGAACGGTCACTAGCAATATTTGACAAATTAAAAGAAAATAAATGAGAACGAATTATGGATGTGTTTGGTAGGTGAAATGAGTGAGAGAATGAAAATAAAAATGGGAATGTCTGAGGAAATGGATATGTCATCTCAATGTGATGTGACATGGATGGAATAAAGGGAATAAAATGACCATTTTACCCTTACATTAAAAGTGAGAATGAAATAAAATTAGGTGAAAAAATAAATACAAAAACATAATTTTATCGCATTACAAAAAGTAAGGTATATTTTGTAGGATAAATGTTAAATGTAATTGGATGTGATTACATCCAACATTATATCCTCTACCCCAGTCCCCACTAACCAAACAAACTATATATATATATATATATATGAGGCAAAATACTATTTAATCCCTAAATTGTTGGTTAAACAACTATTTAGTCCCTAAATTTATCAAAAATACTATTTAATCCCCGAAATTTGTAACTATGTCGACTATTTAGTCCCCGAATTTGTGACTATGTAAACTATTTAGTTCCCAAACTTGACAAAAATAATATCTAATCCCCGAATTTACAACTCTGTCAATTATTTAGTCTCCTGACTGTTACCGTTAGAGTTGATAGAGTTGTAAATTCGGGGATTAAATAGTATTTTTGCTAAGTTTGGGGACTAAATAGTTAACATAGTTACAAATTCGGGGACTAAATAGTATTTTCATCAAATTCAGAGACTAAATAGTTGACATAGTTACAAATTTCAGAGAATAAATAATATTTTTAATAAATTCGAAGACTAAATAATAATTTAACTAACAATTTAAGAACTAAATATTTTGCATATATATATATATAGTAAGACACATACAGTTGCAAATATGTAGGCAACCGAAAGAAAAAGTCAAAAGTAGTTAGGTAAGAAGGAAAGCCGGGTCCATTCATACCGTTAGATGTTCATATCTTCAAACTCACGTGCATAAAGTTTGGGACCAATGTCACGTGATATCATTTGTAAATACTAGTTTATCATGTAAGTTGTAAGTTGTAACCCAAAAAAAAAAAATACTAGCTTATCAAAATAGATTAAGCTATATGAGTTAATTTGTTTAGCCTGGGGTTGAAAATTTTGTAACTTTAATTAAAACAGATTATCAGTCCAAATTTTTTTTAAAAAATAAAATATTATTTACTCCCTGAATTGTTGGTCAAATTACTATTTAGTCCTTAAAGTTGGTAAAAATACTATTTAATCTCTAAATTTGCAGCTCTGTCAACTATTTAGTCCTTGAATTTGAAAAAAAAAACTATTTAGTCCCCGAATTTGCAACTCTATCAATTAATTAGTCCCCGAACTTGGCAAAAATACTATTTAGTCCCCAAATTTGTAACCTTGTCAACTATTTAATCCCCTGACTGTTACCCGTTAGATAGTCAGCTGACGTGGCCGTTAAATGCTGATGTGGCATGTGAAGTGACATGTGCCCAGGCACTTAACGGTGCCACATCAGCTAGTGTCTGGTTATCTAACTGGTAATGGTCAGGAGATTAAATAGTTGACAGAGTTGCAAATTCGGGGACTAAATAGTATTTTTGTCAAATTTAGGGATTAAATAGTTGACAGAGTTGCAAATTCGGGGACTAAATAGTATTTTTGTCAAATTCAGGAACTAAAAAATTGCAAATTCGGGGACAAAATAATATTTTTGTCAAATTCAAGGATTAAATAGTAATTTAACCAATAATTCAGCGACTAAATAGTATTTTACCTCTTTAAAAAAATATGGCTTGATTGGGTTCCGCTTGAGCTGGGTTAGTCCTTTTTATTTTTTTAAGATTTTATTTTATATCTAATATGCACTACCCAAAAAAAAAAAAAAAGAAATTTGGCGACGGGTTAATTTTGGTCACAAGCAACATTCTAACCATCCCTAAAAATTTAATGATGGTTATGTTGACCGTTACTATAGTTGGTGTCGAGATATATTCTAATGACACTTGACAAAAGCGTCGACATTAACTGTCGCAAGATTTTACAACAGTTATGTTGTGACCTATAGCAGTTATGTTGGTGACGGTTTTAACCGTCGTTACAACGATAAAACCAAATGCAATGTGACAATTGTATTTATCTTTTTGGCGAAGGTTTAAATCGTGGCTAGACTATTTTTTATTTTTTTTATTTCAATAATAATTTTAATTTTTCTAAAAAACATATATACTGATTTAACTAAAACAAATGATGAACTAAAATAATTTCATTTGTACGAATACAATGTTTTACAACTAACATACATATCTATAATTCATATTCACCATGTTAACAAGTGTTAAGTAGTACAAAATTTTACAATATGACTACCAATACATCTACAACTATATATATATATATATATGTTAGTTCAATAATGTAATAAAGCAAAATATTCAGATCACAGAACTTTAAGGATCATGACTTGCTTTTGATGATCTTTCACATTCTAGAAGTGATGCCTCAGTACTTCTTATATAAGATAACCATAAGAAATGAGAAAATATATAACTACTACATAATAAGTAATTCAAAATTCTGTAATTTACAATTTACATTACCTGTGATTATGAGCGTGATGATTCAAAAGCACGAGCAAGCTTATGAGGTATCTGGATTCTTATTTGTTGTACTACGTAACAAACTTTGAAAATAACCAAACTTTCCTTATATGTTTAAAAAAAATATAATTGCACAAAACAAGAGTACATCCACACACATAGTGAAATTGCTCATAAATTGATATTATGACCAAGTGAATCAAGCCGAGGATTAGAGGAAGGAGGGCACACATATTACACATTGATTATGAGGATGACATACACCAATCCATCAGTGATACATAATAAATAGAGTAAGAATAAATATATGAAAATTATTGCTCAATGCAGTATTTTTTTTTAAATAAAAATAAGAATAAATATATGAAATGACGAGGCACAACAAATGCACCTAAATATTTTTCTCTTGATGCTAAAATTAAAAAGGTACTTAATCAACTAGAATATTAGTCCAGGGCCCCAAGCACATTAATTATTGTAAATAAGATGGATCAGATTAGCAATTTAATTAGCATAGTTATGGGGAGACGGGGGGAGTAGATATTCAGTGGTACGTTAGTCCTGAATTTCAGTACATCCCTCCAATCAGTTAGTTCTTAAACTATTTCAATTGGGTCTTTATTAATGTGAATTTATATTAATATTAACAAATGGCTCTATATGATTGAAGAGATGTACTGAACTTCAATGGTACGGTACTATTGAACTTTTATCCCATATATAATTTGGAAATTTAAAGTAGACTAATTTTTTATTGACCTTTTCGAATTTAAAATCATTAATTAATATTTTAGTAACTAAGTAAAGGGTTGTTTAACCAAAATTTTAACAAGGGAAGTATAGGGAGGGGTAACTAATTAATATTCATTTGAGTTTGATGTTCATGGGAAGAAGGTGTTAATGGGACGAGAGGCAGAGTATGGGAAGCAGAACATCTCTCTTATGTAAATAAGTCCAATTCATTATACTCGAGAAATTAATCATTAAATTTGCTCAAATAGATACCTTGAGGGCTGAGGCAGAAAATCTATTGGGGCATCATACATCACTGCTATTATAGGACTTGGTTGGGAGTTTTCAAGAGAGTGGAGTAGGGTGGTCATAAATGAAGTGGTACGGAGTGGAATGGTTCAAACAAATCATTCAATTGATTGAGAGTTTAAAAAAAAATAAAGAGAGTAGTGGACAATATTACCCTTATAATGAATCATGAATGAACAAAAATAGAATAAAAGAAGATTAATAATAGAATTAAATATTATAAACAATGCAAACAATCATAAATTCTCCAATTTGGAGGGGTTTAAAAATTGAAGTGTTGAATGATTTAAAAAGATTTTCAAACCATTCTAAATTATTTCACTTCATTACTCACTTAAACCCACAACTATTATAAATCCTTGGTAGTTTTAGTTTGTGGATTTATCATAAAACAGAAAATGGTTAGGCCAACTATTTTTATTTTTTAATTTATGTATATATGATTAATCCATATGCCATAACCCATAGTTTTTTTTTGGGCCTTAGCCCATAGACTTTATATATTATGAATGTCATCTTGGTTCAATAGTCTCTAATAAAATAACCACCGTTGTGAGAGAAACCTGAGAGAGCAGAAAAAAATTTCAGCCACTATTAATGAGTTTGAAGATTTTGACAATAAATTTTCATATTTGCAGCGAAATTTTAAAAGGCAAGGAAACAGCAAAAGATAAATCTTCAGAAAGGATTTGGAGGTGTAATGTTTCTATTGAAGATCATGAAGTTTCTTTCATACTTTTATTTTTATATTTTGTTGTAGTTTTTGTTAAATTTATTGTTGATCTTTGTAATACTATTCAATTATGGTTAGGGGTATGTTACCTCTTGATCTGAATAATATTACTTCTATATCTATTAAGAGTGCAGGCTTATGTTGATTGTTGCTTTTCTTACATGTGACCTTTGTGTTTTTTTTTTCTTTAATTGAAAATGATATTTGACCAAAAGAAAAAAAGTCTTTAATATATATGAATGTGAAAAGCCCCACGTGAAATATAAGAGTAGAGACTTTCTCATATATATATATATATATATATATATATATATATATATATATTATGGAACTTTCTCATATATTAATAGAATCTTAGGAATATAATTCATTATAAAAACAAGAGAAAATTTATTTTGGGTAAAATATCTTTGCTGCCCTCAAATTTTACTGCAATGTTCATTCTTATCCCTAAACACTTTTTTTATTCATGCCTACCCCTAAATTTTCAATTATGTTCATGCCTATCCTTTTTACTAACACCGTTAATATGCTTGACAGAATTTGTTGACGTGAACGATGAATGTGTATTTCTTTTGCCACGTCACTATTCACTTCATTTTTTACCTCACATTTAACTTTTTATTTTTATTAAAAAAATATCCAATTTTTTTTTATTTGAATGTGTTTAGGTTAAAAGTTTGGTTTGCTTTTTTTTAAAAAAAATTTGGATTGGATTAATTTTTTTAATAAAAGTTAAAAGTTAAATGTGAGGTGGAAAATGAGGTGGATGAAGTGGCAAAAAGTCACACATTTATCGTACACGTCAGTAAATTCCGTCAAACAAGTTAATTGTATTAGCAAAAAGGACAAATATGAACAAAATAAAAAGTTTAGGGGTAGTCATGAACAAAAAATAACTTGGGACAGAAATGAACATTACAGCAAAATTTGAGGACAACAAAAGTATTTTACCCATTTATTTTTTTTCCTGAATTATTGATCAATTTATTATTTAATTTTTAATAATAAAAGAAGTATCAAAATTTATTTTAAAAAAAACTGACGGATTTTTTTTTAAAAAAAAAGTTAGTTCCATGATAACATGACATTTTAGTAATTAAGGGTTTAGTTTGGAGTTTTGAAGAGCATGAAGGGCAATGGTCATTAATAGAGTGGTGTAGAGTGGGGTGGGGTGGGGTGGAATGGTTTATACAAATCATTTTATTGATTGAGAGTTTTAAGAAAACAAATACGGTGATGGACAATATTACCCTTATAATGAATGAACAAAAGAAAAAAAAAGAGGGTTAATAATGGAATATAATTAAATATTATAAACAATGCAAACTATCCTAAATCCTCCAATTTGGAGGAGTTTGAAAGTTGAGGTATTGGATGATTTGGAAGACTTTTCAAACCATCCTAAATCATTTCACTTAATTACTTACTTAAACATCCAAACGAGAGTTTGTAATCACAAACCACCCCACACCACTCTCAAACCATAAAAAATGTCAATAATTAATAGTACCAACTTTTCCATCTAATAAATTAACCCACAGATCAAATTGATTGGGAGTGTATTTTTCACTGACTAAATTTAACAATTACATCTTTTTGGGGAGTAAATTAGTAAAATACCAAATAATGATAATTTTTATACTAAAGATCAATATTTTAAGTGCATCATATTAATTATTTTTAATGACAGATTTTTATAATATTTAAAAAATAGTAACTTCTAATATATTATATATACATAATACATGTAATGTTTTCAAAATTTAAATATGATTTAAGACATAAAGTTAAAAAAATTAAGTATGATATATACACCTTTAATAGCTTATTATTAAAAGTCATTATCGGAAGTGCTGAATCGTTAACTGTCTACATTGCACATTAATTATTAACTATACAAATTAGTCTATGAAATATTATATTATTATATAAATTAGTTCCTACAAAATTATTTTGTCATACAAATTAGTCCTTCAAAGATTTATATTACATTACAATTAAGTCCTTCAAATAATAATATGTGTACTGTAACTAGAAGATTTCTGCATACAATAATATCTACCTTACACTTCTATGAGGAAAATATGAAGGTCAGTTGCCTGTCGACTTTAACAATGCAGTGCAACGTCAAGGTGGTGGTATGCAGAAGTACAGAGTATGCTAATCCTAACAAGAGTAAGCCCACGGTGGTTGACTTAAGGAAATATATGTTTGCTCAAATTAAATTAGTTACAATTCAATCAGTTTTTGAATACTAGTACTTTCAAAATTTTAAAATGTATATAATTTTTCACATTGAAAGAGTTTGTAAGATTAAATAATTTATATAACACAATAAGGAAAAATAATTATTATAGTTCTTAGATATTAATGTGAGGCATCAATGGGTTTTACATACAAATAAAATATAATTGGGTTTAATAATTTTAAAAAACTTATTGAATTATAACTAATTTATTGGATTATCATGTGTTTTCACATAAGCTATTTTCCCTTTATCTAGATTATAGTCCATAATTTTTTTTCAAACAACTAGTTGTTAATTCATTAATATTAATAGTAATATATTAATGATAATAATAATTAACACTAGAAACAAAATGTTTAAAATTAAGTTTTAATTATATATATAATATTGCAAATATTGTTAAGTACTGAATTATCAATGGGCGTAGCTGGCCTTGAAGAGCATTGTTAGTAGACTAGCATACATATTCTTGTTGGGGTTAGCATACTTCTCGATACAACATCTATTTGATTTTGCAGCTAAATAAGTACTTTTGCATTACACCACCTTGTTGTTACACTATACTGTCAAAGCCAATAGGCAACTGACATTCAGTTTAGCCTCATAGGACGCCACTCCACAACCCACGCCACCACCCACCGGTTTCAAGGATACATTAGAGGTTAAAGGCGTCCACCAAACTGATATCGTAGAAGTGTATGGTAGATTATTATTGTATGCAAAAAAAATTTGTTACCTTACGCATATTATTATTTTAAGGACTTAATTGTAATATAGTAAAGATCTTTGAAGGATTAATTTGTATGCCAATATAATTTTTTAGGGCTTAATTTGTATAATAGTATAATCTTTCATGGACTAATTAATATAGTTAATAATCAATGGTATCATGTAGGCAGTTAACGGTGTCACGTAAAGCAATTAATGATCCACCTCCTAAAATAGAATTTTTTTAAAACTAATAAAAAAATTTACTCCTTTAGTGAAAATTTTACCAATTAAATATTCAAATTATAATATTGTATACATAAATTTTTTTTCAGACTTTCAACATCAAGTAATTGATCGAAATTCAGCTATGCTATAAAAGAAAATTTTTTAATTTGTTTTGGTCTTGGAGCAAAGTATTTATTGGGCCTAATAACTAACTTTTTGGACTACAGAAAATATATCTCTTTCATTGTCATTAAAGTTTAGGGTGCCTTTAGTAGGGTTTTTTCTTTTTTCTATTTTTATTTTCATTTTTAAAAACATTTTCTAAAATGAATTGTTTTTTTATTAGAGTATTCACCAACAAGTCTGATAACTAATAGAATAGAAGTGTGCGGATCCAATCTAAAAAAACATTTCCTAAAATGGATTGTTTTTTTGTTATTGTCTTGATTAGAGTATTCATCGAGTTTGATAATTAAAAGAGGTGTGCGGATCCAATCCGAACCGAAAGAAGGGAGTTGAATGCCCAAAATTAAAAAGTTAATGAGATCTGAGTGCAAGATTTTAAAACACAATGTAATATTGTGTCATTGGCCTAAAATTGAAGAATCTTCTCTACATTTTAGGCAAATGAAAATGTTTACACTGTTTGGATAACATTATAACAACGTTTACACAATAATATAGACAATGTTCAATAAGCCATTGGCATTGTGAATTGGACTCCTAATTCCTATAATCTATCGCCTTTGGAAGTTGAAGACCTTAATGGAGAAAGCAAAGATGAATGCAAATAGAACAGCAAACCCAACAACCACAGCAGCACAAACTCCTACAAAATCATGTCTGAAACCAAAGTAACTTCTTAGGAACTCTTGCACTGTCTGATTATCTGATTCCATCTGCTTTGTTATGTCTCCAAACTGTGATGCTATGAATCCATATAAGCTCCACGCCACAGGATTTGCCCAATAGTACCATCTCCACCACACAGGGATGCTCTATTATCAATCAGGTTAAAAAAAACATAATAAGTATTAATATATATATATATATATATATATGAGTTTTGATTGCTGAAACATTAGCAATATAGCAGTTTAGTCCTTGAAAAATTATATTATATTTATTAGTCCTTGAAAGACGATCAACTCGTTAGTCCTTGAATCGTTCGTTGTTAATGCCCATGATGACGTGGCCGTTAAATACTTTGTTGAATACCAAACAAACTTAACTATGTAAAAAATGTCATCTCAATGCCTAGTTATATATTTTTGCCATTTCTAGTTTCTTTGTTTTATTCATTATTAAAACATGACTAAGCGTTGAAATAAAGTTTTTCCATTTAAGTTTATTTGGCAGCATTTAACGGCGCCATGTTTTCATTTAAAAGACTAGGTCACCTAGGCCGTTAGCGGTTAATGACTCAAAGACTAATAAATTGATCGTCAAGATCATCCAGGGACGAAAAAAATATATTATGATCTTTCAAAAATTAAATCATTAAATTGTTAATCTTTCAAGACCAAAAAATAAGTTTACTCTCTCTCTCTATATATATATATACTCATAACTAGGGTGGTCAAAGGTTGGTATCATCACTTACTGGTCGTGGGATGATAAATCCTGAAAAGAGGTTCCACATTCCATAAAATGCAGCAGAAACAATTAAAGCAACGTCTTGATTTGGTGTCACAGCCACTGCCATCATGCCGTAGAATGTGAAGTACAACAATGTGAGGTACATGAAAAAGAGGCACCAAAAGAATTTCTCCACAGTCCAGTCAAATGCAATCATTGCATAAACTAGAACAGTATATGTCACTGTTTGGACAAGAATATAAGGAAGCTCTATTATAACCTGCACCAAGAAAAAAGGGAGTGACTTGTTTTAGCATGACTAAATAAATTTCACTTGAGAAATTGTCTGTATCTTTTTTGAACCATGGGAATCTCCCGCCCATCTATTTTATAGTCTAGGCAAAGAGTAATCACATTCGAGTCGAGCAAGACCACAAGGGCAGCTGAGTTCTCCCGACCAAGTTTTTACACAACTACATTCCCAAGGCTCGAATCCAAGACCCTTGGTTAAGCTGAATCAACCACTTACTAGTTGATCCACATGCTTGGTGGTACTCGAAAAATTGTTCTGTGAACTAAAAATGTGAATTTTACCTGGGAAAATGCATAGGGCAAGGCAGAGTACATTCTAGCAGCTCTTTCTCTGTAAAAGACAGTTCTCTCAACAGCTACCACTGGCTGTACAGAAGAAGCATTCTGGATTCCAAGGAAGAGAACAGCAATATACATTGAGCCCATGGCATTAAACAGATCTTGTCTCTTTGAGCTGAAAGTCACAACAACGAATCATAACTAAAGAACATTAGTTATAACAGTAGTATGTATGCATATCAAAGTTGTTGAATTTAGACTTACGTTTTGGATCCGAGGTTCCAGAACATTGTTCCTATCATCAAGGCTATAACAGTAGTGAAAAGAAACCTCACAGCAGTGTAGGGAGGATTGCGCCAATAGGAACAATGTTGTTTCCATAAGCAAGCCATGCATTGGACCAAAAATGACTGAGAGTATTGAGTAGGGAAATGAAGATCCTTTGAACCAGGAGCAGGCTTGCCCAATTCTTCTATAAGTTGCTTGTTTCTCCTAAATCCACGAGAATTATTATGGAAAAAAAAAATGTAATATAGGAATAAGTTCACATCCATGTGTTAAATTTAAATAACTTACCTATATAATTCAGAATTCTTGTATATGTCAGTAAAATCAACACCTAAAGAAAGTTCTTGTGCTGAAGTTGTAACTTCCAACATCCAAGTTGCTGGATTATAGCTATCTTTAATTTTACTAACCCCTTCTATGCTCTATGTGACCAAAAATAGAGGAAAGTCTGTAATTGTTGTGAAAAACTCTGGCTGTTCACATGAACTATTTATGAGTTTAAGATGAATCCTACCTCAAAATACTTGATCAATTGACTAGAATGACGACCAAGAGG
Organism: Senna tora; assembly: GCA_014851425.1. Classification (NCBI taxonomy): domain Eukaryota; kingdom Viridiplantae; phylum Streptophyta; class Magnoliopsida; order Fabales; family Fabaceae; genus Senna; species Senna tora. The sequence goes on from CM026268.1 coordinate 3,743,914, forward strand.
TCCAACATATATCTCTTGGCCTCCACGTTTCATGAGGAAAAGCTGGAACAACATGTAATATAAATCAGGCTCAAGATCAAATGGAAATCAAAGCTAGAAAGCACAAACTATTGATCATTATTTATATGTCACATTACACGTACAAGTGTGTCTGAATAGAAGAATTATTTCTTCAGCTTGAACACATGTCAAATGCAACTTGGACATATGTCGAACATGACTTATACTTATGCCAAGTATAGGATTACCCAAGAAAATGGAAAATACCAAAAAATAAGTGAATGAAAATCTAAAGAACTCATTTTAATTAGATTATTCAAGTTCTTTTTTAATTGTTTAGTTGTATATGAGATTTAGTAAGTTTGATTTAGAAATAATAGTGAAAATTGCTTAGAATATAGAATAATATTGGTATATCTCTAAAAAAAAACTTTATATATATATATATGTCGTGTCAGAGGTGCTTCATAGATCATTATCATTTCTCACCTCATCAAAAGCTTCAAATATGTCAATGCTTGGCTGATGGATGGTGCAAACTACTGTTCTTCCTGTGTCCACAGTGTTCCTGACTGTTCTCATAACTATTGCTGCAGCTCTTGCATCTAACCCAGAAGTAGGCTCATCCATAAAAATTATAGATGGATTAGCCACTAGTTCAACTGCAATAGTTAGCCTTTTGCGCTGTTCAGTCGAGAGACCATTGACACCAGGTAAACCAACTAGTGAATTCCTCAAGGGTTCTAGCTCCACAAGCACCATGACTTCCTCAATGAACATCTAGAAAATTTACCAAATCCAATAGTAGAAACGATAAGGCTTTAAATTTTAAACTCAAGTACTCAACTTACTGAATTGTGTAGGTGCTAACCGTTCTAGTTTTGGAATCAACTTCCTGGGGTAAACGAAGCCACCCTGAGAAGAGCAAGGACTCATAGACAGTAACATGAGGAGAATGAATATCATTTTGCTCACAATATCCAGATATTCGAGCAAAAGTTTCTTGATTCTTAGGGTACCCAGAAATGTTTATGCTCCCATCGATATATCCTCCAGTTTTCCTACCAGCTAGCACATCCATCAAAGTAGTTTTACCAGCTCCACTGACACCCATAAGAGCTGTGAGAACACCAGGTCTAAATGCACCACTCACACCCTTAAGAAGCACCAATCTATCATCATCTACTCCCTGATCCTTCATTTCCTGTTAGTTAAAATTGAAAGAGTTAGACCACTAATATTGTGATTTGGGAATAGAAAACACAGAACAATTAAAAGATGTTTTGATTTTTGAACTCCAGTTTCTTAAAACAAAAAAAATACAAAAAACAAGTCTCTTTATAAATAGCATATATATATATATATACAACAATCATAGCCTTTTACCACTAGGTGGAGTCAGCTATATGGATCAAGTGACGCCAACATGTTTTGTCTTTACTCATTTCAATGGTTAGATTATGAATTCTCAAAACTAGTTTTAAAACACAATTGTAAAGAATGAAAAAAAAAGAACAATAACTTCTGAAGTAACTAACCACTGGCATGTCAACAGAGTATTTGATTTCATCAAATGTGATGGAGTGTGGCTCAAAAGGAAGAACCATTCCTCTTTTATTCCTCTGGCTGGACTCTCTGTTAGCATCAACACTATCTCTCCTATTACTTTTGGAACTCTCTACAAGAAAATTTAAAAACTGCTCAGCTTTTGAAGGCATGCTTTGGCATTGTTAAGAGACATGATAATAATTACCTAAGCGTGGTAATTCAACTCCTTCTCGGGCTTTATCATTAGAAGTATTGTTGCCTTCTGAGTCTTCAGATATTGTTGCATTTTGCTTCTCAAAAGCTGCAGATACATACAGATGTAGTAAACTAGTAATATAAACTGTGCATTAGTATAAGGAACTCAAAGCACGAAATATGAAGAATGAAGATACTTACGGTTGAGGTAATGGAGAGCCACAGTGAACGTGATGTTGAAAAGAAAGACAAATCCGATCAATGCCCCAACCCCTATCCAGTACCAATATGCATGTGTGAAGAACCCACGAGACTCCAAAACTTGAATCCCCAACGACTTATTTGCATTTGAAAGAAACTAAAAATTAGGAAAGCAAATAAGTTAGTTAAGCCTTCACGTTTCTAAGCTGGGACTCGATAATTTCTATAATAAAACAGTTCAAGAAATTACGTGGTTCCAACTCTTGCCAAGGAACTCGTTCGCCACTATAGCGTTCTGGCCATACATTAAAGGTGAAATCCAATAACCCCAAATCCACCAGGGTTTGATATCCTCTGTTTCATGGGCAATGTACACAATTCAATAACGTTGATGATACTTCAATATCTTATAATAGAACTATTTCGAGCCATTCTCTTTAGAGGCAAAGTCAAAGACTTGAATACTATATCATAGGATCATTTGAATTTAAAGTCTAAGCTGTTAAGTGAAACCTTTATTTTATTGTAGACTATCTTACCTCTTGAAAGAATGAAGCCACCCAATGCAATCAGCACGAGTAGTGCAAAGGATCCAAATGTGTTAGCAACAATCATGTTCCTACCTAGAGCAGCAATAGTTCGGAACACTCCAGATGCCATTTGTCCGACCAGAAATAACAGAAGGAATTGCTTGAACAATCTGCATCAAGAATAGCATAACCCCACATCATGTGAGAATGCTAACATGTAGAACAAGACTTTTTTTAAAGACTTGTTTTTACCTGCCAGCATTGGGATCATATCCAATTACGTAGTAGGTGAGAAATACCCACGTAGCAGCCTCTGCAAGTGTAATAGGGATCCTGAGGATCCATATGGGAATCGCATATGCCCATGAGGGATAAAAGAGGAGGTCCCGTTGCTTGTAGAAAACAGGAAGCTTCGCTATGTTCATAGACATCTCAGCCATGCAATTGAGCAGAATCATTATCAGTGTAAAAAACAAAGCACCAGCAAAAAATCCACCTTGCACCACAGAATCACGGTGCATCTCAGTTCGTAGGAAAACTGTCATGGTTACGAAAGCCATGAAGGCCAGCTAAATAAAAGACAGAGAAAAATCACGAAATAAAAAACTATGTAATGAAATAGAGAACATTTGCTACAAGGAAAGAAGCTAGAACCCACCTGGGATAGCCGGAAGATGTAAACAAATGAATTTCTCTTCATAAGCAATAACTCTCTTGAGAAGTTAGCCTTGAAGAGTTCCTTCCAGCCAACACCATATTTTTTAGTGGTTAAAGCAGCAGGGTGGTTCTTAGACTTGTCAAATGGGGTTGCTAGCTCCTCTCTACTTCTCTCCCCAACATGGAATGATTGGAATGCCTCAGCAAATTGAGTCACTGTTACAAAACAGTAGGGTTGATCTCTATGCACCCAGTACTGCTCTTGATCCTTTCTTGAAGTTACCTGCGGGAAGAGATCATAGAACATTTGTACATACCATCATCGGAAACCACAAATGAGGGACATAAAAGATAAACTTGGACTTACTTCTTGAAGGAAGTCAGCTACACCTTTCCTTTCAGGACATTTAAACCCCATTGATTCAAAAAAGTCAATGACATACTCACGGGGTCCTTGGTAGACTATTTGACCATCAGAGATTAGAATAATGTCATCAAAAAGCTCATAAGTCTCCGGTGCTGGCTGCAGCAGAGAGATAACTACGGTTCCATCAAGAATGTGAACATATTGCCTTAAAGATTTCACAATTTGGAAAGTTGTGGAGCTGTCCAAGCCAGTGGATATTTCATCCATGAACAGAGCTTTTGCTAATCCAATTAGGATCTCTCCTGTAGTTACACGCTTCCTCTGTCCTCCAGAGATACCACGCAACGCCTCATTCCCCACCATTGTATCAGCGCATATATCCAACCCCAAAACCTGCAAAGTAATTGCATTTTTGGGTCCTAATTTTCTTATATTCAAATAATATATTATGAATATGTTTCAGACACTTGAAAAAAAAGATTAATTTTCTATATACCAAATAGCACCTGCCCATGTGGTTTAAAGGAAAAATTCTTAAGAAACAGTAGAGCTTGAGATAATCTGTTTTTAGGGTTTACCTTTAGCATATAATCTACCTTCACGCTTGCCTCCTGACTTTCAGCTGCGGTTGACTGGTGTATAAAAGACCAATCAAATATAAGTGTAAGAATCTTCTTCAAAGAATGTTTAGTGAAAAATAACTACTTGTAATAAGTCAGTAGAACAATTTAATGACAAATAGCAAAGGAACTATACCTTAAGAACAACATTTTTTAGTGTAATAAATTTTGACGAGGGATCTGAATTTTGTAAAATGTTGAAGTGCCTTTGTTTTATACATTAATTTATATGTGAGTTAATTTGTTGGTACTTCATGCAATTCATCAAATATGCAATTCAGAGGATCCGTTCTCATAAATTTGATATTATTGATAAAGGAAAAGATTAGAGAGCAAGTTTTAGGTTGTTTCTATTAAATTCTTTAATTGAAACATAAGTTTATATTTTTGTTATAGTTCAATGTTGCATGATTGAGTTTTTTTTTTTAAAAAAAAATGTTCCTTAATCTGAGTTTTACTTATTAAGTTTTTTTTCTTACCTTCATGTAGACATCAACATCTGGGTCAGGCTTAATATTTGCTGCTTTCTCTCTTCTTATCAACTCTGTTACCAATTCTGTGAAGCTCCAAAGTAAGAAACAGTAAGGCTGTAAAAACTTGAAATCACATGTTGAAAAAAGTAGAATGAAGTAAAAGTGGAAGGCCTTTTTCCATGGAAAATTGACTAACCATTACGTGATCCAACCCCTTGACATCTTGCAGAGAAAGCCAAGGTTTCCCTCACAGTCATTTCTGGAATATGAACATCATGCTGACTGATATACCCAGCAGTTCTCTGAGGCACAAACTCGTTCATTTCATGCCCATTATAGGTCACACCCCCAGATACCTTGAAGATGCCAGATTCCAAATTAGCCAAGTAATAATAAATATGCTAATTTTTGGTTGAAATCAATATCCAGAAGCGCACGGGGCTCTCCCTATTTGGGTCGAGCTACCTAAGGTCCCACAGGCCACAAGCCCACAACCGAGGTAGAGCTCTCCTAATAGGTATTTTTCTATATACAAGACTCGAACCCGAGACATTATTTAAGGAAATAGATTTTTAGTTTTCACCTTAAGACTTGGATCAAGCTCTCCTGCCAAGGCCAAAAGGAGTGAGGTCTTCCCAGAACCTGGAGGACCCAAAAGCAGTGTCATCCGGCGAGGTTTGAGTATTCCACTCACATCTTTAAGAATAGTTACTTGTCTCTTCCTGGTTGACTGTATGTGGAGAGTATTTAAGAGGCTCTGAAAGTGCAGAAATTCATAGGCAGATCTGTTCTATAAAAAATTAGTAGCCAAACCAATCACTGATTAACATGCAAGCATGTAATGTAAAGTGAATCTATGCTGATGATTGGTTTGATTTACTAAATTTTTATAGACCAAGTCTACCTAAGAATTTTCAAGGAGTAAAAGATTTTGTTAGGCGAAAGATACATTCTGAGAATACCAATGACATTAGAAAACAAAAAGTTTATGAACTAAAATCTGCCCTCTATTACCTCTGCCATATTAGTAACGTAGTTTAGGACAGTAGGCAAAGCTCTGCTTCCCACATAAGCCTCTGCCTCAATGTTTAGATGCTCAAATCGGACTTCAATTGTTGGAATAACAACCCCAACTCTATAGAATTTGAAGACAGGCAAGTAAGAAACAGTGATATTTACAATATGAAAAATTAATCAGGGCAGAAGTAATGAAAAGAAATAGAAAGAGAGTTTTCTTTGAAATATTTTCTTTATTTGCTCAGTTTTGATACTTGAAATATCAATTCCAAGTTCCAACTCAATTTGATCCTTCTGCAACTGGGACGGATTAAAAGTTAGCTAATATTGACATTAATAGATGCTAATTTAATTATTAAATAAAATAATAGAATCCTATTCAACAATTAAAATAATGAAACACATCACATTTATAAATTAAATATTGTTAAAATGCATAGGTTGCATTTTTTTTTTTATGTATAGTTTGTAAGTCTTGTGTGTTTTATTTTGCAAATATCATGTTGTTAAAACGCATTATTTACATTTTTTTTGCTAACTAAGAATCATTCATTAGTCTTATTAATCAAAGAACTAATTGCTTTGAATGAGTAAATTCAATTGAGAAAATTAAATCATTAATTTATTTGGAAAATAAAAACTTCTGAAAAGAGAGAGGTCCCTTCCTTCTCTATGGTTATTATGCCCCAAGCATCTTTCTTAAAATTTTTTTCTTCCTTTCTCTTCCAAGAAATCAACAGGAAAAGAAGGCAACTAGAAAAATTATGTTTGTTCACCATATTTTTTCTCTTAATTCTATTATTCTTTCTTTTTTTTTGATGGAATATTCTATTATTCTTTCTAATTTTAATAAATAACAATTTATTCTCCAATCTATTAATTTTACTATAATAATTTTTAATGGTTTAAAGTAAAAAAAAAAAATAACTACTAAAATTATTAAAATACCCTTCTTATTGTTTAGTGTAAATCGTATTTTGGTTTCCCATACATATTTTTCTATTGGAGGCAATTCTATTCGAGCTAGTGGAGGTCCCATAATGGGGATAGAGCTCTCTTAGCAAAGGTTTTTCCATATACAAGTCTCAAATCCGAGACCTTGCTTAAAGGGAATAGAGTACCTACCACTCACTCAAACAAACTACCTGTTAGTTTAGTGTAAATAGTATTCATCTTCCTTAAGGCTGTGTTTGTTTAGAAAAGAGGAGGGAATGGAAATGAGAATGAGAATGTTGGAGGGAATGAAAATATCATGTCAATGTGATGTGAATAGAATACAAGTGGATAAAATGATCATTTTACCCTTACATTAAAAGTGGGTAAAAAAATAAAAGAAAAAATATAATTTCATTACATTGTAAAAAGTGAGATTTGTTTGATAGGAAAAAAAGAAAAGGGACATACTTTTTCTATCATTAAATCATGTTCATATAAAATTACATTTTATTGATTCTATTATAGAAAATTAAAAATCTTAAACTGCAATGTTCATATCTTTGCTATTAGATCTCTAATCTTTTTTGTTTTAACAAAATTAGGTTCTCTAATAACAAAATAATATTTTCATTATTTATATAGTTAATTAGTTGATTCTTTTTAAAAGTTTATTTTATTCAAATGTTTTATTTCAATAAAAAACTCGGAAAAAATATATAAGTAATTGTATGGAAGTTTTTTTTAAAAAAATAAAGAGTCAGGGCCAAAGCCCAAAAGAACAAACAATGAAACACAAACTAAACAACAATTCTCCTACGAGAAGCAGTCCAAAAAAAAAGTGAATGAATACTCAGTCCAAAAAAAAAAGAAGCAATACTTTTTTAATTTATTAAAAAGTATATTTTATAATTTTATTTATTTTATTTATAAGAAAATTTTATAATTTTATTTATTTTAATTAAAGTATTCTTAATAATAATATTAAAATTTTCAAATTTTTAATTTATTAAAAAGTATATTTTAGAAAATCATTACTTTAATATTTTTAGTTAAAAATAAGTTAATTTATTTTAAATTTAAGAAAAGATTTTTCATATATTAGTCAATAACTCAATATATATATTTAATCATATAAATAATAAATATAATGATATTATGGATTTATGGTAGATAAAATTTTATATTCTATAAATTTCTTTAATTAAATGCTCATTTTGATTCTTTATGTTTCATCCAAGTTCTAAATTGATCCTTTATCTTTCAAAAGTTCTATATTGGTCCTTTATGTTTCCCAAAAGTTTTATATTTGTCCTTCAGGTTTTCATTAAAGTTCTATATTGGTCTTTTATTATTAATTAAAGTTCTATATTAGTTCTTTATATTTCATTAAAGTTTTATATTAGTCCTTTATGTTTTATTACAGTTACATATTGATCCTCTCGGCATGGTTTTATTTTTTGCTTAGACGACGTCGTTTGGGTGTTTTTTTTATGTGATACACGTACAAGAGATTATGTATCCACCTCGGCACGTTACGCCAGCAATTAACTTAAGAAATTGACGGACTTGGACGGAAAGACTAGTTTAGAACTTTTAGGAAAGATAAAAGACCAATTTAAAACTTTTAAAACATAAAAGACTAAATTAAAACTAAGGTGAAACATAGAGAACCAAAATGAACTTTTGACTTTTTTAATTAGAAGAGAGAGAGGGACTAATTTATGATATAATTACTGTTATCAAATAAATAAAAATATTATTTATTGTTAATTTTAAACAAATAAATGTAAGACTTTAATTACTTTATTAATTTAAAAAATCAGTTAACTTACTTAATTATATTAATATTTACAAATACTTCATATTTTATTGAGATAACTTAGGTATGATAATGAAAATAAAATACAAAATTTTAATAAAAATAATTATACCGTAAAATATTTAAATTTAAATTTTCATTTTTAGTAAAAGCATAAGCTTTCATCGTAATTTTTTTACAACTCAAAAAGCATGTTAATCAGAAACCTAAAAAAACATTTTTATTTGAAAAAACACTTTAGAAAACAAATAAGTGCTTTTGCTTCAAAATCAGGTTGCAGAAAGGTCTGTACGTCATGAAAATAGAACGTACATCATAAAATTAATAAAAAGAGAGAGTGATATATAAATGAGTTTTATATGTGTATTTCACATATATGCGAGACTCGAGAATGGATAGAGAGAGTGATAATAAGTGGATCTTACACATAGTGAGATTTATATGTGAGACATACTTATGTGTCACTCTCTCCTTACTTTTTTATACCGGGCAAGATCCATTCTCGTAAGACTCACCGTGTATCAGTCAGCATAAATTCATACTTGCCGCCATCACCGTATCTCCGTTTTAGAAAACGTGAACAAAGTAAACGTATCTTCAATTTAAAGGTACTACATCGATTATATTCATTACCCGCCATTTCTTTAACCAAAACACTGATGGAAAAAAAAAGTATTGAACAATCTAAAATCTGAATTCAAACGGTTTTTAGAACTTTTAGAATCGGCCATAGAAATTAGAAGCAAAATCAAATCAGAGTAGATAGTGAAGTAGTAGTATCAAGATTACCGATCGATTCGTTCTCTGAGCTTGGAGAGAAACCTCTCGTTATCCTCCTCGGGGATTCTGACCAACCTCTCCATCAATTTCTTCCTCTCCTGCAATCCAAGATCGCCGACATCGATCTCGCTCGCGCCTCCGTGCGACGTCGTCAGAAGCCCCTTCCGGAGGCGATTGAAGGTCGGGAGCTTCTCTATCGCGGCCCATTTCAGAGCCTCTTCGTCGTCTTCTTCTTCGCGAGAAGACGAGAAGGAGAAAGCGTCCGCCGTACGGCTGCTTCCCCACACCCTAGCGCTTCCCGCTCGCAAACTACTGCGACTTGCTTTGTACAGATCCACAGCACCTTCCATTTTAACCTATTCTTACTTTTTCGGATTGGAAATGGCAATTGATTAATTAATTATGAAGGTTTTTTAGTTTGGATTTCAAATTGTTGTAGCGAACAAGTGATGCGATTAAGAAGATTCTGGAATGGTAAGGTCATGATGTATTGATGCGGCCATGCCTATTGCTATCTATAAATACAGGAAAATTTTTCATACTCTTCAATTTTGGAGGAAACTTATCTCTCAAGAATGAATTAATAAACAGATCATTTCGTCCTTAAATAATCATACTTGTAAATTGTTTAATTCTTGTTGATGTGTTAATGTTAAATTATCACTTGTGCTTATAACATCATTTTGTGAATGAAATTTTGAAAGAAAAAGAAAAAGCAAATTAGATAAAATGTCATTTTCAAATTGAGATTCAACCCAAATTTTTCTCTTCAAAATAACGTGACAATATGACATGCACTACGGTCTGCACAAGTGACAAATTAATAGTGAGATGTCAGTATTTAACGGTTACGTCACCCAATTAGATAAATGCTAACGTCTCAGACTCTCGAGGACTAAATCATTGACAAATTAAAAGGTGAAAATGCATGGATTAAATAGTTGATAAATGTAAAAATTCAGAGATCAAATTGATTTCCATTATTCGGGGATTAAATAGTAGGTAGACTAATAACTCAATGACCAATAGTAAGTTTCCTCTAAATTTTAGGAATTCTGTCTCTATACTTTGTTTGCTTGTTGTTAATTGTGTTTCTAAATTTTCGATCTGTAATTAATTTTGTTTCCACACAAATTATTTTTAAATAATTAATGACATATAAAAATTAAATGCGACTCTCTTTGTAATCCTCTAATGTTTTTTTAGTCCAAGATATCCACATTAATAATCCTCTTGCACCATAGACTTTCAGAATGGGTTTTAGTGTTGATCATAAAACTCTCTCTATTCACACCACCAAGGATCAAACTCTTTACTAGATGCTTAAGAAACCCAACTAAGTGCCAACTGTGCTAGGCCTGTGATTTATTTGCTTCTAATGTTGATTGTGATGCCAAATGATATATTTAGCAACATTGTTTCATCAATTTAGTTTCGATTATCACTATGCCATTACAAAATAAATTGTGTTTTCGTGGTTGAATTGACAAAAAAAAATATAGCTAAATATACTGTTTGTATTTATTATTAGATAATTTTCAACTTTAGGCAGAAGTTAGAAATTGAAACTTTTGCTTCTAGTCAAAAGTATAAGCTAAAATTTAATTTTTATGACAAAACTACCATTACTAAAATTGTGTATCTCCCATTATATCCTTATTTATTTTACCAAAACTTTATATACTCCTCTATTGATAAAGATAATAATAATTTATCAAAATAATAATATTAAATATTTATAAATTAAATAAAATCAATAGGTATGTAATTAAAAAAAATAATAATCATAAATAATAAAATTATTTTAATTAAAATTCATAATTTATTTCATTAACATTTTATTAAATTAATAAACTAATTAATATTATTTGTTTAATAAAACTTAACAATAATAAATATTTATACTCATGTATCTATTTAATAATATTAATAAAACTCTAAATTTATACATGTTTTTTTAATTTTATAGTCAAAAAATCTTTTTTATATAAATTTGTGAAACACAAACTATTTTTTAGCTACTGATAAAAATAGTTTTCAACTCAATTTATCAAACACAAATTGTTTCTCTCTCAGAGTATTTTCTCTTAAACTCCATCCGAGAAAAAATCATTGAAAAATAGGCCAATACTCATTTTGGTCCCTTATCTTTCACACTAATTATATATTGGTCCTTTATGTTTCAAAATTTTCAAATCAGTCATCCATCTTTATAATTTGTTTCAAATCAGTCCTTTTCTCTAGCACGATCAAAATTTTTTATTAAATAATGACGTGGCATACTGAAACTTTTTAAAAATTATAATTTCACCTCTTCTTCAACCTTATAATTTTCATTTCAATCTCAAACTCCTTTTTATTAACTCTATTAACTATATTTTTTTTTTCATTTCACCCCTTTCCATTATTGCCAACAAGTTGCCAATCCATAGCTTGGCATGCTCTAAAGCGTGCTCTAATTCCAGTGCTCTACTAATTCCAATGAATATGATAATCACTCATAGTATTTAAATCAAAAGTTTTGTAAAGATCGGACCAGTCATTGAACCAGAAAATTTTTCGGGTTACGGGCTAATCGATTCAATTGATGAACTCTTGGTTGAATCGGATAATGTTATAAATAAAAATATAATAATTTATTAATATTAATATCAATAATGTATTTTATTATATGAAAAATATATTTTTTATTTATAACTTTTAAATATAATGAGTAATTTATATGATTTAACTATACATATGAAAACAATAAGCTCAAATAATAATAATAATAATAATTAAAGAATTTATATATTTTTATGCATTATATAAGTTGCTCCATAATCATAAGAGATTTGAAATTATAAAATACATCATGCATATACTCAAATATAAATCAAAATATTAAGTTCAATCATTAAAAAAAAACAACAACAAAAAAATTTGACCAAGTCAACTCAAAAAATCGGTCCGATTATTCCCGATTAAATACCGGCAACCGATTTTCTCCGGGCCTGATCCAGATTTTTTTACTATAATTGGACCGAATTATTGAACAGATCCCAATTGTATTGTCTGATCCATTTTTTAAAACATTGGACATGAATGGCTCCATTAATTGTGGTTTCTTCATCAACATTTGATGATGATTTGAAGAAGCTAGCGCAGCAATCTGATAGTGAAGATTAGAATGATGAGTTATTAGAAAAAGGGGCTGGGATTAAAATCAACATTTTGAGGTTCAAGAATGGGTGAAATTATAATTTTTAAAAAGTTCTAGCATGCTACGTCATCATTTAACAAAAAAATATGACGATGCTAGACAAAAAGGATCGATTTGGAACAATAAATTGACAAAGATAGATGATTGATTTAGAGCTTTAAGAAATAAAGGACCAATATAGAATTATTATAAGAGATAAAGAACCAAAATAGGAGTAGATGTTCAGTGGTACGGTAGTACTGAACTTCAGTACATCCCTCCAATCAGTTGGTCCCTAAATCATTCAAGGTGAGCCCTAATTAATGTGCGTTTTTATTAATATTAACAAATGACACTACATGATTGGAGGAATGCACCGAAGTTCAGTGGTACGGTACAATTGAATTTTTATCCCAAAATAGATATTTAAATTTTAAAAATGAGAAGTTTTCAAAAATTAGTCCAAACAAATACTAAATTTAGGAGTCAAATTAAATAAGGATTAATTAAGCATGAAAGAAATGTATATTTAAAGTGGAAGTTACATAATAAAGTAGAAGTCATATAATCTGGAAATGTTAGAATAATTGATATGATGATGAAAGAGGAAGAAGAAGAAGACAAGTGAAAGGAGAAAGGAGGAATAAAATAAAATAAAATAAAACATAGTTAAGTCACACCAATTATTACTCCTCCATAATCCCATTAAATTAACAAGGCGGCTATATATATATATATATATATATATATGCAAATAATTAATATTATTCTATACCCTGCTTGTAATATTATGACAAATTAAAATTGGAATTTTTATGACAAAAATATGCATCATATTATACCAAACGCCAATATAGCATACATGTGAAAACTGGGACTACAAGTAACTAAGTAAGGTCTCAACTCTCAACTGCCAATTTTTAGCCTTTTAGAATGCATATTTTATATTAAAGGCTTTGCATATATGTATTGTAATTTATTTTTATTTTTTAAAAATTACATAATATAAAATTATTATTATTATTTAAAATAATAAAATATTAGATATTTGATAGTGTTTTAACTTTTAAAATACAAAATAAAATTAATATATTAAATAATATAAAAATGATATATTATGTGTATCTTCAGTGTTTTCCTCAATTTTTATGAAAAGTTATTTATTGATAGTTTTTTTAGTATTTTTTGGTGTCATACTTTATTTTTGTGACACTAAAAAGTCCAGAACCATATTAATATAAATTAATAAAAAATTGATAATAATATAAAAATAACTTACATATAAGACACTAAAGGCTTTACATGCAAATACATGCATGACATATTTTTTATTTGTTAAAATATATGATATAAAATTATTATTATTAATATTTAAAGCAATAAATTTAAAATCAAGAAATTATTTTCTTTTTAATTATTTTGATAACTACTATTATCCTTGTTTCAATTTTTTTTTTAAAAATATCATGATCTCTATTTTCTCTATCCCATTATCTTCTCACATTATATATTTTTATTTTATTTTTAATTATTTAAATGACTATTTTGATATTCTAATGACCAAAAAACCCAATAACTATATTAATATAGATGAAATGTTATTTTTATTAAAGAATATGAATAAATATTCTTACTTTAAAAATTGAATAGATATTCTTATTTAGTAAATTCATAGTATATGACTAACATAGTGGCACAAATAGTAAGTTGTTTATATTTTTTTAATTACCGCATCCCGAGTTTAATACCTGGAGGGATGGAACTAGAGCGTCATTCGTTAGGAAAGTCGCTCCTAATAATTGACACTACAATATTCGATAGATTAATTATCAGACGCATACATTCTGATAGATATCTTGATCATAAACCAACAAAAGTAAATTCATAGTATATGAAAACAGTATATAATTAACATATCAACAAAAATTCAGTAAATTTTTTTTTAAAAAAATGTTTATATCAAAATTTAATAAAACCTTTGACAAAAATTTGACTAAACTAAAATGTTATTAAACTATATATAGTTTTTATTTGGAAAAATATTGCATACAAATAGTTAAAGATATCTAGGTACACGTGTTTTTTTACTGGAAATAATCTTGCTTCAGACATGAAAATGTGAGTTTTTTTTTTTTAAAAGTGAAAATTCGAACATTCATGAGTCTTTCAATAGGACTGTTAATAATCTTAAATATCTTTTTTTTTTTAATGAATGAATTTTGGGATATAAAAGAGGCGGCTGGGATTTAGTTAATAACACAAAACACAAATACTAATTTAATATATTAATGTCCAAATCCTTTGGCAATTGAATCTTGAAAGGGATTAATTATATATAATAGGGTAAAGTGTCTTTGTTGTCCCCAAGTTATACTGTAATGTTCATTCCTACCCTCAAACTTTTTTTTTAGTTCAATAAAATCGATTTTGCTCCTCATCTATCCAATTAATCCAATAGAAAGTCGATTTTTATTGGATCGAATTAAATTGAATCGGTTAAAATTGAATGGGATTGGATTTGATTTGAATACCCTTATACGTGACGTGATCATTATGTACTAACATTGTTAATTTATTATCATATTACCACCTAACCTTACCATATTAGAGTAGATTGTGTAATTGATTATGGGTATTTTTTTTTTGTGTGGGGATTATCAAAGGTTTTCAGTGGCTTTTTGAAAACCTAAGCAAATACGTCACAGAAAAATATTGGAAGAAAGAGCACTGAAAATGACTCAAAGTCTCTTTATGCTTAATTCTTGTCTTCATTTCCCATATACCAAAACCTCCCCTCCCCCACCTCTTTTTTTTTTAAATGCTAATATTTCCTATAGTTTATAAAAAAAAGTTAAAATAGTTTAATGATAGATAGTTTTTTTTTAAAGAAAAAAAGTCCAACTCATCCTAATTATCTTCTTCTTTACACCATCATGCATCATTTTGTAAAGGTCCTTTCTAGCAAATTTCTAATGAAAGAATTCTGTTTATTTTTCTTGAAAGTTTTATGTTTTAATTAGAAAATTTAAGTATTTAGTAAAAAAAATATAAGTGCTTTTATTAAGTGATAGGAAAAAATAATTTTTCAACTATGAAACAAAACAAAAAAGGAAGTTGAAAATGAAATATTTTAAGATAAATAGACCTATAAAAAAATTCTATTTTACAATAATATCTGATAAATATATTTTTTGTCAAACAGCTTTACACTACAAGAAATAGATTTAGCTAAAGAAATTTTCGTAGTTTATTTGTAGCTAATTGGATTTGCCAAATTAGCTACGGAATCCAAGTTGTTTTTTTTTGCGGAGAAATCCAAGTTGCTAACTAGCTATGGAATCATAGCAAATCCATAATTAATTATTCAATGAAAATAATAACAAGTTCGTAACTAATTAGTTAGGGATTATCCGTAATTATTTATTTTTTTAATTTCTGTAGCTAATCCGAAGTTACCTTCCTTATAACTAGGATAGCTATTTCGTAGTTAAATTTTATAGTTAATCCGTTTATCTTCTAAACTACTACAATAATATAGACACACAATTGTACACATTAATTATAAATGTCAATAATATAAATACCTTAAAATCTTATAACAAGTGACAAGTATTTAAAATATCTAAATATATAGGCAAGTTTCTACTCATACAAAAGTCAAAAGAGAAAGCAGAGCACGTTGAGGATGTTGCAGTTAAGGATCCATCGGTTGAAAGTTCTAAATCGAGACCCAAGCCATGTATTCGTTTTTTTTAGAGGGACCGCAATGATAGAAGTTTCATATTGGGGAGGTTATAATTAAGGAAAGGCTTTATAAGGCCTTGGGTTCTCACACTTCAATAGCTAGTTTTTGGGGGTATGGTTCTCTCAAGGACTTGTGCTCGTATCATGCAACCTCCATCCAGACATCCAAGTGGGTCTTCACTGTACTTTTTTGACACATTGTAATGTCAAGATTGCCTACATATATGCATGTAAGCCTCTTAAAATACAATTGATCAAAATTTCAAATTGATCCTTTATGTTTGCACGAAGTTTCATATTGGTCCTTTATGTTTCAAAAAGTCCAAATTGATTCTTTATGTTTGCAAGAAGTTCCAAATTGGTCCTTCCGTCCAAGTCCGTTTATTTTTTAAGTTAAGTGCTAACATGGCATGCTGACGTGGACACACTATCTCTCCTACGCGTCAACTTGAAGCTGACGTGGCATGCCACGGCATCGCCACGTCACTGCCACGTCATCATCCAATATCATATGCAGTGACGTGGTGCTGACGTGGCATGACATGCACGTCAGTTTAGATGGACACGTCAGCACTTAACTTAAAAAATTGACGGAAGTGGACGGAAGGACCAACTTGGAACTTCTTGCAAACATAAAGGATCAATATAAACTTCGTACAAAAATAAAGGACCAATTTGAGGTTTTGACCAATACAATTCATGAAGGTATGTGGCAACGTACTTGTTTTAAGAATTAGAGGTTAATAATCCATCATTATATAATATCTTAAACCTAGCTACCACAACAATAGCTTATATACTAATTCAGAAAACAAAAATAACATGCGAACCAATAGATCATTCATGATCCTTGATTAATAATTATCAATTCTAAACACTGTTTACTTTTATTAGAGCATTATTTCATATTAGAATTTCAGAAAGATTTGTAAGCTGTACAAAATCTTTCTTAACAAACATCTCTAAAAAAACAAAACAAAAAAATTCATAAAAAGTGATGAAGGAAAGTTGTTCATGTTCTTGGAGCTAGACCCTTCAACTTCACCTCAATCTCGTCAAGAATAGCATGTAAGAAATTTTCTGCTTAGATACAAATTCACCTCTTTTTTTTTTCTTGTGTGCGTTTTGGTATATATCTCGATAAGAAATTTGATGATTTTGTTCAGCCTCCTGAAATTGCCAGTGGATCTCGTGCGGTATCTAGGGTACTGCATGATGAGAGAGAAGAACATGGGACCCACCCCTATCTCTTCTCTCTCATCGTGCGGTACCCTAAGGTACCGCAACATTCATTAGAATATATATATATATAAAAGTATAATTATATAACGAAATTTGTTATGTTCATTTTGGTCCTTTATATTTCATCCAAGTTTTAAATTGATTCATTATCTTTCAAAAGTTTTATAATTGTCCTTCATGTTCCATTAAAGTTCTATATTTGTCCTTAATGTTTCATTAAAGTTCTATATTGGTCATTTATGTTCATTAAAGTTCTATATTGGTCCTTTATGTTTCATTAGAGTTTCATATTGGCCGTCTCAGCATGGTTTTATTTTTAGCTTAAACGACATCGTTTGGGTGTTTTTGGTGTGTCTAAGGCCACGTTAGCTATTTGATACACGTAAGAGAGATTATGTGTCCACCTCGGCACGCCACGCCAGTAATTAACTTAAGAAATTGACGGACTTGGACGGAAGGACCAATTTAGAACTTCCAAAAAAGATAAAAAACTAATTTAAAACTTTTGAAATATAGAGGACCAAAATAAACCCTTAACCCCATTTTCTTTTTGTGATCACTAAAACTTATAGAATCTTTGTTTACAACATTGATCAGGTATGACAGCTTTATTCCTCTTAGCTACCATGAGTACCCTTCACATCAGCCAAATTTGAGGAGTTTGCTTCATCTATGGTAGAGATCATTGATTGTCTTCTCCCATAGGTGTCTTTGCCATTTGAGGGTCATAATTTGATGCAAGTCCATATTTTTTCTAAAATATAAAAAAAAAGGATGGGTTAACATAATGTCTTATATTTATTAAAAGGAAGTAAAAATCTTTTAAATTGCAAATAAATATATAATTAAATAATGAGAGATACCACGAATAGGCTGAGAATCACCTCTGCTTCGGAATCCTCAATTACCTCTACTTCGCACCGTTATGAGTATTTATATAATACATAATACAATGTAAGACACTAAAGGTTATTAAAGATGAGAAGTCACATTTAAATATATACCATTTGCACGAAAAATCAAATATTATTCAAGAGTTAATACTTGAGTTTGAATCAAATAATTCCTCGTCTGAATCCAAGAACTAATTATGAACAATTTCTTCATTGTCATCAATAAACTTATCAGTAAATTGAGCATCTATAGAATTAGATAGTTGATCTACATTCACTTCTTAAAAATTTGTGTATTAAATTTTTGTTATGGTTGATTTATATTTTAATTGGTAGTTCATCTACATTTATATTTTATTATAAAATTTGTGTATCATCACAATTTTCTATGGTTGATCTATATTTTATTATATATTTATAAGAAATTGTGTATTAAATTTGATTGTTAATTTATATTAATGTTGAAATTATTGTGTTGTTATTAATTTCTTAAAAAATAAAATTGATTGATTCATGAATTTTATTTTAAACGAAAGAAGAGAGAGGAATTAAAGAGTGACAATGGAGAGATGCAAATATATATATATATATATATATACAAATTTAATTTATGATTGGGTCAAGAAGAATTGCAAACATCAACTTTAAGCAAGTAAGTTGGAAACAAACAAATAAACAATGAATTATCTAGAATTATTGAAGAAGACTATAATGTATTGAAAGGAAAAGTTCAATCACATATGTATTACATTATTAATATCTTACTTTAGACATGATTTATTTTTAAAACATATATTTTTGCTTTCAAGATATTAAATTCTTCAATTATTTTGTGTTTACTATTCTGTGTTTATTTCCACATGTATATTATTATTCTAAATTTTTATTACTTTTGAATATATCAATATATAAATAAATAGACCTACATATAATTCAAGAATGAAAAATAGTACAAATCTAATGATCTGGATAAAAAATTGAGAGATTTAATTATAATTGAACTTAGAATAGAATACCATAACCATAGGCTTATTTGCATTCAATTTTTAAGTAATAATTTAATCAATTTAATATACATATCAATAGTCAAATTAAAAATAAAAACAACCATCCATTTTTAGTTGTTCAAAATATTTAAAAACTATAAGTATTTTTGTAATTTTTATTTTTTGAAATATATTTAACCTTATAAACCAAACACATTTTAAGATTTCGAAAATTGAAAAAAAAAAAAAAACCATTTCCAAAAATTTGTAATTTTTTTCCCTAAACTAAAGCCAGGAACATCATATTTAATTTACCTGTTTAGATAATGTTTACACAATATTATAGATAATGTTTAATAAGCCACAACATTGTAAATTGGACTCCTAAATTCTAATCTATCGCCTTTGGAAGTTGAAGAACTTAATGGAGAAAGCAAAGATAAATGCAAAGAGAACAGCAAACCCAGCAACAACAGCAGCACAAACTCCTACAAAATCATGTCTGAAACCAAAGTAACTTCTTAGGAACTCTTGCACTGTCTGATTATCTGATTCCATCTTACTTGTTATGTCTCCAAACTGTGATACTATTAATCCATATAAGCTCCATGCCACAGGATTTGCCCAATAGTACCATCTCCACCACACAGGGATGCTCTATATTATCAATCAGGTTAACAAAAAAAAAAACAAAATATAATGAGTATATATATATACTAGAGGCTTCGCATGCACCTACGTGCATACATGTAATTTATTCTTAAATTTTTTAAAAGTATAATATAAAAGAGTTATTATATTTTAAAATCATTAAAAATTAAATATTTTAAAATTTTTAAATAGAATTGTTATCATAATTTAAAATAAAAAAAATTAAAAAAGAGAAGTTATGCACTTTATTTTATTAATAACCACCTATCATACTTGTTTTCTCTCTCTCACATCCTCCAATCATATTATTTTTTTTTGTATTTTTTAATTATAAAATATAGCTATTTTGTGAGAAGTTGGTTATTTATTAAGAAGTTGAGGGGGAAGTTATTTTTTTGGTGTCACACTTTGCTTGTGTGACACCAAAAACTCCAAAGGCATATATATATATATATATATATATGAGTTTTAGTTGCTGGAACATTAGCAATATAATGAGAAATGACTCACTGAAAGATCACAATATATTTTTTAGTCCCATAATCATGACAGTAAATTTGTTAATCTTTGAGTTGTTAGCTGTTAATGCCTAGGTGACATGGCCTATTAAATGATGATGTTGTGCAGTTGGATGCCAAATAAACTTGGCTATGTGAAAAAGATGTCATCTCTCAATGCTTTTACCATTTGTAATTTCTTTTTTTATTCATTATTAAAACACGATGTAGTAAGCGTCGAAATGACTTTTTTTTTTCGCTTAGACAAGCTTATTTGAGGTCAAACAAAACATTTAACGAGTTGGCTGTCATGAACTAATGACTCAGGAACAAGCCACGTCACCTAGGCTGGTAGTGGTTAACGACTCGAGAACTAATGAGTTGACTGTCATGATTTTTTAGGTACTAAATAGTATATTATGATCTTTTAAGAAATAAATTGTTAGACTTTTATAGACCAATAAAAACTAAGTTTACTCTATATATATACTCATAACTAGGATGGTCAAAGGTTGGTATCATCACTTACTGGTCGTGGGATGACAAATCCTGAAAAGAGGTTCCACATTGCATAAAATGCAGCAGAAATAATTAAAGCAACGTGGTGATTTGGTGTCACAGCCACTGCCATCATGCCATAGAATGTGAAGTACAACAATGTGAAGTACATGAAAAAGAGGCACCAAAAGAATTTCTCCACAGTCCAGTCAAATCCAATCATTGCATAAACTAGAACAGAATATGTCACTGTTTGGACAAGAATATAAGGAAGCTCTATTATAACCTGCACCAAAAAAAGGGAGTGACTTGTTTTAGCATGACTAAATAAATTTCACTTAAGAAATTGTCATTTTTTTTGAACCATGGGAGGCCTGCCCATCAGTTTTACGGTCTAGGCAAAGAATAATCACATTTAAGTCGGGTTACAAAGATCTATCAACCAAGTTTTTGCATAGCTACATTCCCAAGATTCAAACTCAATACTCTTGAGTAAACTGAATCAATTCCTTACCAGAACATCCACATGCTTTAAGGTACTTGAGAAATTGCTTTGTGAACTAAAAAAGTTATTTTTACCTGTGAAAATGCATAGGGCAAGGCAGAGTACATTCTAGCGGCTCTTTCTCTGTAAAAGACAGTTCTCTCAACAGCTACCACTGGCTGTACAGAAGAAGAATTCTGGATTCCAAGGAAGAGAATAGCAGTAAACATTGAGCCCATTGCATTAAACAGATCTTGTCTCTTTGACCTGAAAGTCACAACAACGAATCATAACTCATAAGTGAAGGAAAAATAGTGAATTACTAAATCAAATATGTCTCTCTCTCTCTGTGTGTATATATACATATCAAAGTTATTGAATATAGACTTACGTTTTGGATCCGAGGTCCCAGAACATTGTTCCTAACATCAAGGCAATAACAGTGGTGAAAAGAAACCTCACAGCAGTGTATGGAGGATTGCGCCAATAGGAACAATGTTGTTTCCATAAGCAAGCCATGCATTGGACCAAAAATGGCTGTGAGTATTGAGTAGGGAAATGAAGATCCTTTGAACCAGGAGCAGGCTTTCCCAATTCTTCTATAAGTTGTTTGTTCCTCCTGAGTC
This sequence comes from Senna tora, assembly GCA_014851425.1. Lineage (NCBI taxonomy): Eukaryota > Viridiplantae > Streptophyta > Magnoliopsida > Fabales > Fabaceae > Senna > Senna tora. The sequence goes on from CM026268.1 coordinate 3,765,859, forward strand.
CATGAAAATTATCATGAAAAATAGGCAATATAGGAAATAAGTTCAAATCCATGTGTTAAGTATAAGTAACTTTACCTATATAATTCAGAATTTTTGTATATCTCAGTAAAATCAACACCTAATGCAAGTTCTTGTGCTGAAGTTGTAACTTCCAACATCCAAGTTGCTGGATTATAGCAATCTTTAATTTTACTAACCCCTTCTATGCTCTATGTGACCAAAAATAGAGGAAAGTCAGTAATTGTTGTGAAAAACTTTGGCTGTTCACATGAACTATTTATGAGTTTAAGATGCATCCTACCTCAAAATACTTGATCAATTGACTAGAATGACGACCAAGAGGTCCAACATATATCTCCTGGCCTCCACGTTTCATGAGGAAAAGCTGGGACAACATGTAATATAAATAAGGATCAAGATCAAATGGAAAACGAAGCTAGAAAGCACAACCTATTGATCATTATCTATATGTCACATGTGTGACACATGACATGATACTGATATGGCATGACACACGCACAAGTGTGTCAAAATAAAAAGAATTATTTTTTCGGCTTGAACATGTGCCAAATGCAACTTGGACACATGTTGAACCTGGCTCATACTTAAGCCAAGTATAGGATGCCCAAGAAAATGGAAAATACCAAAACACAGGTAAATGCAAACTCATTTTAATTAGATTATTCAATTCAAGTTCTTTTTTAATTGTTTTTGTTTACAGAGATTCAGTAAATTTGATTTAGAAAATAATAGTAAAAATTGTTTAGAATATAGAACAATATTGGTATATCGCTCAAAGAAAAATTATATATATATATATATATATATATATATGCCATGTTGTGTCCTATTCAATATCTTTTAAAGATTGACGTGACAATGTATCCGTATTAGTGTCTGTGCTTCATAAATCATTATCATTTCTCACCTCATCAAAAGCTTCAAATATGTCAATGCTTGGCTGATGGATGGTGCAAACAACTGTTCTTCCTGTGTCCACTGTGTTCCTAACTGTTCTCATAACTATTGCTGCAGCTCTTGCATCTAACCCAGAAGTAGGCTCATCCATGAAAATTATAGATGGATTAGCCACTAGTTCAACTGCAATAGTTAGCCTTTTGCGCTGTTCAGTCGAGAGACCATTGACACCAGGTAAACCAACTAGTGAATTCCTCAATGGTTCTAGCTCCACAAGCACCATGACTTCCTCAATGAACATCTAGAAGATTTACCAAATCCATTAGTAGAAACAATAAGGCTCTAAATTTTGAGTACTCAACTTAGTGAATTGTGTAGGTGCTAACCTTTCTAGTTTTGGAATCAACTTCCAGGGGTAAACGAAGCCACCCTGAGTAGAGCAAGGACTCATAGACAGTAACATGAGGAGAATGAATATCATTCTGCTCACAATATCCAGAAATTCGAGCAAAAGTTTCTTGCTTCTTAGGGTACCCAGAAATTTTTATGCTGCCATCAATATATCCTCCAGTTTTCCGACCAGCTAGCACATCCATCAAAGTAGTTTTACCAGCTCCACTGACACCCATCAGAGCTGTGAGAACACCTGGCCTAAATGAACCACTCACACCCTTAAGAAGCACCAATCTATCATCATCTACTCCCTGATCCTTCATTTCCTGTTAGTTAAAATTGAAAGAATTAGAACAATAATATTGTGATAAATAAAAAATCAGTTATTTAATTAGGCAAAAGTACTTTTTATGTCCCCAAACTTCATACCATTTTTTAATTCCGTCCCTAAACTTTTTTGTGGTCAATTTTGTCCCAAAAGTTTCGAATTTCATCCTAACACCTAACATCGTCCAAATTACCAACGGGCAACAGCAAATGATGACGTGACATCACTCACATAATATTAATGTTAAGTCGTCACTCAAAACCACGTCATTTCTTCATATTCTTATTCTTAATAGGAAGGTGCAATGTCATTTTAAATGGTGAGTTGATATTAATAAGAAGAAATGACGTCGTTTTAAGTGACGAATTAACATTTATACTACATATGTGATATCATGTCATCATTTTCCATTAGTAATTTAGACAATGTTAGGTGTTAGGAGGAATTCGAAACTTCGGGGATGGAACCGATTGCAATTTGAAATTTTTGGGACAAAATTGACCGCAAAAAAATTTAGGGACAAAATCGAAAATTGTTGTAAAGTTTGGAGACATAAAAGGTGCTTTTGCCATTTAATTATAACTTCGGAAGTAACTAACCACTGGCATGTCAACAGAGTATTTGATTTCATCAAAGGTGATGGAATGTGGCTCAAAAGGAAGAACCATTCCTCTTTTATTCCCATGGCTGGACTCTACGTTAGCATGAACACTATCTATCCTATTATTTTTGGAACTCCCTACAAGAAAATTGAACAACTGGTCAGCATTTGAAGGCATAATATAAATTACAAATGGATAACAGAATGCATGCTTTGGCATAGTGAAAACTGAAAAGGATGATTTACATGACTTTCATTATTAAAGCATGAGAATAATTACCTAAGCGTGTTAATTCAACTGCTTCTCGGGCTTTATCATTAGATGTATTGCTGCCTTCTGAGTCTTCAGATATTGTTGCATTTTGCTTCTCAAAAGCTGTAGATTCATACAAATGTAGTAATATAAATTTTGCATCAATACAAGGAACTCAAAGCACGAAATATGAAGAATGAAGATACTCACAGTTGAGGTAATGGAGAGCCACAGTGAACGCGATGTTGAAAAGAAAGACAAATCCGAGCAATGCTCCAACCCCTATCCAGTACCAATATGAATGTGTGAAGAACCCACGAGACTCCAGAACTTGAACTCCCAACGACTTATTTGCATTTGGAAGAAACTAGAAATTTTGAAAGCAAATAAGTTAAGCCTTCACGTTTTTAAGCTGGGACTCGATAGTTTCTATAATAAAACAGTTGAAGAAATTACGTGGTTCCAACTCTTGCCAAGGAACTCGTTCACCACTATAGCGTTCTGGCCATACATTAAAGGTGAAATCCAATAACCCCAAATCCACCAAGGTTTGATATCCTCTGTTTCATGGGCAATGCACACAATTCAACATGGTATAAGATTCAATTATGTAAAAGACTTAAATAGCTTATAATAGAACTATTTCGAGCCATTCTCTTTAGAGGCAACAGGTGAATTTTAGATCACTTAGTCAGAGACTCAGAGTCAAGGACTTCAATACTATATCATAGGGTCATTTGAATCTAAAGTCTAAGCTGTTAATTGTTAAGTGAAACCTTTATTTTATTGCGGCAAAAACACTTTTTATATCTCTAAACTTTACCCTAGTTTTTAATTCCTCATTTTTTTCGGTCAATTTTGTCCCGAAAGTTTAGAATTGCAATTATTTTCGTACTTAAAGTTTCGAATTTCATAAAAACACCTAACATCATCCTAATTACTAATAGACAATGATAAAATAACATCACACAAGTAATATTAGTGCTAATATATCACTCAAAACGACATCATTTCTTCATATTAATGTCTCATCACTCAAAAACGTCGCTTCTTCATATTAATATGACGTTGTTTTGAGTGATGAGTTAGCATTAATATTATATGTATTATGTCATATTATCATTTGCCGTTAGTAATTTGGAGGATGTTAGGTGTTAGTACGAAATTCGAAACTTTTGGGAAGAAATCGACCCAAAAAAAGTTGAAGGACGAAATTGAAAATTGGTGCAAAAATTGGGAACACAAAAGGTGTTTTTGCCTTTTATTGTAGACTATCTTACCTCTTGAAAGAATGAAGCCACCTAATCCAATCAGCATGAGTAGTGCAAAGGAGCCAAATGTGTTAGCGACAATCATGTTCCTACCTAGAGCAGCAATAGTTCGGAACAACCCAGAAGCCATTTGGCTGATCAGCATAATCAGAAGGAATTGCTTGAACAATCTGCATCAAGGATAGCATAACCCCACATCATGTGTGAATGTTAACATGCAGAACAAGTCTTAAGAGGCTCCGAGGTTAAATATTAAAGACTTTTTTTACCTGCTGACATTGGGATCATATCCAATTACATAGTAGGTGAGAAATACCCACATAGCAGCCTCTGCAAGTGTAATAGGGATCCTGAGGATCCATATGGGAATCGCATATGACCATGAGGGATAAAAGAGGAGGTCCCGTTGCTTGTAGAAAACAGGAAGCTTCACTATGGTCATAGACATCTCAGCCATACAATTGAACAAAATCTTTACTAGTGTAAAAAACATAGCACCAGCAAAAATTCCACCTTGCTCCACAGAATCACGGTGCATCTCAGTTCGTAGGAAAACTGTCATGGTTATGAATGCCATGACGGCCAGCTAAATATAAGAAAGAAAGAAAGAAAGAGAAAAATCACACAAGTCAAAAACTGCGAAATATGCAAGAACTCTTCATAAGTAAATGAAGAGTTCAAATGAATTTCAGCCATACAACATTTGCTACAAAGAAGCTAGACTAGAACCCACCTGGGATAGCAGGAAGATGTAAACAAATGAATTTCTCTTCATAAGCAAGAACTCTCTTGAGAAGTTAGCCTTCAAGAGTTCCATCTTGCCAACACCATACTTTTTAGTGGTTAAAGCAGCAGGGTGGTTCTTAGACTTGTCAAATGGGGCTGCTAGCTCGTCTCCAATTCTCTTCCCAACATGAAATGATTGGAATGCCTCTGCAAATTGAGTCACTGTTACAAAACAGTACGGTTCATCTCTATGCACCCAGTACTGCTCCTGATCCTTTCTTGAAGTTACCTGCAGGAAGAGATCATAGAACATTGAGTAAATTATTATTTTGGTTTGTGAAAGAAGCAATTAGTCTCAATTTAGTCCTTGAAAGATAGAAATGTCAAATTTAGTCCATAAAAGATGCAATTTTACTCAATTTAGTCCCTATGTCAATGGGGATTCCCCAAGAGTCTGGGACTAATAAGACAAATTGCATCTTTTAGGGACTAAAATGATAATTTAATCTAGAACAGTTGTACCTACGTAGCATTAGCATCTGAAACTGCAAATGAGGGACATAAATAATAGACTTACTTCTTGAAGGAAGTCAGCTACACCTTTCCTTTCGGGACATTTAAACCCCATTGATTCAAAAAAGTCAAGGACATACTCACGGGGTCCTTGGTAGACTATTTGACCATCAGAGATTAGAATAATGTCATCAAAAAGCTCATAAGTCTCTGGTGCTGGCTGCAGCAGAGAGATAACCACGGTTCCATCAAGAATGTGAACATATTGCCTTAAAGATTTCACAATTTGGAAAGTTGTGGAGCTGTCCAAGCCAGTGGATATTTCATCCATGAACAGAGCTTTTGCTAATCCAACTAGCATCTCTCCTGTAGTTACACGTTTCCTCTGTCCTCCAGAGATACCACGCAACGCTTCATTCCCCACCATTGTATCAGCGCATATATCTAAACCCAAAATCTGCAAAAGTATTGCATTTCAAATTTGAGTGTCCTAACTTTCTAAGACATTGGAAACTTGTATAAAATATTTGTGTGTTTGACACATTTAGAGAAATCATTATCTCTATATTATACAGGGCATAATATATTCAAATATCTTATGATATGTTTCAGACACTTGAAAAAAATATTAACTTTCTAAATGCCAAATAGCACCTGCCCATGTGATTTAAATGAAACAATCTTAAGATGAAGAAGTACATATACGGGATACAATTTAGGTTCAATACATTACGGATACGAGGATACAGCTATTTCTTAAAAATTCAAGATACAACACTTCTAGGATACATTAATAATTTATATAAAAAATACATATATATTTTAAATTTAAAACACCAATATAATGCAATTGACAGTTTAATTACAAAGTTGAAACAAACATAATATAGAATTGCAAAATCTAGAGGCAAAAAGTTGAATTACTGTGGTAGAAAGTGATAACGTCAATCTACATAGCTACAAAAAAGGTGATCAAGCTAAAAGTGAAAGAAAAAGAGAGGAAATTTGAACTTGTTGATTCTGATAGCTTCACAGTCATATCCAAAACATATTCAATCTATATCGATGTTATTTTTAAAAAAAAAAAAGTGAATATGTGTGAAGTATTTGAGTATCTAAAGAGTATCGGTGTTGGATACATATACGACACTGATACAAAAGACTTTTACATCTAGATGTGCTTTAACCTGTCTTCATGGTTTAGGATTTACCTTTAGTATATAATCTATTTTCACGCTTGCGTCCTGACCTCCAGTTGCGGTTGCCTGGTATATCAAAGGCCAATCAAATTTAAGTGCAAGAATCTTTGAGTTGTGAAAAATAACTACTTGTTATAAGTTTGTTGAACAATTTAATAACAAATAGAGAATCAAGGAACTATACCTTAAGAACAACATTTTATAGTGTAATAAATTTTGTATTATTGATATAGGGACAGACTAGAGAGAGAGAGAGCAATTTTTAGGTTGTTTCTATTAAATTCTTTAATCAAAACGTAATAAGTTGATATTTTTGTTATAGTTCAATGTTGCATGATCGAGTTTTTTAAAATAAAAATGTTCCTCTGCATGTATGTTACTTTTTAATTGAAGAATTCGATAGCAAATATTCAGGAAACTTCATCTAAGTTTTACTTATTTTCTATTAAAAAAAACGTTTTACTTATTAAGTTTTTTTTCTTACCTTCATGTAAACATCAATGTCTGGGTCAGGCTTAATATTTGCTGCTTTCTCTCTTCTTATCAACTCTGTTACCAATTCTGTGAAGCCCCAAAATAAGAAACAGTAAGGCTGTAAGAACTTTAAATTATGTGTTGAAAATGTAGAATAAAGTAAAAGTGGAAGGCCTTTACATGGAAAACTGACTAACCATTACGTGATCCAACCCCTTGACACCTGGCAGAGAAAGCCAAGGTTTCCCTCACAGTCATTTCTGCAATATGAACATCATGCTGGCTGATATAGGCAGCAGTTCTCTGAGGCACAAACTCGTTCATTTCATGCCCATTATAGGTCACTCCTCCAGATACCTAGAAGATAATATGAGATTCCAAATTAAATTTAGACAAGTAATAGTCAATATGCTAAATTTTTGCTGAAACCACTAGTATCCAAAAGTTCACTGGCTCTACCTAATCTTACTCGAACTAGCTAAGGTCCCATAAGACTCTCCATAGAGATTTTTCTACACACAAGACTCAAACCAAGACATTATAATAGAACTCAAGTGACTTGGAGAACCCTTCATCAAAAGCTAGTTGTTAAGGGGGAAAAACCAAGCCACCTAAGAATCCCATATAGCATCCCATACTAGCTAATGTGGAACTTGGGTAGCCCATACTACCTTAGGGACAGGCCATACCAACTCCATCCCCATCATAGCACTGCCCTTAAAGAGCTAACTTCTCGGCAGCTACACTCTACGACACTTCACTCAGCATTGCTTCACTCTATTGCGATTAGCCTCTCTGACGATCAGAACCCTCCGCAGGTAACCGTTTCCGTGATGTCGACAAATCAGGTTTGATACCAAATATTAAAACCCAAGTGATTTGGGGAACCCTCCCTCAAAAGCTAGCTGTTAAGGGAGAAGAACCAAGTCACTTAAGTATCCCATCGAGCATCCCATACTACCCGATGTGGACTTGGGAAGCCCATACTACCCTAGGGACATCCCATACTATCCCCACCCCATCACATTACTTAAGGAGAATGGAGCGCCTACCACTCTAATCAATCACTTGTTGGTATATTAAATATGCTAATTGACTAAGAAAGTACCATATAATAAATGGGACATTTTCAGGAAATTGAGTTTTAGTTTTCACCTTAAGATTTGAATCAAGCTTTCCTGCCAAGGCCAAAAGGAGTGTGGTCTTCCCAGAACCTGGAGGACCCAAAAGCAGTGTCATCCTGCGAGGTTTGAGTATTCCACTCACATCTTTAAGAATAGTTACTTTTCTCTTCCTGCTTGACTGTATATGAAAAGTATTCAAGAAGCTCTGGAAATGCAGAAATTCATAGGTAGGTCAGTTCTATAAACAAAATTAGTAGCCAAACCAATCACTGATTGACATGCATGCATGTAAAGTGAGTCTATATATTAATATGCCCACATATCCTTTGATGATTGGTTTGATTTACTAAATTTTTATAGACCAAGTCTACCTAAGAATTTTCAAGAAGTAAAAGATTTTGTTAGACTAATTATATAAAGAGACATTCTGAGAATACAAATGACATTAGAAACAAAAAGTTTATGAACTAAAATCTGTCCTCTATTACCTCTACTATATTAGTAACGTAGTTTAGGACAGTAGGCAAAGCTCTGCTTCCCACATAAGCCTCTGCCTCAATATTTAGATGCTCAAATCGGACTTCAATTGTTGGAATAACAACCCCAACTCTATACAAATAGAAGACAGACAAGTAAGAAACAGTGATATTTACAATATGAGAAACTAATCAGGGCAGAAGTAATGAAAAGAAATAGAAAGAGAGTTTTCTTTGAAACATTTTCTTGATTTGCTCAATTTGATCCCTGAAATATCACTTCCAACTTAATTTGGTCCTTTGGTAAATGAGATGGATTAAAAGTTAGCTAATATTCACGTTAATAGATGCTAATTAGTTATTAAATAAAAAAAAATAGGATCCTATTCAACAATTAAAATATTAAAACACATCACATTTATAAATTAAACATTGTCAAAATGCATAGGTTGCATTTTTTTTTGTACAATTTGTAAATCTTATGTGTTTTATTTTTTAAATTACATATCGTCAAAACGTATTATTTATATTTTTTGCTAGCTATGATTTAATTCATCATTTATGGATATGTTAGTGTCTATTAGTACTTCTGTAAGTTAACTTTCTATTAGTCTTACTAATCAAAGAACTAAATTAATTGCAAACTGATCTTGATTACATTGAAAAAACAGACATTTTTTTAAGGATTAAATCATAATTTACTCACACAAAAAAAGGACTTCTTCAAAGAGAGAGAAAATTATTTGTCACTCTCCCTTCCTTCTCTATGGTTCTACCCCATGCATCCTTCTTAAAGTCTTTTTTCTTCCATTCTCCTCCAATAAATCAACAGGAAAAGAAGGTAACTAGAGAGAAATTATATTTGTTCACCGTAATTTTTCTCTTCAATTACAATATTCTATTATTCTTTCTAATTTTAGTAAATGACAATATATTCTCTAATCTATTAATTTTACTATAATAAATTTCTAATGGTTTAAATTAAAAATTAACTATACAAAATTAGTAAAATACCCTTCGTATTGTTTAGTGTAAATCATATTTATCTTCCTTGAGAGTTTCCAAAGTTACATTCTATTATAGAAAAGGAAAAAATTTAAAGTGCAAAAAAAATAACAAAATTTACACTAATATTTTTTTTTCCTAACAAAATTAGGTTCTCTAATAATAAAATAATATTTGTATATATTGTTAATTAGTTGATTCTTTTTAAAATTTTATTTTTCTTCAAATGTTTTAATTAAAAAAAAGAACTTGAAAGAAATATATAAGTATCCATAAAAAAAAAAATAAATATATAAGCAATTGTATCAAATTTTAATGTTTGGAAAAAAAAATACTCTTTTTCCTTAAGATATAAGTAAAGCTTCCATGAAAAAAGAAACCTTATAATTTTATTTATCTTGATTAAAGTAATATTAATTTTTTTAAAATTATAATTTATTAAAAAGTATATTTTAAAAATCATTAAATATTTTTTAAGGCTTATTTTAATATTTTTTTAATTAAAAAGCATTAATTTAATTTATTTTAAATTTAAGAAGAGTTTTTTTATATATTAGCCGAATATATATTTATTTATATAAACAATAAATATAATGATATTATGGTCAAAATAAGTAAAATTATATATTTTATAAATTTCTTTAAACAATAACTTGTCATGTAAATTGTATATAATGGTATTATAGTCGTTTTTTAAATTTAAAAAAATATTTTTTTTAATAACTAAATTCAAAAAAAATTGTGTTTTCCATTAAAAAAATATCTTCTGTGTCGTACTCTTCTTTGCTAAACCTATTGTCATTTTCAAATTTAATCTTCGTTCTTTCAAATCTTGTTTCTTCTCCCTCTTTTTCTAATTAGGAGAGAGATTCAAAAGCAGTCTTGTCCATATATTCACCGAAAGAAATGTATGATCAAAAGATAAAATCAGTATAAATCTTTTTATCCTTCAAAGAACAGTCAAAATACTTGCCGCCGCCACCATGCTATATTTGGAAACGGAAAAAGAGAAAGAAATAAAAATGAAAGTAAAAATAAAATGTTTGAGGTAATAAAAATAGGAAAAAACGTTGTTGCTTACATTTTTTTCTGAGGTTAACCAATTAAAAAAAGACATACGTCAATTTTGAGAAGATGATATAAGAAGAATTGATACATGTCTTTTTTTAATTGGTTAATCTTAGGAAAAGCATGTAAGCAACCGTATATGGACAAAACTTATATGCTGTTGTTTACATGCTTTTAGTAAGGTTAACCAATTAAAAAAAGACATGTGTTGAAATTGACACATGTCTTTTTTTAATTAGTTAACCTTACCAAAAGCATGTAAGTAACATCATATAAGTTTTTTCATAAAAATATTATGTCAATTTGATGTGTACAGAATAAAAATTGGTAAACTAGTTTTACCCTAATATTAAATATAAAAATGGAATAAAAAATAAAAAAATATATAATTTTATTGCGTTATAAAAAAAGTGAATAGAAATGCAGTGAAAAAAGATTTCTTCTATTTCTTCTTTACTTCTTCCATACAATTTTCCCGTTTGTAAAAGTAGTTGCGTCTCTGTTTTAGTAAAACAAAGTAATTGTACTATATATTAATATATATATATATATAGCTTTAGAGTTTTTAGTTTTACACAAGCAAAGTGTGACACCAAAAAAAATAACTTTTTCACTAAAAATAACTTCTCAATAAATAAATTCTCATGATTTAATATATTATTTAAAATATAATTATTATATTATATTTCGAAAGTTAAAAAATTATCAAATATTTAATATTTTATTATTTTTAATCATAATAATAATTTTATCTTTAATTTTTTAAATAAAAATAAATTACATACACAATACATGCGAAATCTCTAGTATATACTTATTCATCACCCGCCATTTCTTTCAACAAAACACCGAAAAAGTACTGAATAATCTAAAATCTGAATTTAAGCGATTTAGAACTTTTACTATAATAAACTAAAGCGACGAAATCGTCCATTGAAATTAGAACCAAAACGAAATCAAAATAGATAGTGAAGTATTACCGATCGATTCGTTCTCTAAGCTTGGAGAGAAACTTCTCGTTATCCTCTTCGGGGAATCTAACCAACCTCTCCATCAATTTCTTCCTCTCCTGCAATCCAAGATCGCCGACATCGATCTCGTTCGCGCCTCCGTGCGACGTCGTCAGAAGCCCCTTCCTGAGACGATTGTAGGTCGGAAGCTTCTCCAGCGCGGCCCATTTCAGAGCTTCTTCGTCGTCTTCGTCTTCTTCGCGAGAAGACGAGATGGAGAAAACCTCCGACGTGCGACTGCTTCCCCACACCCTAGCGCTTCCCGCTCGCAGACTGTGACTTGCTTTGTACAGATCCACAGTACCTTCCATCTTTAACCGATTCTTCTTTTCAGATGAGAAATCGCAATTAATGGAGGCTTTGGTTCAGTTTAGATTTGAAATTGTTGTTGCAAAGAAGTGGAAGAATCCAGAAAATTCTCACCACTCAGCTTAATGGAATGGGAAGTAGCCAGTAGGCAAGTAAGCTCATGATGTATAGAATAGAATAGATGTCCCCATGCCTACCATGCCTACCATGCCTATAGCTATGTGTGTGTATATATATATATATATATATATATATATATATATCGGTCAAATACTCATTTTGAACTCAAGTTTTAAATTGATTCTTTATCTTTCAAAAGTTTTATATTGGTCATTTATGTTTTTCAAAAGTTTTATATTTGTCTTTTCATGAAAGTTCTATATTGGTCCTTTATGTTTCAGTCAAGTTCTATATTGGTATTTTATGTTTCATTAAAGTTCTGTATTGGTCCTTTATGTTTCATTGAAGTTTTATATTAGTCCTTTATGTTTCATTAGAGTTTCATATTGTTCCTCTCAGCATGATTTTATTTTTTGCTTAAACGACGTTGTTTAGGTGTTTTTGGTGTGTCTAAGGCCACGTCAGCTATCTGATACACGTATGTGAGATTATGTGTCCACCTCGGCACGTCACTTCAGCAGTTAACTTAAGAAATTGACGGATTTAGACGGAATGACCAATTTAAAACTTCTGGAAAACATAAATGATTAATTTAAAACTTTAGAGGACCAAGATGAACTTTGATATATATATATATATAGCCTATTGGAATGGAATAACTTCCGCTTAATTTGTGCATTTATTTAACCACTGTTTAGTCTTTGGGAATGAGAATAACTGTACTTTTTTTGACTCTAAGACCAAACGGTTCAATTGGTGATTCAGTCAATGTTGTATTGATTTTCACTTTTTTTTTTGCAAAATTATTAGTTCAAATTGCAACAGGTGGAATTGAACATATTATCTTTATACTTCCAAAGATAATTACAACCACTAAGCCAATGGAATTTTGTTAAAATTGATTCAACATATTATATATACTGCCGGTTTGTGCATGCTTATAAAAATTATTAATTTTTCAAATGACTTCTTTTAAATGGAGTTTCTTTAAAAGTGTTGTGAAAGAGTAGCAGTTTGTGTTTGGCAAATTGAGTTGAGAAGTACTTTTATCAGTAGCTGAAAAATAATTTGTGTTTGGCAAAAATGTATAAATAAGTGTTTTTGACTGTAAAATTACCAAGAATGGCATATATAGATTATGATGTTATTAATGTTATTAAATAAATAAATAGATATCAATATTTAATTTGTTAATTATTATTAAATAAATAAAGATAAAATGTTAATTTATTTATTAATATATTAAAATGTTAATTTATTTATTTAATTTTATTAATTTATTTATTAATAAAATGTTAAAATTACCAAGGAGGAGCAACGTTGAAGAAACTGATTATAAATTGTAGTTATATAGGTCAGAATTAGGTTTAAATTAATAAAGGGTATAATGGAAAATATTAAATTTTATTGAAGGTATTTTTGCCATAAATTATTTAAATTCCAGCTTCTGCTACTAGCTAGAAAAAGAAGCTCAAATTTCTAACTTCTGCTTAAAGCTAAAAAAGTGCATTCTGCTACAATTAAGAATCACTTATTTTATGAAATAAGCATGCACAAACAGCATACTTTTTTTTAAAAAAAAAGTGATTATTAAAAAATAAGTGTTTTTTTTTAAAAAATAAGCATGCACAAATAGGCTCATAATATAATAAAATAGTATTTATATAATGTAACTTATATTATTTGAGGTTGTAAAGTAAGAAATAATAATAATAAATTATATATTCTGTAAGAGTATATTTTAAAATTATAAAAAAATTAATATTTGATAAATGTATATAGTATATTTTAATTAATATATATGTAAAAATGCATCATATATTTTATATAACTTATTTTTAATTATTTATGAGATCATCCGGTTCAACCAACGGTTGCACCGGTTGACCCGTAACCCGAGAGTATGTCCGAGTCATTATCCGATCTGATTATTAAAACATTGCTTCTAGTCTTTCATCTTCATCCCAAATAAATGAACCAAACAATTCTTATGGTATTGGCTTTATGTCAATTGTACTTTAAAATTTTGTCCGTTGTTAACTGTATTTTTAATTTGTAATTAATTTTGTCATTCAATCATATATTTCGTATAAATAATTAATAACATACGAAAATGTGTCTCTTCTCGTGACCTCTAATATTGATAGTGATGTCAAATAATATATCTAGTAACGTTATTTCGTCAATTTAGTTACGATTATCACAATGTCACTACAAAATAAATGGTATTGTCGTGGTTAAATTGACGAAAAACTTTAGCTAGATATATTATTTGGTATTACAGTCAGAATTAGAGATCATGAGAATAGTCACATTTATATCTGCCGTTAATTATTTACACGAAATTTGTATGAAGGGACAAAATTGATTATAATTTGAAAGTTTATGAGTATAATTGACAATAAACAAAATTTGAAGGTATAATTGATAAAGCCTTTAAAATTAATATACATTAAAGATACTTTTATTTATATATATAAACTAAGATGAAAATTGAATAATGAATAGTATTTTTCTTTAAGCTTGTCACAAAAAAAGACTTGAAGCCAGGAAATTTGAAAATTCTAATAAGGTGATTTTTTATAGGCCTTTCAATTATATGACATTGAAGTGTAAAGATTTTTTTTTTTTTGATAGGGAAGTGTAAAGATAATTAGTCATGTATCATGTTATTATTAAATAATTTATTTATCAGTATATATCAAAATTAAAATAAGTACTTTCTTTCAAAAAAAATTAGTCAAACAATCAAGTGTTAGCCATGAAAGATATGTATAATTAAAGTGGAAGTTACATAAAGTAGAAGTCATATAATTTATAATAATTAGTGATATGATGACGAAAGAAGAAGAAAGACTAAAATACCATTTGGTCCCTCTCAGATGTCCTTTTTGTCAATTTATTTTTTTACAAATCCCTCACATATTAAAATATTGTCAATTAAGTCTCTAAGTTAGTCAGCTGTTAAATTCCTACCCTTAATTAGTTTGCTTACTAGGATAAAAATTTGCTTAGTCATAATCCACATCATCAATTCTGTTAGGAATTTAACGGTCGACTAACTGAGGGAATTAATTGACAATCTTTTCATATGTGAGTAGAGGTGTTCAAAGGTTCGATTTTGTCAAAAATTTGAACCAAACCAATATAATCGGTTTTCAAAATGCGCGGACCTTGTCGGTTTTATTTTCGAGCGGTTTGGTTCGGTTTTAAGGTCAGTTTGGTTCGGTTTTAGAGTCGGTTTGGTTCATGCTAATTTGATATTTTCATGTTGACATATATTAAACAAATTCTAACAATTTATAAAGCCTAAAAAATAATAAATTTTAAAAATATCAAACTTATAATACTTTACTAAATAACTAATTGTAAATTGTTAAATGAAGATTTTATAAAGATTAATAAGAATTCAAAATATTACAACAAATTAATTCACTACAGAAAAATTAATTTTAGTGTAAGTGAATTAATGTCATTTATCAATAATGTTATTTGTTAATTTGATTGTTATAACTAACATTAAAATGATCTCATATTCAAAAAAAATATTAAAATGATCTCAACACAATCTCTAAGTTAACGTCAATTGTAGAATTGAAAGAGTCATAACGCTAAAGATAATTTTAAACTAACGCTAAAGATATAATTTTTTTTGTAGAGATTATATTATCTAATATAATTATATCAAACCTATATATATATATATATATATATATTGGTCGGTTTGGTTCGGTTAAAATCGAGCAATAAGTTCATAAACCTCAACCAAACTAAATCATGTCGGTTTTGTCATTTTAAAAACCAACCAAATCAATTCTTTTCGATTTCTAATCGGTTTGGTTCGGTTTACTTCGGTTCAATTGGTTTGGTTGGGTTTTGAACATCCCTGTCTGTGAGGGACTAAATTGACAAAAAGAGCATATGTGAGAGACCAAAATGGTGTTTTAGTCGAAAAGAAAAGTGAAACGACAGTGGAAGAATAAAATAAAATAAAACATAATTAAGACACATCAATTATTACTCCTCCATAATTGGATTAAATTAACAAGGCGGCTATATATATATATATATATATATCTAACTGCTCTTCTCTCATGTGGATGCAAATAATATTATTTCTTATAATATGACAAATAATTAAAATTCGAATTTTTATGAGAAAAATATTCATGATATTATACCAAACCTCGATATGACGATATCTCATACATGTGAAAACTGGGACTACCCAAGTACTGCCAATATTTAGCATTTTAAATATGCATTATTATTTTTTAGTAATAAAAAATTGATAAGAATATAAAAATAACTTGCATATAATACACGAAATGTGATTTTTATTAAAGAATGTGAATGAATATTCTTTCTTTTAAAAAATGGATGGATATTCTTGAATTTAGTAAATTTTTAGTATGAAAACATTATATAACGAGGTAAAATATTATTTAGTCTTTGAATTGTTGGTCAAATTACTATTTAGTCCTCGAATTTGTAACTCTGTCAACTCTTTAGTCCCCAAATTTGACAAAAATACTATTTAGTCTCCGAATTTGCAACTTTGCCAACTATTCCTCTTTTTCTCCTTCAACATAGTCTTGGCCCGTCATACCTTGTCTTTTCTTTTCTCATTATCCTAGGCTACATATTTTTTTAAATATCTCCACTGAAATTTTTTTTCTTCACATCTTGGACTCTGGATCGTCTTGCATGGAGTCCGTGAGGTCACTGTGCTCTGATATCATATTAAAACTCAAGTGACTTGAGAAACTTTCTCTCAAAAACTAGCTAAGCCAATAAGGGAGAAGAATCAAGCTACTTAAATATTTCATTGAGCATCTCATCCTATCAGATGTAAGACTGTGTACCACAGTGCAGCGAAAGAGATGGATTTTTGTTTGTAGAGAAACTTGCAGACAAAAACGCAAGGAGGAAGCCATTGTTGGAGGGGAATGAAACCAGAGCTGCCAATATGAAATAAAATAAAATTAAACCATAAGATTCAATGAAGGGGTACAAATTTATATCTTAGAAATAATTTAAACGTGAACGCATTTAATATTTGTGTGATTTGTTCTGCATGTATGATTCACGATCAATCTCACCTTTAGTTATGTGAAAGCAGTTTCAGATTTGTGCTTCAAAATTCAAATATGTGAACACAATTTTTGTTACATTAAATAGTAAAGACGATACATTGGACACCATACCCTTATACGTCCGTTTCCTATAACTACCACATTTATTTTGAAGGCTCAACCACTTGAGATCAAGAAGCTTCAGATGGAGGTAATGTTTTATGGGTGATATATAAAAAGTCTGACTAAACACGCCACGTCAGCGAACAGGGATACGTAGGAGAGATAATAAGTCTATTTCAGCACGCCACTTCAGCACTTAACGGAAGAAAGCAACGGACTTTGACAGAAGGACCAATATAGAACTTATGTGAAACATAAAGGGTCAATTTGAAATTTTTAAAAGATAAAGGACTAATTTAAAACTTGTGATAAAGATAAAATATTCAAAAATGAGATTTTGACATTTTCTTTTTCTATATTTAGAGTCTTTGTTAGGAAATGGCATGCAATACACACAAGTTACATTCATATTTGACTAATGTCTTAATTGTGATTCCTATGTGTATTTGTGTGATAAAGGTTGAGTAGTTATATTTATGTATAGAATTTCATTGGTCAATGCAAAATTATTTTTTTCATATAATAGTTATTAATTTCAGTAACAATTAAAAAAAAAACTTCAATGGCCACAATAGGCACCACTGAATATTTCTTTTGTTAAAAATGCTTTTAGCGACAACCAAAAGTTTACGCTAAAGATGTCTTCTGTAGCACCAAAAAAATTGCCACTGAAGAAGTATTCTATGGCGAATGGCAATAGAAAGGTCGCTGCTGAAGAAATCTTCAACAACAACTACTCCTCTATTAAATAAGTATTTGCAGCGAATATTATTAGTCACTGACTGTGAGTAAAGTTACCAGTCGTCACATAAGATTGTCTTTGGTGGTGACTAAAATATCGTTGCAAATATCTTTTACAACGAGATCAATAATGACTTTGCGGTGACTAAAAGGTCATCAATGAACATTGGTAGCAACTTTTTGATATCCAAAATCTTTTTTTTTTTTGTGTTTATTCTTGGCATTATTGTTTAACCTATAACATTATTATTATTATTAAATCATTTCATTGGGGCAAGTGTTTTCTTTTTTCCACTTTAGAATAAAAAACAAAGGATATGGGCCATGAATGTTAGTTATTGTATCATTTTCATGTGACAATTTTAATAAAAAATGCACTAATTGATTACAAATTATTAAATAATCTATATAAATTTAGTCTAAAAAAACTATTCTAAAATAGTATAAAGGTTCAGTAGTACCGTACTACTGAAGTTCAGTACATCCTTCCAATTATACAGAGCTATTTGTTAATATTAATATAAATTTATATTAATAAGAACCCACCTTGAATGGTTTAGGAACTAACTAATTAGAGAGATATACTGAAATTCAATACTACCGTACCACTGAACATCTCCTCAAGAGCATTTTATATGGTCATTATCCAACCTCTTTTAAAGGTGATTTTTTTAGCGATACTTTTATTGTAGCCATAAATATATTGACAACATTCTATCACAAAAAAAAATATTGACAACTCATATAAGGTATTTTTAAATATTATAAATTTATTGTTGGAGTCGTCACTTCAATTCCCCCATCCAAATTATCAAAGTTTGCATGACAAACCTATTTAGGTATTTTTGAAATTGTGGATTTTGTTTATTTTGAGTTAAAAATAAGTATTTAATTTATTTTAGTTTTAAAAAAATGTATTTCTTATATTAATCAAATACATATTTAATTATATAACTAATAAAAACAAAGGTATTTTGGTGAAAATGCATAAAATTGTAAATTTTCTTATTTTTTAAGGGAGGAGAGTGTAAATTTTTAAAATAAAAAGGTGGTAAGTGTACTTTAAAGATTTAAAGATTCCTCAGGAAAAAAGTGTAATTTACTCTAAATGAAATAAATCATGTAACACCAATATGGAGTTGGTCTAAGTGGTAAGCAGTTTGATATCGTTTAAGAAAGGTCTCGAGTTTAAGACTTTGTAAATGTAATTATTCTTATTGGGGGGTTCTCTCACTATAACCAAATGAGTGAAACGGATCGAATTAAATTAATCGAGGTAATATTTCAAATATTGGATGAATAAAAAAAATTATGTAACAAAAATGGCTTCGCAATATGAAAGTTTGCAAAATATCAGGAAGACAGGAATTTGGATAATTGGATTGATTGGACATGCCTTTAATTATAATTAAAGTTGAGATTTAGTGGCGTAATCAATGATTCATTCATGAACCTATTTGTGTGATTAGGTTGAGCACAATTTGATTGGTAGATTTATTTAAAAAAAATAGAATGTGAATGAAAATAAGAGTGAGAACAAGAAAGAAAATAAAATGAAAATTAAATAAAATTACAATTATATCTTTCATTTAAAACTTATTAATATTTAAAATGGGGAATAAAAATGACTTTTTTAGACTTTACCTAGAGTATGTTCTTTTGGTTGAAAAAAATGAAGGAATGGAAATGAGAATGGGAAAAGATGAGGGAATGAAAATGTCATGTGATGTGATGTGATATAAATGAAATATAAGTGGGTAAAATGACCATTTTGTCCTTACATTAAAAGTGATAATAGAATAAAAGTGGATAAAAAAGTAAGGGCAAAAACATAATTTCATCGCATTAAAAAAAGTGAGGTTTGTTTGTTAAGAAGAAAAGAAGAGGAAAATGACTTCTCCCTCTCTCTTTCCATCATGCTTTCTACTAAAAGAACATACCTCTAATCTCGATTTTCATTCCTTAAGTGTAGATAAAGATTAATATCTTATCATCAAAATTAAAAAAAGACCTTTTAATATTTTTAAAAAACTTACATAGAAATTTGTAAATCACCTATCAATAAAATTTTCATACCATTCAAGAGGTCCTCGCTCTTATAAAACAAATAGTCAAATTTTAATCAATTGCACATCTCATTGACATCTTTATCACTTCAAAGTTCAATGTAAGCATCCTTGGCACAAATTTTACATTAATTATGTTTCATATCTTAATAATTAGTTACTTTTTTTATTATCCTTGGCATGATGCTTACATTGAAATATTTCAAACAAATGTTTCCAATTGGCATCTCCAATAATGCTTCAAACAAATGTTGAAATATTATGAAAATTAACAAACAAATTAATAAAGTAAGTAAAGTTGCATAATTGAAATGGAAACATCTGCGTGCATATTGAAGGTAAGACGTTGGTGGACGTTTTATACATTAATAGAATAAGGTCAAAACTCCAAATTGGTCCCTTATGTTTGCACGAAGTTTCATATTGGTCCTTTATGTTTCAAAAAGTTGGTCCTTTATATTTACAAGAAGTTTCAAATTGGTCCTTCTGTCCACTTTCGTCAATTTCTTAAGTTAACTGCTGATGTGACGTGCCGAGGTGGACACATAATCTCTCCTACGTGTATCAGATAGCTGACGTGGCCTTAGATACAGTAAAAACACTCAAACGACGTCGTTTAAGCCAAAAATAAAAGCATGCTGAGAGGACCAATATGAAACTTTAATGAAACATAAAGGACTAATATAAAACTTCAATGAAACATAAAGGATCAATATAGAACTTCAATGAAACATAAAGGACCAATATATAACTTCAATGAAACCTGAAGGACAAATATAAAACTTTTAGGAAACATAAAGGACTAATATAGAACTTTTGAAAGATAAATGACCAATTTAAAACTTGTGTGAAACATAGAGGAGCAAAATGGGCATTTGACCATAGAATAATAGTACACTTGGAGCATATAATGTTAGTATAGTTAGTAATTAAAGGTCCCACATTTGGATGAGTTGAAGGGTTGTGAAGAGTGCTTGTACCTTGTTAAAGCATGACTATTCATGTACAAAAGGTTACAATAGTTTATTGATAAAATTAAAGGAAAATGAATGTTCTTAAAGTACATGAGTGCTCTTAAAGATGTATGAATGTACTTAAAGCACATGACTTGAGTGCTCTTAAAAGTGCATGAATGTTCAATATTTTGAGCATGAAAGAATATGAACCAAGCTTTCCTTGTTCAATGTGTTCTATATAAGTACCACTTCTTCTCACAAAAAAATATATATCACATAAAAAAAAAAACCTCTCAAATCTTCAACTCATCTTTCTAAAATTGTGTTCAGAAGGTATTATAGTTTTGCTGGCTATAATATCAGGCTTTGTAAATCCTGGAGGAAATCTGCCATACAAACCCAGCAGCATACAAATAGTGGGGGCTTAATTTCCTTAAGGACAGTGAATACACTATCAAAGCTTACACTGATTTTTCTAACATATAATAGGTAAAAGAGTCATATTTACCTTCTATGTACAGGAATTGTAGACAAACAGACGAGTATATTGCTGTTGTATCTTGAAAATAATGTGTCTGAATATTCACTGGATAATATAGCAAAATCAATATATGAGGGGTATAATAGAGAACGAGAAACCCTATCTCAGTCTGATACCGTGTGTTTTATGAATTTAATAATATATATATATATAGTGGCACAATCAAGATTTTTTGAGAAATCCAGACATAGTGGATTGTGTAATTGATTATGCACCAAATGGTCAAAAACCCATAAAAAAGGTTGTTAGTGGTTGTTAACTAAAAGAAATATTATTATGGGTTTTTTTTATAAAAAAAAAATATCACACTGAAAACCTAAGCAAATACGTCACAGAAAAATATTGGAAGAAAGAGCACCGAAAATGACTGAAAATTTCTTGTCCATTTCCCATTTGTTGGCACAAGGTAAGGCCAAAACCTTCCCTCTTATATATAAAAAGAATCCAAATATTTCCTAAAATTTATATACAATCTTTTTTGAATCATTTGACACTTTTTAAAAAGTATTTACCGATATATCTTTTTTTTTTCCAAAATAGTCATTATTAATGAAAATTTATTAAAAAAATCTTATAAAAAATCGTCATCAATTTGTCGGTCAAACAAATTAACTTAACTCGCCTTTAATGAAGACGATTTACCGTAGATGGTCAAAAGGAAAGAGCTACAAGACAGGTGGTACACTATTAAGGACGATTTATCTCCACAAATTATTTATATTTTTTTATACCTATCTCTACTTACCTACAATAAATACAGATATAAATCGCTCTCAATGATGACAATTTTTATAGGACAACAAAGTTGTCATGATAGTAACTTTTATTGACAACTGACGTACCACCTGTCTTGTGGGTCCCTCCTTTTGACCATCCCCAATAAATCATCTTCATTAAGGGGATTTAAAAGGGATTTATAAGTTGACTTGTTTGACCAATAAATCACCCTTACTTAGTAAGATATTTTGACAAAATTTTTTAGTAAGTCGCCATCGTCATCATTGGTGGTGGCTTGTGATGCTATAAGAAAAGTGGTACATATCTCTTAATAGTTCTTAAAAGGTGACAAATATGTGGATAAAATTTTTTTTTTTGTGTATATATGTGTAAGAATCCGTTTAGAGGTAATTTTTTTATTTTTTAATATTTATATAAAACATTTTTTTATTATTATACTGAAAAATGTTAAAATAATTCAATGATAGGGAATATTGATTTTTTTTTTTTAAAAGTCAAACTATGATCTTCTTTTTTTTTCCATAATTATGATCTTCTTCTTTACTTCATCATGTTCATGCATCATTTTGTAAATGTCCTTTCTAGCCAATTTCTAAAGAAAGAATTCCGTTTATTTTTCTTGAAAGTTTTTATTTTTAAAAATATTAAGTTTTTAGTAAAAAAAAAATATATATGTATTTTTGTTAAGTGATAGGGAAAAATAATTTGTCAACTATGAAACAAAACAAAAAAAGGAAGATGAAAATGAAACATTTTAAAATAAATATACCGCCTATAAAAATTTCTATTTTAAAATAATATCCTTAATATTTCTTTTCTAAAACCCTTTATAAAAACAAACTATTTATATATGAATTAAAATTCTTCTTTCTTAGTGTAATTATTTACTATTTTTATATTTAAAATATTTGGTGTAATTTATATTTCAATTAATAATAATTTAGTAAAAAATTAAAAATAATAGATATTTATGCCCATTTATTTATTTAAATAATAACAATTCCAAAATACATTAACACATATTCTTTTTAATAATTTGATAGTGAAAAATATTTTACTATAGAAATTTGCTAAACATATATAGACTATCTAATTATAGTGTTGAAATTGTTTCTCCCATGTGATGTGTTCATCTTAATTAATAGCAATTAGCAAGAAACAAATGTTGTGGGTCTTTAAAATAAAGTAGATGATGGAATAATTTGGAGCATCTTTTCTTTTTGGTTTAGACAATTTAATCAACTGAATCGATCTAATTGAATAATTGAAAAAATCATCCAATCCATCTGGTCTTTTTGACGTCATACCTCTTCTCATTGGCTCACACATTCTCGGTCGTGCACAATCTTCCCTTTGGAAGGTGGGAAGATTGCATTGGGTGGGTTTCCATCACCAATAGAGATAGGTGGAGTCAGGTCTGCCATGGGAGGAGGAGAAGAAGAAAAAGATGGAGCAAGGGAAAGAGGGTACAAGTAGAATCGAAAGAGCAATGGGAAGAAGAGTATAGAGAATCGAGGGGGTGAGTTTGTTGGGGAAGGATTTGTCTTTGAATGAGTTTGTGGATTCCCTTTTCATAGCTTTCTTGATTTTGCCCCATTGTAGCGTAACTGAGAGTGATTTGAATGTGAGATATTGAGAGAATGAGTTGAGATATGTGAGATATTGTTGGGGAAGACATTGAGAGAATGAGTTGAGATATGTGAATGTGAGAAACTGAGGTGGGTGGCGGCAGAAGAGTTGGCTGAGAGTGTTGGGGTAAGTAAAGTAACAAGGTCATAATGGTAATTTCATATTTTTAATATTCTTAAAAAAATTTAATCAAAAACCGAACCAAATTGGTTGGTAAAAAAAAAATTCAATCCATCCAATTATATAGTCAGTTCGATTTGAATCGGTTTGGTTTCCTTCTGCACACCCCTAATCTTTCGTTAGAGATGAGAAAAGTGGAGTCTAACTTTTTTATATGATCATATTTGGTATGAGCAAGCTGGGTGGACAAGGGAAGTAACATTCTTCGTACCAACATACTTTACTTTTTATAATATGATAAAATTATGTTTTTACTCTTACTTTTTTACTAACTTTTATTCCATTATCACTTTCAATATAAGGGTAAAATGGTTATTTTACCCACTTTTATTATATTCACGTCACATTTCCATTCCCTCCGTTCTCATTCTCATTATATCCGCAAAACAAGTAACAAACGGGGCTTAATTCACCTAATATATAGGTGAGTTCAACTAGTCAAATCACCAAATTGCACCCATTAGGATCTATATAACAAAAGGATGCTTTCTTACAACAGTAGAAATATAGATAAGATCACTAATAAACAAGTCATGATTAAGCATGCGCATTGTCATCACCCATCATTGATATGACATTTGTGAGGGGAATTATTAGGATGTCTAGAGTTTAGTACCGTTTCATGTATCCAATATTTCTTGTACCTTTGAACTCAATCTTGTGAAGTACATCATCAAGGCATGCATGATTGTAGCAGAACAGAGTTAGTAGCTGCAATGGAAAACCACAATCCAATCAATCATTCTATATAAGAACAAACAACTCAAACAAAACAATATGCCCACAAAAACTAGCACTTACTTTTCAAGTATGTTTACAACAGCGTTTGTCAGTAATTAAAGTTTCTATATCATTCATTCTACATCATCAACGTGTTCATTGTCATTTGCAGCAGTACCATTAACACCAGGCACAAGTTCAGCTTCAGGAGACTTAGAAGGCAACCTCTCATATCTGAAACTAGGAAGAAGTTTATGCCGCCCGAATGTCAGAGTTCGACTCAGTTTCTCATAGCCCCATCTCTGTTGGAGATAAACTATAATTGCAAGGATAATTGCAGTCAAAGGAATGGCAATATCCACAGATTTTGAGTAGAAATCCAAATTTGGGTTAACAAATTCAGAATCCTCAGAAATGTAAGGATTTGGAGGTGGAGCTCGTATGTAATCATAGATATGTGGCAGAAGTCTAACCAGAGTGATTCCAACAAAGTATAATTTTCTGAGTGGTTTAGAGTCCATCTGCCAGATGAGGTTACCAAGAATTTGAGGAAGCAGGAAAAAGTCTTGGACCAGACCCATGTATTCTTCCAATTCTATTGTCCAATCTGATGGCGCATGGGAATTATCTCCATTGATCAAGTATGTCTTTGCTACAAGAGGCTTCTGGCTGGTCTTCGAGCCATGAACTATTAGAACAATTATATATCCAATCAGATGAATGGTGAAGGTACAAAGAAATACCCATTTATCAGTAGGGACACGGCGTGGTTCGTGCGGTGAACGAGTCAGCAATCTGAGTCGAGACTTCCACACCTTCTGACAGAGCCGTAGAGTTAGTAGCAATGATACAATCAACGACAGTTTGACAGTGTAATCAATTACATTGAGCCATCGACTATTCTCCAGTTCACTAGATGACACATCATATGATTCAGAAGCCATTTTCTTGAAAAGAGCTTCTGCACCTGTGATCAGAGGAATGCTATACCCAAGAGCTTGCACACCTAGCATAGTAAGAGAAATATACGGAAGAGAATCCACATTATCCTTGATATAGAACAGTTGACTTGAAATGAAACCAATTGCCAGTGAAAGCGTTAAGATGCGAAGAACGCCTTCAACACCTCTGCGTGAGAGGATATCCTGGCGTTGCTTCCTATACATGATTGGGAAAGTTTGGAGCTTTATCGGATCAAAATGAAGGGGATCATCGTCGGTCCTTTGACTTTCAATGGAAATTCTAGCTGTGGGATTAACTAGCCACCGAGAAGTAGTGGGAGGATATGACACAACCACCTCAATCAAACAGTCCAGTCCATCTTCAAGACCATAGCTCTCATATAAGACTTCCCATGATGCTCGGACATCTCTGCAACCAATTAGATACATCTTTCCAACATGTGGGTCATAAAGACCCTCTAAAAAAAGCACAGTAAAATTATTAAAAGCTTTTCCAGTAAGACTAAGTTGTGCAGATACATTCACAAGGATCTGCTTTTCCGTATATTTAGCTTCAGAATGATATGGAGTTTCCTGTTCCAATGTCGAACCATTTTGAGAGTACCAATAGTGCCCAAACAAGGGGCCAACAGAGGTAATCTCCATGTCAATGTTAACTCTTGGGGCCCGGATATTAGGCATAGGATCAGGAAAACCTGAGGCATGAAATGTGAGATCTTCAGAGAGAAGAGACAGACTATCCTTGTATGCCTCGTTATCTTCAAGTTTAGGGAATGTAAGCCATGCTTTCTTAATGACAGCTCCAAAACTGAAGGGCTCATTTTTTTCTAGGATAGTACCAGCCAATTTAGTTTTTGAGTAGCTGTAATATGGTTGGGACAACTTGAAATAATTCCAGAGCTCTGTAGGTTGCACCAGCTGCTCAAATGATAGAGGAAAGAAGGCACTGCTATTACTTATTGGAGACATACTTCCAAAAAGAATACTGCGCTGCTTTATTGAAAAAGAGGTAGGTATGTACAAACAGATCCGAGAATCACAACTACTCCCCTTGGCATCAATGGACCCAAGGCAACCAACCATGCACAGCTGCCCACTAGAAGACTTCCAGAACCCTTCACCAGCAAGAGACATGTTGCTAGGCCCAGATCTCTTCGATGCAGAATACTGATTCTCTGATGGAGAAACTGCTCTAAAAACTGTAGATACTCTAGCAGAACCAACATTACCATGAGTAGTTTCTTGCTCACAGATGACATTCTGCATATAAATTTTAACACCTTGAAAGCTTCCATCTGTCAATTTGATTCCCTTATCTGACACAAAGGGACCTAATTTACTGCAGAAATCATCAGTGCCATTGCATCTCCAGTTTGGCACGACTGACAAAGGTCTCTCTCTAGTAATTTCTTCAAGGATTTCACAAAATCTTAAACCATTATAGAGACTGATGGCACCATTTGTCAGGTTATCCTTGTATGGGTATGGATTGCATGCTTCAGATACAATATTTTGTGAGCCAAATGCATATTTTCTTGACTTTCCCAATTGTGATGAGATGTGAACCACATCAAAGTATTTAGGGTTCGATTCACGGTTTAAACTTCTCAACTCCCCACTAATAATCCTGTTAGTTAATGTGAATGTCATGGGATAGTGAAGAACTAGCATAATTTGATCATCTTCTGACAGAGGTATCTGGTCATTATTTTCACCAGAAGTCTTCATCCATTCCCATGGATTTGCAGTATCGGGCTCTCGAGTTGGCAGCATTGTGTTCCCTAACAAACACAATACCCTTTCTCCACCATTTTTCTTTGACTCGGTGTAAATCCCTTGAAAGGGAATTGAAAGCTGAGAATGACTGGGCCATAGCTGGAAATCAGCATTTCCACCATATGCATTGTTCGCAAAAGTACCATCTCGAGTAATTCCCATGATCAAGAATCCATTGACAGGAACTGACTTCTTCAGTCGATGGGCATGATCAATATCTGTTACCCATAAGGAGACCAACTTCAACGGAATCTGATCTTCGGATGGCAAGTTCCCTGAAGATTTCCGATCATCAAATGGCATTATGGGAAACTTACCTCCATCCTGCGTCCAATCTCCATTAACAAAGGAAAGCTCTCTTTTCATACCATGAACATCTCCATAATCAGATCTCAATTCAGAGGTAGTAGATAAGACAGAAGCACATTGTCTCCGAACTTCATCAATGCGGTCATAATTATAAGTCACGTGAGAATCCCCTCCGAAACGAAACTCCGGCTCAGGAAGGTACGAATTCGCGATTCCAATCACCAACAAGCCACAAACAGACCAAAGAGCAATAGCAGAAAACAGAAACTTCATGATTCAATCACTACAATTTCTCCCCCCTCCCCTAAAATTTCTATATGAATTTACGCTTCATTGCACATCCACTGCACAGTTCAATTCAACCACACATCACAAAAGAAAAAACTAAAATCGAAGAAACAAATCATAGAGATCGGAGATAGACAGTAAGACGAACCTGAATCAGATTCGGAATCTCAGATCATAGTCCTGAATCCCAATTTTTTCCAGTGATTGAAGATTGATGAAGCGAATCTAGTGTGAAGGAGCTGGAGCTGAGAATGTTGCAATGGAGAAAGAAATGAATCAAGAAAATGAAGAAAGATGTGGGAATTTTGCGGATCTTGGATAGAGCTAAGAAGAAGAAGAAGAAGAAGACGACTTGGAGTGAAGTTGAAGACTAGAGAAGAATCTCGTTGCTATTTTGGTGGTTAGTGGTTAGTATAAAACCTAATTCTAATTGAAAAGACTCTTTAGTTGTTCAATTTAATTCTATTTATTTTGTTTTGTTTCCTCACAGCGAGCGCGTGTACAACACTCCGAAAGGGCTTTTTGACTTTTCGGACACGTTTTTTACGCAGAAATGGAAATGGAAACAGAAACGGAAATGGAAACGGAATGCGTTTCCTGTGTTTAGTAGTAAAAGTTTGGTAATGGAAATGGAAAGGGAATGTATTAAAATGACCATTTTACCCCTTATATTAAAATAATAAAAAGAAAAGAAGGTTATAATTGTGTCAAATCATGTCAAATCAGAGGGGTATAATAGATATTTTATATTTTCTTTTTTCTTTTTTTTTTAAAGTTGATGGAAATGAAAAAGTAAAAAATAGGTGGAACCCAGTGGGCCCCACCCATTCCATAGTTATTTCTATTGCCAATTCTTGTAAAAAAACATGGCCTTCACAAACTAGTTTTTGGGGTGGCATAATAGTAATATAAAAAATATATAGAATTCAAAATTATTAAGGTTAAATATTCATTTTGGTCCTCTCTGTTTCACTCATGTTTTAAATTGTTCCTTTATCTTTCGAAAGTTTTATATTGGTCCTTTGTGTTTCCCAAAAGTTTTATATTTGTCCTTCAGGTTTCATTAAAGTTCTATATTTGTCCTTTATGTTTCATTCGAATTCTATATTGGTCCTTTATGTTTCATTCAAGTTCTATATTGATGTTTTATGTTTCATTGAAGTTTTATATTAGTCCTTTATGTTTCATTAGAGTTTCATATTGGTCCTCTCAGCATGATTTTATTTTTGGCTTAAATGATACCGTTTAGGTGTTTTTGGTGTGTCTAAAGCCACATCAGCTATCTAATACACGTAGAAGAGATTATGTGTCCACGTCAGCAGTTAACTTAAGAAATTGACGAATTTGGACAGAATGACCAATTTAACTTCAACGAAACATAAAGGATTAATTTAAAACTTTTGAAACATAAAGGACTAATTTGAAACTTGAGTGAAACATAGAGGACTAAAATCAACATTTGACCAATTATTAATAGAGAACTAACATATATGTATCTACTTAGATGGAAATACAAAGGGAGGCGTATAATTAACATGTATATTCATTTTTCATTAAAAAAATGCATTAAAATTTAATGATGATTATTATCCTAATGAAGTAAACCATACACATACTTGTACTCTCTCAAAATTGAAAATCAAAATATAAAGATGTAGTGATGAATAAAAGGGGAAAATTTCATCTAATAAAAAAAGATAAAGATGCAATTGTACTATCTAACGATTAGAAATTAGAAATATAGGAAAAACAATTATACATCGTATTTATTACTTGACATTTTGAAAAATTTCTCTGTAAACTATATTTCATGTCTTGTTTGGAGGACGATCATCAGTATTAGATATCAAAACTTTCAGACCTAATCTCTTACGTACCCGTGATGACAGAACATATCTTACAAATAAAATTATTTAAATTTAAATTTTTAATTTTTAATTTGACAGTGTTTATAATTTATTTCTTAATATTATTAAAATAAAATTGTCTGATTTATGATTTATTGTATGTGCTGTTTAGAATTTTTCAATAATTCAATGAGATATAATTTTCTTAAAAAAATGGTTATACCATATCACTCAAATTATAATTTATATATATATATATATATATATATATATATATATATATATATATATAATTTTACTTTATATATGGCTATAGATGAATCTTAATATAATATTACATCAATTTTATTTTTAATTAATTTATTTATATTAATAAATTTAATATTTTATTTGGTACGTGTAACCTTAAAATAATAACATTTTTTAATTTTTAATTTTTATATTAAAAAAATTTAAAAAAAATATTAAATATAATTTAATCAAACTACAAGAAACAATTACTTTAGGAATTAAAATCAGTTTAGAAAGGACACACAAAAAATTCAGATTATACAAATACACCTTGGTTAAAAAAAAGGTTATACAAATACACCTTAATTCTAAAGTTTCCATAATATTCTTATCATGGTAAACCAAATGTTATTAAGAATAATGGCAAAATAAAACCTCTCACCAATCAAATGATGAAAAAGGTTTTAAAGCTTCTTTGCATATCTAAAGTTATATTTCTAAAAAAAAAGTTATCTAAACAATTTTAAATAAAGTGACACCTTATAAAACATTTAAACATAAATATCTAGAATTATCCAAAAATAAATAAATATCTACAAAAGTGTCGTAGTGTGTGTATTCTTTAAAATTATTTAATATGTTTATTTATTTATTTATATATTTAGAGAATATTAAGATATGATTTGGATAAAAAAAATAGTTAAGACAACTTTATTCGGTGTTAGAACTTAGAAGGATGGATTGGTTGGTGCGCGTGGGAGAGGCATTAAGTGGGTGGGGAAGGGGATTTTTTCTAAGAGAAGGATTGGGTCATTACTTCTTTTTTTTCCTAAATGGTCATTACTTCTTTTTTTTCCTAAATGGTCATTACTTCAATTAATGAAATGTTAGTAGAAATAGCATTTGTGTTGTCTCTCCTTTCAACCGACGTAGCAGAGTAATTTGGATTAAGTAAAATGAATTTTATGTGAAATATAATTTAATTGATGATCTAAATAATTGATTGGCTGGAACAAAATTATATCTTAGACGATTAATAATTTGAATTGTCGACTGAAAGACATCTCATATAAAGAAAATCGATCTAGGGTAGTATTATTTGTAAAGAAAATGTTCAGCACATAGACAACATCAAAATTGTAATAATTTCCCATTTATTTATTTTTAATATTGAGGAAACTTATACTCGTTTGATAGTCAAAAAAAATTTGGTGGAAATAAAAATGGGAATGGGAATATTTAGATCATATTTGGTTAGTAGAAAATAAGAATGAAAATGAAGATGGGAAAGAAATAAAAATTTAATAAAATAATTATTTTACTCTTATATTAAAAAAATTATTAAAACAAACAAAATTCACCGCATTTTCTTGGAAGGGCAAATTAGATATTTTATGGTAGAAAATGTTGGAATACCTCCCTTTTTAAAGAGTTTGGCCATTCTCATACATAAATTAAGGGTCTCTTTGGTGACATGCAAAATTTGCTTTGTAAAGTAAAGTTCCCATTTTCCAAGAAACCTAAGTGTTTGGTAGCAATTTTTATAGGTTGTAATCTATTCTACATGTAATCCTATTTTACAACAATCTACTGCTTTCATTTTCCTTCACAAAAGCTTTGCAATCCTTCTTCACATATGTAACCCAAATTAAAAAGACTCATTTATCCCTCTCATCTCCTTCCACTCCCATAGAGACTCTCTTCTCTCAGCTCTATTATCTCGTCTCCTTCCACTTTACAGCAGTGACGCCACCACCGTCTGACAATACAGAAATCGACAGTGGTCTCTGCGATTGTGCACGAACCAACACAAAAATCGTTGTCGGCATCACTGCTCAACCTTGATATGGTGTGCTCAACACAGATCGTTGTCGTCCTTGCTGCTTAACACAAATTGCCATAGTTGTTGCTGATCATCACAGATCGTCGCCATCGTCGTCCTTCTCCTTCCTCTGTAAATTAGAAAAAACATGAAGAGTGAAAAGGCAAAGGGAGATGTGTACCAAAGAAGTGTGAAAGAGGAATAGAGAGTCTATTGGTGGAGGCGGGGGCGCCCATGGAAGATGTTTAGGGTTTGATTTGCATATCTAGTTCATAGTATTTTTTTTCATTACTTTATTTACCTTACTTTCCTTCCAAATTTTTTTTTTTCAGATCAAACAAATTCCTCTCTCTTTACATTGTAATCTCTTTTGCTTTCCCTCCTACTCTTTCCATGGCATTTACTTTACATTACAAACCCATTTTTACACCAAACGGGCCCTAAGAAATGAAACAAACCCTCAAATGTGACGATAGCTACCAAATAAATGCATTTTTAAAACCCTTTCTTATTCTCTCCACTAAATCGTGATCCAAACGAGGTCTCAAAGTAATCATATAACTAGTATGAGATCCCTGAATTGATCACCAATCCACCAATATCTATGATAAGAATAAGAGTTTGCAATATAATAAGGGTTAGAATGTCCATAAAATCTTTGAGTTTTGAGTCATGGGCGTAAATTTTCTTAAATTTTTTTTAATCTTAAAATTTCTTAAATTTTAAATTTTACACTCAACCCTATAAATTTTTAATTTTGAGCATATAACTATTTTCATGGAGAATTTTGTCCATTTTTTAATAGAATTTTGTCACGTCAATTTTTGGCCTTCAAAAACTGAAACGTATCAACATTTTAAGCTCATACTTATAGGGTGGGTCTAGTCTAACTCGATCCATTTTAATTAAGCCTTTGGTGGGTCGACTCATGATGAGTTAAACCGACTCATTTTGACAATCCTACTATTCGCCTAGATGCATACAATATCTAGTTCGAAGACAAAGTTGAACCAACCCATTAAGCAAAACGTTCATTTGCTCTTCGAGAACTCAAAACGAGTGGGATTTGACTTACCTTCCTTTCCTGCTGTCATTCCTGTTGTCCTGAAAACAGGTTATTCTCGAGTCGATGCTCTCCTTGGCCTTGTCTTTTCTCATAAAATTGGAATTGAAATTGAATTATTTGAATTAAAAAGTGTGTTTGATATGTTTAGATGAAATTAAAAGTTTGTAAAAAAGTATAGTGTAAAAAGACAAATTTGTCCGCTGATTAGATATTAAATAATTAATTTTTTATATTATTTCCCAAAAAATAAATATTGAAAAAAAGTAAAAAATGAAATTGCCTCCACACTATCCAAGATCAGTACTCCACCTGTACACATCAATTCATTACTCCATCCACTTTCGTTTTTTCCTTGTATAAATAAAATTCACTGAGGACAATTTTGTCTTTTCCTTTCCAATTCCAATAAATTTGCCCCAATTCCTTGTATAAATAATGGAATTGGTTGTCTATACATTCTGAATAAAGCATGAAAATGTTTTTTAAATTAGAATTCAATTCCAATAAAATAAACTTGAAGCAAACAATTGAAATGTACGAAAAATTGTACAATTCATCTTAGAATTCATTTCCTCACTGAACCAAACGCAGGGATGATCTTCCCAAACAGTCGTTAACAACGTACTAAAACTCATGCACAAAATCATTATTCATACTTTACCAAAAAAAAATTCATTATTCATACATACACAATATATATATATATATATATATTACACAAATTAAAATTATCAAATACAAAAAAATGGAGCTAGCAAGACAAAAAATGAGGAAAAGTATGCAACTTCCGGGACCCACATAAACCTCCTCCTATTTTTCTCATCTAGCAATACATAGAAATATGATCCTAAATCTTAAGGTGGCGTTTAATATCTCGTGAGTATTTAAATGAAAAGTGGAAGTAAAAATAAAAATAAGTGATAAAAAGTATGTTCGATATGTAAGAAAATGAAAGTGGAATGTAAAAGTAAGATTGTTTGGTAGGGTGAAAAGAAGATGGGAAAATAGAAGATAAAGTATGAAATACCTTTTTTGCCCTTACTTTTTAAAAGTCACAAATTTTTTAAGGGCATTTTGGTCTTTAAACCAAACTTCACTTCACATTCCCTCCACTTCACTCTCAATTTTCATAGCAATAAGCTTCCCTCTCAACTAAAAAGTTTAACCTCACCTTCTCACCTCTCAAAATATATTAAACATAATTTAACCTTAAATTCCCTCTCACTCTGAGTCATACCAAACGTCACCTAATTAATTCCACATGATCGTTGCCTCAATCAATGTTGGGTTACATACATAAAGTGGGTGCTACCAGAAAAAAAAAAAAAATATTAGATATATATATACACTACTTAGGCAATTAAGCTAGTTTCTTCATCCACAGTAGATTTGTACCTCTTGGAAGTCCCAGAAGAAGAAGAAGAAGAAGAACCACAACAATCAATCTCCCTCAACTTCAAAAGCAAAAACAACACAATGCCACAACCAAACCCTAACGCAGCACTCGACCCCGTCATAGAAACAGCAGCACAAACCAACATCACAAACGACTCCTCTTTCGTGTTCATATCCTTAGACGCCATCGCCAATTCAATCCCTGCGAACAACAGAAGCACCCCAAGAATCCCAATCGGAAATTCACTCAGAATCCTCACGAACGAATTCCCAAACACCAGCCCAAGCACCAGCTTCGCAAACCCTAGAAACACCACAGAAGCTCCGCTTCTCCCCCCGAATCGGTACTGACCCGCCAACCCGCCCGCCCCGTGGCAACACGGCATGGCCCCGAACCAGCAACCCACGAAGTTCATCAGCCCCACGCTCGTCGAGACCTTCATCGCCGAAGCTTCTCTGCCCGGAAACAAGTCGCCTGATAGTTTGCACACCGCGATTACGGAGTTGAGAACCGAGAGGGGAATCTGTGGAATCGCCGCTTGGACGAACCCTATTTTCCAATCCTCCCATGTGATGCGAATTAGGGAGATTCTCGATGGGCCGAATTTTAGGTCGTTGATTATTGAAGGATCGCGAAGGAAACAGAGGATTATACCGAATAAGAAGACTATAAGAGCAGCGGGAATCGAGGATAATAACCGCAATCTCCTCCGGATCGGGAGTCTCGAAGCGGTTTGATTTCGATCTTGTTCTTCTTCTTCTTCGACGGTTTCACTGTGATTGTTTAGGGAGGAATCGTCGACGCCGGCGCCGGTGGTTAGGATGAGAAACAGGAGGGCGGAGAGAGCGACGATGAGGCCGTCGAGGCCGAGCCAGGACCGAGAAGGGCCGGATTTGGAAGTGGAAATGTCTTGATTGTAGCGAATGTATTTGATGGCGGAGAAAGCGAAGGAGAGGCCTTGGGAGAGTTGGATACCGCGAACTACAGGGAGTGGGAGGTATCGGTAGAGGACGGACATGAGACCGGTGCATCCGAGGATGAGAAGGACGCCGGCGACGGAGAGTCCGGCGGCGGCGATTTGGGGGATAGTGAGGGGAGGCGATTGGGAGATGGCGACGGAGGCGATGGACTTCATGGGCTGGACCGGCATCGGAAGGCCGAAGAGCAAACCGGTGACGATGTTGTAGAGGCCGGTGAAGGTAAGAGTGGTGGTGAGGTTGAGGTTGTTGACTAAAGAGAGAGCTAACACAATTGGGATGAAGGTACCGAGGTCGCCGACGGCACCGGAGATCTCCGACGAGAGAGAGGTTTTTAGCTTGATGGTATCCGGAAAGCGTGGGCGGCGCCACCGCATGCGGAGGAGAGGCGTGGTGGTGGATTGGTCGCCGGAGTCAGAGTGAGCCATATTGTTGGAAGAAAGTATGGTGGTATGGCTTAGCGTATTCCTCAAAATTCAAACACTTATAAATAGAGCTACCTACTTTTCTTTTTGGCCAGAAAGTTAGCTAACTGCATGAAGTGAGTTTTTTTTGGATTCTAACTATTTTGTTCGAGTTAATTAATGTCTCATAATGGAGTAAAATTCTCTCAGCATAAGTCTTTTTATATACAAGACTCAAACTAAGACCTTGCTGAAAAATAAAATATTTGTCACTCCAATTAATCACGTATTAGTACATGAAATATGTTTTTGAGTATATTAAATATTTTAAAATTTTGTATTAATTTTTTTCTAAAACTTTTTATAATACAACATTTTTATGTAAGAAACTAAGAATTATACTTCTTTTTTAACAAACTATATATATTATTTTGATACATATAAATTAGAGTACAGAATAGAGATGATTTATATGTATTTATATTTTAACTAATAAATAATAGTAACTTAATAAAGTGATAATAATAAATATTTATCTATGTAAATAATATTAATAGCACAGTAAATCTAAAACATACATTTTTCTTACAATTATTAAATAGTCAAAAGTATTTTTTATAAATAAATAAATTAGAGTATATGAATATATTCTTGAAACTTTATTTAAAAGAGATACGATAATAGTGATTAGGATTTGCAAGGTACAGATATTTTTGTTGGGTGAAATTTTTTTTCATTTTAAGATAAGTTAGTGTGTGACTCAGGAATTAATAATTAGTTTTCGTCAACTTCGTTACAGGCAAAATTAAAAGAGCTTCATAATATACTGTTTGATGTACTCGAAAGGGCAACTTTGAGCTGGAAAATGGAAATCAATCATCATTCTATCAAATTTCATTTCATTTTCAATTATAGCCCACTTGTCATTGTACCACGTTATTCAGTGAAATACGGATCCAATAAATGGTTTAGGTTTGCTATGATAAAACTCTATTTTGGTCCATCAACCATAAAATTCTTTTCAATATTCTTCTTCACTTACTATTTATTTTGACCTATTATTGGTCATGCTTTGATCGTATTTATTTTGTTTTTAAAAATTTTCATTATCATTCCTAGCATTATTAAATAAAAAATTATGGTTTTGTTTTGTTGGTAAATATTTCATCCAACATTTATGAAAATAAGAAAAAGGCAGTTATGCATTTATTGCGAATCCTTAATGAGGATTAATTAGATGGATGAAATATTCGTTTTTGGCGAGGATAAAAGTTTAATGGTACTATATCATTGAACTTCAGTGCATCCTTCTTATTATATAGTGCTATTTGTTAATATTAATAAAAACTCACATTAATTAGGGCTCACCTTGAATGGTTTAAGGACTAACTGATTGAAGGGATGTACTGAAGTTCAATACTACCGTACCACTAAACATCTAATTCGATTAGAGACATAGACTGCCATATTTGTCATGTACTCATTTATTCACAATTCTCATCCAACTTCAAAGTGTGAATTGCGATCCCTCATTACTAAAATTGGCTTCTCGGAGAGACTAAGAGCCAATACTCATTGAATGTAATGCAAAACAAATCAGAAATGATCTTATTTCTCCAGCAGAAAAAAGAGGAATAAACCAAATTTAAAATGGATATGCTAAACCCGATATCTCCTCATTACACTGATACGAGCACAAGTGTTTAGAAGAACACATCCAAAAAATTAATTGTTAGAGTTGGAGAATTCAAGGCCTTGTAAAAGCCTTTTCTTGATGTTAACCTTTCTGATGTGGGACTCGTATCATTACCACCCCCTTCCAAAGCTAACGTCCCGACAAGCGACAGCTAAACATTGCAACACTT
This sequence comes from Senna tora, assembly GCA_014851425.1. Classification (NCBI taxonomy): domain Eukaryota; kingdom Viridiplantae; phylum Streptophyta; class Magnoliopsida; order Fabales; family Fabaceae; genus Senna; species Senna tora. Next base: position 3,803,359 of record CM026268.1, read on the forward strand.
CACTCGATTACGGTCAGCCCCTCCACCGGTCAAAACCTTTCGCGAGTAGCCCTTTCTCGTTAGCCAGCTCTCAACGAAAGCAACAATTAATACGAGCGCAAGTCCTCGGGACAACCACGCCCCAAATGCTAGTTGTTAGAGTTGGAGAGCCCAAAATGCCTTATAAGGTCTTTCCATAAGTTAACCTCCCCGATGTGAGATTAATATCATATATCCTTAATTATATCTCATCCAACTTGGATCACATATGTTGGCTTTGTGCAAATTTTCTATCTCCGAAAAAAAATGTGATTTAAGTTACGAAGAGAAGTCATTCCAAAAAGTTAATTAACTAGGTGGAACTCCTAGATTATAACTTAAATACCATTTTATATTTTCAATTTTATTCAATGTGGGACATATATTATTCTATATTTTCAATTTTAAAATAATCACAAGTTAACTATCCTAATCTTGTTTTAAGAAATGGATCTCCTCCACACATGACTTTTTTATTATTTGAGATCCCTAAGGTTCTTAAATAACTTGGTAAAATTAAAGAGCAGATACACATGACTTTTTTTTAATGAAACTTTTTGTTATGAAGTTCTCTAATATTAATAAGATATGTGGCCAAAAAAATTTGTATGATCAATATGGGTTGAGAAATAATACAGAAGATTAAATTTTGTATGACCAATCATTGAAAAAAAAGAGCAAATAAAGCCTATAATTAGAAAAACTTCATAATAAGCACTTAAGTAATTTTAGCTAATTTTTTTCTTTTTAAAATGTGTTATATATCATCATTAATTATGAAACATATTTGAGTTGTTAATAACTCAATTTTGTTTTTTTAATACGTTATTAGTTATACTTGACATATTAATTATTGATCAAACATAATTGAGTTAATGACCCAATTAACTATTTATGAACTAAATTTATTTGTTTTTAAAAACAAATATGTTATAGAACATGGCTCATTATTAAGGGTTAAACCAACTCACTTCTTAATCTATTATTTATCAGTTTATTTTTATTAAATAAAAATAATATATAATATCTAAATTTATTGAAAATAAGGAAAAATCTAAATTTTGTATATATAAATTATTGCTAAAAAATTTTCCATACAAAAATTATAATTTAATGAAAAAATTCTCCATTAGTGTGAAGGCACATCAGATTATATAAGACAAAGTAGAAGAACCAATATTTTAAAAAACGGACCGGACCGACCGGTCAGTGGCCCGATCCGATTCATAGCACAAACCTGTTCAATTAATTAGCCCGTTTTGGACCGGCCAAAACTGGGTTGAATAAAAAGGTTCGGTAAAAATCATTTGACCAGCCGGTTTTTATGTCCCGATTTCTCCCTCCTTTTTGTAAATTATTGTTCCAAGTTGCAATTTTGAGAATCAAACATGGGTCCTCGGTTTTGAAGTTCCAATTACAGCCATTGAGACAATGAAATTGTTTTGATAAAGTAAGACAGCATTTTATATATATAAAATATATCATAAAACATATTTAGGTAATAAAATAATATAACTTGCTAAAATATATTATTTGATATAATAAAATACAAAATAAATATAAAAAATTTATATAATACTTTTGTTTTTTTGTATAGGAATATTTTATAATTTTAGGAAATTAATAATTATATATAATATATTTTAATTTCTATATATAAAAATTCATACTATATTTTATATAATGTATTTTTAATTATTTATGACATCATCCGGTTCAATCAACGATTGAACCGGTTGAATTTTGACCCGAAAACGTGTTCGGGTGTCCAGTCCGATTTTTAAAATATTGAGAAATGAGAAGAACAATGCGTTAAGAGATTGAACTTGTGGCTTTATGAATGAACAATTAGTTTTTAAAGATAATTATTAATTTAGTCTCTGAAAGATACAAATTGTTCTAATTAATTCCTGAAATATAAAAATACTTAATTTAGTCCCTGAAAGATTTTTTTTGTCTCAATTTAGTCCTTTTAGTTTTTTCCATCAGGGTATGTGTGGCTTCTTTTAAGGACTAAAAAAATCAAATTTAAACAAAAAAAAATATCTTTTATGGATTAAATTAAACATTTTTATCTCTATAATTTTTATCAACATTGTGGGTAAAATTTAAAATTTTAAGATTATAATCTATTGATGGACTCAAATGGTTGAGCATCTCAATGAAGGCCAACTTTAAGCCAGGAAACAATCATACTATCATTTTGCAGTGTTCAAGGTTAGATAGATCCACAGTACACACTCTCTATGATAAGGTTAAGTTTTAACAATGTAAATTCAAATTCTTAATAAGGCTTTAACTTCTAATTTGGAAGGTTTGCTATAATTAATTCAAAGGTTAGTTGGGAGTTGGGACCTGGGATAAGACATGATTTATTGGGCCCTAAGGCCCAGTGACTCCTATAGGCTTTGCCTGATAAAAATAAAAATTTGAATAAAAAAATTCAATTTTTTTTTTTTGTCAAGAGAACTTCATTCATTCATAAGAAATTGGCACAAGGCCATACATCATAGGAGATACAGCAAGGCAAACATCTAACTATATTAGCACTCCTAAAAAGATACCCATTAAAGGATATAATTAATCTTAGGCAACACACCCAATAAGACTAAGATCTAAATCCAAATCCAGATCAAAAGGCATACAACATTTTTACAGATCTACAAAATTCCTTATAAGTTGAGAAAAAAAAACTTGAAGATAAAAGGAAGAGGCAACACACCCCTTTTCCCTTTAAGGGAATCATCTTTCTAGCCGTTTTCTTCTCTTCGATGTCGAATGCTGGAACATAGATCCAAATGTTGTATATCTTCAAAATATCTCTATGATTAGAGAAAAAAACTCCCATAAAAGAGAGAAAACCCTTTCCTAATGAAAGGAAGAAACCTTCCCTAATGGAAGGAGAGAATCTTCCCTAATAGAAGAGAAAACCTCCACAGAAGGAGGGGAAAACAAAACATAGCAGCAAAGAAGAAGAAGGTGGGGGGCCACCGCTGCATAGCAGCGGCAGCCCATGGAGATGTGTGTGAGCGGCGTAAACCCTAGCAGAGAGAAAAACTGTGAGCGGCGTTGTGACCCTTTCTTTTTAAAAAAATAAAATAAAATAAAATAAAATAAAAAAATAAAAAAAAATTCAATTTTTAAAAAGCTCGAATAAAAACATGTTAGACTCGAACTCAAGCCCATATTTTGGTAGTTTATATAAGAAAGTTCAACTTGCTTCTCAATATACCCGACTCGTGATTATATCTAGTTTAGATGCGAAATGATTGGTTTGTCTAAGATCTAAGGTTCATATAAAAATCTCTATCAGTTATGTTAATAGAGATTTTTCGGAACTAAATTGAAACGAATTAATTATATCTCTTAATTTGATAATTAAATCTGACATTTTTCAGAAACTAAGTTCACACAAGAAATTGCATTTTTTTAAGAACTAAATTTGACAATTTTTTATTTTGTAGGAACCAAATTATAGCGAGTTCGGATCCTCTGCTGTCCAAAGTTGGACTGTCCGAATTAACCGCGGTTACCATCGTGGCTAAAAATTTGGGCATAATTTTTTAATCAGTTAGTTACAGTAATAACTATGACTAATTCAGACAATACAACTTTAAACAACAGAGAACGAACCATTGCTCATATTGTTTCCCAAGTTTACAAACAAAGACACTATTACTCTAAGAATCGCATGCAAACTAATAAGTTATTTCAAGATATGGATCTTCTCCACTTGTGACTTCTTCTACCCTTGACCAGTCTTGCTTTCATGTCCATAGGTGTTTCTCTTTCCTCTTCAACCCCATCATCACCATCATCACCTTCTTCCTTCTTCTCAACCCCCATCACACTCTTACTCATCCCAAGCTTTCTCCTCCACTTGAACATCCCCCCCATCTTCTTCGTCTTCTTCTCCACCATCATCCTCTCCATCTGCACTTGCAGCGCATTGCACTGCCCTTCAAGCCTCACAACATCTTCTCTCAGCTTCTTCATCTCCATTTGCTGGCCGTTCATCATCTCGCGCTTCGACACGCACCGCGCCGGCTGCTCGAGCCCCCGGTCCATGTGGCGGGTGAGGAGTTTGGTCTGCTCGGAGAATAGGACTTGGATCACTGCTCGAACAGGCAGGCGTTCGTTCTGAGCTGCGTGAAGTGAGGCCTCCAGTGTGAGCTTTCCACTATCTATTAGCCTACACAGACCCTTCCTCTCTTGTTTCGACAACCCTGGATGCACCTATATATAAGACACACTCATAACTTTATATACAGTACAACAAAATTGTATCTTAATGTTAAAACTCTAATTTAAAAAAATAGTATATATACAATTTTGTCCTTGGAAGATTCGGAAGTGGATAATTTGGTCCTTGAAAGATCATAAGTGTACAATTTGGTGCCTAAAAGATTGCACCGTTACACAAATTGGTCCTTCCGTCATCTTCAGTTAGATTCTCTTAACGGAATTGCTGACGTGGCACGTTAATTACACACGAGAGCCGTTAGTTGCCCAATGGGACATGTTTACATGGCACAAGCTAAAATCCACCTTCAACTTAGCACAAAACGCAGCGTTTTGAAGGTTCAATTTACACACTTACACTAAGTTGGAGGTGGATTTTGGCTTGTGCTGACAGCACAGGCTAAAACCACCTCTAACTTAGTGTAAGTGTGCAAACTGAAGCTTCAAAACGCTGCGTTTTGTGCTGAGTTGGAGGTGAATATTAGCTTGGGCCATGTAAGCATGTTCTACTAAGCAATTAACGGCCCTCGTCTACAATTAACATGCCACGTCAGCAAGTTCATTAAGAGAATTTAACTGAAGATGACGAAAGGACCAATTTGTGTAATGGTGCAATCTTTCAGGAACCAAATTATACACTTATGATCTTTTAGAGACTAAATTATTAACTTCCGAATTTTTCAGGGACGAAACTATCTATATACTCTCTTCAAAAGTTATGTATTAAGGTCGAAAAATCAAGTTACTTGTATATTTCAACCTATCAAACGTGGGACTTTATGTATCTCTAATCCTTAATCAATCAACCATTCACATCAACTATGCAGGTTCTTCTATGCATCAAAATGTGGTCCTATGGACAAGAGAAAATCCAAATTTAGAGAAAAGTAGATTCTTCCAACTGTGATCCATTATTATGTCCCACAGGAGAGATGTGTATCTATGTCTATTATCTTCATCCACTTCTTCGCCCTTAATATCCTACTCTTGTGTTCTGATTCTTCTCTCATGAACCTTGTTCTATGAGGGTGGTTATGACCAAGAAACACATTTTTTAAGTAGTAAATTAATGATTATTTGGTCTCTAAAAAATGCTTTTTTTTTTCAATTTGATCCTTTTGACTAATATGATACATGAAAAATTAATTGGTAATATTATTAATAGATATTATTTTTTTTATGAAGAATAATATGGAGTTACATCCACCTGTTTTAAAAAGATGACCCAAGGGAAAAAGAAGTGTCTCGCCATATAAATCGGCACACGAAAAGAGTAGTACAATGGGTATTTGGTTAATGAGGTGGAGGATGTAATAGGAATGGTAATGGGAATAGGAATGTTGAATGTAATGAAAATGTCATGTATGAGATGTGATGTGAATGGAATAAAAATGGATAAAATAATTATTTTACCCTTACATTAAGGGTGAGAATGAAATAAAATTAAATGAAAAAGTAAGGACAAAAATATAATTTCATTACATTACAAAAAGTAAGGTATGTTTGCTAGGAAGAATGTTGGATTACATTCATCATTACATCCTCCAACATTACATCCTTAAAACAACATACCAAACACAGTAACAATGGGTGTTTAAAAAAGGTATGGTGAAACAATTTGACTATTAATTGAAACAATTTTACAAATTAAATATCATCAAAATGCTCAATTTATATTTTTTGTGTAAAATTTGTAAATCTTATATATTTTATTTTATAAATTTCGTATTGTCAAAATATATCGTTGGCATTTTTCTTTTCAATAACATTCAGTTCATTATTTAATTGTTAGTTAAACATATATTAATAATATATAATACTACTTCCTTTCAGTTAAATTTTTTTCTATCTTATTAACCAACCACATTGATTAGAAAAAAATTAATTTTTCAATTACCAAATTTACACATTTTATTTTTCAAAAACTAAATTCAACATATATTTCTAAGGACTAAATCATGAATTTACCCCTTTAATCTTCCAATTGATTTCTATTTCTTGTTTCTCTAGTTATCTTTACCCAATGATTCAATTAAAGCATAATCCTGAATTACAAAAAAAAAAAACAAATAAGGTTTTTGAGAAAAAAAATAAGGTAAAATTCTTTATATCTTTACTATAAAATTCTCCGATTATAAATCTTATTTGTATTCTATTTTTTTATAATGAGATAATTTTTAATTTAGTCCCCGGATGATCAAATTGTTTCAATTTACTCCCTAAAAGATGAAAATGCCTAATTTAATTCCTAAAAGATATTTTTATATCCCAATTTAATCCTCTTAATTTTTCCGTATGACTTTTTTTGAGACTAAAAGGACAAAAATTTTTAAACAAATTGTTAAAAACTAAATTAAATATTTTTTAGATTAAATAGAAACAATTCATATCTTTCCATAATCAAATTGATAATGATCTATTTTATAATTAAAGGTGAGTTTACGATATAATTTGTTGCATGCATACAATTCAATTTCGGCCCGATATGATTGTGACAAGTGAAAAATTATAGTACATTTCAAGTCATTCTATCTACATATCACAATCTTATCGACCAAAATTACATTACACGCATACAAGTTGCTTCATAATTTTTTGTAATGGTATTTTAAAGATAAAACTGTTGAGAAAAAGCACATACATACATACTTTGAGGTAAGTATCCACAGCTCTATACAAGCCATCATCCGTAGCTCTAGCGTGCGCCGGAAGAGCCGAAGCGAGCGTAACGAACTCACACAAGCTCAAATTGGCATCCATGGCCGCTTCAGCCAAATAGAAATCAACGAGCTTAGCCACTTTAAGCATCGCCGCCTCACTACTACTACTACCATCCAACCCCACGAACCCCTTCACCAACCTAATCACCACCTCCACATCCAACGCCGTCCCGCACGTGCGGCCGAGGCCGAACGAAGGGATCATCAGCTCCTTCAACGACGCCTCCTCCAGCCGCCACGAGATCCGCTTCTCCAGCTCCCGTCGGGATGTGGGCCCCACGCCCACCATGTTGGCCGTGCGGAGGAGGCGGAGGAGGAAATCGCAGGGGATCGAGGTTTTCTCCCGAGGGAGGACGCCGATTAGGGTTTCCACGAAGAAGCGCTTCTTCATCCACGAGACGGCGACGACGCTCTGGGGCTGGACGGCGTCGTTTGAGGAGAGGTCGTCTGGGAGCCATTTGGCGGCGTAGTGGGTGATGATGGAGGCGATTAGGTCGGGGCATACGCCTTTGGATTTGATGCCGGAGAGTGTCTTGACGAAGAAGTCGATGTCGAGGATGCAGGCGTCGTCGATCAATCCTTCCGATTGGGATGAGGGTTTCGATTCGGGTTGGGATTGATTCTTCATTGCGCAGAAAATACAGTTTGTGATGAACGAAATATGGATGTATTGTTATTGCATTGTGTTTGTTTGTGGAGATAAAATTGGGAGAGGAAGAGGACCACAGAAGAAGAAGAGTGAGGAGTGTTTGTTTAATTAATTTTATTCCCTAAAAAGTTGGAGAGAAGGAATGGGAATGGGAGATATGGGTGATGATTGATGAATGGAGAAGGATATAATATGATGATGAGTCACAATTGCATGAAAGGGACTTGAAACAGACATCTCTGTTCTTCACTAAACACTAGTCTTTGTGTCATGTATTGCTATTTGCTAAGGAAGTTGATGCATTGCAGTTGTGTGCTGGCTATACCGATAAAATTGAGAAGTTTAGTGACATACATTAGGTCTCAAGTTTAGTGACATATTAGGTCTCACGTGTGAGTCCCACTTATATGTCACTTTTTCTCTTTATTTTTATTTGCTGTACAGCATAGGATTCATTCTTCGGTTGATCTTATTTTTCAACGTCAAGAATATTTTTCTACAATCTCAATTATAATTAGGCGGTAACATTACTTCTCGTTCGGTCAAGGCTAAAAATGCGCAAAATCAACATGCATGATTACCTGAACTATGTATCATAATGAAATGTTAAAGACCAAGGATCAAGTTGTATCTTCACTCTTTGCAATCATATGCGCAAGACATTACTCATTACTATGCATACATGGTGTAGGTCTTGGTCATAATTTATATTCATATTATACATCAACTGAAATTCTTTTCTTAATTTTGAAGGAGACAACTGCAGATATGTGTATGATGGGCCTCCTGCATTCATTATTTGGTCCAGCCCGCAACCATTAGAATACAGTAGTTCATTTCACTTCCAATTGGGCTGGGAGATGGCCCATCTTTCCATGTCACACCTCACCATCACAAGCTTATCCTTGTAAGAAACTCTGGATTTGGCCCCTAAACCACAAGATAAACCTGCATATCTTCTGCGGACCCCAGACAAAATTTCATGTATGGTATGCATTGCAAGTTGATAAAGTGAAGGACTGGTTGTGAATTTTAAGAACTTATATTATTGTCCTTAGATAAGATTCCGTATATCTTTGACGGAAGGTTCCTCTAATCATATATGCTTTATTTACACTGTTTTCTATGATTAATTCTATAAAAGGTGGTCTATCATATTTTTCCTATACCGTGAATGGTCATTTTAACATTTTTACCACGTGTCTTATTTTTATTGGAGAACCTTATAGCAAAGATATAAGAAACCTTACCTAAGTTTAATCCTATTTTAAAACCATAACTTTCAGTTAAAGCCTTTGAAAACAAAGCAGAGGAAGCATAACTAAGGAAGGAACAAGCTCTTTCCTTCACCCAAAAAAAAAATGAAAAAATTAGGAGATTCTACAAAAGAGGAAACTTTGATGGTAAGACCTAAAACTCATTTATCTATGATGGGGGCCTAAGAAAAAAAAAGGGATTCAAAAAGTCAGTGACAAACTTATTCTATTAGCAGATTAATGACCTACACCTAATTTCTACTTCATCTTTCTTTCTGTTCAGAAATTTTCCAGAAAGAAACGCCTAAAAATTGCGAGGTTTTGAGGTTTCGGATGGACTATTGGATGAATCACCTGCAGTTGGGTTTAATGGTGATGATGAACCACTTGCAGGAACACCATTGGCACCCCCATTCTCAGTCAACAACGGTACCTCAACTGCCGCTCCTTCCATCTTTTTCTCGAGTTCTTCCTCTTGGCGCAATGCGGTGAACTGGGTGTCCAAGGACTTGGCAGCGGATAACCAAGCAAGAACAATCACCAGAAGCATGCCTCCGAGGTACGGAGTTGAATTAGCAAGAGAACCGAAAGTTAAGATCATAAATTGCTGAATTAAGGCACCTCCTGACTTCCCCAATGGGTTGCACACAACATCAATGGCTGCCTTTCCCTTGACCTACAGCAAGCAATTTTGAACCAAATAAAATTAGCCAGATACAAGTCATGTCTCAGGTTCAAATAACAACACATTTTCCCCTTTACTATTTGATTATACCTTTTTTTTATAGAAACTATTTGATTATATCTTAAAATTGTTCATATCAATTTAGTTTTACATATATCTATTCATGGGCCGGTCCGGGCCAAGTTGGGCTAGGTTTAAAGCCCAATATGGTTGTTGATGTTGGGGTTAAGCCAACCTTAATTTAGGCCTAGTATTGAAGGTAAGGTAACAATCCATGGCCCAGACCAAGCATAACTTAGCCTTAAAAGTGCATAGCCCTAATAGGCCAGTGTGCTTGAATTTAAACCAATTGACCCAAATGTACTTTGAACCAAATATATTATGATCTACGCCATTCATAAAGTAAAAAGTTTCCACAAAGTTTTACGCGGGTTGTCGACTACCTAGTTGCTGATCTAGGCCAACAGAAATTTTTAAACATTTTGAGCAAATACCTTGGTGTCCTCGTCAAGGGGTATGTAGGCCATTTCTTTGCAGGGATCAAATAAGCTGTATTTAGCACTCTTGCTGAATATGTTCTGCATAGCACCCACATATACAGCTGCAAGTAGTGGAGTCATTCCAAACTTTGCAAGAGTCGGTACGAGCGGGCCTCCGAACAGTATAAGAGAAAAGAAGCCGACTCCCGTCAAAAGAAGGACCGTAGGTGTGATCTTGGCAGCAACTCCCCATCCATATTTGTCAAATATAAATTGGCTGAGAAGCATCATTGTGAATGTAGCAATTCCGGTTGCAGTTGAGAAGTCGCCCATGAAAGACGAGTACTCGTTGGGGCTAGGAAACTGCAAAATTTGTATGGAAGGAAAGAGAAAGAACACAATCAAATTGCCGACCACAAAATCAAAACTTAGACAAGGAAATTCATGTCATATCGATTATCGATATTACCTGAGCTTTCAGCTTCGATTTCCATGTAACTTCAACAAGGTTAATGCTAATACCATAAGCAACAACTAAAGTTGCCAAATCTCTAATGTATCTTGATGACACCAAGAATTTCAAACTTTCCATTGTTCCCATTTTGGGCTTTTCCTGTAAAGGCATACAACAAGAGAAATGTCAGTTAATTAACATACTTCGAATGAGACAAAACAGTGAGCTTCATATTTGTCAAAGTAAATCAGTTAAGAGACTAAATCTTGTGATAAATGAGAACAAGACAACAGAAAATGGAAAATAATATACCATCATCGCAGAAAATTTACGTACCTTCTTCTTCTTACTACGTGTGGGAAGAGGAACAAAATTGTTCACCCACCAGTATATGAAGCAGATTGCACCTCCCATCAGCACAACAATGCTCATCATCGCTTTCAGAGAAATGGCCCAACCATCAACTCCAGGACCTAAGCTTTTCCTCAAATTTGAAAAGTATTTCACTGTCCGGCCGGAGAATATAAGGGCTATATTGGCTCCAAGTCCAAACAAAGGATAGAACCGTTTTGCTTCCTCTACAGTAGTTATCTACAGGAAAAGCAAGGTTATCATCATTCTCTAATCAGAAAATGTAGGTACACGCCCCAGATAGGGATGATTTTAGAAAAATTGGTATCTCTAATTTTACAACAGCTTGCAAGCATAAGAACTGCAAAGTGAGTGCTTTTCTCTAGATATATAGAGAAAAATCCATTGGATTTATTATTTATCGTCCCACAAAGAGAGCAAGTCAGCTCAGACCATTTAAGCCTCCATCTTAGTACTCTTTAATTTTACCCCTAATTAAGAGTGTTAATTATACCTGCAATAAAAAAAATTAAACATAGCACACTAGCACAGCTATAAGACCATGTATGTTTTAGTTCATCCTCCCTCTCACATCTCAAAAAATTACACAGCTATATTAGGATTTTTTGGACGCGAACCAAGTTGAATTCGACAACTATACAGGAAAGACTGAATTGAACACCATATATGCTCGACACATTCACATCAAGCAGGTTATCAGTTGAAGATTCTTTCTCCAAAAAAAAGAAAAAAAGAAAAATAACATTCTGTTGAAGAAATTAAGGATCATATTTGAGTAGCCAACATTAGAGGAACAAGTAGAACAAATAAATGAACATACAAATCTGAAGGAATTTCAGATGCCAACAGTGAATAAACAAAAAGTAAAATAATTCAATTGCCAACCATGATAGGCAATCATATTCATATCTATAATTCATCCAATTTCTAATATTCCAATGAGGATCAAATTCAATTAGTAGTTAGGCAAAGAGATGACCCCTTCAAAAAGCAAAATGTAGAATATGCTTAACTATGATCCATGGTTAGGAAACAATAATCAAATCACAATCAGATTAAGAAAAGGGCAGCCCTTTGCTCGAGACTACCACCGGGTGGGGTCCAGGGAGGGTGCGGAGAGAAATTGTTTTCAGGATTTGAAACCATAACATCCACGTCACATAGAGACAACCTGTTACTCCAAGTCTCACCCTTAAATCACAATCAGATTAATACCCAAAAAACTACACAATCAAGTAAAAGAACCCCCCAAAAGATTACCTGATTGGCAAATCCCCAAAATAGCACAGAAACTACCACACTGCCCCACAATTCAGCCATGACATAGAACAAACAAAAGCTCCAGATTCTCATAATTGCAAGTGGACCAAGAAACCTCGGACCAAGGATGTTAAGAAGCTTATCAGCGAATGCCTGAGGATGAATGTAATTGCTAAGAGGGTACAGAACAAACCCAAAAGCCCCAAAGAAGGCTATGAAGGGGAAAATAACAGCATAAAAAAGAGCTTGCTTGGACAAAACATTAGCCAATTTAGTGTAAAGCAACATGAACCCAATAGCCATAGGCAAATTAACCCAAGTTTTCAGAAACGGTATTATCTCAGCACTACTCCCTCTGGCTGTCACAACCAAAACATCCTTAGTGTCTCTAAGGATTGTGTAATTAAAGAGAATACAAAAGAACATCATCCCAAGCGGAATAATCTTCTTGAGTGTGGTTATCTCAATACCAAAGATCTTTGGTTCCTCACTTTCAGTTTCCCCAAACACTGGATGCCCATCAGCTACAGCAGCAGCAGCTTCTGCCTTGCAAATAAATAAATTCTTGTCCTTCTGGCCAAAGGAATTATTAACTTTTGAGGAAAAGCCATGAAATTTTTGGAACCCATTTGTGGTTAGAGAAGACCCAGTAAGGGTTTTGGGTTTTGAGGATAAAAGCCTGAGCTTTAAGCCCTGTGATGATGGGTGTAAAACCCTAGTTCTGGGGTTTTTGGGAAGAGGGAGAAGTCCTCTAGTCTGAAGAACAGCTTCCATGTCTCTCTCAGGAGGAGAAGGTGAAGAGAGACACAGATAAGTGTGAACGAACGGAGGGAGAGTAATATATTTTCTTATATATATATATATATACTATACAGTCAGAACGCCACCAAACCCTCAATGGTTGAAGAAGACGAATTAAAAACAAATTACACAATATATAGTTTTTGAAAAAAAATAAAATAAAATGGCCCTCAAAAGAAAAGAGCCGAAAGGGGTTGGTGAAAGTAGGTAGGCTCTTATTAAATTTGACAATTTTGATAAGAATTCTCAAAGGAAAGTGAAACTGTGAAAGTGATGGATGGAAAAGTGCAGGAGGAAGAAGCGGTCAAGCAAAGGGAAAGGAGCATATCTCGCTTGCAAACGCAAAGGTGAGAAATTTATGAGTTGAATTATTTTATTTGTATATTAATTAATAACATTTATTCAATTTTTGTGTTTTTAAAATTAAAAATAATATTTAATAAATAAAATGTATTGATTAATATATAAATAACATGATAATATTTTTATTTTTATGCAAAAAGTGGGTAGTTGATTTCGTAAGGCCTCGTTGGACTATAAAAATGATTGAGAAAATAAAAATGTGATGTGACTGTAATACAAATAAAATAAAATGTTCTTATAAAAGTAAAATATAATTTTATCAAATTACAAAAAATAATATATATTTAATATAAAAAATATTAAAAAAATATTAAATTACAACTAAAATTATACCCTAAAAACAAGGAAGGGAACCCGCCTAACTCTCCTCCCTATTACACTAACCAAGACACCTTTGAAAATTGAGATAAAAATAAGGCAATAATAAGCTTGAAAGGAATTTTAATTAATTATTTTGATTATAAAAAATGTTTAAACACATTTTCAGAGTAAAATGTTAACATTCTTAAATTTTAAAAAGAATAAGTTTTTTAAAACTTTTATGAAGTAAATTTCTAATAAGATTCTTTAACATGTTATGCAAAGTTTTTGTATGACTAATCAAGATAAGATAGATAGAATATAAAAAATTATATTTTACATAATCAATCATAAAAAAAAAAGAGTATAAATAAATTTTATAATTGAAATAATCATATATAACATAAATAATATCATTTGATAAGCTAAAAATTTTAAAGCTGTATTAACTTTTTAAGCAATTATTTACATTTTATCTCAAAATTAATTGAATAATTCAAGTGATATTAAAAAAAACATATTAAAAGAGATTTCATATTAGTATTTAATAAACTTTATGATTGAATTTACAAAAAAATTAATTTATTTTTAATAATTCAAAGTAAAATTTGTATTTTTTTTTTTACACAACCAAACTTTAATTCCACACATACATGCTTCATTCAATTCAAATATCATATCATCAATTTCTAATTTTTTTAGCTTGCCAATTGTTATTATTTGGGCGATAACATAAAAAAGTGAATGATATACAACATAAAGGAATTAAAGCACACTAATAAATAATAGGACTAAATTGATAATAATTTTACTTGTAAATGACTCAATTGAAAGAAAAAAAATCTATGAAAAATAGAGCTTTAGTAAATTATTACTTAACATTTAAAAGCATTTAATTCACACACATCAAGCCTTTGAGAAGATATTTAGTAATATAGTAATATTGAACTTTAGTATATCCCTCGAATCAATTAGTTCCTAATCTATTCAAGGTGGGTCCTTATTATGTCATTATATAATTTAAGAGATGTACTGAAGTTCAATAGTACGATAATATTAAACTTTTATCCCACGCGTGTTATTAATATTTTAAAATTTTGGCACAAAGAAAAGTTATATTAGTAATGAGTTTACTTGTGACAAAATTAAGAACAAATATCTATAAAAAATCAAATTGAAAATCACCCATTTATATAGCACTAAAATAAAGTATTAGTAAGTACTTAAAGCCATTTAAATACCCTACAAAAAAAAAAAGTTAAACCAAAATATAATAAAGTTTTGTGTTCTTTTAATCACTGTTACTCAAGTTTGATTGGTATGGATAAAAGCATAGTATTACGAGAGTACTAAATTATCAACACATCATTCTATTCATTTAATATTATTTGTCAATATTAATATGAACTCATATTAATAGTCTGATAAGAATTCATCTCGAAAATAGACTAGATTGTTATTAAAATTGACAAATGATATATGATTAATGGAGAGAGTATTGAATTCAATACTCCTGCAATATTGAACATCCTCTCAATCCATGAGACTATTGTTGGGTCCTGCACAAAAATATAAGAAAAAGAGAAAGAAGAACACACAAAAATTTTAACGTGGTTCGGTGCCTCAAGACCTACTACTACGATCTCAACTGGGACAAACTTTACTACTTGTAATTTTTGAACGGAAAAATTATAAACCCTCCTCAATACATAAAAATACCCAAAACCCAATACACCCAATAGTTATAGGCTAGTATTCTTATGTGTGTTAGAACCTATATAACTCACACCTATTTATATAAACTCCTCACCCACTCACTCCACACACCCCACCAATGTAGGACTTTGAATTACACACACAACAACCATGACAAAATGAGAATGTAACATTATCTATTGAGAGAGTTGTCCACCAAGACTTCATGCTTATTGGGGATTCACATTAAATTTTTGGATTCAGTCGCATCACAATGACACTGTCCTTAAGAAAAATTTCGCAATCCTTCGTAGAATAGAAAGTGGCACTGTCACGAGATTGAATTAACCCTTCCTTATTGTCACGAGATTGCACAATAAGGAAGACAGAACAACAAAAATAATATAGAAACTCGAAATAGTAGAACATCCTGAAGGAAAATAAAAAACCCTAAGAATATTCTAACTCAATCTCTGGACTTTTGTCTTTATATAAACATCAATCGGCATGGACATAGAGATGCGTCTATCTGTAACGCTATGATAATGTTGTCGATTGCAACAACGTTAGGACACATTCCGTCGTTTAAGTTTGAAACCTTTACAACCTTAAGTTTCTTTAAAATAAGGTCTTATTGGTACGTAATACTTTAAAGACAATTAATAGATAAAATAATTTATAGTGTAATAAAAATAAACAATAAAATTATTTTTGCAAAAGGCCCATCATTGCATCTGTTTCTTGCACAAGAGAAAAATCGCATGCTTTCAACTACGTTTTCCTTCTCGTGTGCGCGAAATCCAATTTCACTTTACCCATTTACATTCCTATATCATGACTCCTTATATATATATATATATATATATATATATATATATATACAAATTTGGCCTTCTTTATTCTGTAAAATTTTGTTTAAAAGCTCCAAATTGGTTCTTTATGTTTGCACGAAGTTTCATATTAGTCTTTTATGTTTCAAAAAGTTTAAATTGGTCCTTTATGTTTGCAAGAAGTTCCGAATTCGTCCTTCTGTCCAAGCCCGTTTATTTTTTTCGTTAAGTGCTGACGTGGCATGCTGATGTGGACATATCATCTCTCCTATGTGTCTATTTAAACTAATGTGTCATGCCACGCCATCGCCATGTCATCATCCACTATCATATGTGATGACGTGGTGCTGCTGTGGCGATGACACGTCAGCTTAGATGGACACGACATCACGTCACGTCAGTACTTAACTTAAGAAATTGACGGAAGTGGACGGAATGACCAATTTGGAACTTCTTGCAAACATAATGGATAAATTCAAACTTTTTGAAACATAAAAGATTAATATGAAACTTCGTGCAAACATAAGGGACCAATTTGGAGTTTTAACCTAAATACATATGTACTCTCAATCCAATAAATATCCTAATTCAAGAAAGAAAGAAAAAAAGGAGTCATTTATACAAAAGTGGGTAAAAGAAAGGGACAATGGTGTTAGGTGAAGGAAATCCCCACGTATAGAGAATAGAGAATAGAATAAGCAACACAGTTTGTATGAACCACGCCACTTTATTTAGCTAATTACCCCTCATTTTCTCATTTTCCCACAAAATCAATTTCATATGCAAATGCAAATTAAGCAACAATTAGGTGGTGTCCTATAGGCTATAGCTCTACCTTCAACATCAAGGTTTGTTTTTGTTTTAATAATTATTAAGTGAGAGTGAAAGTATTGTTTTATATACGGCAATATAAATTTTATAATCTTTTATTACGTTATTTTAAAGGAGAGAATGATTCCCTTTCATTATCGAACATTTTCTCAAATTTTTAAGCTCTCAAGATGTGTTTGGTTAATGGGATGAATATGTAATCGAAATGAGAATGAAAATATTTGATGTAATAAAAATGTGATGTCAATGTGATGTAAATGAAATAAAAATGAGTAAAATGGTAAGTGATAATAGAATAAAAGTGGATAGAAAAGTAAGGAAAAAACTATAATTTCATCACATTACAAAAAGTAAAGTATGTTTGGTTAAAAAAATGTTAGATGTACATCCTCAAAACAACATACCAAACACACCCTTAAATAAGGGGGAATTAAATTAACTACTTTTCATTTCACCTTTTTTTCTCCTCACATCACTTTCCTTACTTTCTCCCAATAAGTCTAATTGCTACTTAATTATATGGGTACAAGAAAAGAAGTAATATTTCTGAAAATCTATTTAGAACTTTGCAGAACGGCGCTGTATCAAAACAAATTTCATTTTATATTTTATTTTATGTAAAAATTAATGTTGTAAGAACCGAACCGGACAAAGACTCGGACAAGTGTTCGGTTCATGGTTTGATCGGTTTAACCGGTGAACCGTCGGTCGAACCGGATGACGCAATAAACAATAAATAATAAATATTCTTAATATATAAAATGACATCACTCAAATTTTAGGTTTCAATATACATAATTTTGAAGTTTTAAATTACATGACTTCTCAAAGTTTTAATTTTTAAGACTTGTCAAGCTTTGAAAGAATTTAATCAAACCAAATATGAAATTATTGATAATCATGACTTTTAAATTTTAATTTTTAAGACTTTTCTAATTTTAATTTTTAAGATTTCTCTAATTTCTTTTTTTTATGTTATTTTTCCTTTTTATTTCAAATTTTTTAATTTTTTTTTTAAATAAAATTGGACCGGTTGGACCACCGGTTGACCGGTCCAACTCCGGTTAAATCCGGTCCAATTGGAAAAACGGTTTTTTGGTCCAACCGACTCGCCTTTGTATTCGGTTGGCGGTTGAACCGGTCGGACCGTCCGGTCCGGTCCGGTTCTTACAACATTGGTAAAAATTGAATTTAAAATTTTTTTAGTGCCATAGTAAATTTACTTCCATTCATATAATTTGTTGGGTCGAAATTACCGATATGTAAAAAACCATTGACATCTATTTAATAAATATGATTCAAGCTAGTTAAAGTCTAATAAATGATTACATATATAAAACTTGAAATCAAACTTTACTTAAAGAGAATAAAACATCTACTAATTCTATTTGTATAATTATGCCTTAAGCCAAAGATATATAATATTCAACATCAAATTTTATAAGAAGTTTTTATTAAAAAACATAAAAATTTCTATTGAGGCCTTAAGGGTCCAATTCCAAAATAATGAGCATGCAGACCTAGGACTGCATTGATTGGAGAAATTTAGCCACTATTTAGTTTTTACTTTTCACTCAGCATAAATAATTTTTCCTAAGACTAAAATGGAATTTTGGTCTCTTACAAATATCTCTTTTGTCAATTTATCCCTCATAAATTCACGTTATCAATTTAATCTCTTACATATTCACATTCGTTTTCACAAAATATTATCAATTTAATCCCCAATCAACCATTTAAATACTTAACAGAGTTGATGATATGTATAATTAAAATGCTTTATGAGCAAATCAATCCAAGTTTTATATTCTAAAAGGGTTGATGATACATGTAATAATGCAGCGTGAAGTAAAATGGTTGACAAATTGTTAATATAAATTCTTTCATTTTCATCTTACCATAAAGTAAGAAAGTCTTTGATTTTAACTTGTTGACACATTACATAAAAACAACATGAATTTTGGGCCTGGGCCTGGGCCCAAATCACCGAGAACTCTTAGGCCCATAGCGCTCGGCCCTCTCATCGATCCACTCCCTCATATCCTTCAACACGAGATTGGCACACTCGTCGGGCTCACCTTGTATCAGGGAATGGTACATCCCATCGTAAAGCCTCAAGGTCTTGTCCGCACTGGATGCTTTCTCGTACAACAGCTTGGAGGATGACGGACACGTGACGCCGTCGGAGGTGCCGTGGGCGGTGAGGAACGGCGCCGTTACTCTGGAGAAGTTATCCTGTATGTACTGGCACACCCTAGCCAACTCCCTCATGGTCCCCACCCTAGGAGGACCCGTGTACCTGCGGGGATTAGAGGCTATGATCTTCAACTTCTCGGGATCCTTAATGGCTTTTCCGACCATTTTGTTGTCTGGCATCGTCGCCCACGTGTCAGCCATACCGAAGAGCAGACCGTACAGGAATAAACGTACCTGTTATCAAAATTCATAAAATATTTATTTTATTAAACATATTTTACATTTTATTCATCTTTATTTTATTCTCAACACATCACTTTCTTATTACTATTCGCATTCCCTTGTGCATTTTCGTTCTCATTATATCCAATATTCACGTAACTAAATATACCCTTAATTATATATCAAAAATTTTAAATTATAATTAATTTTGATATTTATTTAAATTTGTATAAGAAAATAGATACAAATTTGATTGTATTCATGGCTTATAGTTTTAATTATAATATCAAATTATATATTTAAATGCGATTTTTATTAATTTAATCTTGATAATAACACATGTATATCGTAGTGAAATAGTGAAAATCGAGATTAAATTAATCAAATAATATTACTAAATATAATATTTAACATTAACATCAACATTATTATGCACTAAATATAAACATATATCTCTTACTGAGAATTTGAACATGTATTTATTATGTTGCAAGGAAATAATCATTTATGCTATATCCACCTGCCCTTAGTATAATAAATAATTTAACTTCCCTCAAAAAAAAAAATTAACTCTTCATTTTGATGTAGCTTAGTTTATATTTGTCAACATATATTAATATATTTTTTTTAAACAATTACTTGTATCAAAATCATTATAATGTACAAAATTATTATAATATAAATATATAAAAGATTTATCTAATATGCAGTGTTAGAACATATTAATATTTCATTTTATTAATCAATCAAGTTTAAAAGCAGTTAAATTTTTTTTTCATTTTTATAATTTTATATCAACAAATAATTTATTGACGAATTAAATAAAATCTTAACAAATACTCAAAATTACATGTTAGGTAAACTTATATTTAAAAACTAAAACGAGTACTCAACCAATCCTCTCCACACAAGTCCAACAAATTTTGAAGCGCATTTAATTAATTAATTTTTTTATATTTAGCAAAATTACTCATAAAAATAATTAAATGTTATTTAATAAACAAATGAGACCACAAAGATATAGAAAATTTTCGAAATTCCTTTGGATAATTTAATGCTCGCAAGATCTGATAAGTCTAAAACGAAATTAACGAATAAATGTTCAATAATATTGTAGTATTAACTTTCAGTATATCTTTTTAATCAATTTATTCTTAAATCATTTAAAATAAAACTTAATTAACGTGACTTTATATTAATATAATAAATAGTTCTCTTTTATCCGTTAACTATGCATTACTTAAAGAACACAATAATAATTTCGAAATGGTAGTAACTTGTAAGAATTTATGATTAAACTACCTACCTTACTGGGCTTCATATTCTCCGGTATGACGAAAAGCGGAGCGGAGAAGATCAGGCCCGTCCACGTGTCCGGTTCAGATTGGAAGTACATGAGCATGGTGGTTGCGCCGCCCATGGACTCGCCGAACAGGAAGGCCGGAAGCTCCCTATAGGCCTCGCTCCGGCGGACGTGAAGGAAGAAAGAGAGCGAGGCGGCGGCGACCTTCTCCATATCGCCGAGGTAGCATCGGAGGCCGTCGGAGCGGCCGTGGCCGAGGAGATCGGCGGCGAAGACGGCGTAGCCCCAAGTGGCGAAGTGGATGCAGATCTTCTGGAAGAGCCAGCCGGTGTCGGAGCCGTATCCGTGGGTCATGAAGACGGTGGCCTTGAGGGGAGTGGAAGGGTCCAAGGGGAGGAAGGATTGGGTGAAGATCTTGCCATTGGGAGTATCGAAGTAGGATTTGGAGTTTCGGACGCCTTGGGAGGCGTAGTATTCGTCTTCCGGCATAAAGCCCCAGAAATTGGGAGGGGTTTCGGGAGCTTGGGATTCGGGTGCCATGTCGGGAACGGGTCGGGTCGGGAGGGTGATTCGGGCGGGCAAGGGAGATGAGGAATGGAATTATTATGGGTATAAAAAAGAGTGAAGTGAGCTCATTTTGTATTGGAAGATGGAAGGGATAGGGTGGTAGTTGGTGAACTATTTTTTTAAAATAATAATAATAAATATTTTTTTTTTTAGGGTGTTAGAGAGTTGGTGGGTTAGGTGGAATGAATTTTCTTTTTAAAAAAATTTATGTGCTGTTACTTACATGTTTTTTGTAAGGTTAATCAATTAAAAAAATATATGTGTCAATTTCAAGAAGAAAGTTGACACATGTCTTTTTTAATTGATTAAATTGACACATATTTTTTTTAATTAGTTAACCTTACCAAAAGTATGTAAACAACCGCACATAAATTTTGTCTTTTTTTTTTGGGAGTTGAGGGCCCACCACTACTTAAACAGCAACGTTTGCTGTTATATTACTAGTAGGAATAGAACAGTAAAATTTGTGTAATTGGAGTAATTTGGCAAAACTTTTATTTTAATCCTTAGATAGTGAGTACTGACTATGAGTAATATTATCTCAAATTTGGATCACTTGAGTGCACCAAATACATATTATCCCGATAAAAATTTAGATTTGTGTTTATATTATAAGTTTATAATTCTCTTTTCTAACGATTTAAACTATACAATTTAAATATTTTATTAGATTTTCACTTTAACAGATTCAAATTCATATAATCTCTCTCGCAAAAATTACTATTACAAACCCTTGTCCCTCACAAGTAGGACTATAAATGAGTCGAGTTGAACTTTGAATGTTCAAGTCCGACTCATAAAACAAGCTCGAATTCGAGTTCGAGCTTTAAAATAAACAAAAAATCATGATTAAGCTCAACTCATCTAATTAACCAAATTATTTACGAGCTTAACGAAACAGTCTAAATAATTTACGAATAATATATATATGTGTGTAATATGAGTGTTTATTATATATGAAAAGTATAATAAATGTAAGGTAGAGGAAAATTATATATTTATTTTTTTATTATTATTAAACAAATCGTACATGAACTAGACGAGTTTATTCTTATATTTATATTCAATTCTAAATATAATATATATATTTTTGCTTCATATCAATGAATATATATCACATTAAAAAAAAATAGACAACACGTACTTATATTATTTATATATATATATTTATTTGTTTCTATTATGTGTGTATATTTATTTTCACCAAAGAGATAGTTTTTTAATAGAACAGTAAATATACGTAAATAAATTATAAAAAAAATTATGAAGCAGTAACAAATATAATCAAGGCGAAGGAGGTGAAGTGGATTTGGAGTGTGATAATAGTGTTTTTCTTCGTCTTCTCTCTTGATGTTTGGCCTTAAAGAAGAAGTAGCAATTTCATCAAAAGTTGAGTAATTCGATTTACCTCCAAAGTCAGTCCAAAAAAAAAAAAAAAAACCTCCAAGGCCTCGCAATGAAGCGTGATTCCAACCACCTTTCTTTCTAATCTTTGACATCATAGCAAGAATTAACCGAATATCTTTTAAACATTTTACTGGCATCCTTTAAGAAGTATTCGAGAGTATCTTTCTTTACTATCACTTTCCTCACACCTGCCAACTTGTGGGGGTGCACCGAAAACATTGTGCCGTGCCCGCCGTCATTGGCCCGCCTTGGTGAATATGCTCATGAATCTAGGTTTGAATGCTAACGTGAAATTGATCTAAGTGGTAAGCGATTTGGTATCACTTAAGCAAAGTCTCGGGTTCAAGACCTTGTAAATGCAGCTATCCCCGTTGGAAGATTCTCTCACCATAGTCAAGTGCATGGCGCAAGTCGAGTCCGGATTAGTCAAGACAGTGTCTCGAATACCGGCGGGCAACAAAAAAAGATGCTAAATATTAAAAAAAAAAAGAGAAAAAGTTGTAGATTGTACTTGTACATCCATCCTTCAACAATAAACATTATTCTCGTACCTGCAAATAGCTATGAATGAACATTTAAAGAATATTGCCCTATTCAACAAAAAAAGAAAAGAATATTGCCCTCCTCACTTCCCAACATTAAAAGAAATTGAATCAGACAGAATAGCTATAAACATAAATTGGCAAGTCACCAATTTTGCATTTTAAAAAGAAAAAGTACCACCAGGAGAGGAGAGAACTCTGTAAATAGCTATTGATAATCAATATACTGTATTACTGTTGTTAAGAAAGCAAATGAAAATTACAAACATTTATATGAGTGTCATCAGTCATGTTTTGCCTACATGATTTGTTCTAATGAAAGTTTTGGCTGATGAAGCTTCTTCTTTGTATACACAAATATGAATTAATGAAATTATAGCATGCAATAGGTAATAATATGTAAACAACTAAACGCAAAGTAGAGGAAATTAGTGATCTTTTGACCACTACCTAGCATGCTAGCCCTTTATTCTGCTTCTACTGGAGCATCCACGCACGCCTGCCTGCTTGATTGATGTTAGATAACTAGGAACATGAACTTTACATGGCCAAATCTTCAATTTGATCCTGCATTAGACGATAATATATTGAAATGTATCACATTGGCAACTAGAATTAATTAAACAATTGATAATTAAATTACCACTCATATGACCATTCAGCAATCCATAATACACCTATTTTCACTTCAAAATACCAGACAACCCAGCAAAGGAATTATTGTGCAAAATTTTCTTGTATGTTCCGAGAACACTGCAGAAAGGCTGAAACTATGCACCATGGCATATAGAAGCTACCATTGAAATTTAGAGAAATCGCTGTGTTTCCAGGATGACTCAACAACATCAACAATCAAAGCCTTTTTTTCCACTAGGTGAATCGGCTATATGGATCAAGCGACGCTAAAATATTTTGTCTTTACTCATTTCTATGGTTAAGTTATTAATAGCTAAATCCATCCTAATAGTTCTTCCTATTGTTTTCTTTGGTCTTCCCATGCCTCTAGTTATTGGGCTATCCTCCGTTTGGTCAATTCTACCTCTAGTTATTAGCCTTTTCCAGTATGACTAAAACTGCAAAATAGGAGAAAACGATTGTGGATGGAATACAAAAAAACTAACAGCTAAAGGGGGGAAAGCATGCTTAATTTTCATTAAGAATCTTTTTTTTTTTTTTTCTGTTCAAGTGTCTTTATAATCTACATGTGGACAAACTACCACCCCAATTCCCCATTCAAATCCTTCTCAAGGTCTTCCTTCATTGTTCATGATATTCAAGTTGACAGAGAATAATAAACCATATAATAAGTTGATTCTAAACGATCAACTGCTTTTCATTGAACAAAAAACGCTATGTGCTGCTAATTGCCAAGTCTTTTTCTAAATCAACCCCTTTTCCTCTGTGATTATCCCAAACTAATCATGATGATCATCAGATTTAAAATTTACCTTCTCCAGCTTTTCTAATCAATGACCTACGTTTTGGTATCTCACTGTGTAAGTGTAACATCAGCAATAGACTCACTTCCCATATATGACCTCAGAGATGCTCAAACTAAGAAGCTGTAAAAGTTAACAACTTAACATATACTGTATAGTGTATAATATTGTGGAAATTACATCTACATAATGAGAAACACTGAAATATTGATACCCAATAATGCTACCAAGTGGTATGGCCATGTATTGCACATTCTGCAGGAAACACTTACTCTTAGTCTCAGCAATCTGAGCCAATCTGGGGGTGGCCAGAACAACTTAGAATATCCTGGGCAATCAGATATAGGAGAGATTCGATCATCATCTAAGTGAAAAACGCCCACACCATCTTCTTTAACATCATCATCGAAAAAATCATCTCTAAAAATTATGCAATTCCCTTTACTCATGGATAACTCTGATGCAGAGGCAGAAAATGCACAATCATCCCCAAACATCAAAACCCGATCCCCCAAACTTTTCAACTCAACCCACTCATTTCCTCCTTCATTCAGCTTATAAATATCAAACTTAACAGCCTTCTCGCACCCAAACCCCAAAACTTCATCATCAAACGCATCATAGATTCCCAGAGATTGATAGTCGTAGGATAAGTGCTTATCAACCAGCAACAATTCACCATTTGATTCCACCAAGAGTTTCTTGTCACCGCCATACACAGCTTCAGCAACCATACTCACACTCGAATCCAATCCAACCACGACGGTTCTTCCTGTATTATCAACGGCATAAAGCTTGCCTTGAAACACACACACATCATCGTAGGGCGTGGGCATATCGGGGATTATAGTCCACTCCTTATCACCAGATTTAAAGAAAGCCAATTTACCAGAAACGTGAATGGTAAGCAAAACGAATTCCTCAAATTTGGGATTCAACCAGGTGAAAACGACCTTTTCCAAATACAAACTGCTAGCATCATCGGAGGGATTAACAGAGCGAAAATTAATGTCGTTTAGCACATATTCTTGACCTAATTCGACGATTGGAAGGTCGTAAACATCGAGTAATTTGGGGAAATCGAGAGGTAGGGATTTGATGGGATACCTAGAGAGGGGATCGAAGAGGTCCATTGTGATTGTACCAGCACGAACATGTTGTTGGATTTTGAAAAGCCATGGATGAGGATTGGCGATGGAGAGGGCGGGAGGTGGATTAAGGAGGAATAGGGTTCGCTTGGAAAGGGAGAAAGTCCAGTCATGGGAGGGGGAATCATTCGAGAGAATTGGGAATTTGGAGGGTACAGGGTAATGGCTGAAGGGAAAAGAGGATCGCCATGAGGAACAAACAGATCGAAATCGAAGCAAATTGAATTGGAAATGGATGAAGCGTTCGGCGATCGATGATAGGAGTTCCACGGGGAGCTGAGACCAGTCTGCCATGCCTACTTCTTCTTCTTCTTCTTCACTCTCGAAATTTGAGGAACCATCAACTTTGCGCGAGCGGGTGTATGTCTCAGAAATGGTTGAGAAAGAATTTGAGTTTAACATTGGGTTAAGATTGTAGGTGAAAATTTTAAATTGGTCCTTTATGTTTGCACAAAGTTTTATATTAGTTCTTTATATTTTAAAAAGTTTAAATTGATCCTTTATATTTGCAAGAAGTTTCAAATTGGTCATTTCGTTCACTTCCGTCAATTTAGTGCTGATGTGGCGTGCTGACGTGTCCATATAAGCTGACGTGTCATGTCACGTCATTGCTACATCAGAGCCACGTCATCACATATGATATTGGATGATGACGTGGCATGACACGTATGAGAGATTATATGTCCACGTCAGCACTTAACGGAAGAAATAAACGGACTTGGACGGAATGACCAATTTGAAACTTCATGCAAACATAAAGGATTAATTTAAACTTTTTGAAACATAAAGGACTAATATAAAATTTCGTGCAAACATAAAAGATCAATTTGGAGTTTTGACGTATATTTTACAAATTTATACTTCTCTCCTTTTAGAAATACTGTAAAAATGTAAAATATAAGTCTTGTATATTTTTATTAATAGGACCAAAATATATTTTGGTCTTCTTTTTCTCATATTGATTTTCATTTTTTAAAAAAAAAATTTTAAACTAATCCTCTAATATTTGTAGTATGTTATATATTAATCATTTAGTATAATACTATCAACTTGAATTGTGAAGTACTGGTGTATTAATGTGGCATTTTTCTCTCTTACATGACTTTTGGGGTTCACAAAATTAATCTGAAGACTTTGGACCAAGTATTTCATAAGAGAATTCATTTAGCTTAAATTATCATATTTTGAGTTTTTATGCTAATTAAATTTTGTATTTCTTATTAGTGCAAAAATTATTATATAATTTGTATATTTGATTTTTAAAGTTCTCATGTTCAATAAATCAGGTCTTTGTATTATTTCAAAATTAGACTTAATTATTTTAGGCTAAAGTACTATTTTGGTCATCAATGTTTGCATGAAGTTTAATATTGGTCCTCAAAGTTTTTTTTTTGGTCGATTTTGTTCCTCGAGCGTAACACCGTTAACCTTTTGCCGTTAAATGATGACGTGGCATGCTTATATGGCACACCCTCTCTCCTACATGTCATATTTTAATGACGTGGCATGACACATCACTGCCACGTCACCCCAGATGATGATGATAATGATGCTAATGAAGTTGAGAAGATGATGATGTGGCAATCTGGGGTGACGTGGCAGTGATGTGTCATGCCACGTCATTAAAATATGGCATGTAGGAGAGAGGGCGTGCCATATAAGTATGTCATGTCATCATTTAACGGAAAAAAGTTAACGGTGTTACGCTCGATGACCAAAATCGACAAAAAAAAAACTTTGAGGACCAACATTAAACTTTTGAAACATTGAGGACCAACATTAAACTTCATGCAAACATTGAGGACCAAAATAGACATTTAGCCATTATTTTAAATTTCAGAGTTTATTATTGGCTAAAGTATTATTTTGGTCCTCAATGTTTACATGAAGTTTAATGTTGGCCCTCAATGTTTCAAAAGTTTAATGTTGGTCCTCAAAGTTTTTTTTTTTGGGTCGATTTTGGTCCTCAAGCGTAACACCGTTAACTTTTTGCCGTTAAATGATGATGTGGCATGCTTATATGGCATACCCTCTCTCCTACATGTCATATTTTAATGACGTGGCATGACAGATCATTGCCACGTCACCTCAGATGATGATGATAATTTGACGAAGGAGAGAAGATGATGATGAGGCAATATGGGGTGACGTGGCAGTGATCTGTCATGCCACGTCATTAAAATATGACACGTAGGAGAGAGGGTGTGCCACAGAAGCATGACACGTCATCATTTAACGATAAAAAGTTAACGGTGTTACGCTCGAGGACCAAAATCGACAAAAAAAAAACTTTGAGGACCAACATTAAACTTTTGAAACATTGAGGACCAACATTAAATTTCATGTAAACATTGAGGACCAAAATAGTACTTTAGCCGTTTATTATTTAAAGTTTCTAGGTTTAAATTTCCTAAACCACTTGATGGGGTTTTGAATATATATCTATAAATATATTGTACTCCTCTTTTTGAAAAATAAGAAAAAATAATGAATGAAAGATGAAATGTGTTCCTATACTTGAAAGTGGATTCTCTTATGTTTTTATTTTGAGTAAATTACACTGTCCTTTCCTGAAAGATGCTGAAATGACACTCCCCTTCCCTCTCATTTGAAAAATGACACTCCCCTCCCCTCACACATGATAATGGCCTACAATTCAGTCTAAAGTGCACTTTTAGTTGACTTTTCCATCCAAATTTATTGATTTATGTGTAGATCATCAATTCAACTTATTTTTTTTACCATTTTGCCCTTACTTTATGATTAAAATATTATGCTTACCCAAATGCCCCTAAGTGAATTCTCCAACATAATTTTGCTTCCTATTTGTGATTAAATATGATTCATTTGT
Organism: Senna tora; assembly: GCA_014851425.1. Taxonomy (NCBI): domain Eukaryota; kingdom Viridiplantae; phylum Streptophyta; class Magnoliopsida; order Fabales; family Fabaceae; genus Senna; species Senna tora. The sequence goes on from CM026268.1 coordinate 3,831,989, forward strand.
CAATGTTATTATTTTTTATTGTATTTTACAATAATTATTATTATTTTATTTCATTAAATTTTATGATAATTCTATATTTACTAACTAATTAGTTAATCATTTTTTTATAATACTCTCTATTATTACTATTATTATTTTATTAAATATATTTTCTAGTTTTTTACAAAAACAGTTAAAAGGTAATTTTAAAATTATTCAATATTTTTTTATAATATTATAACGTGTAATTTTTAAAAAAAATTTGATAACGTAATTAGTAATTTTTTTATAAATTATTTTCTAGTAACTAATATACTTTATAAAATTATTAACATGTAATTTATGTAATCAATAAATATTTTTAAAAAAACTGTAACTTGTATTTACGAATTTTTTATAACAAGAAATTTGCGTAATTAAAATTTTTATAAATTTAAAATAAAAATAAAAATAAAAAGGAATAAATATTTTTGTAAATTTATAAAAATTTTAATTACGTAAATTTCTTGTTATAAAAAATACGTAAATACAAGTTACAGTTTTTTAAAAATATTTATTAATTACATAAATTACATATTAATAATTTTGTAAAGTATACTAGTTATAAGAAAATAATTTATAGAAAAATTACTAATTACATAAATTACTCATTATCAAATTTGTAAAAATAATTACACGTTATAAAATTATAAAAAATTACTGTCTAATTACAAAAATTACCTTTTAACTATTTATATTTAATAAAATAATAACAATAGACAGTCTTATAAAAAAATGACTAACTAATTAGTTAGTTAATATAGAATTATCATAAAATTTAATGAAATAAAATAATAATAATAATACTAATAATAATAATTGTAAAATACAATAAAAAATAATAACATTGACAAATGAATTATATTTAATGACAAATAGGAAGCAAAATTATGTTAGAGAGTTCACTAGGGGCATTTGGGTAAGCATAATATTTCAATCATAAAGTGAGGGCAAAATGGTAAAAAAAAGAAGTTGAATTGATGATCTACACATAAATCAATAAATTTAGATAGAAAAGTCAACCAAAAGTGCATTTTGGACTGAATTGTATGCCATTATCATGTGTGAGGGGAGGGGAGTGTCATTTTTCAAATGAGAGGGGAGGACAATGTAATTTCAGCATCTCTCAGGAGAGAACAGTGTAATTTACTCTTTTATTTTTATACTAATAGGCTTATCAATCATTGATCAACGGGTTTGGAATTTTAGTCCTGAATTTTTGTTTTGCCTCAATTTCATAACCCCAAGTCTCTAACCACCACCCTCTTTCTCTTCTTCTTCTTTTTCTTCCTCCAAGCAGAGCGTCACATTTGTCCCATTCACTTTTTGTGAATTTGCTATTATTAAAGGCACGTTTTGTTAGACAGAATTAAAAATAGAAATGGAAATAAAAATAAAAATTGAATATATTTGATGTGTTTAGTAGTAAAAAATTGGTAATAGAAACGGAATGAGAATGTATTAAAATGACCATTTTACTCCTTATATTAAAATAATAATAAAAAGTTATAATTGTGTCAAATCAAAGGAGTATAATAAATATTTTGTATTTTTTTCTTTTTTTCTTTTTTTTTTAATTGATAGAAATGAAAAAATAAAATAAGTAAGTGGGACCCAATGAACCCTACTTACTTTTTCATTTTTATAAAATACATTTCTAGTAAGTGAAGAAGTCCTGAGGACAATCTTTGTTTATGTTTCTTGCTCCAACAATAGCATCTTAGCTCTACAAAATTTGCTGCCCTATAATCTTCTTCAGCTTTCTTGGAAAATTTAACCTTACCTTATCTTTTGCTACCATGGACGTCGTCATAATTGCTAGCTATCTAATTAATTAATGACTCAACCTCAATATTGAAGACAACGTCACTCTCAACTCAGATACGGAACCAAATCAGTTAAAGTATACTGTGATTGAAGTACACAGTGCACAACTGTAGATCTCTACCATTCATTCAATAAAAACATAATTATTGACATCAATAATTATAAGATATCTAAATCGTAAATTATATATATATAAAAATAGTAAAAATGTATATTGTAAGACCAATTTTACCTTTTGATTTCTTTCCTTATTTTCCTTATACCATCAAACAGATTTTTATTACCACAAGTGAAGTTAGGAATTAAAAAGGAATGGGAATGGGATAACAAATAAGGGTGGATTTGGTTAATGGAATGTTCGAGAGAATGAGAATGAAAATGAGAAAGAGAATGTGGGAGGGGAGATAATGCGATGTGACTGTGAATATGTGATGTGAATGAAATAAAAGTAGGTAAAATGACTATTTTACACTTATATTAAAAGTGAGAACGGAATAAAACGGATAAAAAAGTAAGGGCAAGAATATAATTTCATCACATTATAAAAAACAAAGTATGTTTGGTTGGAAGAATGTTAAGGGTTACGTCTACGATTACATCCCCTCACAGGCGACCAAATCGCCCCCGAAGATTTTCTACTTCACCCTCCCTAACTACCTCTTTGTCCTATGTACATAAATGATAAATCCTTGGTTGATATTACATCCAACATTTTTTTCTACCAAACATATTTACTTTTTGTAATGTAATTAAATTATATTTTTGCCTTTACTTTTTTATCCACTTTTATTCCATTCTCACTTTTAATTTAAATGTAAAATGGTAATTTTACACACTTTTATTCCATTCGCATCACATTGACATGACATTTTCATTACATCTAATTCCATTCTCATTCCCATTTTCATTACATCCCCCACCCACTAACCCCACTAACCAAACAGAGCCTTATTCTTCCATGTGGGTATGGCCCATAATTATGGTTGGAATTTATGACAATGGGCTGGGCTTTTATTGATACCATATGAGCTATTAACACATTAGCTTCTATATAATCTGTCACTTGTCCTGCAATTCAAAAATAATACATTCTTTTTGTAGTATGAAAAAATAATAAGTAAAAAGCTTGATATCCAATTTATTTAAGTCAATGAGCTTTGGCTCACTTGGTCACCTTTCGCATGACAATTGCATGGTTTGGGTTCGCTTCCTGGTGATGCCTTATTTGGTGGGTTATCTGTAAGAACCCAGAGACCTGCCCTGACCCTAAACTGGGACGTCATCTCCTCACTTAAATTTTATTCCACAAAAAAAAATCTAATTTATTTAAAGTGAGTCTTTTATTAATTTATTTCTCTTAGCTTTCTTTTAGTATAGATAATAGTACTGTCAAAACGAATTATAACTTGTAAATTGACCTGTTTACACTGCCAAATGAACTAATTTGGGCGGATAAAATTAGGCATAATTTTTGAAATAAACTTAAATGGTTCGAAGGCGGAACTGCTCATGGGCTAGCTTGCCAGAAAACAAAATGGAAAAAGAAAATTAAAAAATTAATATAAATAAGTTTTATTTTTGGCCAAAATATAATAAATAAGTTTTAAATAAGTATAAATATAAAATTTTAGGATGTTTTATTATGCGTTTTTTAACTTTTATTTTTATAATATAAATAAAAAAATTAGACAAAAGTTTAATTAAAGTAAAAATAATACTAATTTTAAAATAAACTCATTAATTTAAAATTATATTTTTATGGTACAAAATTTAAGTGGCTTTAATTCATTTTAATTCATTAAATAAAGTAAAAACAACATAGCTTTTTTTCTTCTTAAAAAGTAATTTAAAAAATATTAAAAAAAATACTGAAAATAAATTTTCAACCAAAAAAATTGACTCAACCCAACCAAGCCTGTCAGAGATGATCTTGTTTGACACCACAACAAAGAGAGTGGATCCTCTAAAGTAATTCTCTACATTTTTTGGTGGAGTTATGAGAGAGATAGAGATAAGGAAAATTGGGAGAGAAAAAAATCAAGAAAAAAATATTTTTCTTATCTCTATCTCTCTCATAACTCCACCAAAAAATATAAAGAATTACTTTAGAAGATCCTATCTCCGCAACAAATAATAAATGCATAATAATTTTAACAATTACTTGACCCAATAGAAAACCCTAATTACAAGTACTTTATCACTGCATTTATAGTTTTTTTTTTAAATATTAGATGGATATATATCATGTGCTTCTATAGTTTTTGCATCATTATTATTTCCTGTTGTTGAATCAAGTCTTATCTGAAAATTTAAATGTATTACATTTGGTGTTTTCAGTTTGAGCTTCTTTAATTTTTATGTTAAAAAATCATAATTTATTGTTTGAAACTTTGAGCATTATTGGGATGGGAAAAGGGATTAATATGGGATAATTGAAAATAAAACTGCTTCTACTCACACAAGCAAACAAAAAAAAATACTTCATTCATTCATCTTTCCTTTTATTGTTGTCTAAGCTTTCGAAAATATAATTATCAACCGGATTGAATCTAGCAAAACGGACTAGTTCCTTACAACACAACGAAATTAAATGCTCGCAAGAAGAGTTGTTTATATTTAATAGTACTGTTCGATAACATCTCAAATAAGATTGTCTCTAACAAAAGATACCTATTAGGAACCAAAAATGTGTTTGCATTTTTATATATTACATTTTAGCTGATACCATATAAGTAGGGGTGACAATGGATATGGGTATTTCGGGTACCCGCAGGTACTCGTTCGAAAAAATATCCGATATCCATCGGATATCGGGTATTTCGGATATCGAAATGACGAAATACCTATTGATATTGGTCAGATTAGAATATTAGCCTCGGATATCCTATATCCTTCCGATTGAATGGGCGGATAGGGTATTTGATATCCGATATATGTTTTTATATAATATATTTATATAATATATATTATATATATTAATAATTATATATATAAAAAATAAATAAAAGATAATTATTTAATATATTTTCTAATTAATTATAGAACAGGTATCGACTAGCAGATACCCAATATTAAGAATATGATATCCAATATCTAATACCCATTATGTTTGAGTATTTCGAGTATCTCAGATATTTTGAATACGGATACCACAATGTATAAAATTCTTCGAATTTAAATAAGGTACGAATATCAGATATTTCGAACGAATACGAATACTAATAATAAAAAATCATCGAATATCCTGCATATAAGCTACTAAGCCATATTGACTTGTACAATTGTACTAAGATTATAGATTAATATATTTTAAAAATTATAGATTTTAAGTAGCTATTATCATAATTTATTAAATGGGTGTGCTTCATTACAGGACAAATGGCAGTTTAAACTAAAATATATTTCATAAGCATAGTCTACTTTCTTTGCTGTCTTTGGCATATATTGTCTACATCCAGCCAATATTAAGATGCTTGAACTTGTCATCTTCTAGACTTTCTTCTTCTTCTTTTTTTCATTTTAAACAAAAGATAAGAGGATTTTTCTATCATTCTATGAGTCATTTTAGTGTTCCAAAGTGACAAAAGTGAGACTATATATATTCTGTCTTTTCATAACTATATATATATATAATATGTGATTTTTTTTTCTCGTATTCACACTAATGCATATGCTCAGTATTCTCAAATATTTTATAAATTAATTGTGAGTTGGATCGGAGAGTCGTCGAGGATTTTATAAGATCATTTTTGAAGATAAACTCTATGATATAAAACTCATAATATTAACCCTTCTATTGATTAGAACTCTCTATTATCGATAATATTTTTTAGAGGCAAAATATTATCTAGTCTCTAAATTATTGGTCAAACAACTATTTAGTTCCCGAATTGGAGAAAAATACTATTTAGTCTCCGAATTTGGAAAAAATACTATTTAGTCCCTAAATTTGAAACTTTGTCAACTATTTAGTCCCTTGACTGTTACCCGTTAGATAACCAGTTGATGTGGCCGTTAAATGATGATGTGGCATGTGCCTAGGCACTTAACGGTGCCACATCAGCTGGTTCCCAGTTATCTAATGGGTAACGATCATGGGACTAAATAGTTGACAGAGTTGTAAATTCAGGGTCTAAATAGTATTTTTACAAAATTTGGGGACTAAATAGTATTTTTGCCAAATTCAAGGACTAAAGAGTTGATAAAGTTACAAATTTGAGGACTAAATATCATTTTTACTAAATTTATAAATTAAATAATAGTTTAACCAACAATTTTAAGGACTAAATATTTTATCTCTATTTTTTATTAGCTGACTGACTCTCAATAAAAATATCGCCTCGTTAGAACTTGTGTTAGGTTGTACTAATATAACCTGAAACTATATATGATAAAGAAATACAAGAAATTAGGTGGAGCATTCATCAATCATCATTAGTAATGTTGGAGTTTTGATGTGTATCTTGAATAATAAAGAAGATTAATTTATATTCGGCTAAAAACACAAAAGTCCAAATATGTAATTAATAAGTAGGAGAGAGAATTTTGTGGCTACATTAAAGCCCCTTCGAGAAGTTTGCGATCGGAGGAAATTAGTCACTTCTAAAGTTATAGAAACTTTGGAGTCACCAAAAAAATAAGAGGAAACATACTTTTTGATCTCTTAATTGTTGGCCAACTGATTAATTTGTCTCTAAATTTTAAAAATTTTAAAAATAGAATTTTGTCCCTAAGTTTTGATGTGTATCTTGAATAATAAAGAAGATTATTTTGTTCTTGAATTTTTTTATCAGCATTCAAATGTCACGTTACCCGGTGAATTGACAGTTAACATCCCAAATATAATTGCCAGAGAAAAAAATTTAGTGACCAATTAGTCTATGGACCAAGTGCTACAATATAAATAAGACATATGGCAAAAAAGGTACTTGAATGACCAATCAAGGGGCGAGAAAAAATATAAAAAACTAAATTTTGCATGATCAATCATTGAAGAGACAGATTATAAATAAAGCATATAAGTAGATGAATTTCATAGAAAATACCTAATTAACTTTACCTCAATTTTTTCTTAGTCTATTTCTAAAATTTATATATTAAACAATAAGTTAACCAATAATTCAAAGACCACAAAATATATTATCTCGAAAGCTTAAAAAGTAAGGACCCGTTTGGTTCGTAGAACCTGAGTGAGTAAATGAAAATGAAATGAAAATCAGAATTAACTAGACTTTGAAAAGTCAATTTTACCCTTTCTTTTAAATAATTTATTCTTCATTTAAAAATTATTAATATTTAAAATGAAAGATAAAATTAACTTTATCATTATGATTCCGACTCTTTCGCCTTCAATTCCTTTAACCTCAAGGACTGCTAGCTGTTATTTGTCCATGTGGGGATCTCTTAGCAGTTGGCACTTGGTGGCTCCATGGCTGTAAAGGCCTAATAAAAAGGGACCACACACTAACAAGCCTGCATAACATAATTTTAGGGTTCTTCTATTTAATTTTACTTTTTTAAGATAGTTGTTACAAAATTAAAAATTTAAATACAAGTATATTTTATATTCTTAAATTTTGTAATAGTGGTTCATTTTATCTTTTAATTTTTTTTAATGTGAATTTCATCCTTAAATTATTGCCAATTTTATCATTAACATTTAAGAATTAAGACATTCATTACATTAACAAAATTTGTATATGTGATAATCTAACTAGAACTATGCTGACAGGACCGATAGATAAAATATTTTAAATTGGTCTTAGAAGCTTAGCTCTTAATTAATTTAGTCATTTAATTAATACAATGGAATTTTAAAAATGGTACGGTCGAACGACCGGCCTGTACTATGGAATCGGTCCCCACCTAATTGACTCTCTTATGCCACTGAAACTTACTCACTTAATTCCCTCCACAAACTATATATATAGAGAACCTCTGTCCCTCGAACATACAATCTATCCCTCAAGCAATCTACTCGTCCTGCACTTAACCTCTGACCAAGATCTCTCCCTCTCTTCCGCTTTAGGAATCTACCAGACCGACCTCAAGCCTATCCTTAATTCGGTCTTAGCGCCCCTCTCCTATATGTTGTTCTCAACCATCTTCTCAACTTGGGAACGCCTTTAACCAAGCGAACTATGTGGACATTAATCTCCATTGTGAGTACTTACTACGTAGGCTTGGGATCAAGCGTCCGGTTCAAGTCCATCCTCCCAAGACCTCCATCAAGAGCCATCTCTTTCCTTCTTTCTGACAACTTACCGGTTTGAGAAATATCATATGATAAATAAAAAGTTAATTAACAGTATTATTCAAGGATGCTAACTAACTATTAAATCATAAATCAAATCGTATTCAAACACATTATTGTTTGTATTTTTTGGTTAAATAGAATTTAATTTAACATTTAAGAGCCCGTTAGCTTCCATTAATATTAATATAACTTAACTTTCTATTAACCAAATGACCAAAACTAACGAAAAATTGATTTTCTAGGGATCACATTGAGACATTTTATTTTTTAAGAATTAACTTGAGAGAACATACATCTTTCAAAGAGTAAATTATTATAATTTGCTCTTAATTAATGTGTCTTTCCTTCTATAGTAGTTTAAGAGCTTTTACCAATTCAGTTTACTTCATTCCATCTAGTTCATGATTCATGAAGCAACATATACCATTTTTTTTTCTATACTCTTGTTTTGAATATTCTTGAAGTCTATATATATGAAAGAATATATTATTATTATTATGATAATACACACAAAATTTTAAAACAACACTCTTCTTGAAATAGGGTTGTTCTTATCTTAAGTTCAACTTGTTTGAAAATTGAAATGCAGTTTCCCACACGTAAGTTTGCAATTGCAAAAAATGATTCAGTAATGAATAATGAATTCCAAAGACCATAATTCCAATAATTTAGAGTATTAGGTGTCATACCTTTTTTTTTTTTTATGATTGATTTTGTCTCCTTTGTGCATTGCCTACTTTATTGTTCCTTTGAATAATACATATTGGTCCCATCCCAGTACACTTACGCTGTCAGCCTATATTAAAAAAATTTAAGAAAAGAAACAAAAAATGAGATAGGTCCCCATTATTTGAGTATGAAATAATATTGCTTGAGATATATATACTTAATTTTTCAACTAGGTTTGGCACAAATACAAAGAAAATTTCTCATTTCATTTATGAAAGAGGGATTGAATTTTTTTTTTTTTTAAGTTATTCAAAATCATAGTAATCTTTTTCTATCAAGATTCTCTAGTACTCAAGATTAAGAATTAGTTAAATAGTTGCGGGTGGTAAAACTCTTTGTAGTTTAAATTTGTGTAATAAGTTTTTAGGTTGGATCTCAGTTAATTTTTTAAACATGTCACTGACACCCTATTCGATAGTATTTGAGAACATCTTCTCTTAGCTTACTACTTTTTATGTACTAAAAAAAATAAGATAAACCTAATTTAATTACACACTGATAGCAAAAGATATGAGAGCAGTAACGAGAGAAAATGATATGAATTATATTAATGAATGAGGACCTTAGTCTTATATATACAAGAGAAAATACTACCAATCACATGTACAACTGAATAACTAATCTGACACATTCTACTAACTAACCACAACTAATACTTAACTAACTAACCAACACTTAACTGTTGTGTATTTTGCCAGACACGTCCTCCTCCTCTACTCCTATTATCTCTATTATTTCGATTACCACCATTTTGAAAACCTCCTCCATTATTTTGAAAATTGCCACCAGAAGAACCACCTCTGTGATTATAGAACAAATTGCCACCACGTCCTTGAAAACCACCTCTGAAATTCTGCTGTCCTCTGCCAGTTTGTGAGTTCTTCTGAGCATGATTGGCAGAGACATTCTCCACTTGCTTCTTTACCTTATCAATCCTTGCTTCTTGTGCAAGAAGTAACGCTTTTATCTCAGTAATGCTATAGTCATCCTTCCTCATTGAAAATAACGTAATAAAACCTTCATACTCCTCTCCAAGACCATTAAGAATGGCCTCAACATGATCATGATTAGACACTGCAGAATTGATGGCAGCAAGCGCATTTGTTATCTTCTTTATCTTCAAGATAAAATCTGACATGGAAGAAGAACCGTTCTTGGTACTTCTTAGATCATTCTTTAGCTGCCTCTCACGAGCCAAAGTGCCAGACGCATAAATCTCTTCAAGCTTCTTCCAGACCTGATAGCTATAAGAACATCCTACCATTCTATTAACCATACCATCAGACATAGAATTCAAAAGCTAACTTACCAAAAGCTGGTCCTGACTCTCCCAATGAAGATAATCTTCTGAGTATTCACCCTTCTCAATAGCTGCCTCTATGAAATAACGTTGAGGCACATGTTTCTCTCCCAACAAATATTTGTACAATCGATGCCCTTTAATCGTTGCTAAAGCTTGCATCCTCCACGCCAGGAAATTATGATCATCCAACTTGGAAGCAATCGCCGGAACATTCTGAAGAGCATACTTCACTTCATCACTGCTTTTACTCGAAGCCTTACCACGAATAGACTCATCACTCACACTCGCCATGAAGACTTCAACTCCGTACTCACTGCTCACACTCACCCTTCTGTCAAGAAGAATTCAAGGCTCTGATACCATGATAGCAAAAGATATGAGAGCAGTAAAGAGAGAAAAGGATCTGAATTATATTAATGAATGAGGACCTTAGTCCTATATATACAAGAGAAAATACTACCAATCACATTTACAACTGAATAACTAATCTGACACATTCTACTAACTAACCACAACTAATACTTAACTAACTAACCAACACCTAATTGTTGTGTATTCCTATCACATACACAAATATATTTGTTTAATCTTTGATTTAGTGAATAGGTTGTCAAATTTAGTACAATTTTTTTTATCAATGATACGATATAGGAATAAAAATTAATTATTTCATAAAATAGGAAAACAATATTGCCTACTATTAGACATGGAAGACCAAAGGCAAAAAGTTTCAACTTTTTATAAAGTGATATTGTGATAAGGACTAAAAATAAAGTCCAAAATTCAAGATATCAAAAATATAGATTTTTTGTTAGTTATTATGTTTCATATATTAAAAATAAGCCAATAATATATTCTAACGATTAATTAGTAGTTAGTAAAAAAGTAATTTAAAAGAAACAATATATTCCATTGCACAGTAATGTTAAGGAAGAAGACAAAAAAAAAGTGGCATTTTGGTACGATGCGATCTCATATGTCTTAGCATTTCAGATAATATATATATATATATATATATATATATATATATATATATATATATATATATATGGTACAAGGTACTAGTATAAGATATCATGATATTTATAATACTAACGTTTGAAGCATCTATCAGACAAAATGCATAGTTGGTATTTAGTTGTGTTCTTCAAGCATCTAATAAGATGTTTGATCCTTGGTAGTGTATATATATAGAGAGGGTTTCATGACCAATAAATTAAAGGGTAAACTACAGTTTGCCCCCCTGTGGTTTGGCCTAATTCCAGTTTGTCCCCCTGTGGTTTAAAGTGCGACACTTAACTACCCTGTGGTTTGGCTTAAAATTAATGTGCCCCCCTGTGGTTTAGAGTGTGACACTTGACCCCCCTGTGGTTTGTTATGTTAGCACTTAACTACCTTCACTTACCTTCTATCCAAATTTTAGTCAAATTAATCATCATTTTTATACTTTTAATGTTTAAAATTTGTTATTCAACACTTTATAATTATAAAATAATTCAAAAAATATATAATTAATATAAAAAAAAATTATAATTTTAAAAAATCAATAAAATAATTTAATATTTATTGTTTACTCTATTGATTATTTATATTTAGTTATTTATTCATTTTATTTTATTTTTATCTTTAATATTTTAGAATTATTAAATCAATCAAAATAAAATTGTAAGAGAATAATATAATATAAATATATAACTAAATTTAAGTTTTTTTTATTGTTCAAGTTCGGAACATACATACCTGAATTGAATGTTAACGTTATTGAGCTTAGAAACTCTAACATTAAACAATAATTTTCTTAGAAAAGTATCCAATTTATCCAATCATATAACGTTAATAGTGTACTAAAATAAAGTGACAATCCAACTTCATATTAAGTATTAACATATTCAAATTATTGATTTTTTAAAATTATAATTTTTTTTATATTAAATATAATTTTTTTTTGAATTATTTTATAATTCTAGAGTGTTGAATAACAAATTTTAAACATTAAAAGTATAAAAATGATGATTAATTTGACTAAAATTTGGATAGAAGGTAGGTGAAGGTAGTTAAGTGATAACATAACAAACCACAGGGGGGTCAAGTGTCACACTCTAAACCACAGGGGGTCACATTAATTTTAAGTCAAACCACAGGGTAGTTAAGTGTCGCACTTTAAACCACAGGGGGCAAACTGAAATTAGGCCAAACCACAAGGGGGCAAACTGTAGTTTACCCTAAATTAAACCCCCCAACCTTTAGAATGTTTTTTGTTATGATGTGATAACAAAGTGTTTCCTCAGATATCGTCGTATGATGAGATTATAGCATACCAAACGTCGACATCCAATCCCGACATCTAAGACGTAAAATGACAGGATTATGATGACATCGTACCAAACGCCACTATAGATTATGGAGTTTGTTTATGAGGTTTGGCTCATCTTATTACTTTTTCCGCCATGACAATTATATAATTATTTGAGTTTGATTATATTATAGGCTATATCTTATTTAGTTTATCTGTCACAACCTGTAAGTATTCTCTAAACTTGAAAACTGTCTTAACCATAAATTATGGCATCATATCCTCACCCAAAATTTTCCTTCATGAAAAAAAAAAGATTAATGAGTAAGGTTTCAAACCTTGTATCCAACCCTTTGTGAAGGTTTAATTTTGGATACATAACCTCCTCTACTAAGAATCCATCAATTTTTAAACAAAATTTTATCACATCAGCAAACACTTTGTCATGTTAATATATTTTTTAAAAAGCATGTTTATGTTTTTTAATTAATTGAAGGTTATTTTAGTCATTTTATGAAAAAAAAATAACAAAATCACTCACTCATTAGTCATTACCCATCAACCCAATAACTAATTAAGTATAAGATTAAAATGCTCTTTAATTAATTGACATGACAATTTATTTGTTGACGTGACGAAAATTTTAATTGAGAATTTTTTTTGCAAAAGGTTAAAAATTTATAAAAATTGGATGCAAAGTTTAAAAATTTATAAGAGTTTTTATCAAAAAAAAATATATATATATATATAAGAGTTCTACTCTATGGTTTAAAATTAGGATAGTTTAAATGTTGGCCTCATTCTTATTATTATTATACAAGGATATATATGGTGACAGAAAACAAACATGGGAAGAACAAAACAAAGAAGGCCATGTTCTTTAGTGTTACTACATCATCATCATCATCATCACCATCATTTCTTTTGACCAAACTGTCTCAAATGTAAGTAACCAACCCAACCATGACATTTATTTTAGGTAAGCAAGTGAAAATGAAAGGATTATTAATTTTGGCAAAATGGAAAGTGGAAAAAAAGAGGCAAGAAAAAAGCAATTGATGAAATGTGTGACTTTATGGAATAGAACACTACCTTGGAACTAGGAAATTTGTAAGGTACATAAAAAAAAAAATAAAACTGTTTGGTACTTACTTGCAGTAATATAGCAGCATGTCTTTAAATGGGAATCATCTTATTTGTTTCATATTTAGAGTAAGAGAGGTAATAATGTGGAAGAAGGAAAAAAAAAGTTACAAACTTTACCTTAAAGCTTATCATTTGCAGGCTCTCCCATTTTTCCTTTTCTTGACTTATTTTCTTGGACTTGTCTCTTTCTTTCATTGTTCTCTTTTCTTTTTCTTTAATTACCAATAAGGTATAAATACTTTAGGAATTGAGACAAGAGAGAAAGAGAGAGAGAGAGATTTTATCTAAGTATATACATTATATTTTCTATTTTTTTGGGGTGAAAATTACGTTATGTTTGGTAGGAGGTAAGTGTTTTAATGGGAAGTGATAAAAAGTGTATTTGGTATGCAGGAAAATAAAAGTGAAAATAAAAAAGTAAAGTTGTTTGGTATGATAGAAAGAAGATATAAAAATAAAAGATAAAATTATAAAAAGACATTTTTGCCCCCACATGATGAAAATTTATAGAATTAACTAAGTGTAAAATTGTAATTTCACAATCACTTCTCTTTTCTTTATGTGGCAACCTTTCTTCCTTATCTAAATGGAATCATTCTTCCCTTTTCTTCTTCAAAATAATATACCAAACATAATAAAATTTGGTTCCATTTTCCACTTCCTATAGCATACCAAACATGCCCCTAATATTTAAAAGTTCAATAAACTTTTATTAATTTGACTTGAATTAATAGAAGACCCTAATCAAAATAATAAAACTGTTTCAAAATATATTTTTTATCCACAAAACTTGACCCTAAGATTTTATTTAAATATATAAAATGGAGTACTTATCACTCAATTTAACCATGTGTTGATATATTTCCCATTATATTGTTTATGTCTTATTAAATTGAGAGATATCAAATACAATATATATACTTGTAAATAAACTACCAAGAAAAATAATAGCTAAACCACACGATTTTATGGTAGTTAAATTTAGGCTTAAATGCCTTTAAATTATAGATGGAAAAAATTTAGGTACATTTCTTTATGTCCATTTTATCAAGTTCTCTTATATAAATATGACACGTAACAAAAAGTGTTTAAATGACCAATCACAGTAGAGAGAGAATATAGAAGATCATCTTTTATATGACCAATCATAGAAGAAAGAGAGTGTAAATACAATATATGATTGGTAGAATTTGATGAAATAGACATAAAAAAATAGACCTAAATTTTTTCCATTATAGATTATGTGCAAATAATTTTTTAAAATTATATAAATTGACTCAGAACTCTCAAAACTTTGCAATTTGTGTAAAAACATATCTTCTATTAACATTTTTATTCAAAAATCTAAATAAATTAAGTCATATAAAAAGGTAAAAAATAAAAAAGAAATCTCTCCCACCTTTATGCAAAACAAGAAAATCTATAAGGTTCAAGCCTTGAATAAAAGAATTCTTTCAAAAGTTATTTGCCATATCTATTATACAAGTAGATGTTCAGTAGTATAATAATACTGAACTTTAATACATTCTTTCAGTCAATTAGTTCTTAACCCATTCAAGGTGGATCCTTATTAATGTATTGAACTTCAATGATACGGTACCATTAACTTTTGTCCCTATTATACGTTGAGTTTTAGATGATATTGTTTAGAGGAGTTTAAGTCAATTTTTTATAGTCGATGAGTTACTAAACATAACTTATTATTTATGAGATTATACTCTTGTCAATTAAATGCGTTTTCGTATTTTAAAATGTTTTAACAGGAAATTAAATTGTTTGTGTATGTGAAATGTGAGTAGATGTTCAGTGGTACGTTAGTATTGAATTTCAGGACATCCCTCCAATCAGTTGGTCCCTAAACCATTCAAGATGGGCCTTAATTAATGTGAGATTTTATTAATATTAACAAATGGCACTACATGATTGGAGGGATGCATTGAAGTTCAATGATACGATACCATTGAACTTTTATCCGTGAAATGTGAATTGATATTCAAAATTGTTCACATGGATGTACATTGTTCTCTTGCTAAAAGTTAAAATAGAGGTAAAATATTATTTAGTCTCTGAATTATTGGTTAAACTACTATTTAGTCTTTAAATTTATCAAAATTACTATTTAGTCTTTGAAATTTGTAATTATGTCAATTATTTAGTCCCCAAATTTGACAAATATTATTTAGTCCCCGAATTTGTAACTATGTCAACTATTTAGTCCTCAAACTTGGCAAAAATATTATTTAATCCTCGAATTTGCAACTCTGTCAACTCTAACGGGTAACAATCAGGAGCCTAAATAGTTGACAGAGTTACAAATTTGGAGATTAACTAGTATTTTTGCCAAGTTTGAGGACTAAATAATTGACATAGTTGCAAATTTGAGTACTAAATAGTTGACATAGTTACAATTTTCGGAAACTAAATGATGTTTTTAATAAATTCGAGAACTAAATAATAGTTTGACCAACAATTCAAGAACTAAATAATATTTTGCCACGTTAAACTAAGTATCTTCCTGCTAATCACACATGGTCAAATATTGCATTAATTCCTCAAAAACATATATATATATATATTGCATTAATTAATAAATTAAAGAGAAATTATTAATCATAAATCAAGGCATATGTGAAGGAACGTAATTCGAAGTTTGAACATGAGCGACACGACAATACAAGTAGTTAGGTAGCAAGCACGTGACTGATGGGACATAATTGCTATCTCAAAACAAAATCAAATACATAAATAATGGGATTAGTTGAAGTGTATTGTAATTTTAGTGTAATTATAATTTATATTTTTATTATTTATTTAATAAAAATTTAAATGTTAGTGTGAATAATAGAAAAATATTTAAATTATTTATAATCAAATAAAATTGATGCACTTTAATAAAACTAAATTAAACTTAAGACAAATCGAACAAAATTGATTAATGTTTGGTTTAGTTTGATTTGGTATGTTGAAAAATTGAACCAAATCACATATACATACATGTATATATGTAATATTATGTTAAAATTTTTAAATAATAAAGTTTAAATTTTGTTTTTAGAATGTTAGATTAAATTTAGCCGATCTAAAAATTTTATTTTAAAACTAAATTGATTGCATATTATAAGTTTTATTATTTGTATTGAATAAAATTATATTTTTTTATTAAAAAACTTAAATATATATGTTTAATAACATAAAAGTTTTAAACCGCCAAATCGACAATTCAAAAAAAATACAAGCCGTGAAAAACAATGCCATTGGAAGAGTTCGATACAATGGCGTCTTTGTAAATACAAACCGTGAATGACTGACTCATGTTTGTTTGTGAATAATTATGCTACAAAACAATGCCTCACCAAATGCTGGAAATATGGGAGGAATGTTGTGGGTTGCTGAGAGAAGTTGAAGCATTATATAGGAAATTACCAGCCCAAAAACGCCCTCACTGATAGCGTTTATTGCAGTAAAACATACCACACACGTGGCTGTCTACGTGTCTTGTGGGCCCCACCACATTTGACTGGTGGCGTTAAAAACGCCATCACTGAGGCGTTTATAAGGTTGACCATTTGACCCTATAAACGCCCTTCGTGATGGCGTTTTCCTACTCAAGAAATCAGCAAAATGCCGTCACTGATGGTGTTTTTGTGGCTGCACAGTGAAAATGATATAGATCAGTAGATACTTTTAAAAAGTGATTAAATTTATGTTTAACTTTTTTTTTAGTATATACACATGCAAATGTCCATTTTCAAAAGTAACAATTTAGTAATAAATTTTGTTAGAAAAAAAGGAGTGTAGTAATAAAGAAGAGTAGCCTATAAAAAAATAAAATAAAATAAAGAATGAGTAGGTTTTTTTTTTTTTTTGGGTTGGTTGGTTGAAGAGGAGAGAGGGAATGATAGTAACAGGCAAGAGGTGGGGCCCAGGACGAGGAGGCATTGATGGCGACACGACCCCAATATGCGTGGGGCCCACATTTGTTTTGAAATGTTTGTAATAGAATTGGTTGTTTGTTATTGCTGACCGTTACCTTCTCGGGCCTCCCGCCCTTTCCTTATTCACGTTATTCCATTTGGTTAAGAAGAAAAAAAAAAAGATAAAAATGAGAATGAAAAAAAAGGAAAGGAATAAAAAATAGGAAAAAATTTAGGTCCATTTCTTTATATCCATTTCATCCAATTCCCCAATATAATTATGACACGTGGCAAAAAGTGTTTAAATGACCAATCACAGTAGAGAGAGAATATAGGAGACCACCTTTTATATGACCAATCATAGAAGAAAGAGAGTGTAAATACAATATATGATTGGTGGAATTGGATGAAATGAATATAAGGAAATGGACCTAAGTTTTTTCCTAAAAAATATCATGTGAATGTGATGTGATGGAATAAAAATTGATAAAATGACTATTTTATTATCCTTACATTAAAAGTGAGAATGAAATAAAAGTGAGTTAAAAAATAAAGGCAAAAATATAATTTTACCGTATTGCAAAAAGTGGTATTTGTTTGATAAGAAAATAGAAGGGACAAGTAATCTCCCCATTTTTTCCATCATATTTTCTATCTACCAAACACAACGTTCATGTTTTCTCTTTTTATTTTGCCATTAATTATATTCTTAAAGTTTTAAATAATAACTGATTTGATTTTTTTAAATTGGTCTACACCAGTGTATCCATCATCAGATTAATTCTCTCACTAAATTGTAGACTCCTTGAAAGATTTGGTCTTTAAAGTTTGAAATGTCATCTTAATACTTAAAATTATTATAGTTATTAATAGCAGATAATGACATAATATCATACATATAATATTTATACTAACTCATCACTTAAGACCACATTATTTTTTTATATTCGTCTTTTTAATATGAAAAAAGTGACAAATTTTAAGCGATGTGTTAACATTAATATAATAAAATGCACGGCGTGTCGTCTTAAGTGATGAGTTAACATTAATATTATATGTATGGTGTTATGTTAATATTTGTTTGTTATAATTTGAACGATTTTAGATTTTAAGATGAAATTCGAAACATTGGAGATTAAATTAATTGTAAAGAGTTTAGGGACAAAATTGAAAATTAGTGTGTAGTTTGAGAAATTAGAGAGTACTTTTGCAAATAATCAATTATGAAGAGATAAGTCGTACAAACCATACACATATAAATTTTTATCAGAGAATTTTATGATGAAGAAATAAATATTGTACCTAAGTTAATAACTATATACATCATTAACGTTGTTAAGTGTTTAAATGGTAGGCTAACTGAGGGATTAAATTGACAACATTTTGATTTGTGAGCGATATGATCAAATTGATAATATTTTAATATGTGAGGGGGCCAAATTAATCATGTTTTAATATGTAAGGGATCAAATTGACAATGTGAATGTGTAATTGCATGTGATTGATCAAATTGACAAAAAATGCATTTGTGAGGAACTAATTCTGACTCAATCTATATTACACACTTTATTTAAACGATATTAAATTACTTTACTTGGATCAATTCTTCATTGGCATATCATATCCCCTTTGTGTACATATAACATTTACAACATTTACAATATATATATATATATATATATATATATATATATATATAATATTAGTTCACAATTAATTGTCTCCAAAAAAAAATTGAATAATTACAATTGCTTTATAATTAACTATTAAGACAATAATGTCAAGCATGGCACCACTACTAATATAATGAAAAACTATAATATAAATTTGTCTCCTCCATGACAATCGTTCGTATATTAATTTAAATTAAGGTATGTTTGGTATAAATGCACGAATGTAATGTACTGCAAAAAAAGTATTGTAGCTGTCAAATAAAAGAAAGTACTGTATAGAAAAGTGAGGAGAGAGATAGAGATAAAAAATTAAGAGAGAGAAAAAGTATATTAAAAGTGTGTTTGGTATGTATAAAATAGGCTAAAGTACTATTTTGGTCCTCAATGTTTGCATGAAGTTTAATGTTTGTCCTTAATGTTTCAAAAGTTTAATGTTGGTCCTCAAAGTTTTTCTTTTGTTGATTTTGGTCATCGAGCGTAACACTGTTAACTTTTGCCATTAAATGATGACGTGACATGCTTATGTGACACACTCTCTTTCTTATGTGTCATATTTTAATGACCTGTTATATATAACATGTCATATTTTAAACTTCATGCAAACATTAAGGACCAAAATAATTTTGATATAAACTTTTTTTGTGAATCATAAAACACTATATTTTTCCTATTTAATATTCTTGCCAAAGATACCTAACATATAGCATACAACATTGGGTGCCCATCTGTCAACACAATAAAGTTCTCAACAAAACAAATCAATTTTTGCTTTTTCAAATTTGACAGCCAGAAAAGAAAACAATTAAAAGGCAGCTCTAAAAATAAATAAAAATTGTTTGTATTGGATATATATACTTAGTTTGCTAGGAAATAATCACAAATTGCTTTTAAAAGTTTAATTAGCATTGTGGCGTTCACGTAATAAGCACAATGATGACCACTTATTAATTGTTTAAACCTTTTGAAACCATTTTAACATGCGTACCTAATTAAGGATTTACAGATTAAACATTTCAAATTTAATTGACACCCACCGGCTCAATAATAATATTATTGCTTTATTTCTTTTGGTATTTCAATTTAGGTAAAAAACATAAAAACATCTTCTTCTTTTTTAGTTTTCACGTGTATCCTTTTATTTGAGACAATCTTGTTCAAGTTAAAGGAGATCTCATAACGCAGGTAGAGCTCTTCCAACAGAAGTTTTTTTTCATGCGCAAGTCTCGAACCCGAGACCTTACTTTAAGAGGAATGGACTTAATGGAGTACATATATACTACTCCATCTGACCATCTGTTGGTACATAAAAACACCTTTTATTTTTACAAACTTTACACTAATTTTTAATTTCATCTATAAATATTTTTACAGACAATTTTGTTTCAAAATTTTTTAATTGCAAATGATGTCGTCTCCAAAGTCTCGAATTTTGTCTTAACATCTAACAACGTCTAAATTATTTCAAAGAACATGACATCACACATATAATATTATTAATGTTAAATCATCACTCAAAATAACATATTTTCTTTATATTATTCTGCTTAATAGGAAGAAAATATGTCGTTTTAAATAATAAGTTGGTATTAATATATGTATATATATATATATATACATATATACCAACTTATTGTTTTGGGTAATAAGTTAATATTAAGAATTTTGATGATGTTAGATGTTAGGACAAAATTTTAAACTTTGGAAACAAAAATTGATTATAATTCTAAATTTTTGAGATAAAATTGATTGAAAAAAAGCAAAGACAAAATTGAAATTTAATATAAAATTTAGAGATTTATATATAAAGTGTTTTTTGCCGTCAATTTATTTTTAAATTGGACAAATCTTAAATATAAATTATTTCATTAATATTATATGCAGGTATTGATAAAACAAGTGAACTTATTCTTGTCACACCATAATTGAGTTAGAATACATATGAACAAATTAAAGTAAAATAACCATTAAGATAATTCCAATAAAATTGAAATATTTTTAGTCTCCTTTAAGTTAATTTCAACTATGTTTAATTTTAGGGTGAGTCTATGATGTAACTTGTTGCTTCATGCAATGGGTTATGTGGCACAATTGTAGCCATTGATGTGATCCAATTGTATTGCATGATGCAACAAAATAACAAGTGTCACAATCCTATTGGCTGAAATTACATTGCATAATGCAACAAGTTACATCATAGACTCACCCTTAATTTTAATTAGAGTAATTCCACTTGGATAACTTTACATATAACTTGGGGACATTTTAATATTAAAGGAAATTGTATTAAGTTAGTGAAGATGATCACCTAGACTAACACCAAAAATATAAACATGTACATATGCATATGGGAAGAAGAAAAGTACATAACATATGTTTAAGGCAAAAACATCACTTTTTGTCCTTTTGTCCCTTATTTTATATAACTTCTTTAACTTTAATTGATTTTGGATGGGCTCTTTATTTATTTATTTTTTTTAAAAAAAGATATAATTTATGCATGCTTTCTTGTTAACCGTGTTAATTTGTTAGATAAAAAATTTGTGTGTATATATATAATAGATGCATGTCTTAACCAATATCTACAAATTTTATTTGTAAGTTAGCAATTTTTCTAAAAAAACATGTATTCACAAATTGCTGATTCGTTTTAATTTTTTTAACTGGCCAATTTAGTTCATTCTTATTTTTTTACTGCAAAATTTTTAATTTGTTGTTGTTGCTCTTAAGTTAAAACATTTTTAAGCTATATAATATTATAATATGAGAGTTAAAATTAAAGGAACAAAAATAATACTTTTATATGTACATAAATATTTTTGTTTGGCAAGCGAAAATTTAGGTGAAGAGAAAATGTCTGAGTAGACAGATTTGAAGCCTAAACTTTAGGATGGAGATAGAATTTATATATCACTGCACTAATAAAAAATTTTTATCAGTTAGCAGATTTAAACCCTCAACTTTATAAAGTAAGTGCCCATATTTTAACCAAGTGTGTTATTCATTATTGGCAATACTAGGTGATGTTTGGTAGGAGGGGGATGGTTTGATAGGAAAATAGGATAAAAAAAATATGTTTGGTATGTCTATAAATTGAATTTGTTTGTAAGAGTAATGTTATTTGATACGGTAGAAATAAAATAAGAAAATGGAAGATAAAATTCTAAAACGCCAAATTTGTCCCTACTAACTTTGTGCCACAATGTTCATGTAATGTAAATACTATCTTTTTAAGAGTATTTTAGTCCAAAAAAAAGGTTTCTTAGAAATTCTTTACCACTCTCACCTCATACTAGAATAGATCC
Organism: Senna tora; assembly: GCA_014851425.1. NCBI lineage: Eukaryota > Viridiplantae > Streptophyta > Magnoliopsida > Fabales > Fabaceae > Senna > Senna tora. Next base: position 3,854,450 of record CM026268.1, read on the forward strand.
TCTAAAGTAATCTTTTATATTTGTTAATAGAGTTATGAGAGATAGAGAGAAGAAAAATTTTCACTCATAATTCTACCGGCTCTAGAAGATCTATTCTATCAAAACATAACCATGTAGGGAAGCATAACTCACCTTGCTTACTTCCCTCACCTACCCAAGAGGGTTATACTATGTTAGACAAGACTAAAATTAGATAATATTTCTTATATTTTATTATAAGATTCTTCAATACAAAGAAGACATGTAACAAAAAAAATTTACATAACCAATCAAAATAAAAAAAACATAAAAGATTATTTTTGTCTTCTTATACGATCAATTATAAAAAAAATATAAATTAAACTTATAATTAAAAAATATGAAATTTTATATAAATGTTTTATCGTATCATGTATTATATTATGTATAGGGACAAAATGGGTCCAACGAATCTCGAAACAAAGATAGCGCCAATTTGTGAGGGTAATTACGTCAATCCGCAAAAGAGCTGACAGGTTTGCATTTGCATCAGGTTGAATCATAAGTGTCAGATAAATTATTGTAATTAATCATGGATTTTCTGTCTCCCAACAAAAATTAACGATAAAAACCAAGAATCTCATTATTATTATTATTTTAAATTAACAAATAAAATTACTTTTCTTTTTCAAAAACTTAAATAAATTTAAATAAGAATGCGTTAAGAAAAACCGAAAACCCCCAAAAGAAAGAAAGGAAAAAAAAAAGAAAATCATAAAAATATAAATACAACGAATGAAAACGAGAGAGGATGGAGAAGGAAACGAGAAAGAGGTTGGAAAATCACAGAAGCTTTGATCCTTCAAGGCTCTCTCTGGTTTCCATTACAAGCATCACTGAAACCCTAGCTCACCTTCATCGTCCATGGCTTTCTTCTTCTTCTTCATCATTTCTATTAATATTGCAAAATCATTCCGGTACTATTGAACTTTCTCTTCATTCTTCTTCTTCTTCTCGTTGCCGGAAAAAATGGTGGCCAATGAGCCGCCGGCGGAGGAGGTAATGTTGTTGTGTGCTAGGGCTTCAGTTGGTGAGGGGAGGATGGAATTGTCGGAGCGATCGTACATATAACTGACTTCCCGTCGGTTCGGGGAGTAATATTGTGACGGACGACGGGATCGGGGTTTGGTGTTTTTGGTTGATCATGGCGGCGAAGGGAGGGCAGTGCTTGGAGAAGACTCGGAGGTGCGTTCGGACGGTTTTCTTCATGGTGGCAATGTTGGTGTCGTTGCTGGTTACGTCGTTGCCGGTGCTCGTCGCGGTGGTCGATGTGTTGGTGCCCTGCGTTTTGCTCTCCTACTTTACCTGCGTGAGCTGCTACGGGTTTAAAGAGCATTTGCATCGATACGCTTTCAAGAGCTCCTTGACAGATATTCCTCTTGTTTCAGTCATAAGATCCCTCATCATTCTCTGTATGATTCTCTTTCTGTCTCCTTTTTGGGTATTTTGTTCACTTCTCGCCTGCATGATCATTCCTGTTGTTTGAAGGAATCGTGAAGTGAATATATCCTACTTTATTTAAAGAATTGGTTTCCTTTTCTTTTGTTGAACTTGAATGGTTCGTGGAGGTAATGTTGCCTAATTGCTTTTTTTTTATGTGCTATTCAACAAATGAAAGAAAATGAATTTTATTTCATCATAAGCTTTAAGTTCTATTGTACTTCTTTTAAGACAATTTTGTCATTTTTTTTTCCAGACTTTGTTAAAGCAAAGATATATTAAAAGAGCGTAAGCTTATTGAACCCATCTAGTTTATATTGTAATGAAACTTATGTTCAGTTGCTCTGCATCAGATCAGACGGTTAAGTTTTATCGGAAATTGCAGGGATACTTGTTTTGTCTTCTTCTTCTTCTTTATTTAAATTCATTACCTGTTGGAAGATGTGGGATATATTTTATTTCCTGAGTTTCTTGAAGCATCCGTATCTTCTTTCTCCCCTTGGATTTAAATTTTGCCACTACTTTACCGAAGGAAATCTGCTTTTCTTATTTCATATTCTGTAGCTACGGAATTATATATGCTGTTGGGTCCACTCCGCTTGGTTATTTGCGAATTTCTCATTTTGAGCTTATCTTTCTTCATTGATCGCAGGTGTTTATACCATTTGTGACGCCCCTGCTTTATCACATGGTCCATACCTTGGAACCGTGATTCTGTGTTCCTTTCTCTCAATTGTCCTCCTATCAGTCAAAGTTTGTGTTTTCACTGTAAATTCTCAAATCGAAGTGGATGCTGCAGCTTCCATCTCAAGACAGAGACTCCACTTAAAGAAGTCATGGGGAATGCCTGTCTTATTTCTATCGTCTGTAGTGTTTGCCCTTGGCCATACTGTGGTTGCTTATAGAACCAGCTGTAGAGCACGGAGAAAGCTCATTTTTCACCGAGTTGACCCAGAAGCTGTGAGTTATCTTGTCTTACTTGTGCTTAGTATATAGTTTCTGTAGTTTGGGTTTTTTGAAATTGAATGGTTCTCAACATCTAATAGTATGCACCGAGCTAAAAGAAAACTTCTGAAATTTGCAAGATCTTTAAATATTATTGATGACGCATGAGTAAAAAACTAATAAATTAATATATGTACTGTTATGCAGGTCCTTTCATGCAAAAATGTTTTCTCTGGCTATCAGAAGGTTCCACGTTCTCCCACTCCTTCTGGAGGAAGGACCCCAAAAAGTGACAGTGAAATGAGGAGGAGACCTTTTGGGACAGCTTGTGAGGAAGAACTGTCAGTCAGTTTACTTGCAGATTCAAATAGCTTATTCATTACATGTCAAGGGCTAATTCTCCATTACAAGCTCAGCTTGCCTGGTTCTCCTTCACATTCCTTGTCCTCAACATCCTTCCTTGAATCAAATTCTAGTTTTAGCTCTTCATCAATGCCTGGGGCATTGGCAAAATGTAACCGGCATTTGGCAAGTATGGCTCCAAAAATCCAGAGACAACTCCTGAGGAGCTATAGCAATCAATTCCGCAGCACATCTCTATATGCTCCTCTTTTGGATGGTTCTATGACTTCTCAGGTTCCTTCCGAAGATATCCGTGCTTTTCGCCTTGATGAAATTTGTGAAGAAGATGAAGCAAATAAATTGGATTCTATATCTTTGGAACAAAATCTGGAGGGCATTGAACCTGTTGGTCAAATCGGTATTGTTTTAGTACATGGGTTTGGTGGAGGAGTCTTTTCTTGGAGGCATGTGATGGATTCTCTTGCTCGACAGAGCAATTGCCCAGTTGCAGCATTTGACAGGCCTGGCTGGGGCCTAACTACAAGGCTGCGTCAGGAGGACTGGGAGGAAAAAGATTTGCCTAATCCTTATAAGCTTGAAAGTCAGGTGAATATTTCTTGTTAGTGTGAACTGTATTGCAAGACAGTAATTATTTTCTTCTTTGCATTCTTGGGTAATCTACTAAAGTACAAGCTCAGTCTATTTTTTGCTTCTAATGTCTGGGGCCTATTATTTATTGCATATTTGTAGTCCTTGTTTTTGAGAGTGATTTAGTGGGATAGATAGGTAAGGTAATTGTGTGAGTAGGTTGAACTAGGGAATATCTGAAAATTTTAATCTATTTGATTTGGTTGCTTCAGGTTGACCTGCTTTTATCTTTCTGTTCCGAGATTGGATTTTCTTCAGTAGTGCTTGTTGGTCATGATGATGGAGGGTTGCTTGCTCTGAAGGCTGCACAAAAAGTTCAATCATCACCGAGTTCCTTCAATGTATGTGCTTCTTGCTTTGTTGTGCCATGTTTAAGTAGATATTTTAATAAATTTGTTAACTGCATTGTGTATTCCAGCTTTTATCTATTGGTGCAAAGCTGTTCCCGTTACCTGTATTCTGAGAGTGATTGATGTAGGATAGCTTGAGTCTGTTTATTGTTTATATTTTACCAGGACAATTTATTTAACAGAAAATAAGATATGCCCTCATAATCGAGGACTTTGGGGTTTCACATTTTTTGGCTGCTGGACATTATAGTATTCTGAAAATTTAAAACTTTTACCTGTGGACAAGCTGATTGTTCACATTTTTTGGCTGCTGGACATTATAGTATTCTGAAAATTTAAAACTTTTACCTGTGGACAAGCTGATTGGTCACGTAGGATTTAGATTAGAACATATATATTTATATGCCTATAATTTTAATTGCAAATTATGCTACAAGGATTGATTACTTATTAATGTATGTATGGAGACATCGCTTGCTATTTGTCATCTCATGTCCATGGTTGCCCACTTAGTAAAGTTGTCTTATGCAACCAAACTGTTAACATTATGAGGTTGTTAGTTTTCTAGTTAACAAAATATTTTTACATTTGGTGATGTCTTTAAATCTGTTCAATGTATCATTCAGGTTACAATTAAAGGGGTTGTATTGCTAAGTGTTAGCTTGTCAAGAGAAGTGGTTCCTTCCTTTGCTAGGATCCTTCTCCACACCTCACTTGGAAAGAAGCACTTGGTTCGTCCTCTGCTAAGAACAGAAATCTGTCAAGTGGTGAATCGGCGTGCATGGTATGATGCTACCAAGCTAACAGGAGAAGTTTTGACTCTCTATAAGGTATTTTTGTACTTTAAACAATATATTCATGTTGATATAAATTGGAAGTGTTATTTCTTGTTCTATGTTTTGATTCTTTATGGAGAATTTTTGTACTTTAAAGTTTAAACCCTATTTTCATGTTGATATAAATTGGAAGTGCTCTGTTTTGTTCTAAGTTCAAAGTTCAAAGTTCAAACTGCTAAGAATAAGTGCATGGAAATGGAATGAACTCAGCAGAAATTGTTATTTAATCTTACTGATAAATCTCTGAGCTCTGATAATCTGATAGCTATAAGATCTCACTCACTATTTTCTGCCAGCCACTTCCTTGCTGCTTTGTTTTAGGGAGTTTGTCATAGTGTGAACATATGTTATCCTCCCAAATATTGTCATTACCTTGTATAATTTCCCTGAGAGAGTAGTGACCAACAGTTCTGGTATTCTTTTGTTTTGCATTTTATTTTCTTTACTTATCATGGTAAATCATGGCTGGGATTGCTCATTCATTAGCAAGCTCTATGATGCAACATGCAAACTTTTTTTTTGATGATCTGTCTATTTATACTTTTTACCTAATGTAACTGTTCTTTTATGTTTTTAGGCTCCCTTATATGTAGAAGGATGGGATGAAGCACTTCATGAGATTGGAAAATTGTCATCTGAAATCATCCTTTCAACGAAAAATGCAGATTCACTGCTAGAAGCAGCAGAAGACACGCCTGTGTTGGTGATTGCAGGTGCTGAAGATTCCCTGGTCTCTCTCAAATCTTGTCAAGCTATGGCTTCAAAACTTGTAAATTCTGTAAGCATCCAACCGCTAGCAATCACTTCATACTTTTGGCATAATCTTTTGTTTAGCATATAATTTCTGCACTATGAGTCTCTGAATTATTATACTAATTCCTAATGCTTCTTTTACCAATTCTCAATGCAGAGACTAGTTGCAATTTCTGGATGTGGCCATCTACCACATGAGGAGTGTCCGAAGGCATTGCTGGCAGCTATAACACCCTTCATAACGAGACTTTTGTCTGTATCTGACTTGCAAGGTCATTAGGTCATCTTCTTATTTATTTATTTTTTCTGAAGTTGAAAATATATACATGGTGTTGTAATTTATTGTAGGGACATTGATGTCCTCTTGAGTTTCCTTTTCCCCTTGGTTCTTGTTAATTATTGAGCAATTTTACATCAAGAGAGAGAGAGAGAGACCAAAGGCATCTCTCTCTTCTCTTGTGTATTTTTTATGTGCTAGTTTTAGAGTTGTCACCTGTAGCTTCCATCTTTTTTGCCATTTTTTTTTTCAAATTTTGTGGTGACATTCCCCTTTTGTTTTTTGCCTCTTCTTTTTTTTACCCCAGTTGAAGCTAGTGGACAGAGAACGTGTATCAATGTATGATATTTTTATCATTAACATGGTTATCTTTGCTTCTGAGTTCTGACCACTGAACCCTATCCAATTTTATTTGGGCCTTTCATTCTTCCAAATCCATTTTTCTGGAAGAAGTTAAACATTTCTTTTATAGAGAGATGTTCATTCATTTTAGATGAAAATATACATCCAATTGACGGGCACTGGAAATATTGGAAGGATTAAGTTTATATGCAATTCTTTGTATCTTTGTTATTAGATTCTCTGATAAAAAAAAACATGTGAGAACTTTTTCTAAAAAGAATCAATCATATAAGAGATGAGTTGTATAAATCATACATATGTCATATCAGTTTCTAATTGAAAAATTTTATGGCAAAGATATGAAAATTGCACTTGAGTTTTTTGCCATATTGAAATTTGGACATCAAATTTTCCTTTCTGCCTGAACTTCTTCTGTGATCTTATTACCTACCTAGTCGAACTAAGATTGGCAAATACTTGGAAGTTTGTCATGATCAGGGTCATGTATTTTGTCTAGTTAATCTATTACTGATATTCCAGGGCTTCTCAGTTTTCTGGTAATGAAGTAAATCTATAATAAACAGCCATAGAGAAAAAAAAACCAGGATATGATTAATAAAGCAAAGGACTACTTACATATTATTATTATTATTATTATTATTATTTTATAAGAGTAATACTTGTCCCTTTAGTGCATATTTGTGACATATCGTCAAGGCCCTAGTTTGTACGGATTCGAATTTGCTAAAGTACAGATAAGGTAAGGTGCATAAAGTATACAATTTCAACCATTGAATAAAGGTGTTACAGTACAGATACAAATATCAATTTTCATTTAATAGTCTGAATTATGCACTTTATACACGCAGACTTCATTGGATCCAAATTCCAATTTATACAATTCCTAAATGTCGAGCTGAGGCTTTGATGCTGTGAGTAAGCATTGAAGCATCATGTTACTGGATTTCTAATGCTAAGGCTCCAAAACATGAACTCCTTAAATTCATTGGATTTAGGCATGAAGAAATGATAAAACCACTATAACCAACACGAAACTTGAAAATAAAAGATAGTTCAGCTTTCCAAGTTCTTATATCTCATTTGAAGGTTTTATCTCTTATAGCACATACTAATTCACCAAATTATATGTTGAAGTCCCACATTGTTTAGTTAAAGGGCTGATAAGCTTTATATATAGATTAAGGTAATCATCTCCCCTTGAGAGCTCTTTTGAAGTGAGTTAGGCCTCTTAAGATTATGTTCCATTAAAAGTCGGATTCGACCTCAATGAAACTCGGAATTCGATCGAGGCTTCAATTGAGTTTCATTAATAAAAAAAATTCAAAATTCAATTGATAACCAGGCTTCCTACATTTTTCAATGAGGTTAATCAGTCACATTGCACCCCATAACATGCGTATCAATTTGTTACTGATGACAACAAAATGAACAAATATTTTACACTATCTTCCATGTATACTTTTAGTGACGAAAATGAGTTTCTTTTGCTTTTAAGGACATTCAATATTTGGGGGGAGGCTACGTTACACCAAATCAGCCCATTCTTCCAATATTATATGGTTAAATTGTTTATTTTTGTATCATCTAATTAGTGGTAGTTACTAAATTTAGTGAAAATATAAAACTTCATTTTGTTAACAAGTAGGTGTTTCTACGACACGGTAGGACTTACACCTATTCAAATTCTCTTCTTTTGTAAGTGGCAGACTGGCAGGTAAGTAATAAAAGAGGTTGTCAAATTGAATTTGTCTTGTTCTTTTATCGAAGTAGTTGTCGATGTAAAATCTTTTCCCTTTACAAAAGTGTCTAGAAAGTACGAGAAAGGAAGAAGGATGAAGCAAAGTCTAGAAAGATTGAGAAAAAGGCGAAAGAAGAAGCAAAAATAGATTTTTTTTTTCTTGTAAGTTGTACAAATGGATAACTTATTCTAGAAGCAAATCTTGCGTTCTCCTTCTAGAAGTTGAATGTAAGTTGGCATAGATGATTTGTATCCAAGTGAAGCCTATAAATAGAGGTTTTCTTCATTCATTTTTCATACTTCAACAACTTCATCAAGAAGAAAAAATGTAGAGAAAAAAAGGAAGAGTTGAGTCTTTAGATTTTTTTTTTTTCTAAAGAGGTAAGTAACAAAATAGTGAGAGAAAAAAAATACTCTTGGAGTATTTTAGGGAAACACTTTAATATGCTATTATTTTGGATAGAGCTTGGGAAATTTGTTGTACCCTGCATAATAGTGCCATGAGGACCAACACATTTGTCCTATTTTTTTAGTTTTTTCCAAGTATTTTTTTATTAGGGATAATCCTGTGGATTCTATTTAATAAACAAAAAGAAGATTCAAATCAATTTATGGCAAACCCAACTCATCCATCTTTAACCAAGTGTCAGGGGTTCGATTCCTGCCTTGGGTATGGAGCAGCTTTAAATCTTTGGGCCAGCTGTCCCACCCTTTAAGGTGCCTACAATTCAGCGAGGGGATTAGTCACTGTGCTCGACGGTGGATACCCTAGTCTAGACAAAAAAAAATCAATTTATGGCAACATTAATAAATCATATTTGCTTTTGCTATATGTTATTTGTATGTTGTTTGAGTACTAGTGTCAAAACGGATTTAGGCTCGCTGGCTAGCCCAGACTGCCCGCTAAATGGGCAGGTTTGGGTATAGAAAAATAAGTCCATTTAAAAATAGGCCTAAATGGATTGGTCCATTTAAGCCGGTGGGCTAAACAAGTACTTGCAGGCCGGTCAGCAAAAAAAATTAACATATATTTGTTTAAAATATGTATACTTATGTATGTTTTAGATTTTATGTGTTAAATAATAATTTTATTCTAATAGTGTATATAAATAATTTAAATAATAATTAAAATTAATAAAATATTAATTTAAAGTGAAAATAATACTAATTTTTAAATAAATACATGAGTTTAGATAAATATTTTTGTCATAATACATACTATTGACTTTTATTTATTTATTTATTTTGATAAAAAGCGTTAAACTTTCATTATATTGTAGAAAAAGCCAAACGGCACTTAGAATAATTGAGAAAACTCCAATCTAATAATACTTAAGAACAAACCCTGACAATTGTTGAACTAAGTAAACAAAATGTAAGCTCAGCTGATCCTATTTCTTCGGGATGAAAAATCTCACCGTCATTGGTGTTGCCAACAGAGTTGTTACTCTTATACCCCTGCATATTAGATCTGAAGTAATCTTCAAAGTTGAAATTTTCGTAGGCTCTTTCAACAACACAATGAATGAGTGAAAAGTTTTCAACATAGACGATTTTTAAATTTTAGATATGATTATAACAAACCTTGAATTCAAAATCACCTGATTGTCAAAAAAATTTACAAAAAAAAATAAATACACACAAAAATAAAACAAACACCACTTATTATATCTGAATCGATCTAACAAATAGCCACCATATGTGAATCTTGTTTGAAATATTACTCAAAATTCCTTGGCAGAAAGCAACCGCTCTACACCATGTTTGTTGGCAACCATACTTATTTGGGTAAGGATTGTGGTTTTGAACTTCTCGAGGCACATTGCAACCTAACAAACAAATGATAATAATTAGCAAAATAATTTTTGAAAGCATATGGTACATTTCACATATGGTGACTATGAGTGTGAATTAAGTTCATAATTTTCTTTTAGGTCCAGGGAAGATTTAATCCAGGTATGTACTTATTATTCTGAACATTGTGGTTAGGCATCTCTAGTTCGACCTGTTTAATGTCGGTTCACAACTTTTATTTATTAAATTAATAAAAAAGTAAAAATATATTAAAAAAATTAAAAAAGTGATTCGCAGGGCATCACATTCCAAATCCGTCTAATAAACGGACATGCCCAATTTGGTCCGTGACTGGCCGGATCGAGTCAATCCGTTTTGACGATTATATGTATGAGCGGTAATATTTATAGAAAATTAATTAATTATATTTTATAAATTAATAATAAAAAAAAGAATAACAGCATCCCAATCAAATACTTTGGACACATTCATTAGAAATAGAAATGGAAATGAAAACGAAAATAGAAACGGAATGTATTTGATGTGTTTAGTAGTAAAAGTTTGGTAATGAAAATGAAATGAGAATGTATTAAAATGATTATTTTATCCCTTATGTTAAAATAATAAAAAGAAAAGAAGGTTATAATTATATCAAATCATGTCAAATCAAAGGGGTATAATAGATATTTTGTATTTTCTTTTTTTTTCTTTTTTTTTTAAATTGATGAAAATGAAAAATTGAAAAAGTAAGTGGACCCAATGGACCTCACTTACTTTTTGGTTTCCATAAAGAAAAAAACTTATATGTTGTTGCTTCCATGCTTTTGATAAGGTTAACCAATTAAAAAAAGACATGTGTCATTTTTTAGAAAAAAATTAATACATATCTTTTTTTAATTGATTAATTTTATCAAATATATGTAAGCAATAACGTATAAATTTTATCCTTTCATAAAATTAATTTATTATCAGTGAAAATTCCCTTTAGAATTTATTTATTAATGCAAATTATTACTTGATGCGACAGACCCAACGATACATTATCAGCCGTACATCACTTGTCATATTGTGCAACAAGCCAACAAGTTGCATTTAAACTTTATCTTTGGAAATGGATCTTTACATTAATTTTTTATATTTTTAGTAGAGTTATGAGAAATAGAGTAAATTTTTTTCTTTCTTAATTTTCTTTTTCTCTATCTCTCTTATATACAAAAAATATAGAGAATTACTTTAGAGGATTCACTTTCTCCAATACTTTATTAAAAAAAAAATTCAAATTAATTTAGGGCAACATTAATAAATCATATATCTTCACAAAAAAACATTAAATAAATCATGTTTGTTTTTCCGTACATTATTTGTTATATTAGCCGTACGTTACTTTTTTTGATTTTGTCCTAAAGTTTATAATAATTCTATTTTTAATAATTTTAATATTAATTAAAAAACACCAAGAAGTTAAATGTAATAATAGGTCCTCAATTCCTCCTCAATAAAAGTTTGAATTCGAGATTTAAACATGGGAGAAATCTCTTTTGAAAAAAATTTTATTCTTGTTATAGAATTTTAGCTAGTTCGAACAAAATTCTTTTCAATAAAAAAATATTTGTGGAAACAAAAAAATATTAATTAAAAAATTATTTATTTATTATATTTTATAAATCACTGAAAATTAGCATGCCAATCAAATACTTTAGAATTTGACTATAATACAACTTATATAATACAACGAGTAATGTGATGCATTATCAACCATTTATTTGAAATAAAATAAAGATCAAATAATAACCAATATCTTATTTGTTATATCATGTAACAAATTGCACCACAAATGTTTACTTTGGCTGCGTTTGGTTAGGCATAATAGAATTGAAATTAGATTTTTTTTTTGTTCAAGACATAATCGTCATTCATATCAAATGAAAGACATAAAACCATACAAAGGAAAAGAATTAGCCAGACTTACAAGTAATTAATAAAAACATCAAGGGTACGTTTTTTAGGGAGAAAGGGAAAGGGAATGAGAATAGGTTTGATGTGTTTGGTAGTAAAAATTTGAAATAGAAATGTATTAAAATTACCATTTTACCCTTATATTAAAAAAAGAAGATTAGGATTGTGTCAAATCAAAGGGTATAATAGACATTTTGTATTTTTTTTATTTTTTTAAAAATACATAAGAGAAAAAAAAGTAAAAGTAGGTGGGGCCCAACTCCATTCCATTGAGCTTTCCGACTACCGAACGTGCGCCAAGCCTCCTCTTTTGAAGATGAAATATGCTTCTACATGATAATATTAAAAGGCAACACACCTTTTAAAAAATTTAAAGCTTACAAGTTACAAAGATTAACAACTTATTAATCATAGATTTGAAAGAAGCTATCAAATAGAGACAACACACCTCTCAATCCTTTGTGAGAATTAGGTCTTTCAAACTTTACCTATCGACATAAACCAAATCTATTATCATGTGTTGCTAATCTTCAACATTTATGGCCGAAAAAAAAAACTTCCATAAAGGAAGGGAAAACTTTCATGGAGGAAGAGGAGAACTTCCAAAGAGGAAGAAGAAAACCTAATACTAAATAAAACTAAAAACCTGTGGAAGGGATGGGGTTGCCGCACGCTACCGCAGGTGTAGCAGCCCCCAGCTGCTACTGCTTCTTTGTTTCTATGTTGTTAGGGTTCTTCGTTTCTCTCCACTTTTTGGACTGTGAAACGGAAATTAGATTGTTAGAATTAGAATTGCACAAAAATTTAAAATTTAATGTTTGGTATAACAAAAAAATCATAGAATAGAGATTTTTGGAATTGTGCATTTCCAAAACTTTATGGAATTGGAATAATAATGAGACTATGAAATTATTGGAATTGGAATTGAGGTGAGAAAAGACTTTTTTGCCCCTCTCAGTTAATTAATGTAATAAAGTACGGATATTATGAAGGATAATTTATTTTTTTTAATTCACTTTCCTTTACAAAATTTTCATTCTATTTTTATATACTAAAAACGCTTTTTGTCTTGAAAATTTAATTCAATTCCGTTCCCACCGATTCTAATTTCATTTTTCTTTTCAATTCAATTCAATTTTAAAATCCAAAAACATGCCAAATACAGCTGTTATTAAAAAAACAAAAGAAGAGTCAAATCAATTTACGGCTTTTAAACAAAACATGCGTTTCAGTATGGCAGAGTATAAAGTATACAATCTCGATCGTCAGATAAAATTATTATAATGTAAATACGATCTAAACGGTTCGATCGTACGCTTTACACATTTTAGCGAAGAGATATTTGATAGAGTAATTATTCGGAGTTATCAACAGCTGTAGTTCATCGTATCCGTTTCGAAATTTATATTATTTTTTAAAATTTATTTTTAAAAAATATTTTAACACTCGTATTATTACTAGGGTGATAATAGATGCATGGTGGTGTATAGGCATATTAAAGCTGTCACTGTCATTGTACGGACTGAGTCTCTCCTATGCAATGCAATGGCGCAGGCAAGCATACGTTTTTCGTTTGGAAGCCAAAATCAGTGCTTTTGCTGCTTCCGCCCACTCACTATGCGGATTTGCCACTCTTAATTTAACAAACTCTTCTGCTCTCATCCTTCTCTCCTTCACTTAACCTCACCTCCTTCTGCGTTTCTTCCTCCTTTTTTTCTTTCTTTCTTCAGGTGACTTTCTTCTGGGTTTCTTCTTCCTTCACTTTTCTTTTCTCTTTTGTCTCTTCTGCACAAGGGTTTCATTTCTGGGTCTTCACCCTCTTGAAAAGACGTTTCAGTGTCTTTTTCCTCTTGTGAGGAGTTCTCTCTCTGGTAAGTGGTTTTCTCTCTGCTTTTACTGCTTAGTTTCCGGGGTTTTGTGTGTGTCTTGGGGGTGTTTGAGAGAATTTTACTTCCGATCATCTTCATTAAGTATTGCATTTGATTTAGTTACCTGCCTACTTGTTTATGTTTATTTCAGGTATATCTTGCTATGTCACGCTCAACAGAGGCAAATGTTGAAGATGAGATAGATTTTAAGTGGGGCAACAAGAGGGGAGTTGGCGTTAAGAACAAAGATGTGCAGTTCTATGAGTCATTCACTTATGAGGGTGTGGAGTATTTTCTTAATGATTGTGCCTACTTTTACCAAACAGGTGATTTTGAAACTTCCATTGGTAAGCTTGTGAGGATATTTGAGACGCCAACCCATGAAAAGAAGGTGAAAGTTGTCTGGCTTTTTCGTCCTTCTGAAATTCGCAATTACTTGGGAGATTATCAGCCACATTGGAATGAGTTGTTTTTAGCATGTGGCGAAGGCAATGGTCTTTCAAATGTCAATTCGGTGGTAAGCTGATTTGTGCTCTATTGTTCTGAATTATACCCATCATAGAAAATTTAGTTGTAAGGTGGTTTGGTCATCAGCTATTACGATGAATTTAACTATAGAAATGAGCAAAAACAAAGAATGTTAGCGTCGCATGATACATATAGCTGATTCACTTAGTGGGAAAAGGCTTTGTTTGCTTGTTGCTGTTCTGAATTCTTGCCAATTATGTTGTGGAATGTTATCTATTGTATGTATTGAAGAATCAGAGACTGTGTAAGAAAAATGAGTGAAGGAATATAAGTTATTTGTTATTTCTATGAGTCTGAATAGCTGGAATACTCTGTAAGCTTCATTATTCATTCAATCTTTAAATATTGTTGGCTAAAAAATCTGTCATCACTTTTGAAATGTATGTATTCTCAGAAAACCACCTCTTTGTCACTTTGTAAAAGCTGTTCTCTCTATTTAAAACTTTTTTAGGAAGCAATCATTGGAAAATGCAATGTTGTTTGCACAGCAAAGGACAAAAGAAATTGTGAGCCATCAGAAGCGGACCTAAAGATGGCTGACTTCTTTTTCAGCTGTGCTTTTGATGTTGGGCGGCTTGTAATTGTGGATAAATTTGCAGATGTGATAGGTGGGATTAAAGGTTAGTTTATCTTTCTTTGGTATTCACTATGCTTGCTGTTTTCATGACTTAAAATGTTCACAAATCATAGCAACTACTTGACCTGTGATCTGTGAAGTTGCATTCTTAGATACTTATTTTCATTGAATTCATTTCAATGTGTCAGTGGAGCAATTTTTCAACAAGAAGAAGGTTCAGAATCAAAAGATCAGTAATCCCAAACCAAGGCCTAAGATTGTGATAAAGAAGAGGACCGATCATTTGAGTAAACCACACAATCAAGCTGAAGTGAGACCTGAGAATGTCATGCCAAAGCAAACATCATTAAAATCTTTTCCATATAAAAAGAGGAAGTTCCTGGAGGATAACTTGTGCAATAATCGAAGCAAAGAATCCAATGGGGAAGAGGGTTTTGACGAGAACAGAAACGAGAGAGATTGTAAAAAGAGGAAGATCACCCTGGGGGATAATTTGTGCAATAATCGAGGTAAGGAATCTCATGGGGAAGAGAATCTTGATAAGGACAGAAAAGAGAGATTTTGTAAAGTTGCTCCCCAGCTTAAACTGGATAAAATAGTAAACAATGGTGGAGAATTTATGGAGGTCACTAGAAGGCCAGGCGATGTAAGTCCCTATGATCTCATTTTGCTCCTCATATTTTAACTCTTCTATTAGAAATTACTTTCCACTAATGCCTTAAAAAAAGAGCTTCATTTCTCATTGCTTAAAGTGTTCCTGTTCTAACTGTATTTTCTTGGTGGTTGCAGGAGAAAAGAAAATGGTTTAAGCAACTGGTGAGCTCTTAATTATTTATAGCAGATAACAATGGAAGTTCTAGCTAGTTTTCTCAATCTCACTTCTTGTTCAAAGCTGACTTCTGCTTGAAATTATCTAGCAGTTTTCTAATAAAATATATGGAGTTCTTCTTTAGCTCAAGGAATCAGTTTTCAATTTTATTCAGAATTACATAAATTTCTCTGATTTTTCTTTTCTTTTATTTTTCTTCTTGGTAGCCTTGGGAGGAAAGACTAAGGAAAGCTCAAGAGTTAGGATCCTTGATTTTACTGAATAATCTGGATCCATCCTACACGTCTTATGAAGTAGAGGTATTGTATATAATCCAACTTTACAACTCCCATGTCCTTTTGTTCTACTTTCTAGCAAATACATCTTGTGTCTTCTTTCTCTTCTTAAGATGATGCAATGATAAATACTCTGTACCACCATACAAAATGTGTCCTGGTTTCTTGAAAATTTATATTTCACAAACTCATTTGTTTTAGGATCTTGTTTGGCATGCTCTCAATGAGAGGGTGGAGGCAAGGATGATAGAATGGAGCTCTACTTCCAACCCACACTATGGTATTCATACTCTTCTCTTTGTCCATCAAAAGGCTTTACATTTTACTGAATTGTTGTTTCGTTGATAGGCAGAGCATTTGTTATTTTCAAGACAAAAGATGCAGCCGAATCCGCCATATCTAGGTTGTGTACGAGATGCCTAATTCTTGGAGATGGGAGGTAATTCATTCATTGATTCATTTTATTGTTTATTTTTTCACATTATGAGTTTCTGTTTAATTCTTATACTTGGTATTCTAGCAGTGACATCATTTGGTTTTGTTTATGCAAGTAGGTACTAGTAAGCAATGTAAGACTAGTGAACATAGCTACAAAAAAAGAAGCTTGATGTTTAAGGGTTTGATCAGTATCCATGCCTTTTTCTACTCCAGATTTGGATCCTGCAAGCTTCCTTTTTAACCCAACAACGAATAAAACCTTTTTCCACAAAGTGATGTCCGCTATATGGATCAAGCAACACAAACATGTTCTACTTTTGCTTATTTCTATAGTTAGGTTATTAATAATTAAATCTATCTTAATAGTTTCTCCTATTGTCCTCTTTGGTCTTCCCTTATCTCTAATTATTAGGCTATCTTCCATCTAGTTACCTCTACGTACCAGAGCCTCTAATAAGGAGACATAACCAAATCACCCGAGACGCGTTTCTACTAACTTTTCTTCCTTTCTTTTCAACCCTGAAAAAGAAAAACAAAATCCTAACATGCAGTTAAAAAATGCAGGGCTGTGACTGCCGAGAAAGGAACTGTAAGAGAGCCAGGTGAGCAAGCTAAATTCTTTGGCCACTTGGTCATGGACAGATTTGGATTTCAAAAGCAACGTGAGGAGATGGTATAGTAGTCCAATTCACACCTACCTGATTGCCTTTATTTAATTACTATTACTGTTATGTATTAGGAATCCACAAAATGTGATTTATTTGATATCTTATTTACTCTTCACAGAGAAATGCAGTATCAACATCACATTGTTCCCAGCCAAATACACTTGAATACAGCATGGCCACTGATTGGCGTACCCTACAGCGCAGGTCAGATGTATGGTGGAAGAGACTATATCAGGTGGCTCTTTTCTTTAGGTGTTTCTTATAAAGTTCTTCAATTAGAGTATGACACATGCATGAACTTTTTTTGAGTCATATATCTTTTTCTGGTTGACTGTTCGGTCTCTGAGGTATTGCCTCGACTAATCTGAACTTGACCTGTCTCGCGCACTTGACTATGGTGGGAGTTTCCCTATGGCCTATGGGGATAGCTGCATTCACAAGGTCTCAAGCCCGAGACCTTGTTTAAGCGATACCAAACCGCTTATCACTTGGGCCAACCCCTCGTTGGTTGAGTCATATATATCTTATATTCTTATGTAACTTTTTATTGAAGAATTCAGTAATAAACTCGTAGACAATTGCAGCTAAGTTTTTTCTTTTATATTTTGTTAATGCATCGCTCATTATTGCTCTCACAGACTCGAGTTTGTCTAATTTTATATGAACCTGTCGTCATATGTTAATAGTTAAGTGAATAAGATTTAAAATATATGATTTTAAAAATAGTTTATTATAATTTAAATTTTTTATAACCGTCAATTATAACTACATTTAACATTTTTTTTATATATATTTTGCTTTATTAAACTCTTAGTTTGCTGACCCAATTTCTCATATTTAGGTAGTTTTTAACTTCATCTGTTTTCTGTACAGAGACAAATGGGGGAGATGCAAGAGGTTCAGAGGAGACTTAAAAGGGAGGAGATACAAGAGGTTCAGAGGGAGACTTAAAATGGAGTGTTTAGTTTTTGAGGTTTCATAGTTAAATCATAAATACATGATGGGAGGACTATATATATATATATATTACATGTTTGACTTGTAAACAACAATCCAACATGTTTTGAGAATTTGAAGACAGAAGCAAGCTGATACATCTATAGATAGAAGAAAAATTCTAGGCACACAGGGCTTTACCCCTTTTTTTATTTTATTCAGGGATTATGTATACTGAACACCTTATATATAGATAGATACACACATGTATCCAAACTCTGGTTATATATGAGTTTTATATATAGCATTTGGTATTCAAAATTTTTATATTGAGTATATAGAATGTTGAGAAAAATGTAGAATTGGCTCAGAGGTGATTTGATCAGTAAGGATAAAAGTTTAGTACTATAGTATTGAATTTCGGTACATTGTTCTAATTATATTGTGTTATTTGTTAATATAAATAGAAATTTACATTAATAAGACCTACCTTGAATGGATTAGGGACTCACTGATTGGAAGGATGTATTGAAATTCAGTACTATCGTATTACTGAATATGCTCTCGATAAGTAATAACAAATTTTAAATGAAGTGTGAGAGAAGAAATAATAGATAAAAAATTTAATGTGGTTTCACTTTTAGTTAATCTAGAGATTATGGGAGTGTTCTTTAGAATGGAAAAAATCAATGGAAAAAAAGACATGTAGGCCCCCTCATGTTATTTACTTTTTTATTTTCATCTTAAAAAGTGTGTATAATTAAAAAAAGAAAATATAAAATATAAAATGTCTATTATACTATTTGATTTGACTCAATCATAATTTTCTTTTTTTTATTATTTTAATATAAGGGGTAAAATAATAATTTTAATACATTTCTATTCCATTTCTATTCTCAACTTTTATTAAAAAACATAATAAATGTCCCTTTCCCTTACCCTTTTTCTTTCCGTTTCTGAATGTACCCTATATATATTGATATGTACAAAAAGGATGAGTAAAGTTTAGTAAAAATACAAATGGAGATAAAAAAATAATTTAATTAAACACTTAAAACAATACTACTCCAAATGCACTTAGATCACTAGCATTTTTTTCCGTGTATAATCTCCAAACAAATTACACAAAAAGAATACTAAATGGCTTTGTTTAAATAGATGTTTATTCACTAATTGACGTTCCTTTAATATATGTTCATTCACAAATTGGATTTCCTTAAATAGATGTTCATTCACCATTTTCAACAAGTGGCTTTCTTCAATGCAATTGTCATCTATTTCCATGCCAATTTTTCTAATTTTGAATAAAAGTTCAGTACTTCGGTGGTACTGAACTTCGGTTCAGTATTACGTTAGTACTGAACTTCGGTGCATGTAATAGAAACTCACATTAATAAAGACCTACTTTGAGTGAATTAGGGACTACCTGATTAAAGAGATTTAATTTCACCATTTCTACCCGGTTTTTGTCTCCCATCTCCATCAAATGTGGCTAAGTGATGTAAAGAAGAGGTTTTTGAATGCTCTACGTTTGAAAAATGACGTATTTCTCCGCATCTAGAGAGAGATAAGAAAGAAAAAAATTCACACTGATAGAAATCTATCTAAATGAATTGAAAAATGACATTTTTATTTCTTTTTGTAAGAAATTTTTATTGAATTATATGGATCAACATTAATTTATTATAAAATTGATATTTGTAATTTTACTGATTAAAGTAATTAATTCAACTTGTGAATCTGAATAAAATATATTTAAGATTTGTATTTAGTTGTGATAGTTCATAATGAGTTGAATTATTCACAAGTTGATCGAACATTAATCCCAACTCATAACCAACAAGTATTAGCAATTATCTCACTCAATTATGGATATATAAAGTAATAAAAGAGACAAAGTATTTATATTTAATTAATTATTTATTTCCTTATAAATAACTATTATATAACTGATGAGCTTTACTTTGCTATTTATCCTATCTCTGTATCTATTGTGCTTTTGAACTCTTGGAATTCTGTCTTTCTTGTGGAATCCAACTCTCTAAAGCCGGGTTATCAAAAAAAAAAAAAACTCTCTAAACTTTTATGGGTTCTTTGGTCTTTACATATTTGTATTTATCATCATTTTTTTTCTACAGGTATCCTGCTATTGAAAGCAATCCTGTTTGAGCTAGCTGAGGTCTCATAACGGGGGTAAAGCTCTCATAGCAGAGGTTTTTCCATACACAAGACTCGAACCTGAGACCTTGTTTAAGGGGAATGGATCGTACCTACCACTCCAACCAATCACCTGTTGGTTTATCATGACTTTTGATGTCACATATAAGTTATTGGCTCATTTTTTTTGTCAGTATTCTTCGCCTATCCGTTTTAACGGTTTACAAGAATACCAATCCCATTCAAGCTAGATAGAACCACAAGAGCGGCAAAGCTCTCTCAACTAAATTTTAACACATTTACATTTTCAAGACTCATCTTAAAAGGGGAAGGGAATGTTAACCTTCTATATGTCTTCCCCTTGTTTGAGTGCTAATACCTCCTCTAAAATACTCCAATTTGAGGTATCTTGAATTTATGAAGGGGAAGGATAACAGATCGAGGAGACTAAGGGTCGATCTCCGATTATCTTCCCTTCCAATTTTTATCTTCCCAAACATGAGAGATATCTTAAAAGTCTCCTTGTTCCTTCCTTTCTTTTCCTTAATCCTCAATCCAAACATTAAAAAATTGAAGATTAAGGAGGAGAAGGAAAGGGAAGATGAGAGAATCAATATATCTTCCCATTGTTAGGGAAATTGATAATTAGAAAAAATAATAATAATGAAAGATTAATCTTTAATTCTTCAGTTCCTCTTTACCTCAAATTAGAATAAGAGATTAATCTTCACTCTTTCTCTTAATTAATATCCAAGCATCCGGATTTGAATCCGCTGAAGTGCATTTTACAAAAAGTGAATTATAAAGTACAAGATTTGAACCATTAAATTGAGTATTGAAATATGTATTCACACTGCAACACTTTCATCTAACTGGTCCAATTTCATAGATACACCAATTGCCAAAAAAGTGTAATGTGTGAAGTTTCTAAGAAAGGAGCTTGTTCCTTCAACAAAGAGAAGTTTAGACCACTGGTTTCTATCACACAGCTACCACATGCATGCATGCCTTAACATTCCAAATTCCATTCATATTGATATCCATATATATATATATATATATAACACAATTTGCCTTCACTTTTTTGTCTTCTCTCTCAAGTCTAAATCTTTCATTTTCACTTGTCTTTTCTTCCTCATAGAGTCATAGTATGACATAGTACAATGAATTCCAACTTCACACTTTTCTTGTCCAATTTTGGGTGCTTGAAATTTCATTTTGGAAGACACAAGACACACAGGCGTTTGAAAGGATATTCGGTATTACAAAAGTATTAAAAAAATTTATTTATTATTTATTAATATTAATAAAAATTTAATCTTTTATTTATTTAAGATGAGTCTTTATTAATATTAACAAATGATTTTATATTAATTAAGAAATATACTGAAAATCTAGTGGCACTAAACCTTTATCTCATCTTGTGAAGCTTATATGAGTAAACAACACCATCCATTATTCTTTTTGGAGATAAATGAAGCTTTAATTCTCACTCAAATTCTTCCACGTATATGTTTCACAGCCATATTGTCTTAACAAAAATATCTCCATTTATAAAATAAAGTCAATAAATAATTAATACATACATATATATATATAACAACATAAGTTAATCAACTTTTTTAGCGTTAATTAATTAACCCAATATATCTTCTTAATTCATTTTATTTATTTATTTTTAATACCGATTTTTACTAAAAAATATATATATACTTATCAATTTTATGACTAATATTTGATTCAATTAAGGTTTAGCTAATTAAGAAAGATGGCTTGCTTTAGTGCGATTGTGATGTATGCAAATTCCAAATGACTTGCTTTTATGTGATTGATATATATTTGATTTAATTATGGTCAAGAAACTTCCTTTTTGTTTTTTTCTGGTCTTCTGTTTCTTTTCTTTTTTTTTTTTTTAAATTTGATTCCTTTAGAATAAAATAATAAAGATAAACTACTTGTGCTTTATAAGGCTTTGCCCACATATTCATGTTTTGCCATAAATTTTGGAAATTAAAAAAATGAGATGGAGAAAAATAAATAATATTTGCACCACAAGTTAATTATATGATCGTCATTCATCAATGCAGTTCACAAATTAAAATGATCGTCTCCCTAAAAAGATATTGTGTAAAAATAATATTTACTAGTTTTACACTTAATTTATCTTATTAATAAAAATATGAATTAATAATACTACTACATTATTTTGAATATAACAGTAAATATAATTAAATTTGTATTTTAATTGAACAACAAAAAAAAGTTAATATTTTGAAATGAATACATATCATATAAATTAAAATAGATATTTATGTTTCGCTGTATTAAACCCTCAAAAATAATTTTGAAACTACAAAAATTATGAATAAAATTTCACTAAACTTAATAGATAATACTTATCAAACGTATCTTTGTTTTTTTATAAAAGTAAAATACAGAACCAAAGGATTTATCTGATGTCGCTTTGGCCGAGTGGTTAAGGCGTGTGCCTGCTAAGTACATGGGGTTTCCCCGCGAGAGTTCGAATCTCTCAGGCGACGATACTAAATTTTTTTAATATATTTTAATTTGGAGAGAATTATCAATTTGATCCCTAAAAGATAGATAGATATTTTCGATTTAATTATTGAAAGATAAAAATGTCTAATTTAGTCTCTGAAATATTTTTTTGTCCCAATTTTGTCCTTTTAAGTCTTTGAAAGATGTCACACATACATTGATGAAAACAACTAAAATGATCGAATTTGGACAAAATAATATCTTACATGAACTAAATTAAGCATTTTCATATGTGAAGGATTAAATTAAAGAAAAATAGATATATTTTAATTTAGAGAAATTTATTAATTTGATCCCTGAAAGATAGAGATCAGTTCGATTTAATTAGTTATTGAAATATGCACATATACACTAACAAAAAAAAGGTTCAAATTGGAATAAAAAAGTATCTTACAGGGATTAAATTAAAAATTTTCATCTTTTTCATAGACTAAATTAAAACAACTTGTATCTTTCAATGACTAAATTAATATATCTCTCTCTTTAATTTATAAAAGTGAAATAGAATACCTCTTTTGGTTAACAATAGGATTTTTCTTGTATCTCAATGCAGCTTGGTGTATTACTCAAATAATGTTAGGCTGATATTGATTTATATTTATTATTTTTTGGTCCATATAATGATATTTATCGTCGAGCATGACAATTTATTTCTTTGTTAGTCTGTAGACATTTTAAAAGGTATAAAAGTTAGTCCAAAAATTTAAAATAATTCTATATTTAAAATTAAAAATCAAACTCTTGACATTTAATTAAAGATAAATGAATTCTTTTTACACTATCATATATTAAAAATTTATTTAATTATTATTTAATTTTAAATAAATAAATGGTTAATATTATGTCACGTCATTTATCATTCACCAACCTTTTTATTTTTTGCAATTGTTTTGTTTATGTACTTTTCTTGAAGGATAGAGCCTTAGAGTTTAAGGATTAAGAAAATAGTAAGTATTTGGAACTATTAATAGCTCAAATTTATCAGTTGTAAGTTGTTGGATTAGTCTTGAAATCTGTGTTGTCTTATATTTTTTTAAAAAAATATTTTGGTACAGATCTCCAAACAGATTCAACGAATGACAGATGATAAGTTTGAGTTATTAATAACTCTATAACATTAGCCGAAAAGAAAAAAAGAAAATACATAGTATGTATATAGTATGTATGTGATCACTTTTCCATGTGACCAGATTTCATATTTATTGCAAGCACTTAAATGCATTTAAGAATAAATAATACGTATCAAAGTTAAACTTGACATCACAATAATGAATTTCCATTTTTAAAAATTTATGTAATATATGTTTGTAAATGTGATAAAATTATTATTTATTTTATATATTTTTATTTATAAATAACTCTTCCTATGCTTGCATAGTCAGTCCTAAGCCCGGATAAAAGAGGAGAATTGTGTTAGGTAATCGACAGTCAACGTAAAATTTTATCGAATTTTCATGAATATTTTTATTTATAATTGTCTAGAATATTATTGTAAGAAATGTTATCTTAATTTTCTAAAAATATTTGTCTACAAAAAAAATCAAATTAACAAATAACAATGATCAAATTCAAATATCTATAATGACCATAAGAAATCTGTTATCCTTTAACTATAGCTTATTGTATTTCAGTTTTGGAATGAGAATGAAGTATTACTTGATAAGAGGATCGTCTACAACAACAAACGTCACAATATCGAATTGGTTAATCAAGACACCCGCTCTAATGTCCAAGACCAAAAAATATGTATCATGTATTCATGTTCCTAATATAAAATATTTTTTTGTGTGAATCTATCATATTTAAAAATTGGAATATTTAAATATTCATTCACTGTGATGGGTTTGCCCATTCAACCCACCTAATATGTGAGTCAGGTTAAGAGAATTTAGACTCATTTATAAATGAGCAACAAATAATCTGATTCACTTAACTTGCGAGTTAAATGAACTAACTCGTGAGTTAGGTGAATTGGCTCGTTTCATTTTTTAATCACTTAATTATTTAAAAAAATCTATGACTTTTTTCAAATATGATTATAAATATTGACATTTTAAAATTTAGTTCATATGCAACTACCACTTAAATTTGAATAAATGCAATTTCACTTTTTTATTTTATTTAATTTGGGACACATGTTATTATTTGGTTCTTTATATTGTTGATTTTGTTTTTCGATGTATTGTTTATGTTCTTCTAATATAATGTATCATGTAGAAGCATTAACTATCAAATTTTTTTAAAAAAAATTACAACTTAAAATAAATAATTCATAGTTTTCTCCAAAAGTTAAGTGCAATAACATATATAACAAAAACTTTAATATTAAAAAAATCCACCCTTAATATTCGCAATAAATCAAATATTATGTACTTACAAAAAAAAACCAAATATTATATAACCTCAACCACCATGATTCATGAAGCAGAGTGAAGAAACGTTTGAGTTTCCGCGGGTCTTTCAAAGACTTCCATTTCCAGTTTCTCTTCCACTCCCACTCACCGCCTTCCACTAACTTCCGGCCATCTCTCCGGCGAATCTCGCCGCCGCCACAACCACCACTTCATTCACTCTGGTATATATATTCCAAATATACCTTCTTATGAATGTTTCTTCAAAGATCTTTCTTTTCCTTTTCCTTTTTCTCTTTTTATTATTCTTTTTTATGTTATTGACATTTCCATTCCTTTTCTTTCGTAATCCTTATGTTTATTGATACTAAAAGATATATTTTTTTTAATATATTTATTTCTACACCGTAAAATATTCTTTCTGTTTAATGTTTCCTTCTTCTTCTTCTTTTTTCAACTCAAGTTATTATATGCATATGTTGTGTTTAGCCATATTGGGATTTTGAAAATTTTGAATCTTACTTGTTTACGTTGATACACTTTATAGAGCAAAAAAAAATTTCTTCTTTACGATCAAGCACAGATTTTGGCCTAACTTATATGTACATGCTTTGTTTGGCTATAATGGGATTTTGAACATTTTGATATTTTGATTTTAATGTTATTTAACTCATCGTCTCTGTTTTGTGATTACATGTGAAAAAAGTTCAAATCTTTTAGAGTCCCTTTGGTTTAATGAACTCTCATTCTGGAAAATTTTCATAGAATGGAGAACATGAAGGAACCATTCAAGGGTATAGTTAGTGATGTGAGAGGAAGAGCAAAGTTTTACAAGGAAGATTGGGTTTCTGGTCTTTGTTCAGGAATTAGGTAATTTTTTTTTTCTTACTACACTTTCAGAATATGAAGAAACCACTAGTTCAAAATTTTAGAGTTAAAAAATCTCTCTCTTTTTCTTTTCTTTTTTTTTGGGTTTCTTTTTATAGGATTTTGGCGCCAACTACCTATATTTTCTTTGCTTCTGCTCTTCCTGTTATTGCCTTTGGGGAGCAGATTAGTAGAGACACAGGTTCTTCTTCTTCTTTTGCTATTTGCTTGTGTTTAATGGGCATTTTTTGTTTTCTTGATGGCCTTTTGATTTTGTGGTGGGTTTGTTTGTTATAGATGGAAGCTTGAGCTCAGTAGAAACATTGGCTTCTACTGCTATGTGTGGAATCATACACTCCATTCTTGGAGGGCAGCCCCTTCTAATTCTAGGAGTTGCAGAACCCACTATCATTATGTACACTTACTTATACAATTTTGCCAAAAATAGGGATGGTTTGGGATCACAACTCTACTTGGCTTGGGCTGGATGGTAAGAACATTAGTAGTTCATCTTAGAAAAACAAAATGTAAAGTACATGGGTACGACTGCCTCTCGGTAGGGGGTCTTTGTTCCCTTAATTATTGTCTCTCGGGTTTGATCCTAGAGGGATGAGAATGGAGTGTCATTCTGAGAGGGTTATTCCCATGAATGGATCTCTGAGGAATTAGTCACCCGATTCTTTGGAAGATAATAGATACTTGGTCGAAGACAAAAAAAAAAAAAACTACTCAGATATAACATGTAAATATGTTAAGCACATGTTTCAAAAAAAATAGTATATTAACATTGCTGTCATGTGACCTGGTTCAAATCCTAGAAACAATAAGGCTGTGTGCATATGACTCTATCCAGTCCCCACCTGGTAGGAGCCTTGTGTACTAGGCCGCCCTTTTACTTGTCTTTCATGAACTCAGTCAACCTAAGAATTTTTCAGATGTTGAAGTTTAATTTTGAATCATTTTGACCATTTTTCTTGGAACAGTGATATATACATCATCCAATGCAGGAAAAATTGCATTTTTCCCCATTTCTATATAGTTAGTCTCTTCTA
The DNA here is from genome assembly GCA_014851425.1 of Senna tora. Lineage (NCBI taxonomy): Eukaryota > Viridiplantae > Streptophyta > Magnoliopsida > Fabales > Fabaceae > Senna > Senna tora. The sequence goes on from CM026268.1 coordinate 3,881,015, forward strand.
TGAAAGATAGGTAGTTTAAACTAATCATGAATCTAACATGTAAGTGTGTTAGCACATCTTTCTTCAGTTAAAACCTACACTTCACATGTTTATGTGTCTTTCTGAAATTCAGTCAGAGAAATTTTGAAATTCCCAAGTTCATTTACAGACTCTTTAATTTTTCAGGGTATGCGTTTGGACTGCACTATTTTTGTTTCTTCTAGCAATCTTCAATGCTGGTGCAATTATCAATAGATTCACCAGAATTGCGGGTGAGCTTTTCGGCATGTTGATCACAGTCTTGTTCATTCAAGAGGCCATCAAGGTCAGTTTTTGATACATAGAAGATTTACTTACCATGACACTTAGAAAAAAAAAAGGGAGTGTGATTGAAGGTTTTATGAAATGCAGGGTGTGGTGAGTGAGTTCAATGTTCCTAAAGAGGAAGACCCAACATTAGAGAAGTACAAATTTCAGTGGCTTTATGCAAATGGATTACTGGGAATTATATTCACTTTTGGCCTTCTCTTCTCTTCTCTCAAGATCAGAAAAGCCAGATCATGGTTATATGGCACAGGTTTGTCATCATCATGTTCTTTTTTTTTTTTGTCAAAACCACCAGTATCCAAAAGTTCACTGGACTCTGGCGAATTTGATTCGAGCCAACTGAGGTCCCATACAGGGATGAAATGAAACTAGCCCAGCAATGGGTTTTCCATACACAATGCTTAAGCTAACATAGTTGGTATATTATACAGGGAAGTTAAGAAGTTTCCTTGCAGACTATGGCGTGCCATTAATGGTGGTGGTGTGGACAGCTCTGTCTTTCTCAGTACCAAATGATCTTCCATCTGGAGTTCCTAGAAGGCTGTTTGCTCCTCTTGCTTGGGAATCTACTTCTTTACACCATTGGACAGTCATCAAAGTAACTTTTCTTTGTATTTGACACTCCCATAAGATACAACATGATTGTGCCTTGGTACAAATGGTCAATTATGGGAAAGAATGCTTTTCATCAAGTTAGAATTTGGATCTCGCGTTACCTAGGGGCGAGGGTTTGTTAGATTTGGATATCCTCAATTTAGAATTTCCTTAAGTTCTTGAATTGAGAACCCCTGAAGCCATTTAAAATTCCACTTGGTGGGTATCTCTCCCCAGGAAGATCCCTAGTACCCAAAGGCTAGTTGAATAGTTACGATTAGGTAAAACTGCTTCTGCAGTTTATCAACATGCTACTGGTACCCTGTCCGATAGTATTGGGAATGTCTCTCCTTATTACCATTTTCTTTTCACCCAAAAAAAAGATATAACATGATAGTTTAAATATTAATTTAAGAAATTTGGTGCAGGACATGGTGAAGGTACCTGGTGCATATATTTTTGGTGCCATAATTCCTGCATTGATGATAGCTGGGCTTTACTTCTTTGATCATAGTGTTGCTTCCCAATTGGCCCAACAGAAGGAGTTCAATCTTAAGAAACCTTCTGCTTATCACTATGACTTGTTATTGCTAGGATTCATGGTATGCTATAGTAACTTTTTTTTTTCTTCTCATACATGAAAATTCTAGTTTGGCTCTGAATCTCATTACATAGTTTACTCATAAAATTAAGAAAGTTTCAGACTTTGCTTTGTGGGTTAATTGGTTTGCCACCTTCCAATGGAGTTCTTCCTCAGTCTCCCATGCACACCAAGAGCCTTGCTGTTTTAAAGAAACAGGTGCACTTGCTGAATACTGAATAGACATATATATATATATATATATATATATATATATATGCAAAAGTACATTTAGTGTCCCTGAACTTTAGAGTTTCTATATCAATTATGCCCCTAAACTTTGTTGTCAATTATGCCTCTAAACTTTCAATTTGCAAGCAATTTTGGCCTTCACCCAAATTTCATGTAAATAATTAATGGAAGATGCAAATATGATTCTCCTCCCAGCCTCTAATGTTGATTGTGATTTATTTAGCAAGTTGTTTCATCAATTTAGCCACGATTATCACTCTATCACTACAAAATAAAGGGTTTTATTGTGGCTAAATTGATGAAAAATTGTAGTTAAATATATTATTTGACATCATTAGACGCCGCGAAGATAGTTACATTTGCATCTGTAGTTAATTATTTACACAAAATTCGGGTGAAGGGCAAAATTGGTTGTAATTTGAAAGTTAAGAGCAAAATTGACAGCAAACAAAGTTTAGGGGCATAATTGACAAAGACCCTAAAGTTTAGGGGTACCAAAGTTATTTTGTCTATATATATATATGCATGCTTGTAATTAGACTCTAGGAAAATCAACAATTTGAGTGTGTAAATATGGAATTGTAGTTGATTCGAAGGAAGATGATGAAGAGTGCGAAGGAAAGCATAAGGAAGAAAGCTAGCAACTCTGAGATCTATGGAAACTTGCAAGCAGTGTTCATAGAAATGGACAACACCCCTGAAGTGAGTCACATGATCCCATTAATTAAGACTAAAACTTCATTTTGGCCCCTCACAGATGCTCATTTTCTCAATTTAGTCCCTAATTGCATTTTCAATTTGGTCCCTCGCAAAACAAACCGCTATCAATTTGGTCATTCTGTTTGGATGTTGTTTAAATAAGTAATGGACCTGATGAGGTGGGTTGTTTGGTGTTGACTGACCAATATTTAAAGTCTACTAAAATAATTATTTACTTATCAAATTAAGAAAAAAATTATTATAGCAAACTTTAAACATTGCCCAATCAACATCAAACAGTCAACCTAATCAGATTTGTTAATTATTTAAACGACATCCAAATTGAGGGACTAAATTGATAATGATTTGTTTTGTGAGGAGCCAAATTTTAGAACACGAATCTACGATGGACCAAATTGAGTATATGGGCATCTGCGGGGGTCCAAAATAGGATTTTAGTCCATTCATCAAACTCATTTCAGAACATACCCAATTACCTCCTTACACTAAAGAAGATGGTTTTACTGTAGAGTTCTCCTTCAGTGGCAAAAGAACTTAAGGATCTGAAAGAGGCAGTCCTAAGAAGTGAAGAAAAGAATGAAGGATTTGACCCAGAGAAGCACATTGATGCATACCTTCCAGTGAGAGTGAAAGAGCAGAGAGTGAGCAATCTGTTGCAATCATTAATGGTTGGAGCTTCAGTGTTTGCAATGCCTCTCATAAAGAAGATACCAACTTCAGTTCTGTGGGGTTACTTTGCATACATGGCCATTGATAGTCTTCCTGGGAACCAATTCTGGGAAAGAATGCTTTTCATCATAGTATCACCTAATAGGAGGTTCAAGTAAGTGCAAAATTTGCAAACTTTACATTAAGGCAAAATTACCTCTTTAGTCCCCAAACTATGGGGTTTCTATCAATTTTGTCCCTAAACTTTTTCCTTGTTAATTGTGTTGGTAAGATTGCTACCATGTGATCTGGAGATCACAGGTTCAAATACTGTAAACAGCCTCTCTGCTTGCAGGAGTAAGGCTGAATATATTTGACCCTCCCCAAACCTCACTTGGTGGGAGTCTCGTGCATTGGGTCACCCTTAATTATGTTTCTAAACTTTCCATTTGCAACTTGCTAGCAATTTTGCCTTTCACTCTTACTCTATCTAAATAATTAACAACAAATGCGAATGTGGCTGTCTATATAGCCTCCAATATTGATTGTGATGCCAAGTCATATATTTTTGCTAGGTTGTTTCACCAATTTAGCCACGGTTATCATTATGACACTGCAAAAATTAAATGGGATTATTGTGGCTAAATTGATGAAACAATGTATCTAAATATATGACTTGGCATCAAATCCAATATGGGGGGCCATGTGAATAGTCATATTTGTATTTGCCGTTAATTATTTAGACAGAGTTAGAGAGAAAGGCAAAATATTTTGCAAATTAAAAGTTTAAAGGCATAAGTGACGTCGTACAAAGTTTAGGGGCCTAAAACATACTTCTGTCTTGCAGTAATTTTACTGAAATTCTTGTTTTGGTTTTGAAATGTTTAGGGTATTGGAAGGGGAGCATGCTTCTTTTGTTGAGACAGTACCAATGAGAGGGATAGTGTCCTTCACAGTGTTGCAATGTGTGTACTTGTTGGTTTGCTTTGGAGTGACATGGATTCCTATAGCTGGAATCTTGTTCCCTTTGCTCTTCTTTGTCCTCATCACAATAAGACAATATGTCCTTCCAAAGCTCTTCAATCCTCACCATTTGAGGGAGCTTGATGCTGCTGAATATGAAGAAATTGCAGCTGCTCCTAGGCTTTCCTTCAGTCTCTCTTTGAAGGTACTTCATGATTTTTTTCTCTATTTTTTTATTTTTTATAGAATTGTTATGTCTCACTCAATGGTAAGCCTAAAAGGGAGAATAGATCCAGTGCTGTACAAGATTGGACATTAAAGAGAAAGAGTGGGGTCCACCCCTTGCTATCACTCTCCTACTTTTCAATGCTGTACAACCCTGAATCCTTTTCTTCTAGAAACCGAGGCTTAGAGCATAGGTAAAATTGTTGTTGGTTCAAATCCTAGAAACAATCTCTTTGCTTCAAGAGGTAATGATTCCAAGCCCCGCCTGTTGGGAGTCTCGTCCACTGGGCTGTCTTTTTTTTTTTTTTTTTTCTAAGTCTCACTCAACTTTTAATTTAAATAAATTATTATTATTAATTTGTTTTTGTTTTATTATTTTATAGGAGATGCAATCAGGTGAAGTGGGATCAAGGGAAATGGGTGATGGTGAGATATTAGATGACTTAACAACAAGCAGAGGCGAGTTGAAGATCAGAACTGTTAGTTTTAGTGAGGAAAGACATCCACAGGTAATTAACTTATTAACTACATTTTTAATTATTTCATTTACTTCATTATTTTCTCACACAAAAAAACTAAACTTTTTTTATATAATTTTTTTTCTTATGTGAAGGCCTTGCAAGTGTATCCGGATGATGAAGTAGTGAGAACAACGGACACATAATAAATTGTTGAGGATTTTGAAGAAAAGGTGATGAATTGAATACTTTAGGTAAAACACAAAATGTATGTGTTGGCCATAATTTAATAATAAAGAGTAATTAATGTATATATGTTAGTTCAATATTTATATTACACTAGATATTGTAGTGATCCCTTTTCCGGCCAAAATTTGTCATCAATGTTTCTTCTATAAGGACATTTAACATGGCAAAAAAAACTCTTCCAATGTGAAGGATAATGAAATCCACTAATAATAATTTGGTCAAAACCTCAAATTGGTATCCACTAATAATAATTTGGTCAAAACCTCAAATTGGTCCCAAGAAGTTTCAAATTGGTCCTTCCGTCCACTTCTGTCAATTTCTTAAGTTAAGTGTTGACGTGTCATGTCACGCCATCGTCAAATCAGCACCACATCATCACATATGATAGTGGATGATGACGTGACATGACATGTCAGCTTAAATGGACACGTAGGAGAGATGATATGTCCACTTCAGCATGCCACGTCAGCACTTAACGGAAGAAATAAACGGACTTGGACAGAAGGACTAATTTGGAACTTCTTGCAAACATAAAGGACCAATTTGAACTTTTTGAAACATAAATGACCAATATAAAATTTCGTGCAAACATAGAAGATCAATTTGGAGTTTTGACCTAATAATTTTGTCTTTACAAGTATTCCAACAAGTTATATTTGTCTCACAACAATTGTTCAATCATATACAACAACAACAGATAAGAGAAAACTAAACAAATAGAGAAATCACCAAAATTTTTGCTATAGTTCAAAGCAATTTGGATAGAGTTTTGGTGCTCCAAATACAATCATCACCGTTTAGAATGAAGAACAAGAAGTCTCGAACGCATTCACAAAAATCCAGCTTAATCGAATCACGGATCAGGTGAAGGTGAACTCTCCTAAAGTAGAAGACTCTATCTGTCATCAGACTTGTTGCTGAAAAGTAATGACATATGGTGACTGGTGACAAAATAATTTTAATGAACTTCAAGTGAGTGGGTTTCAATAACTTTGAATTTTAGTACATAGGAGGAAACCCAAAATTTCCAGCAATTATAAGGACTACAGATTCATTTAACAAATGATAATCAACATATTTGTAATAAAAACTAAATTTTAAAGATTAAAAATATATATATATATATATATATTAAAATCAAACTGCTCCCCTGTCCTTTCTAGAACCCAAATCTCTTCATCCCAGGAAAAAAAAAATATGAAACCCATGCACAAAATTGTGACAAAAGATATTTTTCAAGAACTAAATTTGATATTTTCATGATTTAGAAACTAAATTGAGACAAGTTTGAATCTTTCAAGGTCTAAATTGTATATTTTCATGATTTAGAGATTAAATTAAGATAAATGTAATCTTTCAAGGATCAAAACAATAATTTACTCTAAAAATATTAATTTAAGAAATTTGGTGCAGGACATAATTCCTGGTGCATGTATTTTTGCTGCCATAATTCCTGCATTGGCTCAACAAAAGGAGTTCAATCTTAAGAAACCTTCTGCTTATCGCTATCACTTGTTATTGCTAGGATTCATGGTATTCTCTAGTCTTTTTTTCTTTTTCTTTTTTAATTTTTCTCCCATACATGAAAATTCAAGTTTGGCTTTGAATCTCATTATATAGTTTACTCATAAAATTAAGAAAGTTTCAGACTTTGCTTTGTGGGTTAATTGGTTTGCCACCTTCCAATGGAGTTCTTCCTCAGTCTCCCATGCACACCAAATTAAGAGGGTTAGGGAGGGGAAGTGATTAGAGGAAAAAGAAAGGGAGGAGAAGGGAAGATTAACCTTCCAAAATGACGTCACTTCTTCATTCAGAAGAATAAACGACAACCATTTTGATGTCAACCGAACAAACTAAAAGTTCAGTACTCCTCCCACTTTTCAATATGAAATAAAAATTTAAACCCTAATCTATTCAGAGCGGATCCTATTTATGTAGATCCCTATTTTGACAAATGACAAGTAATTAATGAAGGGAATTCAATACTCTCGTAATACTAGATTTTATCAGTTCCGAGTGCTGATGGGTCGTTAAAGTTACATGTGCAGTATGACCTCATCGTTTGCGGTTAATAATTTGGACATGCATTATTGAGATGAAATCGAAGTCGATTTATAACTTTCGGGACAAAACTCACCGTGAAAAAGAAATTGGGTTGATATCAAAATTAGGTATAAAGTTTGGGTATGTGAAAGGTAACTTTTGCTTAAATTGTTGTTTTGGGTTTTGAAATTTGAGGGGGTGTTGGAAGGAGACCATGCTTCATTTTTGTTGAGACAGTACCAAGGAGAGGCATTATAATGTTCTTCACAGTGTTGCAATGTGTGTATTTATCTATTGATTTGCTTTGGAGTGACATGGATTCCTTTTGATGGAATCTTGTTCCCTTTGCCCTTCTTCTTCCTCATTGGAATAAGACAGTATGTTCTTCCCAAGCTCTTCAATGGCCACCATTTAAGAGAAGCTGGATGCTGCTGAATATGAAGAAATTGCTGGTGCTCCTAGAGATTCTTTTAGTTTCTCAGTTCAGGCATGAAGAATAAAATTGTCAAATTTAATCCCTAAAAGTATAATTTGTTTCAATTTAGTCCCTAAAAATCTGCGCTAATATAGCTGAAAGAAAATTGGACAAAACTTACGGTGAGGTTTCATATATTATTGTTATAAGATTTCCCAATATAAATATTAAATAAGACACGTAGTAAAAAGTGTTTATATGACCAATCACGGTCGAGTGAGAATATAGATGATCACCTTTTACATAACCAATCATATAAGAGAGATTGTAAATGAAACCAATGATTGGAGGAACTTTATGACAAAGATATAAGAAACTTTATCTAAATTTTTTTAAAAAAATTTTTTTAGGACAAATTAAATTGAGATAATTTTAATGATTAAATTGACACAAGTCAGGTGAAGTGGGTTTGATTAGTGTTGGGCCCCGCACAAAAATATAAGGAAAAGAGAAAGAAGAACACACAAAAATTTTAACGTGGTTCAGTGCCTCAAGACCTACTATCACAATCCCAACTGGGACAAACTTTACTACTTGTAATTTTTGAACGGAAAAATTACAAACCCTCTTCAATACATAAAAATACCCAAAACCCAATACACCCAATAATTATAGGCTAGTATTCTTATGTGTGTTGAAATCTATATAACTCACCCCTATTTATATAAGCTCCTCACCCACTCACTCCACACACCCCATCAACAACAATTAGGAGATACAATCAGGTGAAGTGGGATCAAGAGAAATGTGTGATGGTGAGATATTAGATGAGTTAACAACTCTTAGCTTTAGAGTTTAGATACCAAAATAATATTTTATTTTTATTTTTCAATAAAAATAAAAATACTAAAATATAATTATTTTTTAGTCTCAATTATATATGGCAAGGTGTTCCATTTCTGTATAGCTTTGAGTTCATGAATTATCCATGCAAAATTTATTTAACTTCTAACATAAGTGAATGACACAGTAATTAATTAACATACTAAATTTTATAAGAGATTAAAAAATGAATATAGTCTAAAAAAATGTATTGGAAAGGACAAAAGCAGGCAAGCATCTAAGTTGGAATATTTAAATATATGAATGAATACACAAACACATGCATAGCAGGCTAATTGTTGTGTGTTATAGGTACAAAAAATCCAATAATTTTGAATCCTCTCCCCTTACCCTTCCTACCTTACCTTACAATAATAATTTTTTTAATACCCATATTGCCCCTCTCATCACAAAAGCAATAAATTAATTAAATTTATAGATTGAAGATGATGGACAATAGCTTTAGGAGCACATGGTTTGCTTGGGATGGGATAAGATCTGATGCATCCCACCACTTTTTTAAAAAAATTTATTCCCAAGTTAATTAGTTTTATTATTACTCATGCTCATTCTTCACACACTTTGATTCTCATCTCATGTTCTTCTCTTCATCCCCCCATGAGGCCTCCCTTTCTTTAATTCTATCCCCTAAACATTAATTTCATTTCTATATATCACCCACTTTTTTTTTTTTTTTTGCTAAAACTGGTGTTAAGGGAAGGCACTCCTAAATACTATCGAGTAGAACGCCAGTGGCATGTTGGGGAGACCAACAGAGGCCCAATCCAAAGGATTACTGCACAGGCCTAAATCGCAAGTAGTTTTACCAAGTCGCAGCTACTTAACTAGCCTTTGGGTGCCAGGGGATCTCCCTGAGGAGATGCCCACCAAAGCAGGATTTTGGATGGCTTCAGGAATTCGAAGCCTCGCCCATGGATGAGGCGAGAACTTTCCTCCGGATTCTTAACCATTTGTGCCAACCCACTTTGACATATATCACCCTCTTTGTGTCATTGTTTTTTTACTAAATTAATCATCAATTAGTTATAGAAAATATTACATATTTTTTAAATTTATTGGATTTTAAATGATAAAATATTTTAATTTGATTTTTGAAAAATTAGTCTCTATCTATTTTTTTTTTTATAAAATCTGTTAATTTTGTTATTTGATTATTATAATAGATAAAAACAAGTTAGCTGATAATAACATGAATGTATATATGTTAATTGTTAACTCTTGAAAAAATATTAATTGAATCCTTTTTAATAATAAAAAAAATTCATACGATCACAATAACAATAGAGCTCTCCAGATCAAGTTTAAAAGTTGCATTACGGAGGCACTATCACAACTTTTTTGAAAACTACATATCCATAATTATTTCTACTTTTTCTCTCAATTCTAGTTTAAGTATATGTATTTTATTTTACATTATTTTACTAATTATTAAAAAGATATTTTAAAAGATCACTGACTAGCCATATTAATATAAATATAGCACAAACTAAATTATTAATTTAATTCAATTTTCATAATAATTCCCATTTTTCATCATTAATTTAATTAAACTGTCCTCCAAAACTTTACCTTCTATTATTAATCTTCCTTCCATTATTTTTAATTCAAACCTACCCTAAACATTTATTATGCACATTTTAAAATTATACAATTAAATCTCTAAAAATTATAAAACAATGTTCTATTGTTTACATAAACATTAATTTGACAGTCAGCCATTTCATTTGATTTTTTGAATTCATATTGTAAATGAACTATTTTGAAATATAAAAACTTTTTAAAAGATTATTAAAATGGATCTTTTTTTTTATTACCTTCAAGCTATTAAGAGTTTTAATTTGCTGTTTTAACTTTTAACCACTGGCCAAATTCAAAATTTGAGATCAGTATTTAACTAAGAAATATCAATTATCAAGTTGATGAGAGAAATTCGTCATTAACTATCAAGAGCATTAGAAAAGAATATTTGTTTTAGATTAAAATAGTTAAAAGAAAACATTCTCAGTGTACAATTAATTAAAAAATTAAAATTTCAGATTACTAATTAAGTGCAGCTTTTGAGCAGCACAAGAACAATTCCCTCTAATTTTAGTTACTGAAATCTTATCAATTAATTTGAATCCGTTGAACACAGCTTAATCATATATATATAATTAAAATCTAATTAAAAATGGTGATGAAATAATATTGCATGTGGATGGATTCAATTGAATAAAATAATAGATTTGATTTGGTTATTTTGGTGTTTGGTCCATATTTCCTGCATCCAATCTACCTTGTCTCGAGATCAATAGGAACATGCATGGACAAATCCAGAGCTCTATTATTAGCATCGAGGAACTCAAAATGTTTCAAACAAAGATATATATATATATATATATATAGAGTATATAGACAATTTCGTCCCCGAAAGATTCGGCAATTGACAGTTTGGTCCCAGAAAGATCATAAGTGTACAATTTGGTCCCTGAAAGATTGCACCGTTACACAAATTGGTCCTTCTGTTATCTTCAGTTAGATTCTCTTAACGGACTTGCTGACGTGGCATGTTAATTGCACACAGAGATCGTTAGTTGCTCAGTTGGACATGCTTACATGGCACAAGTTGAAATCAGCCCCCAACTCAGCAAAAACGCAGCGTTTTGAAGTTGCTCATTTTGCACACTTACATTAAAACTCTAAAGCGCTCAGTTGGACATTCCCCATCCACCCACTTGAAAAACCCGCAAGTAAGGAACTTGTTCTGCCACAAATCCAACAAAACTTACAACCAAATGTCATAAAAACCAATAAACCCAATATTTCCGCCGAAAGAAATTTGTACAATGGGCACCTCAGAAATTGCCGCCCATAGTTAAATTCAATCTTGGCTGTGAAGATCACAAACCTTTTCCCACAGTCACAAACGATCGACATGTTCTGGAGCTTCTCATCACTGAAGCTTATTGCAGATGAAGATGACTCCGCCATTCGAACGTTCTAACTTGGGCGTGTCTCAAATCGTCGCATTTCTTTGCAGTGGCAGCTCATTTTCTCCTTCTTCTCCAACTAACCTCTGAAAGCCCATCCCTCCCTAACCCTAAACATTGAAGCTAACGTTCAGATTTGGTCCACACCCCTTTTCTTTACAAAACAGAGCGTTTTAGAGTTTTAATCTAAGTGTGCAAAATGAGCAGCTTCAAAATGCTGCGTTTTTGCTGAGTTGGAGGCTGATTTCAACTTGTGCCATGTAAGCATGTCCAACTGAGCAACTAGCGGTCCCCGTGTGCAATTAACATGCCACGTCAGCAAGTCCGTTAAGAGAATCTAACGGAAGATAACAGAAGGACCAATTTGTGTAACAATGCAATCTTTCAAGGACCAAATTGTACACTTATGATCTTTTAGGGACCAAACTGTCAATTGTCGAATCTTTCAGGGACAAAATTGTCTATATACTCTATATACTCTATAGGTCAAAACCTCAAATTGGTCCCTTATGTTTGCACAAAATTTTATTTTGGTCCTTTATGTTTCAAAAAATTTAAATTAGTCATTTATGTTTGCAAGAAGTTCCAAATTGGTCCTTCCGTCCACTTCCATCAATTTCTTAAGTTAAGTACTGACGAGGCGTGCTGACGTGTCCAACTAAGTTGACATGTCATGCCACATCAGCGCCACATCATCACATATGATCGTAGATGATGGTGTGGCATGACACGTCAGCTTAGATGGATACGTAGAAGAGATGATATATCCACCTCAGCACGTCACATCAGCACTTAACGAAAGAAATAAACGGACTTGGACGGAAGGATCAATTTGGAACTTCTTGGAAACATAAAGGACCAATTTAAACTTTTTGAAACATAAAGGACCAATATGAAACTTCGTGCAAACATAAGGGACCAATTTGAAGTTTTGACCTATATATATATTGCAAGCAATTTTACTTTTAACCCATTTTCGTCTAAATAATTAACGACATATGCAGATATGACTGTCCTTGTATATTATAATAATATATTTAGCAATGTTGTTTCCTCAATTTAGCTACTATTATCACTATGACATTACAAAATAAATGATATTATTGTGGTTGAATATAATTAATGAAAAACTGTAACTAAATATATATGATTTGGCAATTACAGTTAGTATTGGAGGGCACGAGACAGTAATCAAATTTGCTTGTACCGATAATTATTTAGACGAATTTGGTGAAAGGGCATAATTGAAAGTAAATTGAAAGTTTAAGACAAAATTGATAAAAGTCCTATAATTTTGGGAGGAAAAAAATATTTTTGCCTATATATATATATATATATATATATATATATATTAATAGAAAACAAAATGCGAGAATACTGTGGAACCGACAGTAATGTATGTTCTGAATTAGAAATGAGCATGTGGCTTTGAATGGATTGTCCACAAAACTCATTCCAATGCCTGAAATTTGAAGCAACTCATCAAAACTGCATTTTTTAAACTTAAGTCTATTTTCTTATTATTATGTTTATTTCATCAAGTTCCCCAATATAAAAATGACACGTGGCAAAAAATGTTTAAATGACCAATCACAATAGAGAGAGAATATATAAAACCACCTTTTATAGAAGAAAGAGAGTGTAAATACAATATATGATTGGTGAAACTTAATGAAAAGGACATAAAAAAATAGACTTAAGTTTTTTCCTAAAATAAATTACATACTTACGATGTAAATTGTTTGGAGATTACTTGCCAATTATTTTACGTAATTTGATGCAGTTGAAGATTTTAATTTTAATTTTTAGAAAATAGATAATTCTAAAAATAGCCGCCTTCAAATTAATTTTATAGACGGTTTGGGCAACCTTATTTTAAGGTAGAAATGTTTTTCTAAAAGTACTTATTTCAAAGATAAAATCTAATAACATGTTAAATTTATATATATGTTCCTTTTAATTAATTATACTGTCAAAATATTTGTTATACAAATTTTGTTAAACATAAACTACAAATAACTTATCTCTCTTGATATTTTTTTTTTCAAAATCCATTTAAAAATAAACAAATTTTTTTTAAAATATATATATGCACTATGAGTCTATGACAATCCTTTAGAAAGACAAAATTTGGTGTCAACCTCGTGACTCGTGTAAACTGCAAACACTCAATAATGAACAATGAGGTTCATTATTGAATGCAATTAAATTTTTGTTTTGGTCTCTAATAATGAATCAGCCGATATGATGACTAATCTCTCCAATATTGTAACACGAAACTCATTACAGAAGACAATCCTCTCAACGATAGATGCTCTATTCTCATTCATTCATAAATAAAATTTAAGAAGTGATAATTCGAAGAACACAAATCTTTTACTATCTGTATCATATCAGATGTGTTACTAGTTGAGAATTAATTTAAGTATAGTTTGTTGCGGGATATGTTACCCAACATCTCTTGGGAAGCGAAGTTTCCAGTGGCAGCTCTGTAATTCCCCCATCAAAACGAGGGGCATTTGTGTGAAGTGATCAAATAAAAGCGTGCCCTCGCCCCCTTCTGTGGATCGCGACGCCTTCTGATTCTCACTCTCTTTAATTTCTCTCTCTCTCAAAATGCAGAAGCTGCAAGTGTTGTTAGTAGTGCTATTCTTAACGACCTGTCACGTCGCTTTTTCTATCACAGACGGTAATCTCTAATTAACTCTAATTTTGCATTTATGTTTACTCATCATAATTAATGTGTCCTTGGCTTTCAATATTATATATATCTCCATTAGTGTAGTGTTCTGAATTCATTAAATTAAAAGAAAAATCTATTTCGTCCTTTAACGAATTAATCACAATGGAACAGTAATGAAAGGGATTAATTCGTAGCGAGCATATTTTTGGTGAGTCTATAGTATCTATTACTGATAGTAGTGACTAACCATCTCGCTCATACTATCTATAGACTTCTGTGTATATACTGCCAGAGATTAAACCCATGAACAGATGCTTAAGAAATAGATCTTATCTCATCTTAATTAGTGCTAGTATTCGGCTAGGTACGTACGTAGGAGGTGGATCGTTTGATTTCATTTCTATTTCCAAATTCATGGTATTCAGTTACGCCTCTTTAATTTGGAATAATAATGTCTTGTTCGGGACACATCATCAATTCATCATGACACCAAAAAAACTTCAAAAATAAAGGAAAGAAATAATTCTCATCATGGACTGCAACCTATTAAGTGACTCTAGATTAATTAATTAATTTGAAAATGTGTTATCTTACTGTCCAAGAGACAAAAATCAATCTCATATCCAGTGGATCTACTTGTCTATTTCCAGTGTTCTAGCTATAACACTAAAAAATAGAGAAAAGACAAAGAGTGGAATCTACATGTAAAAATTATTACAATGTCCTACCAGATCCATTCTCCTATTTTTCTCTTTTAAAGAGCATCACAAAACCTGATCTACCACACGTTTATAAAAGTTCAAAAGTTCAATACTATAATATTACTGAATTTTGATACATTCCTTCAATTATGTAGTGTTATTTGTTAATTTTAATAAACTTCACGTTAAATAAATTAAGAATCAACTGATTAAATAAATATACTAAAATTCAGTATTATTGTACTAGTAAATATTTTCTCCACGTTCACATTACATGTTACGTCGAGATATAGTTGAGGAATATACGCATGCAGGATGCAGCTTTGCACGTTGCTTGCATGTGACTCACCATGTGCTATATCTGCAATTCTCTTTCCCTTCCTCAGATCTAATTTTGACGCCTACATGTTATTCTAATATTTCTTTTTTTTTTTCAAAATTATTTATCTCTTATTCATGTATTTTTTGTTAAGAGATAGAGCGCTTCATCACTTGCCACCAATATTTCCCTTCTCCAAAAGTGTCAAACTTATCTTGTTTTTTAGAAAAAAAAAATAACTTTGTTTTAATTGAGTTATTATATTCCAAATATGAGACATGTATATATAGTATATATATACACAAACACATAAAAAGATTCAATTAAGAAAGACATAAACATATTATATAAGATGTTATTAAAAAACTAATTATGAATGAAACATAATTAATAATTACTTTTAGATATTTATTAATAATTTTTTTTATAATCGAAGATATTTATTAATAATTAGTTAATCTTATATTTTTTTTAATAAATAACATTAAACCTTCTTGAATTTTACTCAAATTATACTTACTATATTTTTAGTTAAAAGAACTACACTAATCTCCTATTCAAATTATTTTATATAAGTAAAAATAATATTTTTCTACACACAAAACTTGTGGCTTTATTTATAACATAATCATAATTGATATAACTAAATCCCTATCAAATTTTAAACATAAAAAAAAAAAACTTTATATTTAAATTCTTAAATAAGCATGACATTAATAAATTAAGTACAATTTCTTTTCTTTTTTTTCTCAGGCTTATTACCAAATGGGAACTTCGAGCTAGGCCCAAAGCCATCACAACTGAAAGGCTCAGAAGTAAGAGGGCGAACCGCAATTCCGAGCTGGACCATCTCGGGGTTCGTCGAGTACATCAAATCGGGCCAGAAGCAAGGCGACATGTTGCTCGTGGTCCCTGAGGGTGCGTACGCCGTCAGGCTCGGCAACGAAGCCTCCATTAGGCAGAAAGTGAAGCTCACGAAAGGCGGGTTCTATTCCTTGACCTTGAGCGCCGCTCGCACCTGCGCTCAGGAGGAGAAGCTCAATGTCTCGGTGGCCCCCACCACCGAGAAAACCGATTGGGGCGTGTTTCCTATACAGACCATGTACGGGAGCAACGGGTGGGAGTCTTTTGCTTGTGGCTTCCGGGCCGATTTTGAGGAGCTCGATATTGTGATACATAACCCGGGTCGGGAGGAAGACCCGGCTTGTGGGCCCCTCATTGATTCCGTTGCTTTGAAGCTTTTGAACCCACCCAGAAGAACCGGAGGTAATTCATTCATTCATTCATTTACTTATTTACCTAGACGGAGGTAATCATTTCATTAATTTACTTAATTACCCCTGCCACCCCTTTGATTTATTGAGTTCATTGTTTGAAAAAGTTTTTGAACAAAAAAAGTGTTTAACCTTAAATTTTGAGATAGTTGAGAATTTGTTAAAGTGTTTTTCTCCAAAGGTGCTTATTTTAAAATTTTGAGACGTTTAAAAAGGTGTTTTTGAGTTGTAATATAAGCAATTTTTTAAGTATTAGTTAAAATTTAAATATTTCAAGAAAAAAAATCTTTCTAAACTTTTTATATTAGCCATTGCATCTTTATTTAATTTTACAAACACTTCAATTTATTAACAGAAATATTATTTTTATAAATAACATATTTTCGTAAATTAAAAACAATAAACATTTATACAAGTTTAACTAAATGATAATATTAATAACACCCTAATATAAAATTACGAGGCAAAATACTATTAGGTTCATAAATTATTGGTCAAACTGCTATTTAGTCCTCGAATTGATCAAAAATACTATTTAGTTCTCAAAATTTTTAATTATGTCAACTATTTACTCTCCGAATTTAACAAAATACTATTTAATCCCTGAATTTGTAGCTATGTCAATTATTTAGTCTCCAAACTTGACAGAAATACTATTTAATCACCAAATTTGTAACTCTGTCAACTATAACAGGTAACAGTCAGGACACTAATTAGTTGACAGAGTTGCAAATTCGGCGATTAAATAGTATTTTTGCCAAGTTCAGGGACTAAATAGTTGACATAGTTAAAAATTTCGGGGACTAAATAATATTTTGCATCTAAAACTACTCTTTCAACAATTTTTTTTAAATAACAAATTGATTATTTTAATCGCCACTTTTCTTCAAAATCCATTCAAAATTAAAAATTAAAATAAGCAAAAAAATTGCCCAAATTCCCCTTCAAATCCTACACTATCCCACAGTTCAACTTGTTCATTTACAATGTGCAGTTAATCTCCTAAAGAACGGAAACTTCGAGGAAGGCCCCTACGTATTACCCAACACATCCTGGGGCGTCCTAATTCCGCCCCACATCGAAGACGCCCACAGCCCCCTCCCGGGCTGGATCGTCGAGTCCCTCAAGGCCGTGAAATACATCGACTCGAGCCACTTCTCGGTCCCCCAGGGGACGCGAGCCATCGAGCTGGTGGCCGGGAAAGAGAGCGCCATAGCCCAGGTGGTCCCGACCACGATCGGCAAGGACTACGAGCTCACCTTCGCCGTGGGCGACGCCAACGGTCAGTGCGCGGGCTCGATGCAGGTCGAGGCGTTCGCCGCTAAGAGCACCGTGAGGGTGCCCTACGAGTCCAAGGGGAGAGGAGGGTTCGTGCGCGGGAGGCTCAGGTTCAAGGCCGTGGGGAGACGGACACGTGTCGTGTTCTTGAGCTCGTTTTATACGATGAAGAGTGATAACTCCGGGGCGTTGTGTGGGCCCGTGATTGATGATGTTAGGTTGGTTAGCGTTCGGTTTCCCGGACGTGGGGGTAACTGGTAAATATTTAGGTGATATGGATATATAGATGGAATTATATTACTTAGTTTAATGATGAGATTATAATTATGTTGAGGGAGTTGATTCAGTTGGTAAAGTTTTGTGTTCTTGTATGTATGTGTTTTCTGTCTAATTGATGAATGCTGCGGAGTCTTTTTTTTTTAATCTCTTCATATATTAAGCCCAATATTTTTCTTAATTAATTTAAAAAATTATGTAATTTTTTTTTTGAGAAAATCTTACTTTTTGGTCCTTGAAATATTGGTCAACTTACAATTTAACGATTTGGTCTATGATAAATATTACTGATAACTATTTAGTTTATGAGACGTTAATCATTATCTCCCTAAGTGATGTGGTTATTAAAAGTTGATATGTCATCGTTAAATGTCACATATAGGATGCGAGAAAACTTATTTTATAGTCCATGCAAAATTGAAATAGACAATGGGTACTTGAAAAATCAACACAAACAACTGTATACTCTATGGGACATTAGTTATTGATGATGCGACTGTTAAATATTGATGTAATGCCGTTATATATCACGTTTTTTTGCTACATATATACAATTGTCTTATAACGATTAAATAATAAGAATAATAAATCTTAAATATGTTTATCAAAATTTTATAAGTAAATTACACTTCTTTTCTTTGAATTTTTTTTTTTATATTCTCTTCACTCTTCTTATTTATTTTGAAAGATTACACTCTTCCCTCAAAAGATAAGAAAACTTGTAATTTTACCAACTTTAATTAAAATACCTTAAGTTTTATTTAAAAAATAAAATTAAAAAAATTTATTTTTAACTCATGATAAATAATAGAGAGAAAATATTTTTAAAACTTTTTTATAATAAATTATAAAAAACTTGTTTTAAATTTAGGATATATACATTATAATAGGTTCTATGCATATACATTTTGATAGATTCTTTTTTTTTTCCAACATTAAAATGTATATATGTTTATGGGAAGTTGAGAACCGCTTGTTTTGTTTGGCATGTCATTGTATTGCTCAATGCTCTGAAGTCTGAAGTCATGAACATTGTAACGCTTCTTTCGCTCTTGCCTCTGTTAATTAGTCTGTTATATATACTCTAGTTTTTGTCCTTTCTCATAGTTTGATTTGAATCAGGGAAAGAATTAAAGGAAAAACTTTATTCTAATTAATATCTAATTGCTGAAAGACTTGAAATGTTGTTTATTTAGGATCAAATGGATAACATTCTTTAGTTTGGAGATCTATTTTTCTTTGATTCAATCTACACCTTTCTTCTTTCATTCAACCCAGATTCTCTATAAAAATCTGAGAGAGAAAGAGTTAGACGCGTCATTTTTGTCCTCGTTTTACCTTGAAACTTGGCGAATCGATCATCTTAAACAAACGAAACCCTTATGAGAGGGAAGGGAAGAGATTGAAGGAGACGGAATGGGAGGTTAACTTTCTCTTATTTTTCCTCTTGTTTGGATATTGGTAACTCTTCTAACATACTCCAATTTTGAGTATCTTGAATTTGTGAAAGAGAAGGATAATAAAAGATTAAGAATTAATTTTTCATTATTTTCTCCTCCAATTCTCAACTTTCCAAACATACCCTAACGATGTCACACCACATAAGTCACAACCGTTATCTATTTTAACGGTATTAATAAAAAGAATAAGATTGGTCGAAAAATAAAATATTAGAGACATAATTCATCACAATCAAACGTTAAAGACATATTTGATCGAATATTTAATCATTAAAGACACCAAAGATAGATTACCTATATGCATCTATAAGGTTCAAATTCACATACTAATATATTTGGGTCAAATGGAAATATGGTGAAAATTTTGCAAGTGTTGGGCCTTATGGCTCGATATAGTAATGTTCAATACAGAAGTAAGGCCCAAATCTTGAACTTCTATTCCTATTCTAGTTTAGAGTCCAGCACGTGCGGTGGTCCAGGTGACGTGGCAAAGCCTATAGTGGTGTGCCTCCGTCCAGCTCACTACACTTTCGCTAAAGTTCCGAAATTTCAAACCAAAAAGGGTAATAACTAATAACTAAGCGCACTAGTGCATTTTGTTTTTTCATTCTTCTTTTTCTTTCTTTCTTTCTTTCATTTCGGAACTGGATTCGATCTCTTCGTTCAAACCATAACAACCCTAACCACAGGGGTTCTTCTTCTTCTTCTTCGACGGCGACGCACCAACCATGTGGCGAAGACTTGTCTCTTCTCATCTCAAATCCCTAGCCACACTCTCTTCTCCTTCTTCTTCTTCTTCTGCCTCCCGATCTGTTGCCGTGCCCTCTCGATTTGCCGTCTCTCGCTCTTCCTCGCTTCTCCCTCGCCATTTCAGTACCGGTAATCTCTCTCTCTCTCTCTCCCTCTCTTTGTTCGGTTTTCTGCAATTTGTTGTGCGTGATTTGTAGATTAATTGATTTGATTTGATATGGCTTGTTTAATTTGTAGCGGATACTGCGATTAGGAAGAAGGTTGAGGATGTAATGCCCATTGCCACTGGCCATGAGCGCGAGGAGATTGAGGCGGAGCTTCAGGTGAGTTTACTCTCTTCCTTTCTAATTGGATTTCCGTGTCATGATGCTAAATCATTGTTTTACTGTGGAGTGGGTAGTTTTGACGGTTGATCTTCGTTTCTTTTTATTAGGGGAAGAAGCTTCTCGATATAAACTTTCCCGAAGGTCCTTTTGGCACAAAGGTTAGTCTACTTATATTTTCGAAGGCTATTTCTGGTTTTATGGTTGCGTGTTGCCGCTGACTGCATACCAAAATAAATAAATAATAACTGAAAACTTTTAGGATCTGCTAACATTGTGTATTAGTGCTTACTATTTCCTGCTTATTTTTGTGAGTGATGGATTTTTTTTTCCATTATCTCTCTTGCCCCAGATTAACGAGCTGTTAAACATGTCTAACGATTTAAGTATATTTTATGGAGCCAAGCCCTTGAAAACGGTCATTTGAAATTTTATCAAAATGTTGCAACGTTTGATATGTACGTTAATTAAGACATTCTAATTGGATGTCAGAATGCTAACATGTTTATAATATCAATAATTCAATCATTTTATCGTTGTTATTATCTAATTGGCCTACTGTATACCATGGCAAACGTCTTTTGGAATAGATATATGGATTAAGATGTAGATACTTACTGGTTCTGGAATCTAAATTGCTTATAACAGTGGTATGATAATCTTTTGAAGCAATTTCCTACGGACATTATAAGACCTTTATAATGTGAAACAGACTAACAGAGTATGAGGATGTTTACTATTCTTTATTGAGTAGAGAAAAAGAAACAGTGAGCACAAGGCTGGGAAGCCAAGCTAGAGTTATAAACCAAAGATGAAGTTGTTGCTTTGCGATATGGATTTGAAGGAAAATTGTCTTCATCCACTCGAATTGAAGTATCTGATTCCCTTGTGTAATGTTGTTTCGGATGGGTTCTAAGTGCTATTATTGTCTAAGCATTTCTGGTCCTCTTTTTAATTGTCACAGTCAAGCTTGAAAACTTTTTGTATTCATTTGACTAACAGGGCTGCTTGATATAAGATTCATGCTTCCTTCTTTCTTCCTTACCTTTGTACCTACTTCTGGGTGGAAATATAACTTCATATTTACTTTTCTCCTGATATATATTTATATGTATACTATTATATAAATATGTTTCATCTATATTAATCTCCTTGTTTTCGTTCATAGGAAGCACCTGCTGTTGTTAAGTCATACTATGACAAAAGGATAGTTGGATGCCCAGGAGGTGAAGGAGGTTGGTGTTCCTTATCTTTATTTGTCTCTTTCTGTGTGATTTTCTTTACTAGTCTCTGAAAATGATCATACTTTTGTTATAGCATTGAGGTGAACTATTTGTTTTGACTACAGAGGATGAGCATGATGTTGTCTGGTTTTGGCTGGAGAAAGGCAAGCCTCATGAATGTCCAGTGTGCACACAATATTTTGAGGTTAGTTGAGAATTCTATTTACTAATCCTTTTATTTTTATTCCTGATGTGCAGCACAAGAGCGCACCATTCATGTTTGATTAAAATGTCAAGATATGTACGTTTATAGATTCAAAGCTACCTACTTTTTTGCATGCACTTGTATTGAACTATTGATCGAGTTTCAAGAGTCCAGCCTGTTATGAATTGTCTAGATTGAGGCTTCTGTTATGAAATCTGTATTTAGTTAGCTTTTGAGTTACTCTAATTATTGTCTCCACAATCCAAATGCTTTGGACTTGTCCTAACTATGACTGCAGCCAATTCTTGCCAATGTATTGGGTTCTCTTCTAATAATTATTTATTATTCTAGGATTAGCTTCCAGCATATCTGATTACGTAGTCTTTTGTTTCTGATTAATGTGCATATTTCAACAAGAATTGTAGGACACTCATTTTAATTTAACATTGATTGACATTGCTTATCCCATTTTTCACTAAAACATTGCTTAGTATTTGGAACTCCATAAATTGGTATGATCTTGGGTGGGCTTACCTTGCTTATGAACCAACGAGAGCAAGTTAGAAGAGACGTGCCTTTGGTGACATCTGACAAAATTGGAACTGAGAGCAAGTTAGAAGGCGAAGTGTGAAACATCTAACTTTCTGTTCTTGGTACTCCAGTATTGTAACTTGTAAGGGTAGCATAAATTTGATTGAGTCTCAATCAAATTTGTATTAGCTTAATGCCAATTTGAACCTAACCAACTTCATAACAAGAAAGAGTAATTATTGATTACTCTAAGATTCTAAGAGAATTTCAATGTTGATATCTGTTGACTGTAGCATCATCAATGCTTTCGTGAATCTTTAAGCTGATGTGTGGCTCGGCCTCAGAATTCTAGTGCATGCATGCATGCCTACGTTAAATACATACATAAACTGTGTCCTCTTTAGAATTCTAGTTTAATAATCATGTGTGATTATTTGACTGAAGAATGTGACTAATTAATTTACCTCGTGGTTTAACAGCTTGAAGTGGTAGGACCTGGTGGTCCACCTGATGGACATGGCGATGACGACCATCATCATTGAATTGATTAGACTCGTGCAAAATTTTCTTGTGGAATAAATTCTTGAAAGATGGAGAGACTGTCTAGCATATACTCGAGCCTTTCAAAAACCTGAGGCATTTACGTTTTGTTTTTAATTGGATCATACATTTGTTATGTTGTTGCAAATTGACATAGAAAGTTTGTAATTATTTCCACTTTCATACGGTGGTGCCGTCATTCCTGTTAGCTTACCTTTAATAAATGATAGCGACTATGATTCTTTTACTCCGCTTGAATTTGTAGTACAGTCACACATTTTGTTTTTTTAAAAAAATCTTCCTGTTAGTTTGTTGTTACTAGTTACTCGAATCAATTTGCAGGCTTTCAAGTATATATTTAGTTTTCTAAAATAAGATAAATACAGTTTGATCAGGGGGAAAAAATGTTATGTAATGAGAAATAAAACTGGGAGAATTCTGTCCAATTTTTTTTTGAGAATTAATTCCTGTAGAAATTGAATCTAAAAAGTACTGGAATGAGTTTGAGATTCAATAGATAGCTTAATTAATGTTAGTTGAAAGTTTGATTTATAAGAAAATGAGAATGTTTAAGATCATATTTGGTATGACATAAAAAAGTGGGAATGAGGTTGAGAATAGAAATATAAAAATAATACTGATTAATTTACCCTTATAATTAAATTTTAATAATGGTTATAGGACAAAATGAAAAAAAACCAAAGCCACGAAGGTATCTCAAAACCTCCATATATAGCCTTGGGCTATGTTGAAGGCTTGAAGCTATAGCATCACAAAAACTTCAACCAAACTTGAAAGTCCTATTCCCAAACCCATTCTCTCCTTGCCAAGCCACAAACCAAATATGCCACAAATTCTTTGTTAGCACCACTAAGGTCGTCCCAATCCAATTCATGAATTTCATCTCAAACGAGAGTTTGTTTAGGTGAGCGGTTTGGTATAGTTTAAGTAAGGTTTCGAGTTTGAGACCTTGTGAATGTAGATATTCTTGTTGGGAAACTCTCTCATTATAGTCAAATGTATAACGCTTAGCGGTGTTAAAATAGGTTTGGGCCCGCACGCTAGCTCGTCCCACGGCCCACCTGCTAAATGGGCGGGCTTGGGCATTAAAAAATAAGCCCGTTTAAAAATGAGCTTAAACGGATTGACCTGTTTAATATAAATTTGTTTAAAATATGTATAAATATATATGTTTTAGGTAATTTTATGTGTTAAATAATAATTTTATTCTAATAATGTGTATAAATTATTTAAATAATAATTAAAATTAATAAAATATTAATTTAAAATAAAAAATACAAAATTTTAAATAAATAATTTTTTAAAAAAAATATATTTAAAAAAAATTGACCTACGAGCTAGCTTGTTTAGTCAATATGAAAAAACTTGGGCATTACTTTCCAAGCCTGTCAAATAAATGATCCGGCTCAACCCGTTTAATACCGACTCGTCACAGGTCAGTCCGTTTTGACAGTGCCAATAATTGTCGCTAGTCAAATTCAAATTAATCGAGACAATACTTCAAAGATCGAGCGGGCAAGAAAAAATGAATTTCATCTTGGCTTATAGTTTGTACTGTGGACCGAATGTTAAAAAAATTATAAAATAAAGTCAAAAGATCTTATTTTCCGGCTTTCCGCGAAGAAATAAAATAAGCTGATGAGAAATCCACATCCTAGCAAAAAAGTAATTAGAAATAAGAACATACAAATAAGTTAAAACTTGATTGAAAAATTTTTATCATTTTTATAGTCCTACTCAACTTGAATGGGATTAATGTTTGCCAAGACCATTAAACGAATAGTTAAAAAATACCCATAGTTTAAAAAAAAAAAAAGAGAAAAAACAATTAAGCACGGTTTTCATATTTTATCATTATATTTTTAATGAAAATATTATAAATATTTTTGTTAACAATCCTCTGTTATAAATGAATTGTTTCTAATAAAATTTTTTATATATTATATTTTTATTAAAAAAATCCAATAATAAAAACCTAATCAACAAGACAACAATACTTAATAAAAGTCTATTCCAAAGAAATGAGGAAGGTTGCTCATGCCACCATCACGACCCCTTTTGCCAAAGGAACAATGAAAATGAAAGATAAGTATAAAGGTGAAAAAAAATTAAATCTAAATAATGTAATCTGAACAATAGACAAAATGTTCATTCAAAGAAAATAACTTTACAAAAAAACCAAATAAAATAATTCTATCATAATGAAAGCCAAATTAAGAAGATTTATTTTGATGGGCTACATAATAATCCTTTCATAAATATCATAAAAATTGGAACGAGAATATTCAATGAACTAATAAATTAATATTTTTGTCTCTAAAAGATGCAATCAATCACTACAAGAAAAAACTGATTTAGTTACGGAAATTTAAATTAGCTAGGAAAAATTTCTCTAGTTAATTAGCTACGGATTAGCTAGGGAAAAAAATTCCTAGCTAATTTGGTAAAAAAGTTTGACATGAAAAGGCGGAAAAATTTAGTTACGGATTTGCTACGGATTGCCCTAACTAATTAGCTAGGAAAAAAAATCCGTAGCTAATTAGCTAGGGAAAAAATCCCTAGCCAATCCCTAGCTAATTAGCTAGGAAAAATATCCCTAGCTAATTAGCTACAAATTAGCTATGGAAAAAATTCCCAGCTAATTTATTATATGTATATATATAAAATGTTTTACATTAATAAATCAAAAAGTGATAAATGGTCTAGTGGTTGGTATAAATGTTATAATCCATGATGTCCATCTTCAAATCCTCATAGGACCATTTTTTTCTTGTATTGAATCTCAGTTAAGTTCCTGAAAGATGGAAATGTTAAATTTTTTTTTTTAAAGATGCAATTTGTCTCAATTTAGTTTTTGAAAAGAAAATATCAAATTTAGTTATTGAGAAATGTCATTTGTCTTAGTTTAGCCCCTTTTTTTTTCTGTTAGTTATATTAATGGAGATTCACAATGACTAAATTGAGACAAATTGCATTTTTTATGGACTGAATTTGACATTTTCATCTTTCATAAATTAAATTGAGATAAATTGCATCTTTTAAAAACTAGATTTGATATTTCTATCTTTCGTAGACTAAATTGAGATAAATTGCATCTAATTCAGGGAACAAAATGTTAATTTACTCATCATGAACCAATAGATAGTTGGTTGAATTAGTGAGTAGTATTCTATTTTCCTTAAGCAAAAATTCAAGTTCGAATCTTGTATATAAAAAAAAGGTTTTATTACGGGAGAGTTTCTCCCTTTATAAGAGGACTTTAACTAATTTGAATTAAATTAGTCAAAATTTAGTGTACTTCTAGATAATGATTTAAAAAAATAAATAAAAGATTAGCATGGACTAATTTACTAAAAGGACCAAGGTTATAATTGGTTAATAGAATTAACAAAAGCAGCAGCCTTCAATTTGTGTTTGTTTTCTTAATTGAACTATTAATATATTTTTTTGTCTAGATCAAGTATTCACTATTGAACACAATTATTAATTTCCTCACTGTATTGTAGACATCTCGAAGGATGAGATAACTGGTTCAAGAATTTAAAACTGTTCCATACTCAAAATTAGAGATCGAACCCCAGATACTTAATTAAAAATAAATAAACCTCTTCCACTCAACCAGACTCATCTCTCACTAATCACTTAATTGAACTATTAATATGATGTAACAAGTTTCACTTACAACAAGTAGATTTACATAAAGAAATTACTATGGCAGTGACATCATCTCAAAATAAAGAGAGTGCGTATGGCCAATGAATCTTAATAAAATTGGAAGATACATACATAAGATATGATAATCTGAGAAGAACAATTAATGATTATATGAGGACAAAACATGATTTGCAATATATCAAAGTGGCTTATCATTTGTATTTGAATTTTAATGATGAGATCTAACTTTTTTCTCTTTTTTTGTCTCGTAACTACTTACAAGTCCACCCCAACATCAAAAAAAGTTTTGAAATTTGCATGCTAATCAAATGCTACATTTTGTGCTTAATTAAGTAATAATTGGATAATTAATACATGGCCTATACATGCATCTCAGAGATTCAGAGAGTACTAAAGAAATTTATGTCATTAAGAAAAAGGAAAAAATGAAAAGAAAAAAAAGAGTTTGAGTAAATTAATGATTTGGTCCCTAAAAGATTTATGTACTTTCAATTTGGTCCCTAAAAGTCAAAAGATAAAATGTCTCAATTTAACCCTGAAAAATCAAGTTAGTCTTTTAATTAATATGATAAATAGAAAGTTAATTAACAATATAATTAATGGATACTACATAACTATTAAATGAGATAAATTAGATTATATTCATTAAAAAATACACCATATCTTAAAATTAAACACTATCAAAATACTTTTTTTTTTGTGTAACTTATAAATATGATATATTTTATTTTACAAACTATACGTTATCAAAATGCGTTGTTTATTATTTTTAGTTAAATAAAATTTAATTGATCATTTAACAGTCAAGTAGCTTCTGTTAATATTATTGTCATATTGTCATTTAATTTCTTATTCTTCATATTAATCAAAGAATTAAATTAATTGATATATAATTGATCTTTCATGGATAAAATTGAGATATTTATTTTTTAGAGACTAATTAAATTGAGAAAACATACATCTTTTAAGATTAAATAATTAATTTACTTAAAGAGCAACAACTCTATTTTTTAATAATTAAATTTCTAACAAATTTATGTAATTTAATTTTTTTGTCTGTTCACACAAATTTTAAAAATAATCCAACAATTGAAAAAAATCTATCTCCAAGTAAAAAACTGACTTCTTTAAAGCAAAATTTTAAAAGAAAAAAAAATGAAATCTAACCAACAAACACATAAGATAATCCGAATCTTCCCCTATTGTTTCCAACTCATAATAAGTGTTTAGCAATAAAAAATCCTTTAATTTTCTATCCACATAAATATTTTGATTAGACATAGTTTATTATATACAAGTAAATTATAAATAGGTATGCAAATATAAAATATGTTAAAAATGAATCTCACTGTAAAATCATATCTTACATATTTATAATATAATTAGTTTAATTAATTATTTTTAGTTGATTTTATATATTTATTTTAACTAAATTTCATAATTGAACCTACTGTCTTATCAATGTAACCAACAAATCAATTAAACAAATACAATTTAGGTAAGTGTCCCATCATCAAAGCACATTAATATCAATTGCATCTTAATATAGCCTTACTATTTAAAATGTCCATAATTGTTCTCTAATACAGAAGAACAAGTAATTATTTATTTTATCCATATGAGTTAAATAAATCCATACTTTGTTAGTGACAAAAAGTGAAGCTAGAAAATCACTTCTTATGGTTCACAAATGTCTAGTCAATAGCTGAGTACCAGCTTCCTAGCCTAGATCATCAAACTATATATATAAATATATGCCAATTATTTATACAAGCGTAATATTCAAGTTCAAAGCCCTAACATCTTCAAAAAGGCTAGCTAGTTATAATTTCTGTCACAAATTGTTGTACTTTTTAAATTTTAATAAAATTTTAATACAGTGGTATGTAACTGGTAAACACTCGATCAATCTAACAATTAACATGAAAGTCATCAGTTCAAATCAATGTTTTAAAAAATTGGACTGGTCATTGAATAAGAAAACCAAATTGGGTCATGAGTTGATCACAGATGATGGTTAAACCGGATGATGACATAAATATCAACAATATTTCTTACATTTATATAAGTCGTTTGTAATTTAGACAGAGTTATAGTAAAGGACAAAAACACTTTCAAATTACAAGTTTAGATATGTAATTGACGATTTGACATCAAACAAAATTTAGGGACTAAATTGACAAAAATATATTTGGAGAACAAAAAGGCATGTTTTGCCAAACTTATCACTTCACATCAAGAATGTAGCTATGGAGGAAGAAGGAGAGATTGTTAATATGATATGATTTAAAGACAAATAATATGGTTCTCATAGTTTTAGAAATGAACCAATTTTATTTCCCTAATAATATTTATTTATTTTAGTTTTTCATGAGTATCTTAAAATATTATTAAATATGGACTCATCTCTCTGTAAAAATTTAAACTTTTGATTTATCACAAAAATAGTCATTTTCACTTAACCTAACTATCATTGCTCAAAGTGCCAAATAACATTTAAGTCAGCAAACAATCAAGTTTAATACTAATTTAAATGAATGATGTGACAAAGAATAAAATTGAATAATTTTAATAATCAGAAAGACAACACATTCCTTCCTTTTTAAACTAGGGGATCCTATTAAAACTTTTCTATTATTAAATAGATCAAAAGTGTATTTAATTCCTTTTTTTTTTCAAAAAGGAATATATTTTTTTTCCAGTGTGCATGCCAGCTTACATAGCAAAGCAATTAGAGTTGTAAAATATTTTGAAAAAATGGTATGGTTGCAGTAGTACTGGTATATAGTTTTCAATTGGGTACTCAAAATGTTCCTTTACTATATATAAAGTTTTTGCCTGTTTAAGCAGCCTAATATGCAAGATTACATCCACCACACAGTACTTTAATCTCCAATAAGAGCCTAGTGCCAACAGCATATGTACTTGTCTGCTCATAAACAAAGCCTCCAATATATATATATATATCATACAGTACACGAGAGGCTCTCACCAGATAGAATTTAAAAAGGGTCAGATATAAACAACTTTTATACTACTCTTACAATCAAAAGATTCCTATATATATCGGAAAAAAAGTAGGTGTAGTTTTAATATTCTCTTCATAATTAAATTCTCCAATAAAAAATTAACACGTGTATATATGATTAAACAACTCTTCTCTTTCATTATTGATTTTGTTTAAATTTTTTTTACGTGTTTTATTTTGATTGAAAAATTTCTGAGTATAATATGTGTAAGTCTAATACATAATTACATATAAGTCTAATATATATATATATATATATAGTATTAATATGTGCTTTGGAGCTATTCCTTTCAATATTAATTGTGGATTTGTGGGGCAGCAAAGTAGTTGACAAAACTATAAAGTTAAGCCCTAAGTTCTCCTTAAATGGGGGAAAATACCCTAATTTTTTTGACCTTAGAGGGATATTAGATGCTTAACCTTATACTGGTCAACCAATCAGGATACGCCATGTCAGCAACTCCATTGAAGTATGAGTCAACCAGTTTTATATTGGTGCTGCTTTTGTTGTGCTAACAATGCACTCTTATGTTGAACTAAATATTATATTTAACATCTTTTAATGCATTATATTGTAGATATTATAAGATGTGGAATTTTATGAGTAAATTATCATTTTGTTCTTTAAAAGATGCAATATGTCTTAATTTAATTCATAAAAGATGAAAATGTCAAATTTAACCCTTAAAAGATGCAATTGTCTCACTATTGTCTTTAGGAATATCCATTAACATAACTAATGAAAAAAATTTTAAGGACTAAATTTAGACAAATTATTTTTTTCAAGGACTAAATTTGATATATTCATCTTTGAGGGACTAAATTGAGACAATTTTATCTTTTAGGGACTAAATTTGAGATGTCATCTTTTAGTGACTAATTAAGTTCAAATAAATTGTATCTTCCGGAAACTAGGACTTGGTTGGGAGGATGATTTGAGAGTAGTGTTGGGTGTTCTGAGATTATAAATTAAACCTTTGGTTGGATGTTTAAGTGAGTAATGGAGTAGGATGATTTATAACACCTCAATTTTCAAACCTTTCCAAATTGAGGGATTTAGGATGATTTGCATTGTTTATAATATTTAATTCCATTACTAACTCTCTTTTTTTTTTTTACTTTTGTTAATTCAATATAAGGGTAATATTTTCACTATCCTCTTCTTTTTTTAAAAACTCCTAATCAATGGAATGGTTTATTTAAATCATTCCACGCCACTCCATTAATAACCACCCCACTCCACTCTCTTCAAAACTCCCAACCAAGTTTGAGATATTGATCTTTTAAAAACTAAATTAAAACAGATCGCATCTGACTAAAATGATAATTTACTCAACTCTTTTCCCTTCTAAAACAAATTAAGAACAAGCCCTCAATTCTTTTGTAGACACTCCCAAATTGAACAGTTTCACATGAGTACTAAAAATCTCCATAAAAAAAAAACTTGAGCCAAAAAAAGAGGCACAAAATCATAAAGTAGTGAGTGGAGAGGAGTAAGCTCTCTATAGAAAAAAAAATTGAAGGATTTCCAGGTAAGCTGCATGAAAGCTTCATTTTATAGGTGAGCATACATATAGTGGTGCACAATGAATGTACTCATTGACCTATATTACATATAGTTGGTGCTCTCTCTCTGTATATATATCTCAAATTTCTAGCTAGCCTTATGGGTGAGGCTGGGATATATGCCACATCCACCACTTCACAATAATTTACAGATTTGGTGTTACTGTGAGAATCAAAGCTGCAAAAAAATCCTCTGCTCAACCACAACTTGGGCACACAGAATTCAACACCAAAAATCCATTCCAAAGGAAAATCAAAAAGAGAAGTTGGCAAGTTGGATCATTTTTTTTTTTTTCAAGTTGGAGTCCACTACTACTACTATTACTACTATACAGCTAACCTATGTATATGTATGTATTTATGTATGCTTTAATCTCCTAATTAATAATTTAGAAATGAGATTTAGTAAACAATGGGCTTCTTTATATGCCTCTTAATAATATTCCTTGTGGTAGAGATTGAAGTTGAAATTTTTTTTTGAGTGAATTAGCAATTTGATCCTGCAATTTGTTTCAATTTAGTTCCTAAAAAATTTTCTGTTAGTTATGTTAATGAAGATTCTCTGGGATTAAATTCTCATAAATTGCATCTTTTAGGGTATGTGGGTATTAAAGAGAGGAAGGGAAAAGAAGTAAGATATCTTCCCCTTGTTAAAAAGTTAAAAATTCAAGGGAAAGATAATGGAGAATTAATTTTTTAATTAAATTCTCCATTATCTGTCTTTTATAATTATAAAATACCCAATTTAAAATATTTTGAGTATCTAAATAAGGGAGAGAGAAAGAGGAGATTAATCTTCAGTCTCTTCTCCCCCCTCCTATGAAGGGGAGAGAAGGGAAAGAGAAAAGATGTTAAATGATATGATATCCTTTTATTGTTTGGATCATCCAAAATATCTTAACGTAGGATTGGCAATAAGAAAAGTAAGGGAAGAGATTGAAAAGGGGGAGGGGGATTATCCTTCTCATTTTCTCTCCCTCATTCGAGTATTTAGAAATTGTAAATGATAGAAATAATAAAAGATTAATTAGTAATCCTCTATTATTTACTTCTTAAATTTTTAACTTCATAAAGGGAAGATGTTTTGTTTCTCTATTCCTCCCTCCCCTTCCCCTCTTAAATCTACATTCCAAACATACATTTAATATATAATACTTTAAATTAATAAAAGGAAAAGATTAAAGAGGGTTAACATAAAATTCTCTAATATATTTTCCGCCAAAATTTTAAAAATCAAACAAGAGTTGAGTCATTACTTATTACTCTTTTCTTTCCTCCGCTCTCCCTTCTTATAAATACCCAATTCAAAAAATACTCTGGACTAAATTTGACATATTTTAAGGATTAAAATTTATATTTTTATTTCAAATAAAAAAGAGATTATATTTTTTAGAAATCAAATTATTATTTTATTAAAAAAATTTTCCCCTGCATATATAACAAATGTGTTTAAGAGGTATACTGGCCAAAAAAAAAAAAAAAAGAGGTATACCTTCTCGTGGATATAAACAAGTGTAGGAGAGAGAGAGAGTGTGTAAAAAGCTTACATGCTTTTTCTTGTCAATTCTAATATGAAATCCAGTTTGATAAGCTTTTAATCATTATTATCTACAAAGAACTAGAAATAGAGAGAAAACTAAAATTCCCAGAAACTCCCTTTTCCTTTTCTTGAATTCCTTTCTGTCCTTCATTTTAAATCAAAATTTTTTTAAAACTATGTTAATGAGTGCCCATCAATCAATCATGCAGAAATCCATAAACAAATGATTTATGAAAAGAAAGATACACTTTTTTTTTCAAACATAGTTTGTCTATCTCTCTCCTTGCAAATTCCGATTCGCTAAAGAGAAGATCCGATAAAATGCATAAATTTTGCATTTTGAACCGTTAGATGAGACTGTATCGTGCATACACTTCATATACTCGCCCTGATATAAGTTCCACATTGGAGAGGTTACCTTTAAGGAAGAACCTTATAAGGCTTTGGGCTCTCCCACTCTAATAGCTAACTTTTGAGGTGTGGTTCTCTCAAGGACTTGTGCTCGTATCAATTGGCTCCAAAAACTAGCTATTGGAGTGGGAGAGCCCAAGGCCTTATAAGGCCCTCAAAAGCTAGCTTAAAGAGCAGATCC
The DNA here is from genome assembly GCA_014851425.1 of Senna tora. Taxonomy (NCBI): domain Eukaryota; kingdom Viridiplantae; phylum Streptophyta; class Magnoliopsida; order Fabales; family Fabaceae; genus Senna; species Senna tora. The sequence continues at coordinate 3,914,325 of CM026268.1, forward strand.
GATAAATGCATAAATTTCACATTTTGAGTCGTTTAATGAGACTGTACGTACATTACGGATACGAATATCAATTTTCATCTGACTGTCTGGATCGTGCATGCACTTGATATACTCGCACTTTACTGAATCCAAATCCCTCACTAATTTTCAGTAATATTCTTCAGTTTTCCTTGTGGCTTCTTTTATTTTCTAGCACCAATGTCCACAAGCACAGATTCTCTCTGCTTCTATGCTCAGATTCTCTCTTCTCATAAAAGGTTTTGTGCTTTTGTCTCTCTTTTAACTCATGGATGCCCCTTCTAGCTAGGTGGTTTTAGCCTTTTAGGCGCAGCCTATATATATATATATATATATACACACACACATTGTGATGTTGATGCATATTCACACATTTTATTCCAACTCCACCATACCCTTCTTATGTGTATAAATACACTTCCCCTTCTCCATTTTCCTCATTGCAAATTACACAACCTCTTCTCATATAGAGTCATTGAAGAAGTAGCTTTCAACTTCTTGCAATCCTCAAAATGAGCTATACACATTCTCATATGGGATCTGGTTTGTTCTTTTTTCTCCTTTAATTGTTTCTTGTGTATGTTTTGTGATCTTTTCATTTGTTTTTTCTTGATCTTCTGATGGAACCTAAGTGACCGGGGATGAATAATCGAGTTATTTAAGTACCTCGTTGATGTGGGATTTGAGTAGTTCATACTACTCTAGGGACGTCCCATACTATCCCCGTCTCCGATCCATCTATTTTGAAAAACTCTAGCATCAACTATATTTATGAAGTTAATATATACTTTGTTGCTCATGAAACTGAAGGTAGCAGAACTAGTAGAAGAAATATGGAGTTTGGGAAGACTTATGTTGTGAGGCCTAAGGGAAAACATCAAGCCACTATTGTTTGGTTACATGGTCTTGGTGACAATGGTTCCAGGTATATATGAATGTTGTATATGACACTTACACATTGCTTCTGTGTTTGTTTTTTGGTCGTAACCACCAGTATCCAAAAGTCTACTGAGCTTTGACTAATATGGTTCGAGTTAGCTGAGGTTTCATAAAGTAAATATATCTTTTAGTATATGAAAGATACGTGTCCCAACTGTACTATTTGGTTCCATCATTAAATTACTCTCATTATGGGACCTTAGCCAGTTCGAGCCAGATTAGACAGAGTTCAATAAACTACTAGATACCGGTGATTTCGACCAATAGAGAGACAAAAATTCTTCAAGAAGTTTTCACTGTGTAACTATCTTTTTGCATGTTTCCTCATTCTTTGCATCAAGAACATAATGCATATGTGTGAAGGTTGAAACTTTTGGGAGAAAGAATGTTAGATTGTGTTTTCCTGATGATGTTAAAATCCTTTCAGAGTCTTTCTGTTGAGATTCTAAGTGGAATAAATTCAGTTGGAGAAAATATATAAATTCTTCACTGATTTGGATGAGAATATTATATGACTAAAAATTTAAGGTTTTTTTTTAGCATATATGGTTGAGAATCTTGACAATTTTATCTACCAAACCTGTGGTTTCTGGAATATTGAAAATTTTAGAGAAATTATCATTTTAGTCCTAAAGGATGCAATTTGTTTGATATCCTTAAAAAAAATACAATTTCTCTTAATTAAGTCGTTGAGAATATCTGTTAACATAACTAACGAAAAATTTTTCGAGAACTAAATTTGAGATTTCTATCTTCCGGGGATTAAACTGTTAGAGATTACATTTTTCGGGGACCAAAATAATAATTTACTCAAAATTTTATAAATTGCTTATCTGATTTTGAGCTTGGTTTCTTTTGCAGCTCATCTCAGCTTTTAGAATCTCTTCCTCTTCCAAATGTAAGGATATTTTATGCCTTCCATATATTAGTTATCTAACTTCTTCTCTACACATACACTTTCTCACTTCATACTTTTATTTAATATTTCAATAAATGTGAGGTATTATTTCTTATGATATTATTATTATTATTATTATTATTATATTAATATGGTGCAGATAAAATGGATTTGCCCTACTGCTCCTACACGTCCTGTGGCTGTACTTGGTGGTTTTCCTTGCACTGCATGTATAATGCAAACTTGATCTCTTGTTTTTATACTTTTTTTTTAAAAAAAAAAAACAATTTAAAGAGAAAACTTAAGTAAAATGTTTATATGATTGTTATCAATTTGTTTTCAATAAAAAACAGTAATGATTGAATTTTGAGTAAATTACTGTTTTGGTTTTGAAAGATTCAATTTGTTTCAATTTATTGCTTAAGAAATTTCACTTGTTTCAGTTTAGTTTTCAAATCATGAAAATATTAAATTTAACCCTTAAAAGATACCTTGTATCACGATTTTATCCTTGTAAGAAAAAGCAAAAATATGAAACCATGGAACCAAATTGTAACATAAGGTATCTCTTTCGACTTCGAGGGACTAAACTGAAACAAGTAGAATCTTTCGGGAGCAAAAACAATAATTTACTCTTCAATTTCTGTCATTTTTTAACAGAAACATCTGATAACAAACACCTCAAACTTTATCAAAGAAAGTCTATATCCTGTTCAAAAAAAAGAAAAGAAAAAGAAATAAGCACTAAAATAATGTAACATGCAAAATTAATAATGGTCAGGGTTTGATGTGGGAGAACTTTCAGAAGATGGTCCAGAAGATTGGGAGGGTTTAGATGCCTCAGCTTCACACATTGCCAATTTGTTGTCAACTGAGCCAGCTGATGGTAACTTCAACATTCAACTTTTAAACATTCCTTACAAAAAAAATAAGATTCAATACTGAATAGCACTGAAAAGTACAGGAGAGAGATAGACACGAAAATAGACTCTACACGTGAGTCTCATTTGATATAGAGCTCACTCCTATATGTCTATCTCTGTCCATGTTCTTCAGTACTGTACAAGAATTTATTCTCCTTAAAAAAATCATTAAGTTCTATATCCTTACATTTAGGCAAATTTTGTTATTAGAATAATTTTGTTTTTGACTTGGTAAATAGAATAATTAAGTTGGAGAAAAATAAAGGTAAAGATGTGGGTCCCAAATAAAATGAGACCTACTTTCTCCTCTTCTTGTCTCTCTCCAATTTTACCTTTTAAATTAGTTTAATAAAAATATTTAAGTGCAGTTTTTATATTTTTGTATTCAAACTCTCAAATGGGATTCGTTAAATCGTGTTTTCAGTAAAGTACTTGAAGTGCCCTATTTTTATACGTTAACTGAGTTAAGGTATTAAAATAAATTCTAATTTTGTAGTTAAGGTACAAAATAAGCATGTTTCAAGTTTCAGCACTTTACAAAACACACACCGTAGTAGATCCGTTCCCTTCTGTAGACCGATATATGTATAATTTATCTCTCTCATAATTAGGTTTTCTTTTTTACAAAAATTGTTCATATTATGACAGTGAAAGTTGGCATTGGAGGATTCAGCATGGGTGGAGCAACAGCACTATACTCTGCAAGTAGTTTTGCCATGGGAAGGTATGGAAATGGAATTCCATACTCTCTCAACTTAAGAGCAGTTATTGGACTAAGTGCCTGGCTTCCAGGATCAAGGTATTCACGGTCGAGTATAATGACTAATAATTGAAGTAAAATCTTTTGTTTTTGTTTTTTGAGATCATAAGATTGTGATAAAGAACAAGCTTCAATTTTATTAATCAGTTTCCCTTTCTATATTACTACTAATAATAATTATATATATAATAACCTTTAAAGCATATATATATGTTATTATTATTTGTATTTCATATTGAAATTTGAGATTGCAGGAGCTTGAGGAACAAGATAGAGGTGTCACATGAAGCAAGAAGAAGAGCAGCTTCATTGCCCATTTTGATGTGCCATGGAATCAGTATGTGTCTATAAATCTCAAGGGCACTTTTTTTATTATATATTCCTCAGACTTTTGGTATATATTTGTATCCAAGTAAGTTAGAATAATAAGTAAATTATACTCTCCTCTATTGAGAAATCAAAATAAGTTAAAAACCTACATTGTCCTTCCTTAAAAGATAAAAAACTCTACAATTTCACAATTTTTTACTAAAATACTCTTAATAGCATTATTAATTTTCTAAAATAATTATGATAATTATAAGAAACATTTTTTAAAAAATAATTATTTCACAATTATTTATTTTGATTTTAAAAAAATAATTTATTTTTTTCACTTTTTTAAAATATATTTTTGCATATTTAATTATGTAACTAATAAAAATAAGATATTTTGGTCAAAATAGGAGAAATTGTAGGTTTTCTTATCTCACAAAAAAAAAGACTGTAATTTTTTTAAAAAGATAAATATGGGATATAATTTACTTCAGAATAAAGATTTCTCAAAGGAATGGAGTGTAATTTACTTCAGAATAATTAGAGTTCATATCGTTTGCATATAGTGCAAATTCTAAGTGTTGAAGTGTGTTATTTTTATACATTAACTAATTACCTGGTCAATGTGTATTACATTTACACATTAAATTCTAAGAAATGTTGATAGAAGTTAATCTCAATTCATTCATTTTGCAGGTGATGATGTAGTTCCCTTCAAATATGGAGAAAAATCAGCCCAGTCCTTAAGTTCAGCAGGGTTTCGATACATCACATTTAAATCCTATGATGGGTATTATTCTATCCTTCTTGTGGAGATTACCCCCATTTTGAATCAAATCAATGAAAATAATTAAATTGAACCCACTAAGCCAACCCCTTTAATTCACTAATTAGGTTTAGGTTCACTGAGTTATCTTTCTTTTTTTTTCAACCTACATAAAATGGATAATAAAGCAACCCAACTCACTTGTTTTACAATTTAGTCTGTTTAACTCACCAATTGTTATTAATAAAATTTTTTAAAAAAAATTGCTTATATTCGAGATTTTATGTTGTATTTATAATTTGTGATACGCTGAAATTAATTTTTTTTTAAAAATAATTTTTTTTACATAATTCTAATAAGTTGACGAATCAATCTTTTTTTTAACCCATTTAACGCGTGACTCATGATCATTAAAGCAAGAAGCTCACTGTTTTGGTTTGAATATGCAGAATTGGGCATTATACAGTTCCTAGAGAGATGGATGAGGTGTGCAATTGGCTAAGCTCAAGGCTGGGGCTTGAGGGATACTCATAAATGATATGCTTGGAATGGGTTGGAAGCATCACTAAGTAATTGGGGAAGCAAATGAATTAGTAGGTACAATTATATATATACATATGGTATAGGAGAATTAATTTGCTGGGTCTTTCTTTTTTATTTTTTTTTGGGTTGGTTATGTTTCTAATGAATAATGTTCTGAATGTGTTTTTAATGTCTTTCTATTTGGTTATATTATTATTATTAACCTAGAGTCTTGGTCAGTTGTACTATTAGAAGGATTTTTAGTTTAAAGTAGTAGCTTCTTTATCTCTAGAGTTAATTTTAGTGCAAGTGGAGGAAGCCAATAATAGATTATATGTTTAACAAAAAAATAAAACAATAGAAAGATGTTTAACAAAAGAAATTAAAAAAAAAATCTATTTTTTAAACAAATCTCTCATGTCAGAAGACCCATTTATAAATTATATAACAAACTTGATTTTCAGTAAGTACATGACAGCAAGAACTTCAGTCTCGACTCCAATCTGCTTCATATACATCACATAAATATTATAGAAAGCATAGCCAGAAAAAGAAAGAATACAATTTTTTTTATTTGACTAAGAACTATCCAGAAACTCTAATACAAAGAGACTCCAATCTGCTTCATATGCCATGTCCATTAAAATAGATCACAAACTACCTCATTTTCTCTAAAAGACTTGAAAATTCATCACCTAGTCGAGCTTTTTACTTCTGGGACATAATATCCTTAAGCAATTCTTTCAGTTCACCATTCTACATGAAATGAAAAATATTGCTAAACATTAGGCTACACAATAACAGGTATTTGGTAGAAGTAAAAAAGATCTAGTTTTGAAATAAGAATCAACCTGGTGCATATTGAGAATAATGTCTGATCCACCAACAAACTCTCCCTTAATAAAAATTTGTGGAAATGTTGGCCAGTTACTACACAAAATGAACATTGGAGAACATTATGGGACAATCATGCAAAATATTTTCCTTTATCTGTCAATTAATCAAAATTTAATACAGGAAAAGTAATTAAACTTGGACAATCCTCCGCTTGTGCTATCATTACCATGTTTTAGAATCAATGGATTTGAACTCACAATCTTAATGCTTGAACATGCTTTATTTGGCCATTGGCACATACCCATTACATAGAATGATAAAAGAGAAGGTAAAGCAGCACTTAATAATGCAAGCCCATCAATTGATTTAACTTTCCTTGACAAATGAAAATGGAATATATTTGTGAATGGAAGAGTGATAGGGTGAGGTAGTGTTTAAGGGCTGGAAAGTGTTTAGAAGACAAATAATAACAGTAGTATGAACCAAAATGCAAGAATCTCAACACTATAATTCATAAACTGGATCCGTAAGTGGACAACTCCCATAATACAGAGAAAGGAAATTAATGACATGCTGAAATAAAGAATCCTATGTTTGGATGGAAGGGGAGGGAAGGGGAGGGTTAAAATAGGTTGAAAGTGTGTTTGAAAGTTTTTTAAGTATGGAGGGGGATGGAAGGGAAGGGTCTCTCAAACCCTCCTTAACCCTCCAAAAGTTCCATTTTGTAGCCTATGTTTGGATGGAGGGTTTAGGATGGAAAGGGAGGGAAGGGGGGGTCAAAAAGTATTAAAATTATGTTTGGATGATTTTTTTAGTAATGAGAGGGATGGAAGGGGAGAGTCTCTCAAACCTTCCTTGACCCACCAAAAGCCTTATTTTCTAGACCCCTCCATTTGGGATGGAAGGGTGTGGCTCATTCCATTCCCTTCCATCTAATTCCTAGTTAAAACTCCCAAACAACATTTCTATCCATTCCACTCCTCACCTCTCCACCCCTTTCCATTAATGACCCCTCCCTTCCACCCTCCATAAAACTCCCAAGTCCCAAACATAGCCTAAGAGTATTTATAGCGAATACTCGCTAAGGAAAAGTAAACAACAGTTACAGTAAATAAAATGCCTAAAATTATGGAAAGTGCTGAGCATAATGCAGTAGTGGAGATAATGGGTAGTGGGTGAATGTGTCATGGGTTAGTGGGCAGGCGTGTCTTCCTCCTAAAATAGGTCAAAAGAGGTTTTGACTCAGTCTGTGGTGTGGCACGTGGAACAGTTACTGCTGGACTTGTATCAAAGAGACAGGAAGAATCGAGAGAGGAGTAGAATGGGCGTGGGGGAGAGAGAGAGAAGTTAATTAGGATTTGATGTGTGGGAGATGAAGGAGAGAAAGGATGGAATAGAGTGGTATGATTATTTGCCTTTTGGAAATGCAATTTTTTGGGGAGTAAAACATCATTTTGATCCTTTTTAGATAGCACTTTTCTCAATTTGGTCCTTCTTAGATGGCCCTTCTCAATTTAGTCCTTTTTAGATTAATCACTTATCAATTTGGTCCTTACCGTTAAAATTACTAACGGAGTTAGCTGAGGTGGATAATTTGGGGTAACTTTATAATTTTTAAATATTAAGAGGGCTTTTTAATGTAATTATTTTGGGACAATTTTGTAATTTTCACAAATTGAAAAAGAAACCATGTTAATATTTAAAAATTATAAAGTTACCCCAAATTATCCACCTCAGCTAACTCCGTTAGTAATTTTAACGGTAAGGACCAAATTGATAAGTGATTAATCTAAAAAGGACTAAATTGAGAAGGGCCATCTAAGAAGGACCAAATTGAGAAAAGTGCTATCTAAAAAGGACTAGAATAATATTTTACTCATTTTTTGGGTCTAACCTCAGAAAGTCACAATTTCACTGGGCTATGTGATTTCCTTGGAACTTATATATTGGGAATTGAGTTCTAATTGAAGAAGGTATACTAAAAATTAAAATTATAGACCCAAATCCTTTTAAGTCTCAAATTCCAACTGCCAAATGTCAGGGAACTAAACAACATCTAAAAAGTCTAAAACTCACCATGACAGCAAACTGTCGTCTGTTGAAATTTCTTAATTAGCAATTGACTACAACCATTTATCATGACATCATATATGTTAATGATATGAAGTAGGCAGTACTGAGGCCAGCAAGCATTAACTTACCTGAAGGCTTTAACAGCACTTTTCAGATCAGGATCCTCCAAAATGTTTCTAGCACTAATGGGAACATCTGCAATGGCCACATATAGTTAAAATGACAAATTCTGGAATTGTCATCATGTAACATCGATTCATAGAAGTACCAAGGATAATTCTAAGAGAAGAGAATGGTCAGCTATGAGAAGAACTTGGTTTGAATTAAGAAGCATGTCCCTTCAGGGACATCTGATAAAAAAGGATTTAGAAACCTAGCATATAATATGATGGTGCAGTTAAATTGAAATAAATAGGATAATTCTGAAGTGGGGGCATCCTGCGTAATCAACTCATTAATAGCATAACTAAACCTCATATTTTCAAAGCTTGTCAACTGATGACATTTACATGGCACACCCACATCAAGTATCTTAAGTTCTTAACTAATTTAACCAAAGATATTTCAATAGAGCACCTTTTCCCCGTCATAAGCAGCTGTTTTTCCAACTTCCCTTTTCACAATGACAGCATCAAAGGCAGTACAACAGTGATATGTCTCTTTGACCAAAATTTTAGCGCATGGTGGGGGGGGGGGGGGGGGGGGGGGGAACAAGATGATAGAAAAAAACTTCAGAATAAGTGACTAAACAAAGCAATGTATGTTGATTCCAAATGTAATAAATATGTATATCCTACTATTTTAAATTCAGAAAAATTGTAAATTCAACCTCCATAATAGCAAGAGCTAGTATTGTAAGCATTTATGAAAGCCAAAAGTATTGCTACAGAAAATTTACAGGCTCTGACACAACTACAGATTCAACAATTTTTACATGCGGACTTTTAATAAATGCCCATTTTCACAAGGAAAAAAATTACATTAAGCTACAATTAGTAGCTTTTTCAAGTACTTTTTTCCGCTCCAAAACTTGGAACTTTTAACTATTCCAATTATGAAAAAGCTTTCTTCAAACCAAAAACACTTCTTGTATTTTGCAAGAAAAAAAACCATCCAAACAAGCAGAGATGAATAAACAAGTACACAATGATTGAGGGGAACGACAGGGGGCAGCACCTTTGATGGCAATTTATTCAGCCAACATAATTTTTAAAACGCATGTAAATGGAGTTTCTTCAAAAAGGAGATAGGCACAGGCACACAATTATTAGATCATAGGGAAAAAACAACATTTCCACGATGAGGAGACAAATTCAAAACATATATGTTTAGGCAAGGATGTATCATATTTAGTACTTACCATATTGTTGTAAAACTCTAACTGCAAGTGAACTAAATCCGCACTGTGGGAAATCAGGAACACCTTTCATGTAAAGCATAACTGGATTATCCTTGACATCCTGCCAATATCAGCCACAGAGAACAAGTGTTTACGTCACAGTCTTACAGATTACTGTGTAATTAAAACAAGAAAAAATTTGTTTTTTTACATGTGCAAAATTCACTAAATATACATTCACCTGCTCAACAATATTGGCCAAGGAAATGCCAGAATTTTCAAGCTTATTAGTTGGCTTGAAATCATCATGTGTGTCAGGATCTTCTGGCACATTAGTTGAAAATCTCAATCCGTAATTGTAAAAGGAGCCACTTAACTGCCATTATATTAGAGCAAAGGCCATTAACTCACTGATTAATAAAAACAAGGATATTATAAATTAGGGTTTGTCTAACAAGTGCCCTAGGGCACTTGTTAAGGTTTCCTTTGATTGGTGAAAAGGGAATTAATTTTTTTTTGAAGTTGGTGAAAAGTCAACCAACACATTTTTTAAGGCCTCTCATTGGTTAAAGGGAATCCTTAAAGGGTGCCCTTAGGGTACTGGTTAGCAAAACCCTATAAATTATAGCATCAACAAATAGAATATTGCAATGTTGAGGGTAAGGAAAGTGAACCCAAGGAAGTATCAGACATACATAATGCCTAATCAAGTGGCGATGTAGATAAGGAAATACTTCCATTATGTAGTTAACAACAATAGGCAAGAGCTAAGGAAAAATATATTCATTAATTAAAACTTTCCTATCTTACAACTTACAAGTGAGAATGAATGAAACAGGACTATGATCTAAGGAACCGTATACCATATTCTAAGCTCTACATGAAATAGGAAGAGTAACTTATCATTTTGATCCCCGATGATGGAAAAAATCAAATTTAGCCCCTAGGAAATTTTCCATGAGTCACGTTAATCAAGAATTAAACTAACACAAATTGCATCTTTCAAAGACTAAATTTGACATTCCCATCTTGCAGGGACTAAATTGAGATAAATTGCATTTTTCACTTTTGTTAATGGAAATTCTCATGGACTAAACTAAGGCAAATTGCATGGACTAAATTTAGCATTCCCATCTTGCACGGATTAAATGAGAATATGAAATAAATTGCATCTTTTATGACTAAATTTGACATTCTCATTCTTTCAAAGACCAGATTGGGAAAAAATGCATCTTTCAAGGACCAAAATGATAATTTACTCAAAGTCTCAAATAATAATAATAAAACGCTATCTCAATATTCCATATAGTCAGAATTCTTCAAATTTTCAGTCGAATATGAAACGTAAGCAATGCACAACAGCAATTTTGAGTAACAAGCAATAAGGAAAGGAATTATCTGGTTCTTATATTAGCAGCACGCATTAGCACTCACTGAATAGTGAATACCAACGCCATTAATTCAATATTACAACAAACAAATTCCAACCTAATTCTGAACGCTTATCAATAGTTCAGCCAAGATGGATAGAACATTCAAGGTAATAGAGACACAACTAAAAAAAAAAAACGACACCGACTAACACATTTCAAACAACCAGATTACAAAAAAAAATAAAAAAACTTGCAAGAATCATCAAACAAGTAGTTTTGTTGGCGTCACAAGCGATGGTCTTAGATCTTACCGGTCTGCTGAGAGAACGAGCGGCGAATCGCTTCAAGAGGATGTTTGGAAGTGAACCCGCCATGTGAGTATGGGAGAGAGCAGCTATGGAAATTGGAAGAAATGTAGCTAGTAGCGACCGACTCAGCGTGGAAGCCACACTCCGCCTTAAAAGCTATCAAAAGGTTGGATTTTTGATATAAGGTTTCGATAGTCCAGTGTTAAAGGCGCTAATCAGCCCAAATTGGCAGGTTATAAAGCCCAATTTATAAATTAGGATTTAAATAAGTACTTTTTTGGCCAAAAAGTCTCTAAAATTTTCTATAAGTAGCATAACTGTCAGCAAATTTTATAAGGGTTAAATTGAGAAAATTATATCTTTCAAGGATTAAATTTATTTTATTTATGTTTTAGGGATTAGATTGAGATAAATTACATTTTTCATGTACTAAAGTGGATGTTTTCATCTTCCAAAGATTAAATTGAGACATATTGTATTTTTAAGGGCCAAAATGATAATTTACTAAAAAATGGGTGTAAAATGTAAATGAATCCAACATTAACTTTGCATTTACTTATTAAAAGGTAAATTACACTTTATTTTTGTGTATTTTTACCTCAAGTTTACTATTCAATATTTTCCAAAAAGAGTAGCATATAAGATATAGTTTATACTATTAACCCTTTGGGCACGTTCTTTACGCAGAAATGGAAATGGAAACAGAAACGGAAACGGAAACGGAATGCGTTTCCTGTGTTTAGTAGTAAAAGTTTGGTAATGGAAATGGAAAGGGAATGTATTAAAATGACCATTTTACCCCTTATATTAAAATAATAAAAAGAAAAGAATGTTATAATTGTGTCAAATCATGTCAAATCAAAGGGGTATAATAGATATTTTGTATTTTTTTCTTTTCTTTTTTTAAAGTTGATGGAAATGAAAAAGTAAAAAAGTATGTGGGGGCCGGTGGGCCCCACCATTTCCATTTCTATTTCCATGGGCAATTCTTGTAAAAGAACATGCCCTTTATGTTGTCTACTTCACTTTCGTTAAAATGGTAATCAGAGCTAGCACATGTGGTTCACATGACTCCCAAGTAGACTCACGAGTAATGCAGTTCAAATAGGGTGTTGAGATGCCTTTTATGTATAGGTCATTCCCTTAGATGATATACCTTACTACTTTTCTTTGGATTCATCATGACTTGTTCCTGTTTAGTGGTAGCAATTTTATCTTTTAGGAATGCTATGATGGGAGTTTTCCATAAGTCGGTTACATCGATGGTAAGGACTTCTTGTTGTTCAATGCTTAGCTTCTCCGGCTGTTTTGTGATGATCGAATGGTATATGTTGTCTATTTTAGCATTTACCAAATTAGAGAGGGTGTCGGCCCTTTCATTCTTTTATATCAGGATTCAGTCTAATTGAGTATCCTTAAAGTATTCAATAAGATATATGACAAGTTGTACATACCTTTTAGTGGTGGCATCTTTCACTTCAAAGTTCCCATTTAGTTGGCTGACCACCAATTGTGAGCTGTTGAATGCTTTCACTCGGTCGACCTCGAGGTCTAATAGTTCCAATTTTAGGTCGGCTAAGCTTCGTATTGGCTTGGTTGTTGGATGTTTTGAATGAAAAACTTATGGCTTGTTCTACCGTGATACATGAAGGATTTTCTACAATGATTCTTGCTCCGCATGTTACTCCAGAAGATTTGTCTTGATAAGTTATCCAACAAGGGTGTCTTCGGTTTCCTTATTTTCTTCTGTTCGGTTTCTTTATTTTTGCAACAAAACTTGTCAAAGCTTGGCCTTTGATGGCCCCTCAGGGTTCATATAATATATCAAATTTTGATAGTTCTATGGCCCAAGTCGTTAGTTAATTGGCTAGGTCCGGCTTGTGGAGCAAATGCTTGAAAGGCTAATCCAATCGTATAACTATTTGTGTGTTTTTGAAAATAGGGTCTTAGCCTTTTGCTCGATGTGACCAATGTGAATGCTAGTTTTTCTAAGTTTTGATAACGTACTTCCACTCCTTGGAGGACACGATTGGTGAAGTATATTAACGTTTGTTCAGCCTAGCCCTCTCTGACGAGGGTCGCCCTCTCTGACGAGGGTCGAGCTTACCAATTGTCCGATGACTGCAAGGTATATGTACAATTTATCCCTAGTTAGGGGTTTAGACAACATCGGAGGGTTTGCCACATATTCCCTTAACAGGTCGAACACTTGTTCGCATTCCTTCGTCCATTAGAAAAGGTTTGTTGCCCTTAAAATTTTAAAGAAAGGGAAATATTGGTCGACTAACCTGAAAAGGAACCTTGACAAAGCAACGAGGCGACCGACCATTCTCTAAACTTCATTTCCCATTATGGACAGTTTCATACTCATAAGTCATAATGGCTTGGCATTTTTTTAGGTTGGCTTTAATTTCTCTTTTGATGATCATTAATCCCAAAAACTTGCCCTTCGAAACTCCAAAAGCGCATTTTGTCCGGTTGAACCTTATATTATGGCGTCTTAAATTAATTCTTCAAATACCTCCTTCAAATCGTGGAGGTGTTAGCTGTCTTAAACTTCCTTAACCACTATGTTGTCTACGTAAATTTTTAGGTTGTTCCCAATTTATTTCTTGAATATGATGTCCATCATTCTTTGGTAGGTGGCCCTACATTCTTAAGACCAAAAGATATGACGTTATAGCAAATTACACCCTTGTATGTGATGGAGGTTTTCTCTACATCTTTCATAAAGGAAAATGCATAAGGGAAACTCAGCCGTTTATGTCAAGAGGTGCCATCAACTAGCTTATTGATATTGGGTTGTAGGTATGTATCTTTTGGACATGCTTTTTTTTTGAATTTGTGAAATCAATACACATGCCCCACTCACAGTTGTCTTTCTTTACCAGTATGATGTTAGATAACCACTATGGACACTTTCTTTCTCTGATGAAGCCGACCTCGAGTAACTTTTGTATTGATATGTTTATGGTTTTTGGCGTTCTTCTCCAATTTTTCTTTTCTTTTGAATCACTTTGGGGCGATCAATTATGGTCAGGAGACTAAATAGAAGAAAGTGTAAATTTAAGAATGAAATAGTTTATTTCTAAAATTTAGGGACTAAATAATAGTTTAACCAATAATTTCATGACAAAAAAATAATTTGCCTAATTTTTTCTATTATTCATGACTAAGGAAATTACGGTAAAGACCTCACCAAGTACGCATTGACATTGATTAAACCCCAGAGGCCAAGCCGCCCAAAACCCTTCTCAGTATAACATCGGAGCACACGAACGCCGTTAAGGTCTGACTTCATTCTCCCTTCTTCTTTCTCTTCTGTCGAATTTTTGTGCGATTTATTCTTTTGGCTTCTTGATTGTTTTAGGTGTTGTTGTAGCCCATTGTTTTGGGATACTTCAAAGTTGTCGACTCGGAAGAAGATTGTCTGACATGGCGAAGGAGAAGCTGAAGAAGTTTCATCTCACAGCTTTTACTCCCAGTGGCGACTACCTCGCTGCTTTGTCTTCTAAAGGAACTGCTAAAGTAAATTTAACTTCTCCCTAATTCTCTGGTATAATATTGTTATTTACAACTTTGGAGGAGAGTAAAGAAATACTTGATTGAGAATTTTTAGAATAGCATTAAGGCTTTGATAGTTTGATGATAATGGCTGTACGCAATATTTTCTTGTAGGTTTTTGAGAAAAGGCGAATAAAAGTAACAAATACAATAAGAGACCTATTATAACAAAAGACTTCTTGGTGAAACCTAAAACCAATGATCCGTTTAATTAAAATGGCTTCTAATAAGATTTCTAGACAGTATACTGTTGAATTGTGTGCCAAAATAGTGTTGAACGAACAAAATGTGTTGCAGTGGCATACGAAACTGTCAAACTTTGAATATTCTTTATTGCGTGATTTGAGTTCTCCTGCTTACTTGTAGTTAATGACAGAAAGTCATCTTATAATATTCAGGTTTGGAACACAGACAGTGGGGATTTGTTGGCTGAGTGTAAGCCATCTGATGGAGATTCTGATATTTGCTATTCTTGTATTGCATGCAGTTTCATTGGAAAAAAGGTAGGCTGGACTTGTAGGAAAATATTTTAATCACTAATGAATTTTATGCTGGAATTTTACTTTTTTGTTCTCTGATATTGACTGCATGCTTTCTAATTGGCTCTACTTTGTTTCTTTAGCGTAGAAAAGAACAGGGTACTTGCTTATTAGCACTTGGCAAAGTTGATGGGAGCATTCTGGCTATCGATATTTTCACTAGCGAAACAAAGTGGACAGCAAGCTATCCTGGGTATTGTCATAAGTTTTTTACTCTTTTTTTTTAAATGAAAAATTTTAATGTTTCTTGAAATCATATAATCTCGACATAAAAGTTCAGTTCTTCTGCATAGGCTACTTGTGTTTAATTATCTAAAAATGTAGTGAGGCTTTGACTTACTAGATAAATCTGAGCTTCTAGGTTAAAGAACCAATGTGTGGATAACTGTATATAGCATGTTTTCTATTATTCTGATTGAACTTTTTAATGATCATAAGATGGCATTCCTTTATTAGATTTAATGCATTGGTCTAGTTGTATCATTTTTGTGTCAATGATCATATCAGTAAATGGTAGAAAAGGTACTGGAGTGTGTTTCAATTGGCTTATAAAGTTAAAAATGTGGTAAATCTCCAAATTTTCCATTTTGCATTTTGGTACTTGATACTCTGCAAATGGATAGTTATATGCGCAGAAATTTTTTTATTATATAACTAAATGTTAACTTCTGCTGTAATTGTCTTATCACCGTACAGGGGGGTTATTGGTCTTTCATTTGCTAAAAAAGGCCATCTTCTACGTGTTGTTGGACAAAATGGGATGGCATCCGAGATTAGTGCAGATACAGGAGAGGTCTTAAAGGAGTTCAAAATCTCAAAAAAGTCAATCTCGTGTCTGGCTTTCTCACATGGTGAGTAGTATAGTCGTTTGGAGCTTGATGCTGGTGCATCATAATAAAAGATCTAATTTGACACATTGTCCTACATATTTTCCAGATGAGAAATTTTTAGCTATTGTTGTGGGCACTAAACTGCGGATTGTAAGCTGGGAAGATGGGAAAGAAGTCCTAAAGTTCTCTGGTGGTTTGGTAAAACTTCATTAGCTACCTTTCATATGGATATTTCTCTCCACAAGTCTAAAGTATCTTCAAATTTTACTCTTCTTCCTTTCCAGGGAAATGTACAATATCTTTCTACATCCGATGATGCCAAAACTTTAGTTACATCTGATGGGGGTAAACTTCTTCAAGTTTGGAGGTGTGATTTAAACTCAGGAACTGTGAGTAGTGGTCCTACCATTCCCATGAGGCATACTCCATTACATTTTGAATGCCACCATGGTTGCACTGAAAAAGACGATTTAGCTATCTTGGCAGTTTCGGGTTCAGGTGCAGCCTATGTGTGGAATTTGGAGACCTCCTCTGAAAATGAGCTACAGCCTACTAAAATTACCATTAAAACAAACAAAGGTGAAACTGATAAGCAAAACAGTGAAAGTCCAAAGAAGAATCGCGTTTCAATTATTTCATCCAGAATACAACCAATGGGTGCAGACAAAGAGATGAAAGCCCTGGTGGCTTATGGATCTATAGAACATCCAGAGTTCAGTGTCTTAAATATAAACAATTCTGGGGAGAATATCATTTTAAATGTAGCTGACGAGGCTGAACCTGTTAATGAACATGGAATATCTGATGGGAAAGGTTTGATATACTCTTCACTTCCTAGCTTGTTCTCAACACTTGCCTAATTTTAAATTCTTATTATGTTCTCTGACTTGCTAAATCTCAAATACTTTGTCCTACTCTGGTGAGAGGTTGTTTATGAATTATGAGAACCTCATGAAATCTCATTTGCAAAACGTGACTAAATTGTTTAAATTGTATATTTTCGTTTGATTCTTGGATCCTCGTACCTTACTCATTTCTCTAAATGTTTCAATCTTCGGCTTACATCTGTCTAATTTGATACTGGAAGCAGCATTACCTGTGGAAAGCAAAAAATCTAAGAAAAGGCGAGCTGAGTCTGATTCTGATCTTCCAACCACAACTGACAAGGTGGATTTTGGTAAGAATATGAAATGCAAAATTGTTAGTCAGCATGAAGACCCTTCTTCCACATCTGCAAGTGTGTTATTGTGTCTTGACAAATTCATCTGAACATTTCTACTGTTAACCTTTTCTTTTTTCTTAACTGTTTTGTTCTGTCATGTAACTCTCAACTCTTGCTGTTGTAATTCCATGGAAGTATTGATTACTTTTTGAATCTTGTAAAATGCCTATCTTATGGTGCATATATGATTTGTGTGACAAACTTCAAATTTCTAAACTCAACAGCTTGTATAAGATGCTAAAATCTGAAAGCTAATTAAGTTTTGGGAAACTTTACCTTGTGATTCATGCTCATGTCTAATACACGGCTCTCTAGTGCTGCATATAACAACAACAATCAATATCTTTTCCTAGACGTCACCAATGTGTTCAGAGCAAGTCTTGTAGCTGTGCGATAAAATTTTCCTCAAGTTTAAGTGGTTCTCTTATGCTGCATATGCTATATTTTTTTTTTTTACTGCATTAGCAATTTAGCATATAAGTAAAGGTTAGCTATGGTACTTGGATTTTTGTTTCACATTGATTCATTTATAATCACCCTTTGCGTTGTGCGTTGAATATTGAGTTTTTGTTCTTATACTAGTACCAGATGCAGATCAAGGTGAAGTTGCAGATGGAGTCGTTCTTGATGATGATGATGTGAATGAGCCAACAATGGGAGAAAAACTTGCTAGTCTCAATTTGGTAGATGAGAACAAGTCCAAGAGTGCTAAGGAACTAGAAGCTTCCGTCCCAGCAATGCCTCCAAGTGCAGACTCTGTACATGTTTTGCTCAAGCAAGCATTACATGCCGATGATCGCACCCTTCTCCTGGATTGCTTGTATACTCAAGATGAGAAGGTTTTTTGTTATTACTCTTTTTCTACAGAACCATGTGTGTCTTAGAATGATAAATTACGTTTGTCCCCAGCCTTTTACATAATATGCATGATGTATCTTCTTTTGTAGGTTATTACAAAGTCCATTTCTCAATTGAATCCATCCAATGTTCTCAAACTTCTGCAGTCCCTCATATCCATTATTGAGTCTAGGTAAAACTTCATTATGGTAATTGGATTGTGTTTTCAGTCAGCCTCATAATGTTCCTTTAGAACTTATAGCTTATTTGGCAATGATTGACATAATAATATAAAGCATGGACACGCCCATTTTCAGGCGTGTCACGTGTCCGATACACCGACACACAATGGCACACTTTTGACATGCACGTGTGTGTTAACCTTTTTAAAAATATCAGCTCTGACATGCTTTGAACATAGCTCATACTTGAGCCAAGTATAAGATGACCCAGAAAAAAAAAAGGAAAATATAGGTGAATGAAAATCTAGAGATCTCATTTTAAATAGATTAATAAAGTCACTTCTTAATTGTTTTTGTTGTATACGAGTATATATATATGCCGTGCCGTGCTGTGTCCTATTCTATAATTTTTGAAGTTTGACTTGTCATCATGTCCGTGTTTGTGCTTCATAGCCTAATATACATGAACGCCTTTCTTTTTCACTTCCATAGGGGTGCACTTGTGGCATGTGCTATTCCATGGCTGAAGTGTCTACTTCTACAGCATGCAACTGGAATAATGTCCCAGGAATCATCATTTCAAGCTTTAAATTCTCTTTATCAGGTGAGAACTGATATATCATTATGACTACATAGCATAGCTACCAATTGAAAGCATACTTGTTCCAAAATCTTTATTTGACTGCTTTTATCAATAATATTGCGTTGTTGTATTGATCAGCCAATATTTGTCAACTTTCAATTATAAGTGATTGTATGTAGGGGTGAGCATAACCCAATACACATTTGTACCAGACAAAAATATGTGCACAGTGGTCGGGTTCGGGTGGATCAAATAGTTCCACACATATCTACTTTTCAAGAAAAAGTCAATCCCATTGAGTTAGTCGAATTAACCCTTCCTGCCCGATATTTGTTAAATTTAAGGGTTTTTTTTTTTTTAAAAAAAAAGAATTAGAAAAAGAATATGCCATTATTTTGTACATCTCTATCTAATACTTAATTTTTTCTTCATGTTTTTTTTTGAGCTAAACCACGCTTCTTTTCTTTCTTTTCTCAAATTCTAGTAAAAATGTTAAGAGAAGTTGTTGTTATCTAATCTTTTAGGATATGTTCAAGACTTCAAGTTAAGTTATTACAAGTAAACAAAAAAATTGATTGTGCTTCTTTTGTATAAATCTCAAATCTTCATGTTTTAACTTCTACAAGCCTTTCATATAGAAAAATCTTAATTTTATATATAATGTGATTAGTTGGCTTTATAATTATTTGTATTCAATTTTTCATTTAAAAAAAGTGAAAAAAAAAACTTAAGTCATAATCCGATTGTGCACCGAGCGAACCCACTTGAACCCGACACAATCCAAAACATCAAATATTCAAGTTAGGTGGGTTCAGTTTGCTGGTTCGGTTTTAAAATTTTCAACTTAAACCTTTGTTCCGGGAACGGGGGTTCGTACTTGGAGGTCCAGAGCAATTAAAGGATCAGTCACTGGGAATACTTAGTAAGGGAAGAAGTAAAGCACTTTAAGCAAGTACTTAGCAAGACAAGAGGACTTAAATTCTTTAATAATTAAGAATACGTTCTATAGAGCTCAATATTGTTGTAGGTTTCTAAAAGACTAGAGTCTGATGATTTTTCTCCCTCTGATCGTTCTATCTCTTTTCTTGAATGGAGGGGGGTATTTATACTCATAGATTAGCTTTGACAGTTATTATTCAAATGATTTTAATAACCGCTCACATGTTTCTCTTACAGGAGATAATGTATCTAAACTTACGGAAGTTACTCAATATTCAAAGTGATAAGCGGGAAAGATTTGTGGGGAACAGTTATTAATATGGAAGTGATAAGCGGGAAAGATTGTGGGGGAACAGTTATTAATATGGAAGTTACTTAATATTTAAAATAATAAGCGGGAATGGTAGAGATGAGAGATAACTATTGGTAAAGCGTTGAAAGAATAAGTCTCAAGACATGATATTGGCTCCTATAGTACTAAGCAAGTGAAAGAAGGTGAGCTCAATAGAACATTATTCTATTTGTTAAAGACTAAATCCTTACCTCACTTACTTAAAATGATCGTGACTTAGCACAAAGGATCCTTTAGTTCAATCTTACCAAGCCACTCCCTGCAACTATTCCCGAGGAAAGAAGGAAGGAATCTCCTCCTTCACAGCATTCTCAATCTTGTCTAAATTAAGATGTTGCGGGTAGCATTTAGCTTATGTCAAACTTACTTTAAGAGCGTTACTTTCCTGCGAAGTTAAAGTAGTCTTGTGACATATTTAGTCAAGTCAACACTGTGTTGACTTCTTCTGGCATATTTAGTCAAGTCAACACTGTGTTAACTTCATCATATCTTTCTTTACGAAGGGAAAGGTGAAGCATTCTAGTTTACTGTCCGAGGGGCGGATTCACTAGGTAGGTTCACTGGGTACCCTGAAGCTCTTTGCTCAGCAGGGGTTTATTGATTCAAAGGTCAAAGGTCAAAGGTCTTCTCTTTAACATGTTCTTTAGTAGAGAGGATGGGCCTTATTTAATAGAGAGTGTCTTCCTCTTTAACATTCTCTAGCTCTTTTTTAGTAAAGAGAGTCTTCTCTTCAACACCCTCTAGCTCTTCTCCAACTCTTCTCTTGTACTCTTGTAGAGAGGGTCTTCTCTTTAACACCCTCTAGCTCTTCTCTTCCTCTTTAACACCCGAATGTCTTTGTCAATGTTCCTTCCTTGTTACTTATTAATTAAGTAATTAATTTAATAGTTTAATATATATATATATATACATAATAGTTATATATATATATATATATGATAGGTATTCGTCCAAGATATATATGTAAATATATATATTGTATATACATATAAGTACAAGTATAGTCTAATATACATGTGTGTGTATATATATTTCATTTAAATGATAACTTTATTAAAGATAGAAAGAATGGATCTTACATACTTTATTTTATATCTTTACTTAATCGATGTGAGACTAAAACTTAATTACTTAAAGTAAATAAAAATAAGAGCCATGTAGAAACAACCTTGTTATGCCACTCGACTAATCCACCCAAACCCGATCCCGATCGTTGCTCACCCCTGGAATGCATGTGGAAAGATTCTTCGTAGTTGTTCATGATTTTGCACCCATCATAGTTTGTTTAAGTGAATCTGTTGTTTTGTTCAGATGATTGAGTCTAGGATCTCCACTTTCAAATCTGCCATTCAACTGTCAAGTTCTTTAGACATCCTTTATTCTGGGGTAAGCATTTTTGTGCTGTTTACAACATACATGGTATTGGTTAGCAGAATTTAAAGTTTGTTTGTTTGTACTTATTCATGGTTTGTCTTGTCTACTACAGGTTATGGACGAGGTGGTAGAGGAAAGTCAAACGGTGCCTGTAATCTTTGAGGATAAGGATAGTGATGAAGAATCTGAGGATGCTATGGATATTGAAGATGAAAAGCAATCTGGTGAAGAAAATGACAGTGATAGGGATAATGAAGGAATTGATGATCTTATGAGTGAGTGATGTGGACATGAATCACATGATGTTTAGTTATTTATTTATTTTGGTTCTTCTGAAAACTATTAAAACATATAGTTGCAGGTGATAGCAGAATTGGGTATGGTTCTTGTAGTTGTGGTTGAACTGGAGACAAATGGATTGTATGCATTATTTTCGTAGTATCCTGGGAAGCCATGATGCTATAAATAGTTGAAAAACATTCTTTTATTTTTAATTCAAGGGTTTTCAACATCTTTTTTCTCCTCAATCAATTTTTAACTTTGTCCCTAAACTTTTTCAACTTTAAATTGCAATTGATTTGTCCCAACACCTAATTTTGACTAAATTACTAACCACAGATAATGTCAAGCATTAAATATGTTATATTAATTGGATTTCTTAGATACAATTTTTAGTGATGTGTAAAGAAAGAATTTTGTGGATAGTGCTAAAACTTGTTTGAGAAATCTGATTAGTCAGTGGTGAAATTTTTAAAATTCTAATGGTTAATATTGGTCCTCAATATTTTAAAAGTTTAGTGTCAATCCTCAAAAAAAATTTTATCGATTTTAATTTTCGAGTGTAACACACTATTATGAACAGTGAATTTCCACATGCAAGCACAAGTTAATAGGATTTCTCTTGGCATTACACAAACACAAACCAGTGAGGAGGAAACAAACTGAAACATAACTTCTGCCTAATCATTCATTGAAAAGTCTTAGTACATATTACAGCATAGTTAACAAACACAGGACATGTTAAAACACCCTGTGTAAGTATATTCCTATATATCTATACCACATCTAAGAAACACAAACTCATAAACTAAACAAGCGAAACATAGATGATGGATAGAACAACAAGCTTTTATTTATTGATTTCTCTTAGCATTTTGAAATGTGGGAGATGCATTAGTTGTAATCTCTGGGCTTGTGGTTGTCTTGGCCCATCCCAAAGGTTTCTTTCACACTCTCAGAAGCACTTTGGGCCATGCCCTTCACCCTCTGCCCCATCCCACCTGATTGGGCCGATTCATTGGCTGTGTTGGGCTGGCCCGTCCCTGAGACCTTCTCCTTCGCAGAATGGGCCATCTGCCCTGTCTTATCCTTCGCTGCTTGGGCCTTGTCTCCGATATTGCTCATCATCTGGTTCGTCTTCTCCTGAAATATATATAGCGCACAGAATCTTCATATTAATACAGAGGAAGGGTCAAATGTTCAAATTATAGAGTAAGTTTTAAATCGATCCTAAATGTTTTATTTATTTTAAATTGATCTCGTGTTTCAAATTAGTCATACTATTACAAATCGTTATATTTTTCTGTTAAAGACTGGTGTCTTTATTGTCCAGTCAACAAAAAAATTTGAAGTTATCAATTCTTGCTACATCATCATCTTCCTCTTTCTTTTTTCTGCGTTCGAAATAAAAGAGGGGTATTGTGTGAAAAGTGAAAACTGAATTAAAAGTCTAAAACATTGAAAAATATGACAAAAATTAATGACTTTCAATTTTTTTTTAATTGGGCAATAATGACATCCACACTTAACAGAAAAATATAACGATTTGTAACGACAAGATCAATTTGAAATACGGTCAAAACTTATAAGATTAATTTAAAACAAATAAAATATTTATGATCAATTTAAAACTTATCATATATTTTGATCAATTTAACCATTTCACCTGAAGGAAGATATAATAAGGTTAACTAAAGCTTGTGTAATTGAGAGTGATGATTACCTCAGTTCGACCCTTGGTTTCACCAGCCCTGAAGGTTTGCCTCTGATCATGAGACGCCATTCTTCTTCTTCTTTGTGTAGATACTTCTCTGAAATGGAAGTGTGTGTGTGTGTATAATGTTATGGATTTTTCACAAACTTCTTCTTCTGGGGTTGAGAATCTCCATTGCATTCACTACCTTTATAGTTTTTTTCGTGCTTGACACGTGTCCTGCTTGCCGACACGTGTTAGGGACGTGGCGGGCCGAGGTGAGAATCAGGAGGATACCAACTTCGCTTTTGTCTCTTTGATATATTTTTTTTGGATAAAAATCTTTTGGTATCTTCCACAATTATATTAAATTATGATTTGGTGAATCGAATAGGTATATGTTTCTATTTGGTATTTGAAAATTTAAATGTCTTAATTTAATTGTAAAAGATTATTTTTTTAATTAATACGAATTTTCAGTTTAAATTAATATATTCATATCGAGTGATTAATTTCTCATTGACTTATAAGTATCTTAAAAAATAAAAAAATTAATTTAATAATTTAAAATTATTCTATATTTAAGATTAAAGATTGAATTTTTGACACTTTCTTAAGAATATATAAATAAGTTCCTTCCATCTAATCACACTTGTTAAATTCTTTAATTAATATAATTGATAAAAAGTTAATTAAAAATATCAATAATATATATGTTAGATTAATAGTAAATGATGAATTTTTTATTTAACAAAAAACAGATTATAATACAAATTAAATAGTGTCAAAATATACATTTTACATTTTTTTTATTGTACATTTGCAAATCATATATGTTTTATATTATAAGTACGAACATTTTTGCTTGGTGAAACTAATATTTCATTATATAAGAAAGGATATAAAGGACATATAAGATATTGCATGGCAACAAATATATTAAATTAGAATAAGTCTGTTCCAACTAAGTGGAAAGGACTTATTTATTTTTAATTAATTGTCAGGAATTTGATTCTTGCATTGGATATGGAGCAGCTTTAAATCTTTGGGCTAACTGTCCCACTTTTTGTGGTGCTTACAATTGAACGAGGGGATTATTCATTGTGTTTGACGGTGTATACCCTGGTTTAGACAAAAAATCTTTTGTGGTGTCTACAATTCAGCGAGGGGATTAGTCATTGTGCTCGACGGTATATACCCTGATTTAGACAAAAAAAACCTTTTGTGGTGCCTACAATTCAGCGAAGAGATTAATCATTATGTTCGACGATGTATACTCTGATTTAAACAACAACAAAAAAACATTCGATACAAAAAAAATAAATTTTTCCTCTGAGAAAAAGTGCTTAAAGTAACTCTAGGAGGTAACACACCTTACACTACACTAACAACAGAAATTTTCTAAATAAATACAAGAAAAACAATTAGAGTATTAGACATATAATGAGAGGCAACACACCCCAAGGAAGCCCTTTTCAGGCTTCTTCTTCACAAGGCGTAGATCAGTAGTACAGTAGTATTGAACTTTAATACATCTTTTCAATTAGTTAGTATCTAATCTATTCAAGGTGAGTTCTAATTTATGTGAGTTTTTATTAATATTAACAAATGGCATTACATAATTGGAAGGATGTATTGAAGTTCAATAATACGATACTAATGAACTTTTATCCCTTCACAAGGAAGCCCTTTTCAATAATACTAAATAATCTCTGTATATGTCGCCATGTTGTCACTTTTAACTAATACAGGGACTACTTACTATTACTTTTAAATGTTCAAATGATGTGGCAACATGGTGACAAATTAACAGTGTTACGTCAATACATAACGGTCATGTCACACGGTGACTTAACGAGCAATGTCCCAAAAACTAAATAATTGATAAAAGTATAAATTCAAAGTCTATTTTCAAAATTTATAAATTAAATAATAATTTGACCCTATATTAAAATGGAAAGACCGAACCGTTATTTTTATAAGTAGCTTAACTGAACCGTTGAACAGTTTGTCATTAAGTCATTTCAATTGCACACCAAAAAAATAAGACAAAACATATTAAAACAGAAAAGATAAAGAAAACATAACAAACAAACAGAAAACGCATACATAGATAGATATATAGAGAGAGAGAGAGAGATTGTATTTGTAAATTGTAAGAGGAAGGAAAATGAAATACCTTATTTGTAATACATACCAATAGCATCAAACAATACACATAATAATAAACACAATCTATAAGCAGCAAAATTTAGCTATTTTAACCGCTAAATCCCAGCGAGACTCGTTCGATCCTCAATTTAAGACTTTCTCTCTCTCTTCTCTTCTCTCTCTCTCTCTCTCTCTTTCTCTCTCACATGTCTTCCCTCCTAATTCTTACAATCGGTGCAGCATAGCGATCCTATCGCCGGCTGCACTCTATTTTTTTTCCAATGGGGAAAAGCCCGCCATCGCCGCCGGCCGACATTGAGACGGCGCACGGAGGTCGCAAGGGCCGCCACTCACCGTCCTACGACGACGTCGTCGACGAGACGGTTCACGGCGGTCGCAAGGGCCGACCGTCGCCGCCTTCCGACATCGAAACGGCACACGGAGGTCGCCCCGCGGGGCACCGGAAGAGCCGATCGGAGCCGCCGCAACCGACACCGCGTTTTTCCCCGCCAGCTCCGAAGCCGTGGTTCCCGTGGCTCGTGCCGCTCGTGTTCGTGGCTAATGTGGCGTTGTTTGGGTACTCCATGTATTACAATGATTGCCCTGAGCACATAGACACAGATCGTGAATGTATTCTCTCCGATGTCTTAGGGCGCTTCTCTTTCCAGCCCTTCAAGGAGAATCCCCTTCTTGGACCTTCCACCAGAACGTGAGAATTCATTCATTCATTCCGTTTTTGCCCTTACAGATTTGATTAAACGGATTTGTTTATTTCAGAATTGGGTTTTGTTTTCTGATACGAAATGCATGCGTGTGGAAAAATAAGCAAATGATGATCAATATGAAGATTTCATATGGTAGGGATTTTATTTTGGAAATTTGGAGTTAACGATATTTGTTGATTTGCTTCATAATTGGAAAAATAGAAGGATTTATCTGAACATTGAGTGATATTATGGGATTGAGATTGAAGATGGGAAAAGCAGAAAGGGAATTATTGAAATGTTGATAAATTTCTAAGTTTAACTTGCCCTTTCCGAAATGTAAGGGATTGTGTTTTCTTAATTATCTTAATTATCATCTCCCAGGTAAGATTATGGAGGAATGATTAGTCACGAGGTCTGCGCTAGCAAATACCCTGATCCGAGACCAAAAATGAAAAACTTACCCTTTTTGCTCTTTCACTACTCTTTGCCTCTATGAACTCTCTAAATCACTCTCAGCTTAAGAAAGTCCAAAACCAGAATTGCTCATATTCTTGGGAGTTTATTGTCAAATAAATACTATAAACCACTAAGCTTATATTCTATACTCTGGTTTGTCCTGCTTTGTTCTGCAGGCTGCAACATTTAGGAGCCCTACAAAAGGAGCTGGTGGTGGAGAATAACGAAGGATGGCGCCTCATTACATGCATGTTTCTTCATGCTGGAGTTATACACATAGTCGCCAATATGTTTAGTCTCTTATCCATTGGAATCCGCCTTGAGCAGGAATTTGGATTTGGTAAGCATTTTGCTCAGTTATTCC
The DNA here is from genome assembly GCA_014851425.1 of Senna tora. NCBI lineage: Eukaryota > Viridiplantae > Streptophyta > Magnoliopsida > Fabales > Fabaceae > Senna > Senna tora. The sequence continues at coordinate 3,941,468 of CM026268.1, forward strand.
AAATGAACTTTGGATGTTCTTCAGTACACTTTTCTCATGTCTTAATACTTTTCAGTGAGAATTGGATTAGTATACATGCTTGCTGGTTTTGCTGGAAGCTTGATATCAATTTTACATTTGGAAGCAACTGCAAAACCAACCATATCAGTTGGTGCATCTGGTGCCCTTTTTGGACTTCTCGGAGCCATGCTTTCCGAGCTTCTAACGAACTGGACTATCTATGAAAACAAGGTACCTATTCTTACTTGAAGGTAGTCTTATATGCAGTTCTTTATATCTTTGTTATTAGGCTGCCTATATGTGTCCGTTTCTATCATAGCAAATATAAAAACTGTACCTAATTTTTTTCCTAAATTGTCCCTACATAGCAAAACTTGTATGGAGTTAATGATAACGAACTTTAACCCATTTTCTCCTTCAGTGTGCAGCTCTTTTAACTCTTGTGGTCATCAGTGCCCTAAATTTGAGTCTTGGATTTCTACCTCGTGTTGACAATTCAGCCCATGTAGGAGGATTCATCTCTGGATTTCTTCTGGGTTTTGTTCTTTTAATGCGTCCTCAATACGGATATGTAAACCGCAAGCATATTCCTCCAGGATATGATGTCAAACGGAAATCCAAGTTTACAATCTATCAATATATCTTGTTTGTCTTATCATTAATCATCTTACTTGTTGGGTAAGCAACTCATTTTCTGCTATTTGAACTTTCACAAATTAAATATTATGCAGCCTTAGGTAGCTTTCCTGAACTTGCAATGTTGATTTTGTTGGCAGATATGCACATAGCTTAATTAAGCTGTTCACGAAATAGACAACAGGAAAAAGGTTGAATGCTTGTTCTGATTGAAGAACCTATTCTTCAAACTTGTTAGTACTAATCCAATTCTCCTTGTTGTTCAAACTTTACTAGATTTATATGCACTTTCTTATATTTGTATTATCAGGTTCTCCAATAAAAATAAAATATAATTTTTTTTTTGAAAAAGAAAAGTTAATCATAGAAGAGATGAGTTATATAAATCATACACATATCGATTTTTTATTGAAGAACCTTATAACAGAGATATAGAAACTATACCTAAGTTTTTTCGCTATATATATAGATGCCTCATACTTTGGAACTCTTTTTTTCTTCCTTCCTCTTTTCAGGTACATGCTTGTTCAGGCTCTATCCAGAAGAAATATTTACAGACAAATTCTGGACACTTGAAAGCTTGTACAAACTTTGAGAGATGATTTCACATGTAATTATTTGGCTTCCAATATAAATAGGGGGAAATTCTTGAATGCTCACGTCCAAAGTCATTGATTGGACCCTGTGAAATAGTATATATTTTAAACTAAATTGAGTATCATATAATCAAAATTCTTTTGTATATCTACTTCCAGAAACAGATATAATAGATTCAGATTTAGATTTTAATAAAAGTTGAGATGGTGGAGTTTGTTTGGATTTTGATTTAGATTCAGATTAAAAAGGGAGAGAGAACAGCTAAAATCTGTATTTTGCAAATGGGCTTTGATTGATTCCACCATTAAACCCACTTTTGTTGCTATGTTCAAGGATTTGTTCCTTCTTCTGCTGCGTTGGTTTGAGTATTATATTTTTTTTTCCATGTAAGCAGGTGTTTCCACTTTCACCGTTTCAGAGAAAAGAAAGATGTCCTATTTTGATTATATAAAAAAGCAAATTTCCCTAAATTCTTTTATTTTATAAAATTCCAAATAAATTACATATTTTTTCATTCTTCAATTTTCTTCCAGTATCCACACATACAAAAAGAAATATACCAAAAAGTAACCAATTTTAATATGGTTTTTATGTTATCTTCTCACTTTTAATACGTTTTTTTTAATTGGTTAATCTTAGGAAAAGCATGTGAGCAACAGTATATAAGTTTGTCCTTTTAATATTACAACTGAATTATTATATAATACACAAAACGTAATGCACTATGTATATATTTAGTAGATAGTATGTTTGTGTATTTATATATATGAATTCTTTAATTTGGATACCATGCATATCAAATTAAATTTAGTTGATTATAGCATTGCCTTTTGTAAGTGTGGATATTGAAAGAAAATTGGAGAATAGCAAAATTTATAGTTTATTTGAAGTTTTCTGAAAATTAAAATAGTTTAGGGAAAAGTATTTTAAAAAGTAATAATAAATCTAAGTAAATTTATAGGTATAGGATTTGTGTTAAATTTAAAGATAAAAGTTCAGTAGTACTGTACTACTGAACTTCAGTGCATTCCTCCAATCATGTAGTGCCATTTGTTAATATTAATAAAAACTCACATTAATTAGGACGCACCTTGAATGGATTAGGGGCCAACTGATTAGAGGGATGTACTGAAGTTCAGTACTACTGTATTACTGAAGATATACCCTAAATTGAATTATGTGAAAGTATAAAGATGTATTTACTACATTAATTTGGGGGTATTTACAAAATTTTATAGATTTGGTGACCTATTTGCAGGTTGCAACAAAATTATAATTGAAAGAGAATATATACAATTTTTTAAAAGAAATATTTAAAGATATTAGTGAAAAAAAATGTTAAATGAAATTATTTGAGTATATACACAATTTGCTCCTTGAAAGATTCGGAAGTTGACAATTTAGTCCCTGAAAGATCATAACTATACAATTTGGTCTCTGAAAGATTGCACCATTTAACAAATTGGTCCTTCTGTCATCTTTAGTTAAATTCTCTTAACGGGCTTGCTGATGTGGCACGTTAGTTGCACACATGGGCCGTTAATAGCTGAGTAGGATATGCTTACATGGCACAAACTAAATACTACACAAAATAGTCTCTAAAAGATTTTAAATACTACACAAAATAGTCCCTAAAAGATTTGTATGATGTACAATTTAGTCCTAAAAGTCTTACGTTGTACAATATTTGAATATACTACACAAAATTCAAGTGAAACGTATGAACATATACACATACATGATCATTATCACTTTATTCCAAATTTCCATCTACACATATAACACAGTATACTACACATAACACATAATTTAAGCCAAATGCAAAATTCCTGTATAAGCATTATATTATAATTAGGAACCCGTTTTCTAACTCTACCTTTTGGCAGTCTTGATATTGGTTTTAGGGGAAGGAAAATCAGTAAGAGCAAAATAAAAGTCACAACTTTCATTTTACCAATCTTTTGACAGTCATGATATTTACGATATAAGTCCTAGGCATAAAACAAATTAAAGTTGAGAATTTGATACAGCTTAAGCTGTAGCAGTGGGGAAAAATATAGAATAGTAGAAATCAAACACAGTAATAACAAAGCAGAATCTGAACTCTGTTATTGGAGTAATTCTGAAATATAATTCATTAATTCAAGATGATAAAACAAATAAAGTACTGGGGTATTTATAAGCATATACCCAACTAACAACTCCTAATTAAGTGATGCCTAAAAATTAGGAAAAGCCAAACAAAAAAGATACTGAACCAGAGAAATATAACAGTAAAGCATGAAACCACTAACACTACTTAAAACATTTCGACCAACATTGTGAATGAGTTTAATCTGCAGTCGTGTGTGTAAGTTTAGTGTGGACTAAGTCAACCTTAGCCTTTTTCCTTCTAGAATAAGTGAGTAAAGGCTTAGGTGAAGATGTGGCAGTGGGTATTGTATCAGAATTTAAAAAAAAAAAATTCAAACTTCTAAGAGCTTCAGTTTCTTAGAAAAAATAGTATTTGAACTTATAAACTGGTTAACAACAATAAATGCTTAGTTTAGCTGACCTTGCAATCGAAGTTTATAATAGTTTAATTGAAGCCATATAACACTATAACAGTTTTATCATATGATTCTTATAGATTTTCACAGTTTCTTATGCTTATGTATGTGTACATCTTCATACGTTTCATTTGAGTTCTATATTTTGTGTGGTATGCTCAAATATTGTACAACGTAAGACCTTTAGGAACTAAATTGTACATCGTACAAATCTTTTAGAAACTATTTTGTATAGTATTTAAAATATTTTAGGACTATTTTGTTTAGTATTTAAAATCTTTTAGGGACTATTTTGTGCAGTATTTAGTTTGTACCATGTAAGCATGTCCTACTCAGCAACTAACGGCCCATATGTGCAATTAACGTGCCACGTCAGCAATTCCGTTAAGAGAATTTAACTGAAGATGACGAAAGGACCAATTTATTAAACGGTGCAATCTTTCAGAGACCAAATTGTATAGTTATGATCTTTCAGGGACTAAATTATCAACTTCCAAATCTTTCAAGGACCAAATTATAATTCTTATGAAGGGTACTTACCACAAATTATAATTGATGGGAGTTTTTACAAGTAAAAAATAGTTAGAGGGGGTTTTTGCATTTTTCCCAATTCTAAAACACAAATGGCTTCTTAATTATTAATAAAAGTATTTTTTTCACTAAAATTTTTAAATACAAATGACATATCAGTCTTAGAGAAGAAGTATAGTATGCACAAATGGGCCTTTAGTCTAAAGAAAATATAGTGATAAATTATTTTTTAATCTTTAAATTTTGAAAATAAATTATTTGGTCAATAAATTTATAATAGCATCAATTAAATTATCGTATGACGTAACTATTATATACTCATATAACACCATTTGTGCATAACTAAATAGTAAATAGTCATTTGAATAATTTACAAACAATACTAAATAGTCATTGAATTTACGGTGACTACTAATATATTTTCACCTCACCTTATCACATCATTTGAATATTTACAAACAATACTAAATAGTCATTGTTTATGGTGATACCATTTATAACTAATACTAATACATGAATTAGTTATTATTATTTGTAAGTATTACTTTTTTATTTTTATTTTTTGGTGAGATAGTATTACTTTTTAATTGATACAGGGATTATTTAGCATTGTCGGTTATAACTAGATCTGTTCGTGGGTTGGGCCGGGTCGGGTTTGGACTTAAGCCCATGGGCTTCACATATATGGACTTCGACTTTGAGCCCAAGCCTATATGTTTTACTACACATTATAATGGGTTAGGTATTTACCCAAGCCCATAGGCTAAGCCTGGGCTTAGCCCATTAGTATACATAACTATAAAATATTTATATATATTACTTTAAATTTTGTTTTTGTTTGCTTAGAACCAATGTTTTAAGAATCAAATTGATCTGATTGATAATCGATCAAGTGTTCGATTATATTTGATGCAAAAATTTTATCTATGGTCGGTCTGTTCAAAATCAATACTATTAATTAAGATCGGAATATTGTTTAATAAAGCATTATTTCAATGATTTGAAAATTATGAAAGGTACTAAAAAAATTAAAATACTAATTTTTCATATTCAAAACTTTATCAGTTAATCAATTTGATTAAATATTTATTGTGTACTAAACACACATGTAATATATTAATTATAAAGAAACTTAATTGTAATTAATTTGGATAATTAAACATTACAGTTCTTGAAAAATGAGATTTATGAAAATTCAAAATATTCTTACATAAATATTTCGAGAACAAGAAGATTCATGCACGTGGGTGATAAGCTTAGGCTTGAGTAAACAACAAATTATATTTTAATGGATTCGAATTGTCAGAGTAAAGTATACTTGACTTGAATTCATTTGGCTGATTGCTGAGTACTACACTACTACTGCTATGCGTCTCTGGTTCTTGAATCTTGACGATTGAATCAATCATCCCCACTGAAGTTAGCGCCTTGATTCCGTCGTAGTCCATTTCTGAATATCCTCGAGACCCACATTCTACAATTTTTATGACCTAAATTTAATATTCATAAGAGCAATCGTTTTTCTCAGATGTAAGCAAGCATAGAGTTTGGCATTTCAGCTCCCAAATGAATAAACATTCACACTCTTCTCCGTTCATGTCCCTCAATGTCGAAGGCCATTCTTTCTCGAATCAAACCCCGTCGTCCCATCCCAAAAACTACCTCTTCTTCTTCCCCCACTCCCTCCACTCCTCGCATCAAGAAGCTCGTTCTCGACGCCGTCGAAATCCTAAGAACCCACGAGCAATGGGAACATTCCCTCGAAACCCATTTCGCCGAATCCCAAACTCTTGTTTCCGATGTTGCCCATTTCGTTCTAGACCGAGTACACAACGTAGAACTGGGTTTGAAGTTCTTTGATTGGGCTAGCAGAAGACCGTATTCTTGTTCCCTAGATGGGGTTGCATATTCTTCGCTTCTCAAGCTTCTGGCGAGGTTTAGAGTGTTTTCGGAGATTGATTTGGTGTTGAAGGACATGAAAGTGGAAGACATAAAGCCTACCCATGAAGCATTGAGCTTTGTCATTCGGGCTTATGGAGATTCAGGGTTTTTTTCTAGGGCTCTTGAGTTGTTTCATTTGATGCGTGAAATACATAACTGTTATCCTAGTGTTGTGGATTGTAATTCGTTGCTTCAAGTTCTGGTGAAACATGAGAAAGTTGAAATTGCACGTCAGCTGTATGATGAAATGTCTGAGAGAGATGATGGAGAAGGTGCTCTTGTGGATAACTATAGTACCTCTATTATGGTGAAGGGTCTGTGCAATGAGGGGAAGGTTGAGGAAGCTAGGAAATTAATTGAAGATAGATGGGGAAAGGGTTGTGTACCAAATGTTGTATTTTACAATACAATTATTGATGGTTATTGCAAGAAAGGTGATCTTGAAGGTGCAAATAGAGTTTTTAAGGAGTTGAAATTGAAGGGACTTTTGCCCACGTTAGAAACTTATGGGGCTATGATTTACGGATTCTGTAAGGTGGGGAAATTCGAAGCAGTTGATCGGCTTCTAACAGAAATGACTGAAAGGGGATTGAAGGTGAATGTGCAAGTGTATAATGAGATTATTGACGCTAAATACAAGCATGGTTTAGTACATGAAGCAGTTGAGACAACAAGAAGGATGATTGAGAATGGGTGTAAGCTAGATATCACAACTTATAATACTCTGATAAACTGTTCATGCAAGGGTGGGAGAATTAAGGAAGCTTATGAGCTCCTGGAGCAAGCGAAAAAGAGGGGATTGGTGCCGAATAAGTATACCTATACTCCCCTTATGCATGCTTATTGCAGGCAAGGGAATTATGTTGAGGCATCAAATATGTTTATTAAGATTGCTGAAACAGGAAACCAACCTGATTTGGTTTCTTATGGAGCTTTTATCCATGGAGTTGTTGTTGCAGGCGAAATCGACGTTGCATTGATGGTCCGAGAGAAGATGATGGAAAAGGGAGTGTTCCCTGATGCCCAAATTTATAATGTTCTGATGAGTGGCCTTTGCAAGAAAGGGAGGTTTCCTGCTGCCAAACTGCTATTTTCCGAAATGCTTGACCGAAATGTTCAACCGGATGCATATGTTTACGCCACCTTGGTAGATGGGTTTATTAGAAATGGTGAACTTGATGAAGCAAAAAATCTCTTTGAACTCGCAATTGGTAAGGGTGTAGACCTTGGAATTGTGGGATACAATGCTATGATTAAGGGTTTCTGTAAATTTGGAAAGATGACAGATGCTCAGTCGTGCATCGATAGGATGCGACACGCCTGTCATACTCCTGATGAATATACTTATTCAACCGTCATAGATGGATATGTGAAGAATCAAGACTTGGATAGTGCCCTCAAGATGTTTGGATTAATGCTGAAACAGAAATGCAAGCCAAATGTGGTCACTTACACCTCTTTGATCAATGGATTATGCAGGAAGGCAGATTTGAGCAGAGCTGAAAAGGCATTCGGAGGGATGAACTCGTTTAATTTACAGCCTAATGTGGTCACATACACCATACTAATTGGGGCTTTTTCTAAGAATGGTAAGCTTGCAAAAGCAGTGTCCTATTTTGAAAAAATGCTGATGAACAGGTGTCTTCCTAGTGATGTTACATACCATTATCTGATAAATGGTTTAACAAATAATAAACCAACATCAGATTTCAATGAAGAACATGAGTCTGAAGATAATGACAAGTCCTTGATTTTATTTTTCTTTGCAAAGATGATCTCAGATGGATGGAACCAGATGGCTGCTGCTTATAATTCTATAATGATTTGTCTGTGTAAACATGGAATGATTGAAACAGCTCTATCATTGCAAAATAAGATGCTGAGTAAGGGATTCCTAATGGATTCTGTGAGTTTCACTGCTCTTATTCATGGCTTATGCATACAAGGTAGGTCAAAAGAATGGAGGGATATTATATCATCTTGTGATCTGGAAAAGATTGAACTCCAAACTTCTGTTGAGTATTCTCTAGCATTAGACAAATTCCTTTATCAAGGAAGGGTTTCAGAGGCATCATATATTTTGCAGGCCTTGGTTGAAGACTCAAGCTTTCATTCTCAAGGTTATAGTATGAAAGGGAGCTAGGGAGTTCTATGAACTAAAGTAATCAATCTCATGAATGTATTTTCTGGAAATTGAGAAAGATGACCCTTTTAGGATCTTATTATACTTGGATGATAGTTCTCTGTCAAAGAGATTCTGCCAGTTTTGCCCTTTAACAAAAATACTTCGCAGTATAACTGAATAACTGATGGGTTTTCAAGATTCTTTTTCATGCGGGTATCTTCTATAAGAGACAATCTTGTTTCAAGTATTGTCAAACACTAAATGAATACTTTTCTCTATTGGAATTCGAATTTTAATTCACCATATTGCGAGGAATTAGCCCATTCTGTTAGACTCAATCCCCGATGGTGGTTTCTAAGATTGATTGTTCTTGCTATAGTTCAGAATATGGTGAGAGCTGCCTCAGAGCAAACGAATGTTAGTTACATTTGTGTACATTTATACACATTGTACAGTTGCAATATATACTGTCAAGTTACAAGACATGAGGAAAGATGTGTTAGTTACATTATTAGGTCCATAACATTGTATTCGGTGGTTCAGTTGACAAATGTTGTGTCAGGATATAATAGAATTTTTCTTTTTTGGCCAGGGATATAATAGAATACTTACTTCAGTATTGTGGCAACTTTACTTTTGGCAAGCCATTGATGTTTTTGGCATGTCAAAGAATTTATATTTCTTTAATCATTGTCATTCGTTAAGAGAATTGTTTCAACAATGAACTTTATAGTATTTGATGGATTGATTATCAAATCTGTTTCAGTGGACACTTTAATTAAGACAAAAAGAAATTATGCTTTTGGTATTAATTAGAGGAAAAGTTACAAATTAAGATATAAACCAAGAGAGTTTTATATAATTTTCTAAGTTTTAATCAATCTTTCTATATAGTAACCAGAGGTTTGAAAAGAGATTCCGAAAAATTAGTAATTGAGTGATTGTGGCAAGCAATTCTTTTATCATTATTGTGTTATTTGAAGAACGAATTTTTTGAAGTGCGCATCTTATAAAGTATTAAAGCGTACATATTAAACAAACATCTTATTAATAAACAAAAATAAATTATTTTAATATACTTCAGGATTTTACGAGATGTACACTTCAAATCATCTTTTCCATAATTTTGATATCTTCTATTCTTCTGCTACTTTTCATTCTTTGTTTTGTTGTTCTTTCACCATTTTGCATTAGGTTTGCTCTTGATAGGTTAGTAATTTAGTATCACTTGTCCCCTAACGAGTTTGAGTTCATAATTTTTGTGATTTTGAATTAAAATTCAGATGAGTCTATCACTATAAGTCAATGCTCATTGGTGCTGGAGTTCATTTGATCAGATTATTTCACTAGCAGTAACAGTTAATGCATTTATAAAAAAAATTATAAAATATTAATTTGGTGATTTTGGGTGCAACAATATATGTAGTGGTAAAAAGTTAGGTAATTTACATGGCTAAATACTTTTACCTTAACCAATAACTTCTTGGTTCATCACTCATCAGTGTTTTTTTTTTCTTTTTGGTTCATAGAAATTGCTCTCTGCGACTGGAAAAATCAATTTTGAAGAAAAAGGAAAAATAATTATGTTACCAACCCTCTAATTTTTCCCTTTCAGGCCTTTCTTTAACCAAAAAGCCATTGTCACAAACTCAATGTTTAGTTTTACACACTTCTATATGGTGAGGCAAAGCTTTTTCTTCCTCCAAAGGCAAAGGCAATCAATGATTTAAGTCATCTAAATATAGGTTCCCACAAAACATTCAATCATTGAAACAACTCTATCGTTCAGCAATTTGCCAATTTGACATCTATTGTGAGCCAATATAAGAACTTCTTCCAGAGGAAAGAAAGGCAAAATTACCTTTTTGACCCCCTAAACTATAGTGCTTCTGTCAATTTTACCCCTAAACTTCATTTGCTATCAATTGTGCCATTAAACTTTTTAACGACAAATGCATATGTGACTATCCTCATGGCCTCCAATACTAATTGTGATGCAAATCATATATTTAGCTACATTTTTTCACCAATTTAGCCATGATAAAATCCTTTATTTTGTAGTGCATGGTAATCGTAGCTAAATTGATGAAACATTATTGCTACATATATAATTTACCATTACAATCAACATTGAAGACCATGAACACAATCACATTTACATATGCTATTTAATAATTAGATGGATTTTTGGTGAAGGACAAAATTGCTTGCTAATTAAAAGTTTAGAGGCACAATTGACAGCAAACAGTTAAGGGGGAAAATTGACAGAAACTCTTAGTTTAGGGACAAAAAAAGTAATTTGGCCAAAAAAAAGACTAATAAAATTGATTATGTTAACTATCATTACTTTTTTTCCCAAAATCAGGGCATATGTTTGCATCGTCTCCATTGAATAACGAAAGACAGATCTCAGCAAGAAGCAAAAGGGAGAAAAAAAAACACATGAAAAGCTTTTCATAAGGAAAAATAAAAGGAATATTGGAATTAAATATTCCAGTTAGTCTCTGCAATGAATTCTACTCTTTAGTACCGGCTAACAAAAATGCAAATCATTACAGAGAATATATCTTCACCAGATTAAAACGTCAGTTTGACAAGCTTCATGCACCTTGCTCCTCAATATCTCCATTTTCACCATCTTCAGCCGCAGCAGCAGCCATCAACTCATCAAAGTTTGCTGTCTTCCCAAGCAATATTTCAATCTAAAACAATTTTATAAGAAAACGCAAGACTTTTAATTTTGAGGCAAGTCATGAAACAAAACCCAAGAATATTAAGTTGAAGGGGCTAAGACACTCCAAACAAGATATGTCCAAGACTCAGCAAGTTCTTCTTTCCACCCTTACCTTGGCCTTCTGGACAGGTCTACCTCTAGAATCGTCCTTTATGTCAACAGTTGATGTCATGATTTCTGCGTTATGATCACAAATCAAATTTGATTGTTCAACCCTTTTCCCATTAAAGCAAACCCAAGGGTACCATTTCCCAGATAAGAGAAAAGAACAAAAGAAGATAATATCTCACTCTTTTCAACAGCAAGCCCATTGTTTTTCAATATTTCAGCAACAGTAACCACTGTGGCAATAGCTACAGCAATAAAATTGAAAACAAATTAGTTAAAGCCAGCAAAAGTGGTAGGGACAAGATAATACTAGGAAGGAATTATTCCAAATTTCATTTTGGCAATGTTATTCTACTATCCCTTAAAAACAATAAAAATGTCAACTGTCCAAATAATCAACAGGGGAAAAGATGGAAGATCTATATGAAAAACTCAGGCACTAGTGAGCTTTGACAATTGAGCATAAATAGGTAATAGGTATGCTGTATCATAAACCCCCTTTTCAGTTATTTGTAACTCTCAACATAGAGTTTATATGAAAACAAAATAAGGATGGAAAAAATGAAAATTGTTAGTGCATTATCGAATGAAATTATGTCTAGACTCTAGAATCTAGATGCAGTGTCAAATATCATTTGTTCCATTTTCTTTATATCCTCATTTTATTCCCAAACAAACCATAATGGTATACAGCCAAGATATTGCTCAAGATAACCAAGATTGAGATTTTAAGTGGGATCAGGAAAGGCATAAGATAGATTGAATCGATGATATATAATTTTCAAAAAAAACTAATATGTATATATTTAGTAATATAATTTTTTTTATAAACATAAAATGATCAATCTAGCAATTTGTAATAGAACATAACATTATTTTCAAATGAAGTATAGCAAAATAGCATTATATCACTATCTCACAAACACATAAATACATAATATCATATTCCATGACATGAGAAGAAACACAGATGCACATTGCCACACCCTAAATATTACATTTTAATATTTTATTTCTCAAAAACATGGAAACCAAAACCAAACACACACAGCACACACAAAGGAGAAATGCAATGGTAGAACAAAGTAAGCAGAAAACGTTGAAAACAATACTGAGCAAGTAGAAAACAAAACAAAATAGAAATCAGAAAAAGAAAGTAGAAACCAAAAGTTCAGAACACATGAATAATCATGCAGAAACTAAACAGAAAGAGCCGAAAGAGAAACCACAAGCCAGATGCGACAAGAACAAACAATACGCAAGTGAGATCAAGCCACAACCAGATCACATAAGTTCTGCGACGAAGCCACAACCAGAATGCATATGTTCTGCGATGAAGCAACAACCAGCCGCAAAGATGATGCATAAATGGTATGAGTTAGGCTGGTTCGGTTTAGGATAGGCATTTTCTATCCTAAACGTGTTTTTCCATCTTTAAAAAAAACAAATTGGCTTCTCCTAGATCAGATGGGATCAAGCAATCCTGTAATCTCACAATCTAGATCGTGATCCCTTCGCGATCCTACTGCTTTGCGATTTTCCTTGTGATTTAGATCGAAAATGGGGCATAAGATCGCAATCATAAACGATCTATCTGGATCACAATCTTGATTACCATGATATTACTTCATGAGTTCATGTATCTTTTCAAAAGTTAATCCTACAGCATTGCAATCTTCAATTTCACATTACATATGTTACAAACTTACAATATTTGGAGTACTACTCATTATTAATTGTTCATAAAATCTGATACAATTTTAAGAATGAAACTATTTTTCTTATCAAGAAACATAGTAAATATTTATACAGTGATACTAGCTTTACTCCACCAGAGCATGGCAAGATTATGAAAAATTGAGCACAGGACAAAGATGATAAAAGGCCTATACTTAGAAACCAAAAAGTTAGCTGTAGCCTATTAAACCTAAACCAGCTATTCAACATTACAAGTTTACAACATACATAACATAAACCTGGAAGTAAACATTCTGGTCAATAAAGCTTCTATGTACATTACACTTCAAGTTTTGGGGATATCAATCTCATATTCCACAGTTATAGAATCCAAGGTAACTCTGATACATTTAAATGTTCAAGTCATATGCTTCAATTACTTAAAAAGGGAGGTTAAAATTACTAATCAATATAACGTATTACCACTATCTTCAACATAAACACAATTAGCTTAAGACCTCTAAGGCTCCAAAAGGTTACATAGCCCATGATGCAAAAGGCACAAACCAAGGTGCGTAATAAAAAAATGTACAAATAGCCAAAGAGAGAAAGATTTAATTAAGATTTGATACCCATTCCTAGTGCTGACAGCTCAACCTCATTATGTTGTTGCATATACCTCTGCAATAAAAACAAGTATCAAGCCATTAAAACAAATGCAATAAATAAACAAATGATACGCAAAATCAACATATCTCAATTTTTATCGAAAGAAAAGTTTGCTTCAGTCCCAAGTCGTTTAAGGGAGAAGGCTTTATCCTCTGTCCAACCAAAACGATTCAAAACAACTAATTTGAAAGAAAAGAAAACTTCCGAGAAATTATCCAGAAAGAATAATACGATATTTTAAGACTGCTCAAAATTTACAAACAAAAAAAAAACAGAGAGAGAGGTGAAGGGCATGGAGCTAACCTTGGCTAGATTAACGTAGAAGAAGAGAGGCTTCTTGGTATTAGAAACCTGAATGCGATTCTTCTTGTACGAATCTGCGATGTTGATGTTGTTTACTCCTTCCGTGATGGCTTCCATTTTTGTGACCACAAAGTGATACACTTCAACGACGGAACCCTAACTTCTCTGTTGGATATACTCTGAAATCTGATTATACACTTCAACAACTCAAATCTCTTCAGGTGAAAAAGTGCCGAACCGTAGGTACAAACTGGGCCGACAAAATGGGCTTTGGGTCCATAGTGGACTGTAAGCCCACCAATTGATTACTTCTCTTTCTCACTCTTTTTTCTTTTAATATATTTATGAGAATAAATTAATATTTTGATTCTTAAAAATTATTATTATTATTCAATTTAGTTCTTTAAATATGAAAATATCAATTTAATTTTTGAAATATAAATTTTGTTTCAATTTAATCCCTATTTGAATTTTTTGTTTGTTATGTTAAGAGAGATTCTCATAAACTAAATTAAGACAAATTATATTTTTTAGGATTAAATTTGATATTTTTATTTTTTAAGGACTAAAATATTAATTTACTTTATTTCTTATATTACATAATTTAGAAATTAAAAAATCAAACAAGCCTAAAATCATATATAATATTAGAGGTTTCGCATGCACCGTGTATATGTAATTTGTTTTTTATTTTTTTTAAAAAAATATATATATAAGATAAAATTATTATTATGATTTAAAATAATAAAATATTAAATATTTGATAATTTTTTAACTTTCAAAATATAATATAATAATTATATTTTAAATAATATATTAAATCATGGGAAGTTATTTATTGAGAAGTTATTTATTGATTAGTTATTTTTAATGGGAAAGTTATTTTTTTGGTATCACACTTTGCTTGTGTGACACCAAAAACTCCAAAGCCATATATATATAGATGACTAGGGGCTTAATTGGTTGGGAGTTTTTTTTTTATGAAAATTGGTTGAGAGTTTTGAAATGAGTGGAGTGGATGATTATTAATGGACTAATATGGAGTGAAGTATAATAGTTTAAACAAACAATTCTATTAATATGGAGTATTAAAAAAATAAAGAGGATAGTGAAATTAAAAATTTTAATGTTATCCCTATAATGAATTAAGGTAGAGAAAAAGATGATTAAGAATGATACTAAATATTATAAACTATGTAAATCTTAGAATAATTTTTAAACCAAAAGGTAAATGTCAATACTTTATTTATGTTTATATTGTCCAAGAGACCAAGAGACGGATGGAAATGGAAGAATATAGACACCTTCTATGTTTGTATACTTCTTGGCAAGAAACTCTTTTTATAGTTATCAAGATTATATATTTAATTAAAATAAATAAAAAAAAATAAAAAACTACGTATGAACAGTTTATTACTTTATTATAATACAAAATTCTATTACTGAGAATTTTCAAATACGTGTATAGTATCTATTTATTGTTTGCAAATTGGTCAAAGTATAAATATGCATTATTCTTTTATTTATTTGTAGATTGAAGAAAATTTCAATGGGAGAATTTATAAAGTTAAAGGCATAGTTACCATAAAATTTTGGATAGATAATAATAATAATAATATAGATGCTGTCGAGTATCAATCATACAACGTGTGACTGTTAGCATAGCGCCTAAGATCGATGTTAATGGAAAAAGCATATTACACGCCATATGTTCATTAGTTAGAAACAAAATCAATGGGAATGAAAAAGTAAGTGGAATTTATTGGGTCTTATTTATTATTTTTTATTTTTTCATTTCTATCAACTTAAAAAAAAATAAAAAAATAAAAAAGAAAAAGAAAGTACAAAATATCTATTATACCCCTTTAATTTGATATGATTTGACACAATTATAACTTTATTTTCTTTTTATTATTTTAATATAAAGGGTAAAATTGTCATTTTAATATATTCCCATTCCATTTCCACTATCAAACTTTTGCTACTAAACACATCAAATACATTCTGTTTCCGTTTCTGTTTCCATTTTCATTTTTATTTCTGCCTAATAAACGTGCTTTTCAATTTAGTAATTAGTAGGAATTGAATCAAATTAATAAAGGAGTAATTTAAGAGGGACCAATTTAAAAAATATATATATCTAAAGAAATCAAATTGATAACAAAAAATTCAAGAGGGATTAAAATGATATTATATTTTTTTCACTTGCTAACGGCGAATTGGACTCGTGAAGATTCACTGACCTCCAATTAGGAATGATCAGAACACCCATACCCAATGGATACCCTAAAATTTTATTATATGGGTATAGGTATGGGTCCGGTACAAAGTTAATGGGTCTGGGTAAGCTAATGGAAATGAAAAACTAAGTGATATTTATTTGGTCTCATTTATTTTATTTTATTTTTTTTCATTTTCATCAACTTAAAAAAAAAAGAAAAAGAAAGTACAAAATATCTATTATACCCCTTTAATTTGATATGATTTGACACAATTATAACCTTACTTTCTTTTCATTATTTTAATATAAAGGGTAAAATTGTCATTTTAATATATTCCCATTCCATTTCCACTATCAAACTTTTACTACTAAACACATCAAATACATTCTGTTTCCATTTCCATTTCTATTTCTGCCTAATAAACGTGCCCACATATGGCTTTTCAATTTAGTAATTAGTAGGAATTGAATCAAATTAATAAAGGAGTAATTTAAGAGGGACCAATTTAAAAAATATTTATATCTAAAGAAATCAAATTGATAACAAAAAATTCAGGAGGGATTAAAATGATATTATATTTTTTTCACTTGCTAACGGCGAATTGGACTCGTGAAGATTCACTGACCTCCAATTAGGAATGATCAGAATACCCATACCCAATGGATACCCTAAAATTTTATTATATGGGTATAGGTATGGGTCCGGTACAAAGTTAATGGGTCTGGGTAAGTTAATGGAAATGAAAAACTAAGTGATATTTATTTGGTCTCATTTATTTTATTTTATTTTTTTTTTCATTTTCATCAACTTAAAAAAAAGAAAAAAAAGAAAAAGAAAGTACAAAATATCTATTATACCCCTTTAATTTGATATGATTTGACACAATTATAACCTTACTTTCTTTTCATTATTTTAATATAAAGGGTAAAATTGTCATTTTAATATATTCCCATTCCATTTCCACTATCAAACTTTTACTACTAAACACATCAAATACATTCTGTTTCCATTTCCATTTCTATTTCTGCCTAATAAACGTGCCCACATATGGCTTTTCAATTTAGTAATTAGTAGGAATTGAATCAAATTAATAAAGGAGTAATTTAAGAGGGACCAATTTAAAAAATATTTATATCTAAAGAAATCAAATTGATAACAAAAAAATTCAGGAGGGATTAAAATGATATTATATTTTTTTCACTTGCTAACGGCGAATTGGACTCGTGAAGATTCTCTGATCTCCAATTAGGAATGATCAGAATACCCATACCCAATGGATACCCTAAAATTTTATTCTATGGGTATGGGTATAGGTCCGGTACAAAGTTAATGGGTCTGGGTAAGCTAATGGAAATGAAAAACTAAGTGATATTTATTTGGTCTCATTTATTTTTTTTTATTTTTTCATTTTCATCAACTTAAAAAAAGAAAAAAGAAAAAGAAAGTACAAAATATCTATTATACCCCTTTAATTTGATATGATTTGACACAATTATAACCTTATTTTCTTTTTATTATTTTAATATAAAGGGTAAAATTGTCATTTTAATATATTTCTATTCCATTTCTACTATCAAACTTTTACTACTAAACACATCAAATACATTATGTTTCCGTTTCTGTTTCCATTTCCATTTCTATTTCTGCCTAATAAACGTGCCCACATATGGCTTTTCAATTTAGTAATTAGTAGGAATTGAATCAAATTAATAAAGGAGTAATTTAAGAGGGACCAATTTAAAAAATATATATATCTAAAGAAATCAAATTGATAACAAAAAATTCAGGAGGGATTAAAATGATATTATATTTTTTTCACTTGCTAACGGCAAATTGGACTCGTGAAGATTCTTTGACCTCCAATTAGGAATGATCAGAATACCCATACCCAATGGGTACCCTAAAATTTTATTCTATGGGTATGGGTATGAGTCCGATACAAAGTTAATGGGTCTGGGTAAGCTAAGGAGGTACCCTACCTATACCCTACCCGCAATAGTAATTTTTTATTTTTATATATAAAAAGTAATATTTTAAAACTTTTTTGTGTTGAGAAAATATTTAATTTTAAGACAAAATATTAAATATTTTATAAATATTAAAGTAATTTAATAATATATTTATATTTATAATTTAAATTTTTTTTATTTTTATTTTTTGTGATTATAGATGAAAAAATTGATAAAAATAAATTTTATATTAATAAAATAATAATTTATTTAAAATTTTTATGGGTCCTAGGTCCGGGTATGGGATTTGACTACCCATAAAGTATGTGGATGTGGATTAATTTTGATACCCACTCAAATTTTGGTCCGGATCTAAAAAATATAGTACTCTACCCAAACCCTAGCCTGATATATCCTTACAAAAACCCAATTTGCTACGTATTGTCGCTATCTCCCACTACCAAATTTCAATTTATAATCATTTTCCATGGCCACCAATTTGAAGTGGTAAAAAATGGGATTCTTACACGTATGTACAAAATATATATATATATATATATACACAAATTTAATTATATTTTAAAATTATTTACAAATATAATAAATTTTTTTGTGCACGTTAAAAAATGTCATTATAAAAGACATTTTGTTATAAATTTGACAAAAAAATACTCTCATCAAAAATATTTATAGGTTCAAATGATCAATCATATAAAAGTTCTTAAAAAAATATTTTTCTCGAAATAAATTAAATATTAAAAAACTCACAGTATATATTAATAGCAACCTGAATTCAAAACTAAAAATCGCCGTCAATTATATTTTTATATATTATATTATATCAATATATGAATGTATAATATTATTTTCATGAAAAATATAAAAATATTAAGTATTATTAAGAATTGCAAATAGTAAAATCATGGATTCTCACATTTTTCAAAAAAAATTTTACATCATATTTATACATACTAAATACATTTTTTATCATACTTTTTCTCTTTCCTAATTTTTCTCTCTATCTCTCTCATCAATTTTCTCTACAGTATTTTCTTTTATTTTACAATACTTTCTTTACAGTACTTTACATCCGTGCATCGTACTCATACACAATCCCATTATCATCATCAGTTTGCACTGTTCCTTGCTTCCTTTAATTCCCAGCAAGCTTTTTGAATTTGGATTACTCTCACTAGCTTCGAGGTCTTCATGGGGAGTGGGTTTTTCAGAAACGTCAATATAAAGAAAAGCAACGCGGATCCTCTACTGTCCAGCTGTTGTGTGATTCGATTTGTCAATAGCAGAACCGTAGAAGATTCATTCTTAAAGAAAAGTGTGTTGGAATATAAAAGAGACTCTATCAATAAGCCTTGACAACAACAATCTTCTGGACTAGCTAGAGAGAGTATTTTTGTAGTCTTATGTTCACGTGGTTATCGATGTATTTTATAGATCTTTAACATTTGATTCATTTTGAGAAAAATGTCCTCTTTAACGACGTTTATAGGGTTGACTATTTGACCCTATAAACGCTCTCAGTGAAGGTCTTTTTCTTGTTAAATTTTCAACAAAACACCCTCCGCAATGGCTTTTTTAACCTGCACAGGAAAAAGTGTGCATATTTAGAGATAGTTTTAAAATGTGATGAATTTGTATATATATTTTTGTTATTGTAATACATGTGCAAATCCCAGCAAAAAATTTAGGTAAGTTTTTTGAAATTTTGTTATAAGATTTTTTAATCATATATTTTATTTATACTAATTTTCTTTTATGATTGGTCATGTAAAAAATGATCTTTCATATTTTTTTCCTACTGTGTAAGGGTGTAATATGAAACGAGCCGTTCATGAACGAGTTGAATTTCACTCCCATAAGAGCTCGTTCGGACACGTTCATTTATTAAACGAGTTGAATCTAAGCATAAAATTAAGCTCGCTTAATTAAATTAAATTTTATCTTTTTTGTCCTTTTGCTTGGGTCATATGGCTTGTTTGTTTTATAGAATATAGTATAGGGAATGAGAATGGGATAGGATTGTTTGAGAGAATGTGATGTGAATAGAATAAAAATGGGTAAAATGATCATTTTACTCTTATATTAAAAGTGAAAATAGAATAAAAGTAGGTAAAAAAGTAAGGATAAAAACATAATTTTATCATATTACAAAAAGTAAAATTTGTTTGGTATGCAGAATATTTGAAAGAATGTTGAATTACCTCCAACATTACCTTACTCGTTATTTTTAACAAACACGGCCTTATAAGGCCAAAAAAACATACCCTTAAAGTCTTTGTTAAATCATTATTATTTCATTATTAATGAATATTTAAAATAATAATGTTTTAGTATCGAAATATGGATGAATTTTTTTTGTATAGTACATAGCTTGATCATTTTAAAAATATTTATATATACTTGTAAGATGTAGTTTATTAAAATTTATAGAGGTGAATAATAAAGTTAAAAAAAATTATGCTATTCAACAAAAATACTAAACATACAATCTTACATATTTTTATTTTTTATATATGAGATATTATTGTCTATTGTCGTACCAAACAATATTTGTATTAAATACTATGGTGACATTTGATACGCTGTAATTTTATGCCCGATATTTTACATACTATAATATATATCTTAGATGTCATGGTTGGATGTCGTGTTTGGTATGTTGTAATCTCATTACATGGCGATATCTGAGATAATACCCTGTTATCACATCATAACTAAAAGAGTGTGATCTGATGACAATTCAAAAACTATGTCATCTCATATATCACAGGGTTAAAAAAGATATTATTTTATTAAACTTTCAATTTTATCCTTTTTTTTTCAATTTTTTTACTTGTCGCAATTTTTTTTATTTAGCGTCACTTTTTAACCACGTACCCAATCACCAATTATAAACTTGGCACCACTTTTTTTTCCACATATCCAATCGTTACTTTCTACCACTTGGCGCCACTTTTTTTCCCACATATCCAATCGTTACTTTCTACCATTTAGCGCCACTTTTTTTCTTATATATTCCTTTCAATAGACAATTATAAATACTATTTACACATACCCAAGAGAAACTGAGAAATAGTGATCTGCGTAGAAACGACATCTAAAGTAACTGCAATACATAGATGATTGCTAGTATGGAATGAAATTGATGGTGGGATGTCTAATCCCTTTTGCATATTTCTTTCTTTAAGATATTTATTATTAAAGTGAAATTCAATTCAAAATAAATATTTTTCTTCTTTTTAAATGGAATATTTTTTACATTGTTTAAAAAAATGAAACTTATTATTAAATTTTATAAGAGTAAATAAAAAAGTTTTAAAAAAATAAGTTATATGCTAATCATAAAAAATACTAAACATGTGCATGTTACGTACATGTGTGATATATGAGATATTATTTATTTTACCAAACACTAGCATTATAAATACTATATTATGTTATACTATAGTATCATATAATATGTTATCTAAGATACTACGATATTTAAGATAACAGGAGATCATTGCGTACCAAACACCACCTATATATCTTATACTATAGTATCTCATACTATATTATTTGAGATCCTCTGATATCATAGTGTATCAAAATATCATTGATATTATAATATCTCATCTCTTACTATATTATATGAGATAATATTACAACATCTAAGATCACTATCCTCCTAGCGTGTGGCTCTCCCATATATTTCCATCATATACTTTATTTTATATTTTAAATTATTGAGGCAAAATACTATTCAGTCCCAGAATTGTTGGTCAAACTACTATTTAGTCCCTAAATTTATCAAAAATACTATTTAGTCTCCGAAATGTTTAACTATATCAACTATTTAGTCTCCGAATTTGACAAAAATACTATTTAGTCCCCGAATTTGTAACTACGTCAACTATTTAATCCCCGAACTTGACAAAAATACTATTTAATCACTGAATTTGCAACTCTGTCAACTATAACGGGTAACAGTCAGGAAACTAAATAGTTGACAGAGTTACAAATTCGATGATTAAATAGTATTTTTGCCAAGTTTGGGGACTAAATAGTTGACATAGTTACAAATTTGGGGAGTAAATAGTATTTTTGTCAAATTTGGGGACTAAATAGTTGACATAGTTAAACATTTCGGGGACTAAATAGTATTTTTGATAAATTCAGGGACTAAATAGTAGTTTGACCAACAATTCAGAGACTAAATAGTATTTTGCCTCAATTATAAAATAACTATTTTATAATAAAAAATGCAACAGTAATATATATAATTCAGTTAATTTAATTGCGTATTCATGCATTTGAATCCAACAATATTCAACTTGGACTTGGACATACCAATCAAAGGTCATGATCAAATCTTCAATACCAATAATATCAACAATAATGAAAACCCCTTATTAGAAAGTGTGAATTGTAATAAATAACACATCACATTATTACTTTAATACATGTACGTGGTCCACGTTGTATTTTTATTATTTGATCCACTTGGTGGTGTCCGTAACTTTATTCTGATTAATTCAAAATTATCTGTGTTCCGCACTTATGATTAATGTTACGATGTTTATACTTTATATATATAAGAGTACATTATACTTCCATCCTCACCTCTATTTAAAAAATTTACCTACACTCCCCTCCCTTAAAAAGATTAAATTTTTTTTTTATTTTTATTCTTAATAGTATTATTAATTTGTTAAAATAATTATAATTTATCCTAAAAATATGTTTTTAAACTATTATTTAACTGTTGTTTAATTTGAGTAAATAGTAATTAGTTTATTTTAAATTTAAAATATTTATATATTAATTCATACATATTTAATTATATAAATAATAAATATAACAGTATTTAATTATTTGGTCAAGATTAATAGAATTGTCAATTTTTTTAGAGGTAAAATATTATTTAGTCCCTAAATTGTTGGTCAAACTACTATTTAGTCCCTGAAATGTTTAATTATGTCAACTATTTAGTCCCTAAATTTGATAAAATACTATTTAGTCCCCGAATTTGTAACTATGTCAACTATTTAATCCCCAAACTTGGTAAAAATACTATTTAATCACCGAATTTGCAACTCTGTCAACTATAACGGGTAACAGTCAAGAGACTAAATAGTTGACAGAGTCGCAAATTTGATCATTAAATAGTATTTTTGCCAAATTTGGGGACTAAATAGTTGACATAGTTACAAATTCGGGGACTAAATAGTTGACATAGTTAAAAATTTTGGGGACTAAATAGTATTTTTGATAAATTCAGGGACTAAATAGTAGTTTGACCAACAATTCAGAGACTAAATAGTATTTTGCCTCTTTTTTTTATCTTTCAAGAAAGATGAATATAATCTTTTAATTTACTAAAAAATAATCTCATTCTTAGAAAAGACCAAACTTTATCCATCTTTGACCCGAGACATATATATTTCAATTTTATCCTTAATCTTGAACGAGCTAGCTATTTACTATTTAGTACAAGAGTCTCTCGTAATTTTTTGAATATATCACAAAATTTTCGAAGAGACAAGCTAGTTAAGCCTCTCTTTCCACCTGATTCATCGCCCAAAAATCAACAAAGTACTATTCCGTACATCACCATCTCAAATTTTGAAATAATCTGACTACGAATTGACAACAATACCCTCCCCCAAAAAAAGAGTGAGCTGACGTGTACAATTATCAACCACGTGGAAATGAAGTGTCAGAGAATTATCCATAATTAGCATTTTAGCACGCGCGTGCGTCACACTCGAAAACGCCTCCCTTTCCTTCCTCTATATATATAGATTAGAGATCATCATTCCATTTCATTACATTGCATTACATTAATTCATCGTTTTTGCTTTCTTAAGTTTTGGATCATTTCACTTCCTCTCTTGTTCGTAATTTTCTCGAGAAAATGAAAGAAAGCGTGGGAAACCCATTGCACCTGAAGTCAGTGAATCACATCTCCCTCGTCTGCAAATCGGTGGAAGAATCCATGAATTTCTACCACAATGTTCTTGGATTTGATCCTATCAGGAGGCCTGGGTCTTTCGATTTCAATGGCGCATGGTAATTTTTTTGAGAATTAAAAATAATTATATTGATTTTGTGTTTATATATAAATATATATGTGAGTTATTATTGTGTATATATAGGCTGTTTGGGTATGGAATTGGAATTCATTTGCTGCAAGTAGTGGACCCAGAAAACATGCCCAAGAAGACCAAAATCAACCCAAAGGATAATCACATATCTTTCCAGGTTTCCATTTTTATCCATTTCTGTCTTCTTCTTTTTTTTTTTCAGATTCCATGTTAAATGCTTGTCTTACAAATATTTCAAATTATAAACATTCAAACAGAAGATTACATTAAATACATACATATATATATATATATATATATATATATATATATATATAGGTGAGTCTATGATGCAATTTGTTGTATGCATGCAATGTAATTTTGGCCGATAGGATTGTAACATGTGGAAAATTGCGTTACATCTCAAGTCATCTACCCACATATCAAAATCCTATCGATCGAAATTGCATTGCATTCATGCAACAAGTTGCATCATAGACCTACCTACCCTATATATATATATTT
This sequence comes from Senna tora, assembly GCA_014851425.1. Lineage (NCBI taxonomy): Eukaryota > Viridiplantae > Streptophyta > Magnoliopsida > Fabales > Fabaceae > Senna > Senna tora. The sequence continues at coordinate 3,966,117 of CM026268.1, forward strand.
GGTTTAATTGATTGGAAAACAAAGAAAAATATTTATCAAAATATTTATTTCAATTTTTAGAAAAGAACAAAAATGCTATTTTGATCCTTAATATTTAGTATTTTTCTCAATTTGGTTCTTAACGTTTGCTCAGACTCAATTTGATCCCTCACATTTGCTATTAGTACAAATTTAGTCCCTAATATTTGCGATTGAAACTAAATAAATATTACGTACTAAATTGATATTAATCATAAACGTGAAGAACCAAATTAAGAGTGAACAAAGAGTAGAGACTAAATTTTAAAAAAAAGTGCTTAGCAATCAAAATAGAGTTTTTTTCTTTAAAAAAGTGATTATTTAATATTAGTCAAATATATATTTTATTTATGATAATTATAAATATCATTTTTTGTGTGAGAAGCTAAGACAATGTAGCTAAGTATTTATTTATTATATTTCAAGAGACAAAAAATAATATTTTTAATAAAAAAATTAACGATAATGTAACTTGGATGAAGCATTTCTAAAAAAAAAAACAAAAAGAAATGTAAAATGTCCACTAATGTATGTCAAATTAATAAAGATAAATGGGTAGAGAGATCATTGATGAAAATGGCACCATATATATATAGACAGACAAAATGGCGATGCATTAATGTTGAGATCGAAATTGCTATCAAATTGTATTACATAAGTAGTTCCAAGTCATAATCTATAGCTGTCTCTTTCTTCTCACATATCCTCTCATTCATATGTTTTATTTTATATTTAATAGTTTTTTATAAAATTATTTTGTAACACCACCACCTATAATTTGAGGTATCAAAATGAGTCGAATCACAAAAGCTTTTAAGTTGGATAGTTTGAATTGGATTTAGTCCACTCTCTTAGAATGAACCTAAAATATTGGCTCACTTTGAAGGATTGTGAATTAGGTTGGACCAGCCAATGTTTTTTTTAATAAAATCTTTTAAAATTATTGTCATTTAAATTTTTTAAAAAGATTTTTTAATTTAATTAAATATTATAAAATGGCTTAAAAAATAGTAATTACAAATTATTTAATGTAGTTTATTTTATAAATCAACGTATTATAAATTAATATTATAAAAATATTATTTATTTTACATATTAATATATTATGAATAAAAAGATATAAGATACAATATTGACATAAATTTTTTTAAACATTTAAAAAAATTTTAAAAAGAAAAGCCATGTTATCCGGCCCAACCATTACAAGTCCACCATGGACTGTGTGTTTAAATAGATTAGAGTTATAAGTCCTTTGAAATGACCTAAATTTTTTTGACTCAATCCTTATTATTCTTAGATTAAACCAATCAGATCCAATAAACTAAACTCATTTTGACAACTCTACCGACAAATACAAGGCAAAGGCATACTAAGATCTCGTTTGTTTTGATGAATTCAGGGCGTAATCTTGATTGAACCCAATATTTATTCTAACATTCTTCTTACCAAACATACCTTGTAATGTAATAAAATTATGTTTTATTTTTTTTAAATATTTGAATATACAAAGGATGGCTAATAAATCTTATAAAAAAAAGGATGGCTAATAAATAGATAAAATTGGATATGGTGCAGTGTGAGAGCATGGGAGCAGTGGAGAAGAAGCTATCAGAGATGGAAATAGAGTACGTGAGAGCGAGAGTGACGGAAGGTGGCATCCACGTGGACCAGTTATTCTTCCACGATCCCGACGGCTTCATGATCGAGATTTGCAACTGCGATAACCTTCCTGTCATCCCATTGGCTGGAGGAATGCCCAGACCTTGCTCTCACCTCAACCTTCACATGCAGCAGATCCAGGCCCAAGCGCTTCCGCAGTCATCATAATGATGATGAATTGATGAATGATGATGAACCAATAATAATGTCTCTTCAATTTTCAATTCCCAAAGGATCGGAGGATGGATCGTGTCGGAGTTTTGATCCATTCAATAAATTATAATTAATGATCTCTCTCTGTCTTTGAAAATTGATGAATCATGCATGTAGTATGGTAGGAGTAGATGTTGAGTGGTACGGTAGTATTGAACTTCAGTGCATCCTTCCAATCAGTTGGTCCCTAAACCATTCAAGGTGGGCCCTAATTAATGTGAGTATTTATTAATATTAACAAATAGCACCATGATTGGAGGGATGCACTGAAATTCAGTGGTACGGTACCATTGAACTTTTATCCGTATGGTAGACTTTGGGAGTTATTAATTTATTAAGAACTAAGCATTATTCTTAATTAGGTGTTATTGTAATTACATCAACTGTCAATAAAATTTTAATTAGAGTAATTAATTACAATAGCATCCTCAACTCTTCATTTTCTTTTTCTTTTCATGCATATATACATATTGTGTTCTGTTTGGGTTGCTTTTGTGTTATAACTTATGAAGGGGAAAGTAGTTTTAGGTTCTCGTACTCTCGACATTTGAACTTTCGATCAAATATGTCTTTAATATTTAACTGCGGTCACTTATGCTCTAACGTTTCATTTTTTGAATAATCTTTAGGTCAAAACTCCAAATTGGTTCCTTATGTTTGCACAAAGTTTCATATTGGTCCTTTATGTTTCAAAAAGTTTAAACTGGTCCTTTATGATTGCAAGAAGTTCCAAATTGGTCCTTCCGTCCAAGCCCGTTTATTTCTTCCGTTAAGTGCTGACGTGGACATATAATCTCTCCTAGTGTCCATTTAAGCTAACGTGTCATGCCACGTCATCATCTACTATCATATGTGATGATGTGGCACTAATGTGACAATGACGTGGCATGGCATGTCAGCTTAGATGGACACGTCAGCACGCCACATCAACACTTAAATTAAGAAATTGATGGAAGTAGACGGAAGGACCAATTTTGAACTTCTTGCAAACATAAAGGACCAATATGAAACTTCGTGCAAACATAAGGTTTGACCTACACTTTTGAAATGAAAGGCCAGCCCAAATGGAAATTGGCCCATGTCATTGTAACGGGTTATCACTTGTACAGGGGTGCTTGATGTTATTTTAATTATATTATTTAAAAAACACACTAAAATAATAATATTTGTTATAATGTTATATGATAAGAGATGCAAAATAACACTATTTTTAGGTGTTATCTTATAACACTTGCATCATTTTGCAGGATACATTGATACAACATGGGTGGAATTTTAAATAAGAAAACTTAATTTTATTTTATCCGTATCATATTTCATTTTTTTCCGAACATAAATTATTATTATTTTTTTTGTTTCCATTTTTCCCCACTAAAATTGTATTTTTTATATATTATAATATCTAATCTTAAACTTATTTTTTTTTCATAAAAGAGGTGCAATCATGTGACTGCAATAATGGAGACCTCTGTGTATGCCCTTGAAACAAGTGGTATGATATCACTGAGGGAGTTAAAGAGTAAGCGATGGTTCACAAAACACGCCTTCTTTTGAGCTCAGAAAGTTGATATCTTTGCTTTGAATTTGCGTGTGTAAAGGTTGTTAGTAACGTATCTATTTGATATTTTTCTGATCAATACCTGAATTCAGGGTAATTTGATAAAGGATCCGACTTTGTCTGTTGGATTTTTCTGCTATGGTTTAACTTTGCTGAGAGATGCTTTTGGCCATTGGTGAGTTATGTTTAGGCACTTTACTCTTATATTCTCCTATTCATCAAGATATGGTCATAAAGATGAAGCTGAATTCAGCTAAGACAAATTTTCTTTTGAGTCATGGAAGAGATTAGTACCATTGTTTATGAACACCTGTCTTGTAAACTGATAAGTGGCATGTAAGAAAAAGAGAATTAGGTTTGGTGGCTTTGATTTGGTGATAGAGCCTCTATCCACTGTACAACTAAGGCAATGATTTGTGAGTTACAAAATGAAGTGGCTCTAGCACAGAGGTTGCTTTCTAGGATATCCTATCTTCTTTCTTTTTGTATAATATCAGATTTCTCCTGTTGAATCTGGAATTCCTCCTCAAATACCTTTTGGCTCAAAAGTTTTAAGCCAGTTGAGTTAACCACTGGATGTGCAAGAGGAAAAGATGAGTGCTTCTTCATCCATAAGTTACTGGTTGCTTTCCTCATTTCAATTTAGGCAGAATTAAGCAAACACTCCTTTCCCTTTTGTATCTGAAGGTATTCTTCTCACAGTTTCGTGTATAGTTTTAGAAGAATAGGTTTTTCTTTTTTAGTTTTGAGAAGAATTTCAAGGTTGGTTCTTCTCATTAAAAAATTCCAATACTAAACATCAGGATTTATCAGAAAAAGGAACGAAAGTGGATGCTGGAGAAAACAACACTATATAGCTTCTTATTTAGGAAGCAGATCAAAACTTCATAGATTTGGTCCACTCATAAATATCTTTCTTGCTATATGCTAATTATTATACTTGCTGCCTCCTGCACACAATTTCTGCTAATTATTATACTTGCTGAGAAATGCTTTTGGCCATTGGTCAGTTATGTTTAGGCGCTTTACTCTTATATTGTCCTATTAATCAAAATATGGTCATAAAGATGAAGCTGAATTCAGCTGAGACAAATTTTCTTTTGAGTCATGGAAGAGATTAGTACCATTGTTTATGAACACCTGTCTTGGAAGAAAAAGAGAATTAGGTTTGGTGGCTTTGATTTCATCATAGAGCCTCTATCCACTATACAGCTAAGGCAGTCATTTGTCAGTTACAAAATGAACTGGCTTTAGCAAAGAGGTTGCTTTCTAGGATATCCTATCTTCTTCTCCTTTTCCTCTGCTTCTTTTTGTATAATATGAGATTTCTCCTGTTGAATACGGAATTCCTCCTCAAATACCTTTTGGCTCAAAAGTTTTAAGGCAGTTGAGTTAACCACTGGGATGTGCAAGAGGAAAAGATGAGTGCTTCTTCATCCAGAAGGGTGGTCAAGGTAAAGTTACTAGTTGCTTTCCTCATTTCAATTTAGGCAGAATTAAAGCTTGGTTTTTAGTTGTCTATACTAAAAATCAGGATTCATCAGAAAAAGGAAGGAAAGTGGATGGATGCTGGAGAAAACAACACTGTGTAGCTTCTTATTTAGGAAGCAGATCAAAACTTCATAGATTTGGTCCACTCATAAATACCTTTCTTGCTATCTGCTAATTATTAAACCTTTGTTGTCGTCTCAAAAAGAGTTTTGTCTTAAGTATACTTGATTAGTCTACTGATTCAACTGGTTATACTTGTTGTCTCCTGCAGACAATTTATGGTAGCTTTCTCATTTAATAACATTCAAATCTTAAACTTGTTCAAACTTCTCTCTAATAGGCTAACATCAACTTCCTTTCAATTTATAATATAATATAAATATAATAATAAATCATTTATTTAAATTTATATTTGAAAATACATAAACAAATAATATTGATTAGGGTCAAAACTCCAAATTGGTCCTTTATGTTGTCACCAAGTTTCATATTGGTCCTTTATGTTTCAAAAAGTTTAAATTGGTCCTTTATGATTGCAAGAAGTTCCAAATTGGTCCTTCCGTCCAATTCCATCCAATTTTGCCGTTAAGTGATGACGTGTCCTTTATGTATACAAAATCAAACATTTACGTACCAAACATAAGTATCATAAATATATACCATCATATATTATGTCTACAAGTCCCCCTTAGCTTCTCCCCACCTTATTTTGGGCTTGTTCTCAGGTACGACAATGTGTAGGGTTTGGGTAGGATACTGTATTCCCCGTCCTCGGTCCCGATAGTCAATATTTTCCCCATCCCCGGACCCATCCTCGGCCGGGTATGAAATTTGATACCCATGACCCATCGAATACTTAGATCCCCAAACCCGGCCCCGGATCCGAAAAATGTACTATTTTTTCTACAAAATTACTGCTTTCATCACAAGTACTTTAATCACTAGTATTGAACACACATGCATAAATTTAATTATTTCCAAATTTTAGAAAAAACAAACTTCAAACACACAATAAAATAAATATAAAAAGTCTAAGTTCATCCTTAAATAAACAAATACAAACATAAAATGTGGTGTGAAATATGAATGTGTGAATCATGATTCGTAAATAGGGGTTGGTGGGTGAGTGAAATGAGAGTCTAATTGAGTTTGTGTGAATGAGTGTTACGTGATGGTGAGGTGAGTGTAAATTTTTTTTAATTTGATATGATATATAATATATTTTTATATAAAATATTTATATATATATTTTATCACCGGGTCCGGGTCCGGGGCCGGGGTGAATACACCCTTACTCGTCTTCAGACCCGAACTTTTATCCGTTAAAATCCCCAGACCCGGACCCGGACCCAGACCCAGACCCATTTTTTCAATACCCGAACCCAACGGGTAAATATTTTCGAGTACCCATTGGATCCGGATAAGATTGCCATCCCTACTTGTTCTTTATCAAGAAAGGCTGTAGGAATGGAAATAAAAAAGTGGTAGGACTCTGATGGAAACCAATTTTTCATCATAGAAAATTGGATCAAATTAATATATATATAAAATGTCCATTATACTTTTTGATTTGACATAATCATAAAATCATTTTTTAATATTTTAATATAAGGGGTAAAATGGTAATTTTAATAAATTCTCATTCTATTTCCATTCTCAAATTTTTATTACCAAACACAATAAATTTATTCTCATTCCCTTTCCCTCTCTGCCTAAAGAACGTGACCTTTATTTTGTGATGGTTACTTTCCTTCTCCTCCTTTTATAAATATTTTCTCCTTTCAATTTTGTTTGGCCAATTCTCCTTTCATTAGAAAATTTTTGGTCAAATGCTCATTTTAGTCCTCTATGTTTCACTCAAGTTTTAAATTGGTCCTTTATCTTTCAAAAGTTTTATATTGGTCCTTTATGTTTTTCAAAAGTTTTATATTTGTCCTTAAGGTTTCATTAAAGTTCTATATTGGTCCTTTATGTTTCATTCAAGTTCTATATTGGTCCTTTATGTTTCATTGAAATTCTATATTGGTCTTTTATGTTTCATTGAAGTTTTATATTAGTCCTTTATGTTTCATTAGAGTTTTATATTGGTCCTCTCATAATGAATTCATTTTTGGCTTAAACGACGCCGTTTAGGCGTTTTTGGTGTGTCTAAGGCCACGTCAGTTATCTGATACACGTAGAAGAGATTATATGTCCACCGCGGCACGCCACGTCAGCAATTAACTTAAGAAATTGACAAATTTGGACAGAAGAACCAATTTAGAACTTCTGATAAACATAAAGGACTAATTTAAAACTTTTGAAACATAAAGGAATAATTTGAAACTTGAGTGAAACATAGAGGACCAAAATGAACCTTTGACCAAAATTTTGTGTTTATGATCTTTCTGTAGGAGTTTTCCTCTACTTTTTTTCTATGGGAGTTTCTTTTCATGAAAATATATTGAAAATTTATATTTTCAAATCTACATCTATAAGCTCACAGCATTAGAGAGAATGAAACTTCCAAAAAGATTGATTCTTCCTAAAAGGAAAAAGGCGCATGTTTCTTTTATATCCTTAAATTATCCTGTGGTTTGGCTTAAAATTAAGAGTAAACTACAGTTTGCCCCCCTGTGGTTTGGCCTAATTCCAGTTTGCCCCCCTGTGGTTTAAAGTGTGACACTTAACTACCCTATGGTTTGGCTTAAAATTAATGTGACCCCCTGTGGTTTAGAGTGTGACACTTGACCCCCCTGTGGTTTGTTATGTTATCACTTAACTACCTTCACCTACCTTCTATCCAAATTTTAGTCAAATTAATCATCATTTTTATACTTTTAATGTTTAAAATTTGTTATTCAACACTCTAGAATTATAAAATAATTCAAAAAAATTATAATTAATATAAAAAAATTATAATTTTAAAAAATCAATAATTTGAATATGTTAATACTTAATATGAAGTTGGATTGTCACTTTATTTTGGTACACTATTAACGTTATATGATTGGATAAATTGGATACTTTTCTAAGAAAATTATTATTTAATGTTAGAGTTTCTAAGCTCAATAATGTTAACATTCAATTCAGGTATGTATGTTCCGAACTTGAACAATAAAAAAACTTAAATTTAGTTATATATTTATATTATATTATTCTCTTACAATTTTATTTTGATTGATTTAATAATTCTAAAACATTAAAGATAAAAAATAAAAATAAAATGAATAAATAATAATCAATAGAGTAAGCAATAAATATTAAATTATTTTATTGATTTTTTAAAATTATAATTTTATTTTTATATTAATTATATATTTTTTGAATTATTTTATAATTCTAGAGTGTTGAATAACAAATTTTAAACATTAAAAGTATAAAAATGATGATTAATTTGACTAAAATTTGGATAGAAGGTAAGTGAAGGTAGTTAAGTGATAACATAACAAACCACAGGGAGGTCAAGTGTCACACTCTAAACCATAGGGGGGCACATTAATTTTAAGCCAAACCACAGGGTAGTTAAGTGTCGCACTTTAAACCACAGGGGGGCAAACTGGAATTAGGCCAAACCACAGGGGGGCAAACTGTAGTTTACCCTAAAATTAATGTGCCCCCTGTGGTTTAGAGTGTGACACTTGACCCCCCTGTGATTTGTTATGTTATCACTTAACTACCTTATATTATTTTTTCTCAAAACTTAATATTTAATATAACTTATAAAAGAAATTACCGAATTAATTATTTATTTTATCTCTAAAATAATAATAATAAACTCTTTCTTTCAAACTCTTTCTTTCCTCTAATCTCTCCACTATATCCAAGAGTACTGTCATGCTCCTAGTCTAAGGATACTTTGCTAAGAAAATTATTGTTTAATGTTAGAGTTTCTAAGCTCAATATGTTAATATTCAATCCAGGTATGTATGTTCTGAACTTGAGCAATAAAAAAAACTTAAATTTAGTTATATATTTGTATTATATTATTCTTTTACAATTTTATTTTGATTGATTTAATAATTCTAAAACATTAAAGATAAAAAATAACAATAAAATGAATAAATAACGAAATATAAATAATTAATGGAGTAAGCATTAAATATTAAATTATTTTATTGATTTTTTAAAATTATAATTTTATTTTTATATTAATTATAATTTTTTTTGAATCATTATATAATTCTAGAGTGTTAAGTGATGATTAATTTGACTAAAATTTGGATAGAAGATAGGTGAAGGTAGTTAAGTGATAACATAACAAACCATAGGGGGGTCAAGTGTCACACTCTAAACCACAGGGGGGCACATTAATTTTAAGCCAAACCACAGGGTGGTTAAGTGTCGAATTTTAAACCACAGGGGAGCAAACTGAATTTAGGCCAAACTAAGGGGGCAAACTGTAGTTTACCCTTTTCTTTTTCTTTTCATGCATATATACATATTGTGTCCACGTCATCATCTACTATCATATGTGATGACGTGGTGTTGATGTGGTAATGACGTGGCATGACGTGTCAGCTTAAATGGACACGTCAACACTTAAGTTAAGAAATTGACGGAAGTGGACGGAAGGACCAATTTAAACTTTTTGAAACATAAAGGACCAATATGAAACTTCGTGCAAACATAAGGGACCAATTTGGAGTTTTGACCTACTCTTTAACTACACCGTTAGAGAGAAATTTCTTTTGTTGTTGAAGATGTGTCGATTGGCCAAGTTTCAAAGCAAAAATGACGCGTTTAGAGTGATTCTCTATGAAATTCGAGAGATGAGGGGTTAAGGTAAACGGTAGCGTTTTATGATGATATGGAGGATGAAAGAAAATATGACGTACGTAGCATAAGCCACAATCATTATCCATTTTAATGATGTTAGTGAAAATAGTAAGATACAAATTGCTCCAAAAGAGAAACGTTAGGAAGACATAATTAATCACAATTAAATATTAAGGGTATTTTTAATCAAAGACTTAAACGTTAACAGTGCCAAATATACTTTATCCACTTATAAATAGTTGGAATTAGTGAGTAGTGGCTTTGACTCTAATATCGCTTTGAAATGAAAGGGCAGCCCAAATGGAAATTGGCACATGTCATTGTAACAAGCTATCACTTGTACAGGGTGCTTGATGTTATTTTAATTATATTATTTAAAAAACCACACTAAAATAATAATATTTGTACACTACTTGTCACATAACACGTGTTATCTTATAACACTATTTGCATCATCTTGCAGGATACAACGTGGGTGGAATTTAAAATAGAAAAACTTATAAATTTTATTTTACCTGTATCATATTTCATTTTTTTCGAACATAAATTATTAATATCTTTTTTTTCCATATTTTTCCCCAATAAAATTGTATTTTTTATATTATAATATCTAATCTTAAACTTGCTTTTTTTTCATAAAAGAGGTGCAATCATGTGACTGCAATAATGGAGACCTCTGTGTATGCCCCTGAAACAAGTGGTATTACTGAGGGAGTTAAAGAGTAAGCGATGGTTCACAAAGCACGCCTTCTTTTGAGCTCAGAAAGTTGATATCTTTGTTTTGAATTTGCGTGTGTAAAGGTTGTTAGTAACGTATCTATTTGATATTTTTCTGATCAGTAGTGGAATTCATTCAGGGTAATTTGATAAAGGATCCGACTCTGTGTGTTGGATTTTTCTGCTATGGTTTAACTTTGTTAAGAGATGCTTTTGGCCATTGGTCAGTTATGTTTAGGCGCTTTACTCTTATATTCTCCTATTAATCAAAATATATAATTCAAGATATGGTCATAAAAATGAAGCTGAATTCAGCTAAGACAAATTTTCTTTTGGTGGCTTTGATTTCATCTTAGAGCCTCTATCCACTGTACAACTACAGCAGTCATTTGTCAGTTACAAAATGAACTGGCTCTGGCTCTAGCACAAAGTTTGCTTCCTAGGATATCCAATATTCTTTCTGTATAATATGAGATTTCTCCTATTGAATCTGGAATTCCTCCTCAAATACCTTTCGGCCCAAAAGTTTTAAGGCAGTTGAGTTAACCACTAGGATGTGCAAGAGGAAAAGATGAGTGGTTCTTCATCCAGACAGAAGGGTGGTCAAGGTAAAGTTACTGGTTGCTTTCCTCATTTCAATTTAGGCAGAATTAAAGCTTGGTTTTTAGTTGTCTATACTAAAAGTCAGGATTCATCAGAAAAAGGAAGGAAAGTGGATGGATGGTGGAGAAAACAACATTGTGTAGCATCTTATTCGGGAAGCAGATCAAAACTTCAAAGATTTGGTCCACTCATAAATACCTTTCTTGCTATTTCTCTAATTATTAAACCTTCGAAGTAACTTCCCAAACTCTACTTGATTCATCTACTAATTCAACTGCTTATACTTGCTGTCTCCTGCACACAATTTCTGGTAGCTTTCTCATTTAATAACATTCAAATCTTAAACTTGTTCAAATATCTCTCTAATAGCCTAACATCAACTTCCTTTCAATTTATAATATAATAATAAATCATTTATTTAAATTTCTGGCAAGCATTTGCTCGTAATTCTCAATAGATTGAAGCCTTTGGATGAGTAGCTGTTGCCTGAAGTTCTTGATGAAAGCTTCAGCACTTGCATCTATGTCTTCGGTTCCCTTATAAATTTTAAATAAAAAAACTTATAAATTTTATTTAACCCATATCATATTTCATATTTTTCGAACATAAATTATTAATATCTCTTATTTTTTGTTTCCATATTTTTCCCCACTAAAATTGTATTTTATATATTATAATATCTAATCTTAAACTTGTTTTTTTTCATAAAAGAGGTGCAATCATGTGACTGCAATAATGGAGACCTCTGTAAAATGAGGTCAGAAAGTTGATATCTTTGTTTTGAATTTGGCGGCATACTGAATATGGAACAAAATAGTGATATTTTGAAATGTTCGATTGTAAAAAGCCTCTAGTATTGCGATTGATAGGAAAGTGGTTGACATTTGTCGTAGGATTGGGTTTTTTTTTCTTTTTTATCGATATTTTCTTTGCGTTTGTAAAGGTTGTTAGTAACGTATCTATTTAATATTTTTTTGATCAGTACTGAAATTCATTCAGGGTAATTTGATAAAGGATCCGACTCTGTGTGTTGGATTTTTCTGCTATGGTTTAACTCTGCTGAGAGATGCTTTTGGCCATTGGTCAGTTATGTTTAGGCGCTTTACTCTTATATTCTCCTATTAATCAAAATATGGTCATAAAGATGAAGCTGAATTCAGCTAAGACAAATTTTCTTTTGAGTCATGGAAGAGATTAGTATCATTGTTCATGAACACCAATCTTGTCAGAAAAAGAGAATTAGGTTTGGTGGCTTTGATTTCATGATAGAGCCTCTATCCACTGTACAGCTAAGGCAATGATTTGTGAGTTACAAAATGAAGTGGCTCTAGCACAGAGGTTGCTTTCTAGGATATCCTATCTTCTTTCTTTCTGTATAATATGAGATTTCTCCTATTGAATATGGAATTCCTCCTCAAATACCTTTTGGCTTAAAAGTTTTAGTTTTAAGGCAGTTAACCACTGGGATGTGCAAGAGGAAAAGATGAGTGCTTCTTCATCCAGAAGGGTGGTCAAGGTTCCCTTTTGTATCTGAAGGTATTTTTCTCAACATCTTCCTTCTCACAGTTTCCTGTATAGTTTTAGAAGAATAGGTTTTTCTTTTTTAGTTTTGAGAAGAAATTCAAGGTTGGTTCTTCTCATTAAAAAATTCCAATACTAAAACTCAGGATTCATCAGAAAAAGGAAGGAAAGTGGATGGTGGAGGAAACAACACTGTATAGCTTCTTATTTAGGAAGCAGATCAAAACTTCATAGATTTGGTCCACTCATAAATACCTTTCTTGCTATATGCTAATTATTATACTTGCTGTCTCCTGCACACAATTTCTGGTAGCTTTCTCATTTAATAACATTCAAATCTTAAACTTGTTCAAACATCTCTCTAATAGCCTAACATCAACTTCCTTTCGATTTATAATATATAAGGGTATATTTGAAAATACGAAAATTTCTGGTAAGCATTTGCTCGTAATTCTCAATAGATTGAAGCCTTTGGATGAGTAGCCGTTGCCTGAAGTTCTTGATGAAAGCTTCAGCACTTGCATCTATGTCTTCGGTTCCCTTATAAATTTTAAATAAAAAAAACTTATAAATTTTATTTTACCCGTATCATATTTCATATTTTTCAAACATAAATTATTAATATCTCTTTTTTTTTGTTTCCATATTTTTTTCTCCACTAAAATTGTATTTTATATATTATAATATCTAATCTTAAACCTTTTTTTTCATAAAAGAGGTGCAATCATGTGACTGCAATAATGGAGACCTCTATAAAATGAGGTCAGAAAGTTGATATCTTTGTTTTGAATTTGGCGGAATACTGGATATGGAACAAAATAGTGATATTTTGAAATGTTGGATTGTAAAAAGCCTCTAGTATTGCGATTGATAGGAAAGTGGTTGACATTTGTCGTAGGATTGGGTTTTTCTTTTTATCGATATTTTCTTTGCGTGTGTAAAGGTTGTTAGCAACGTATCTATTTGATATTTTTCTGATAGGTACTGGAATTCATTCAGGGTAATTTGATAAAGGATTCGACTCTGTCTGTTGGATTTTTCTGCTGTGGTTTAACTTTACTGAGAGATGCTTTTGGCCATTCGTCAGTTACGTTTAAGCCCTTTACTCTTATATTCGCCTCTTAATCAAAATATGGTCATAAAGAAGAAGCTGAATTCAGCTAAGACAAATTTTCTTTTGAGTCATGGAAGAGATTAGTACCATTTCTTATGATAAGAAAAAGAGAATTAGGTTTGGTGGCATTGATTTCATGGTAGAGCCTCTATCCACTATACAGCTAAGGCAGTCATTTGTCAGTTGCAAAATGAACTGGCTTTAGCACAGAGGTTGCTTTCTAGGATATCCTATCTTCTTTCTATATAATATCATATTTCTCCTGTTGAATCTGGAATTCCTCCTCAAATACCTTTTGGCTCAAAGTTTTTAAGCCAGTTGAGTTAGCCACTGGGAAGTGCAAGAGGAAAAGATGAGTGCTTCTTTATCCAGAAGGGTGGTCAAGGTGAAGTTACTGGTTGCTTTCCTCATTTCAATTTAGGCAGAATTAAGGAAACACTCCTTTCCCTTTTCTATCTGAAGGTATTCTTCTCACAGTTTCCTGTATAGTTTTAGAAGAATAGGTTTTTCTTTTCTAGTTTTGAGAAGAATTTCAAGGTTAGTTCTTCTCATTAAAAAATTCCAATACTAAAAATCAGGATACATTAGAAAAAGGAAGGAAAGTGGATGGTGGAGAAAACAACACTGTATAGCTTCTTATTTAGGAAGCAGATCAAAACTTCATAGATTTGGTCCACTCATAAATACCTTTCTTGCTATCTGCTAATTATTATACTTGTTGTCTCCTGCACACAATTTCTGGTAGCTTTCTCATTTAATAACATTCAAATCTTAAACTTGTTCAAACATCTCTCTAATAGCCTAACATCAACTTCCTTTCAATTTATAATATATAATCTCTCCTAGTGTCCATTTAAGCTGACGTGTCATCGCCACGTCATCATCTACTATCATATGTGATGACGTGGCGTTGATGTGGCAATGACGTGGCATGACATGTCAGCTTAGATGGACACGTCAGCACTTAAGTTAAGAAATTGATGGAAGTGGACGAAAGGACCAATTTGGAACTTCTTACAAACATGAAGGACCAATTTAAATTTTTTGAAACATAAAAGACCAATATGAAACTTCGTGCAAACATAAGGGACCAATTTGGCGTTTTGACCTACTCTTTAACTAACACCGTTAGAGAGAAATTTCTTTTGTTGTTGAAGATGTGTCGATTCGCCAAGTTTGAAAGCAAAATGATGACAAAAATGACGCGTTTAGAGTGATTCTCTACGAAATTCGAGAGATGAGGGGTTAAGGTAAACGGTAGCGTTTTATGATGATATGGAGGATGGAAGAAAATATGACATAAGCCACAATTATTATCCATTTAAATATTAAGATACAAATTGCTCCAAAAATGAAATGTTAGGGACATAATTAATCACAATTAAATATTAAGGGCATATTTAATCAAAGACTCAAACGTTAAGACTTAAGAGTAGCAAATATACTTTATCCACTTTTTTTTTGTCAAGTACTTTATCCACTTATAAATAGTTGGAATTAGTGAGTAGTGGCTTTGACTCTAATATCGCTTTTGAAATGAAAGGCCAGCCCAAATGGAAATTGGCCCATGTCATTGTAACGGGCTATCATTTGTACAGAGGTGCTTGATGTTATTTTAATTATATTATTTAAAAAACATACTAAAATAATAATATTTGTTATAATGTTATATGATAAGAGATGCAAAATAACACTATTTTTTCACATAACACCTAAAAAAGGTGTTATCTCATAACACTATTTGTATCTATTTGATATTTTTCTGATCGGTACCGGAATTCAGGGTAATTTGATAAAGGATCCGACTCTGTGTGTTGGATTTTTCTGCTATGGTTTAACTTTGCTGAGAGATGCTTTTGGCCATTCGTCGGTTATGTTTAGGCGCTTTACTCTTATATTCTACTATTAATCAAAATATGGTCATAAAAATGAAGCTGAATTCTGCTAAGACAAATTTTCTTTTGAGTCATGGAAGCGATTAGTACCATTGTTTATGAACACCTGTCTTGTAAGAAAAAGAGTCAAACAGAATTAGGTTTGGTGGCTTTGATTTCATCATAGAGCCTCTATCCACTGTACAGCTAAGGCAGTCATTTGTCAGTTACAAAATGAAGTGGCTCTAGCACAGAGGTTGCTTTCTAGGATATCCTATCTTCTTTCTTTCTGTATAATATCAGATTTCTCCTATTGAATATGGAATTCCTCCTCAAATACCTTTTGGCTCAAAAGTTTTTTAAGCTAATTGAGTTAACCACTGGGATGTGCAAGAGGAAAACATGAGTGCTTCTTCATCCAGAAGGGTGGTCAAGGTAAAGTTACTGGTTGCTTTCCTCATTTCAATTTAGGCAGAATTAATGCTTGTTTTTTAGTTGTCTATACTAAAAATCAGGATTCATCAGAAAAAGGAAGGAAAGTAGATGGATGCTGGAGAAAACAACACTGTATAGCTTCTTGTTATTTAGGAAGCAGATCAAAACTTCATAGATTTGGTCCACTCACAACTACCTTTCTTGCTATTTCTCTAATTATATTAAACATTTGAAGTAACTTCCCAAACTCTACTTGATTCATCTACTGATTCAACTGCTTATACTTGTTGTCTCCTGCACACAATTTCTGGTAGCTTTCTCATTTAATAACATTCAAATCTTAAACTTGTTCAAACATCTCTCTAATAGGCTAACATCAACTTCCTTTCAATTTATAATATAATATAAATATAATAATAAATCATTTATTTAAATTTATAATATATAAGGCTATATTTGAAAATACATAAACAAATAATATTGATTAGGTTGAAAACCCCAAATTGGTCCTTTATGTTGTCACCAAGTTTCATATTGGTCATTTATATTTCAAAAAGTTTAAATTGGTCCTTTATGTTTGCAAGAAGTTCCAAATTGGTCCTTCCGTCCAATTCCATCAAGTTTTTCCGTTAAGTGATGACGTGTCCGACTGATGTGTCACCCTCTCTCTCATACGTGTACTGCTTGGCTGACGTGGCCTTAGTTAACCTAAAACCAGGGACTAAAATGAACAAAATGATTTTTTACAAATAAAAAATAATAATTTTTACAAATAAAAAAAATAATTTTCCCACTTTCCTCATCTTCTCCTTCCTCATCGACACCTCCACCACCTCCATGCAGTCCAACATCCACACCAACTTCCACCACTCCAGACAATTTTTTTCCACTTTTTCAAAATTTAACAAATTCTCCTTCTGCAATAGATCATAACCACACAGTAGCAAAATAAATGAATTTCCAAACAAGATCAACACAAAATGGGTTTCAGAAATTCATCACAGTGAAAAATAGGGTTTTCATAGATTTGTGCAAGAAGACTTGGTGGGGTTGTATAAATGACCAAATTCTGAAAACGAATTACCTAAAATCAAACAAGATCTAAAGACTGTGAGCGGAAATTTTGCTAACTATAGAGAGAAACTTACGGTGATTTGAAATGAGCATATGAAGAAAACTTGAGATCTTCCTTTCTGGAAAAAGGCGAAAACTTTCACATATATCTTGCTTGCTTGAGGATTGAGGAAGCAGATAAAGGATTTACCAACACTACAAATTTCCCATCCTATGGTGCTTGCTGTAGATGTTGAACGGCACGGAGGCGGAGGAGGTGATAGTCGATGAGGAAGGAGAAGAAGATGAAGATAGTGGGAAAATTATTTTATTTTTATTTGTGAAAAATCATTTTATTCATTTTAGTCCCTGATTTTAAGTTAACTAAAGCCATGTCAGCTAAGCAGTACACGTAGGAGAGAGAGGGTGACACATCAGCCGGACACGTCATCACTTAACGGCAAAACTGGATGGAATTGGACGGAAGGACCAATTTGGAACTTCTTGCAAACATAAAGGACCAATTTTGAACTTTTTAAAATATAAAGGACCAATATGAAACTTAGTGACAACATAAAGGACCAATTTGGGGTTTTGACCTATTGATTAGTATACAAAATCAAACATTTACGTACCAAACATAAGTATCATAAATATATACCATCATATATATAATATGTCTACAAGTCCCCCATAGCTTCTCCCCACCTTATTTTGGGCTTGTTCTTAGGGACGGCAATGTGTAGGGTTTGGGTAGGATACTGTATTCCCCGTCCTCGGTCCCGATAGTCAATATTTTCCCCATCCCCGAACCCATCCTCGGCCGGGTATGAAATTTGATACCCATCCCCAGACCCATTGAATACTTAGATCCCCAGACCCGGCCCCGGATCCGGAAAATTTACTATTTTTTTCTACAAAATTACTGCTCTCATCACAAGTACTTTAATCACTAGTATTGAACACACATGCATAAATTTAATTATTTCCAAATTAAAAAAAAAACAAACTTCAAACACACAATAAAATAAATATAAAAAGTCTAAGTTCATCCTTAAATAAACAAATACAAACATAAAATGTGGTGTGAAATATGAATGTGTGAATCATGATTCGTAAATAGGGGTTCGTGGGTGAGTGAGATGAGAGTCTAATTGAGTTTGTGTGAATGGGTGTTACGTGATGGTGAGGTGAGTGTAAATTTTTTTAATTGGATATGATATATAATTTATTTTTCTAAAAATATTTATATATATATTTTATCACCGGATCCGGGGCCGGGGTGAATACACCCTTACTCGTCTCCAGACCCAGATTTTTACCCGTTAAAATCCCCGGACCCAGACCCATTTTTTCAATACCCGAACCCAACGGGTAAATTTTTTCGGGTACCCATTGGATCCGGATAATATTGCCATCCCTACTTGTTCTTTATCAAGAAAGGCTGTAGGAATGAAAATAAAAAAGTGGTAGGACTCTGATGGAAACCATCATTTTATTACCAAACACAATAAATTTATTCTCATTCCCTTTCCTTCTTTGCCTAAAGAAGGTGACCTTTATTTTGTGATGGTTTCTTTTCTTCTCCTCCTTCTATAAATATTTTCTCCTTTCAATTTTGTTTGGCCAATTCTCCTTTCAATAAAAATTTTTTTGTTTATGATCTTTCTGTAGGAGTTTTCTTCTACTTTTTTTTCTATGGGAGTTTCTTTTCATGAAAATATATTGAAAATTTATATTTTCAAATCTACATCTATAAACTCACAGCATCAAAGAGAATGAAACTTCCAAAAAGATTGATTCTTCCTAAAAGGAAAAAGGCGCATGTTTCTTTTATATCCTTAAATGCGACACTTAACTATCTTGAGGTTTGGCTTAAAATTAATGTGCCCCTCTGTGGTTTAGAGTGTGACACTTGACCTCCCTGTGGTTTGTTATGTTATCACTAAACTACTCTATATTATTTTTTTCTCAAAATTTAATATTTAATATAACTTATAAAAGAAATTACCAAATTAATTATTTATTTTATCTCTAAAATAATAATAATAAACTCTAATCTTCTACTTTCAACTCTTTTTAGCGTTTCCTTCAAACTCTTTCTTTCCTCTAATCTCTCCACTATAACCAAGAGTACTGTTATGCTCCTAGTCTAAGGATACTTTGCTAAGAAAATTATTGTTTAATGTTAGAGTTTCTAAGCTCAATAATGTTAACATTCAATCCAGGTATATATGTTCTGAACTTGAACAATAAAAAAAAACTTAAATTTAGTTATATATTTGTAGTATATTATTCTTGTACAATTTTATTTTGATTGATTTAATAATTCTAAAATATTAGAGATAAAAAATAACAATAAAATGAATAAATAACTAAATATAAATAATCAATGGAGTAAAAAATAAATATTAAATTATTTTATTGATTTTTTAAAATTATAATTTTATTTTTATATCAATTATAATTTTTTTTTGAATCATTTTATAATTCTAGAGTGTTAAATGATGATTAATTTGACTAAAATTTGAATAGAAGATAGGTGAAGGTAGTTAAGTGATAACATAACAAACCACAGGGGGGTCAAGTGTCACACTCTAAACCACAGGGGGGCACATTAATTTTAAGCCAAACCACAGGGTGGTTAAGTGTCGAATTTTAAACCACAGGGAGGCAAACTGAATTTAGGCCAAACCACAGGGGGCAAATTGTTGTTTACCCTTTTCTTTGTCTTTTCATGCATATATACATAGTGTTCAGTTTGGGTTGCTTTTGTTATAACTTATGAAGGGGAAAGTAGCTTTATTAATACTATCGTAATCTCAGCATTTGAGTTTTCGATCAAATATGTCTTTAATATTTAACTGTGGACACTTATGCTCTGACGTTTTATTTTTTGAACAATCCTACTCTTTCAACTAATACCGTTAGAGAGAAACTTTTTTTGTTGTCGAAGATTTGTCGATTCGCCAAGTTTCAAAACAAAACGATGACAAAAATGATGCGTCTAGAGTGATTCTCTACGAAATTCGAGAGATGAGAGGTTAAGGTAAACGGTAGCGTTTTATGATGATATGGAGGATGGAAGAAAATATGACGTAAGTAGCATAAGCCACAATCATGATCTATTTTAATGACGTTAGTGAAAATAGTAAGATACAAATTGCTCCAAAAATGAAACGTTAGGGACATAATTAATCGCAATTAAATATTAAGGGCATGTTTAATCAAAGACTCAAACGTTAAGAGTACCAAATATACTTTATCCACTTATAAATAGTTGGAATTAGGGAGTAGTGACTTTGACCTTTTGAAATGAAAGGCCAGCCCAAATGGAAATTAGCCCATGTCATTGTAACGAGCTATCACTTAGCTTGTACAGGGGTGCTTGATGTTATTTTAATTATATTATTTAAAAAACACACTAAGACAATAATATTTGTTAGGCCAAATTACTCTTTTGGTCCTCAGCGTTTGCACAAAGTTTAATATTTGTCCTCAATGTTTCAAAAAGTTATTTTAGGTCCTCAACGTTTTTTTCTTGGTCAAAATTGGTCCTTTAGCGTAACACCTATCTGGTTTTGCCTTTAAATGCTAATGTGGAAGGCTTATGTGGTACACCCTCTCTCCTACGTGTAATATTTAAATGACATGGCACCCTCTCTCACTCAAATTCAGCAAAACGACGCCGTTTTGATTCATTTAAATGTTCTGTTTTGAATCAAAACGGCGTCGTTTTGCTGAGTTGGAGTGAGGGAGGTTGCCATGTCATTTAAATATAACACGTAGGAGAGAGGGTGTACCACATAAGCCTTCCTCGTCAGCATTGAATGACAAAATCATACGGATGTTACGCTAGAGGACCAATTTTGACTTAAAAAAAACGTTGAGGACCTAAAGTAACTTTTTGAAACGTTAAGGACCAATATTAAACTTCGTGCAAACGTTGAGGACCAAAAGAGTAATTTCGCCTATTTGTTATAATGTTATATGATAAGAGATGCAAAATAACCCTATTTTTTCACATAACGCCTAAAAAAGGTGTTATCTTATAACACTATTTGCATCCTCTTGCAGGAAACAACATGGGTGGAATTTTAAATAAAAAAACTTATAAATTTTATTTTACCCGTATCTTATAACACTATTTGCATCATATTGCAGGATTGGGTTTTTATTTTTCTTTTTTATTGATATTTTCTTTGCGTGTGTAAAGGTTGTTAGTAACGTATCTATTTGATATTTTTCTAATCAGTACCGAAATTCATTCAGGGTAATTTGATAAAGGATCCGACTCTGTGTGTTGGATTTTTCTGCTATGGTTTAACTTTGCTGAGAGATACTTTTGGCCATTCGTGTTTAGGCGCTTTACTCTTATATTCTCCTATTAATCAAAATATGGTCATAAAGATGAAGCTGAATTCAGCTAAGACAAATTTTCTTTTGAGTTATGGAAGAGATTAGTACCATTGTTTATGAACACCTGTCTTGTAAGAAAAAGAGAATTAGTTTTGGTGGCTTTGATTTCATGATAGAGCCTCTATCCATTGTACAGCTAAGGCAGTCATTTGCCAGTTACAAAATGAACTGGCTTTAGCACAGAGGTTGCTTTCTAGGATATCCTATCTTATTCTCCTTTTCCTCTGCTTCTTTCTGTATAATATCAAAGTTCTCCTGTTGAATCTGGAATTCCTCCTCAAATACCTTTTGGCTACAGTTTCCTGGTATAGTTTTAGAAGAATAGGTTTTTCTTTTTTAGTTTTGGAAGAATTTCAAGGTTGGTTCTTCTCATTAAAAAATTCCAATACTAAACATCATGAATCATCAGAAAAAGGAAGGAAAGTGGATGCTGGAGAAAACAACACTGTATAGTTTCCTCTTAATTATTTAGGAAGCAGATCAAAACCTCATAGATTTGGTCCACTCATAAATACCTTTCTTGCTATTTCTCTAATTATTAAACCTTCGAAGTAACTTCCCAAACTCAACTTGATTCATCTACTCATTCAACTGCTTATACTTGTTGTCTCCTGCACACAATTTCTGGTAGCTTTCTCATTTAATAACATTCAAATCTTAAACTTGTTCAAACATCTCTCTAATAGCCTAACATCAACTTCCTTTCAATTTATAATATAATATAAATATAATAATAAATCATTTATTTAAATTTATAATATATAAGGCTATATTTGAAAATACATAAACAAATAATATTAATTAGGGTCAAAACCCCAAATTGGTCCTTTATGTTGTCACCAAGTTTCATATTGGTCCTTTATGTTTCAAAAAGTTTAAATTGGTCCTTTATGTTTGCAAGAAGTTCCAAATTGGCCCTTTCGTCCAATTCCATCCAGTTCTGCCGTTAAATGATGACGTGTCCGGATGATGTGTCACCCTCTCTCTCCTACGTGTAATGCTTAGCTGACGTGGCCTTAGTTAACCTAAAACCAGGGACTAAACTGAACAAAATGATTTCTTACAAATAAAAAATATATAATTTTCCCACTTTCGTCATCTTCTCCTTACTCATCGACACCACCTCTGCCTCTATGCGGTCCAACATCCACACCAACGACCATCACTCCAGACATTTTTTTTTCACTTTTTCAGAACTTAACAAATTCTCCTTCTGCAATAGATCACAACCACACAGTAGCAAAATAAATGAATTTCCAAACAAGATCAACACAAAATGGGTTTCAGAAATTCATCACAGTGAAAAATAGGGTTTTCATAGATTTGTGCAAGAAGATTTGGTGGGGTTGTATAAATTACCTAATTCTGAAAACGAATTACCTAAAATCAAACAAGATCTAAAGAGTGTGAGCGGAAATTTTGCTAAGCATAGGGAGAAACTTACAGTGTTTTGAAATGAGCATATGAAGAAAGCTTGAGATCTTCCTTTCTGGAAAAAGGCGACAACTTTCACATATATCTTGCTTGCTTGAGGATTGAGGAAGCAGATAAAGGATTTACCAACACTACAAATTTCCCCATCCTATGGTGCCTGCTGTAGATGTTGAATGGCACAGAGGCGGAGGAGGTGATAGTCGATGAGGAAGGAGAAGAAGATGAAGAAAGTGGGAAAATTATATTTTTTTATTTGTGAAAAATCATTTTATTCATTTTAGTCCTTGATTTTAAGTTAACTAAGGCCACGTCAGCCAAGCAGTACACGTAGGAGAGAGAGGGTGACACATCAGCCAGACACATCATCACTTAACGACAAAACTGGATGGAATTGGACGGAAGGACCAATTTGGAATTTCTTGCAAACATAAAGGACCAATTTAAACTTTTTGAAACATAAAGGACCAAAATGAAACTTGGTGACAACATAAAGGACCAATTTGGGGTTTTGACCTATTGATTAGTATACAAAATCAAACATTTACGTACCAAACATTAGTATCATAAATATATACCATCATATATTATGTCTACAAGTCCCCCTTAGCTTCTCCCCACCTTATTTTGGGCTTTTTCTTAGGGTCGACAATGTGTAGGGTTTGGGTAGGATACTGTATTCCTCGTCCTCGGTCCTGATAGTCAATATTTTCCCCATCCCCGGACCCATCCTCGGCCGGGTATGAAATTTGATACCCATCCCCAGACCCATCGAATACTTAGATCCCCAAACCCGGCTCCGGATCCGAAAAATTTACTATTTTTTTTCTACAAAATTACTTCTTTCATCACAAGTACTTTAATCACTAGTATTGAACACACATGCATAAATATATTTATTTCCAAATTTTAGAAAAAACAAACTTCAAACACACAATAAAATAAATATAAAAATTCTAAGTTCATCCTTAAATAAACAAATACAAACATAAAATTTGGTGTGAAATATGAATGTGTGAACCGGATTTGTAAATAGGGGTTGGTGGGTGAGTGAGATGAGAGTCTAATTGAGTTTATGTGAATGGGTGTTACTTGATGGTATGGTGAGGTGAGTGTAACTTTTTTTTTTTTAATTTGATATGATATATAATATATTTTTATATAAAATATTTTTATATATATTTTATCACCGGGTCCGGGGCCGGGGTGAATACACCCTTACTCGTCCCCAGACCCGGACCCGTACCCATTTTTTCAATACTCGAACCCAATGGGCAAATTTTTTCGGGTACCCATTGGATCCGGGTAAAATTGCCATTCCTATTTGTTCTTTATCAAGAAAGGTTGTAGGAATGGAAATAAAAAAGTGGTAGGACTCTGATGGAAACCAATTTTTCATCATAGAAAATTGGACCAAATTAATATATATATATATATATATATATATATATATATATATATATATATATATAATGTCCATTATACCTTTTGATTTGACATATCATAACATCATTTTTTTATATAAGGGGTAAAATGGTAATTTTAATACATTTCCATTCCCAAATTTTTATTACCAAACACAATAAATTTATTCCCATTCCCTTTCCCTCTCTGCCTAAAGAACGTGACCTTTATTTTGTGATGGTTTCTTTCCTTCTCCTCCTTCTATAAATATTTTCTCCTTTCAATTTTGTTTGGCCAATTCTCCTTTCATTAGAAAATTTTTGGTCAAATGCTCATTTTAGTTCTCTATGTTTCACTCAAGTTTTAAATTGGTCCTTTATCTTTCAAAAGTTTTATATTGGTCCTTTATGTTTTCCAAAAGTTTTATATTTGTCCTTAAGGTTTCATTAAAGTTCTATATTGGCCCTTTATGTTTCATTGAAGTTTTATATTAGTCCTTTATGTTTCATTAGAGTTTTATATTGGTCCTCTTAGCATGGTTTCATTTTTTGCTTAAACGATGCCGTTTGGGCGTTTTTTGTGTGTCTAAGGCCAGTCAGCTATCTGATACAGGTAGAAGAAATTATATGTCCACGTCAGCACGCCACGTCAGCAATTAACTTATGAAGTTGACAAATTTGGACGGAAGGACCAGTTTAGAACTTATGATAAACATAAAGGACTAATTTAAAACTCTTGAATCATAAAGGACTAATTTAAAACTTGAGTGAAACATAAAGGACCAAAATGAAACTTTGACCAAAATTTTTTGTTTATGATATTTCTGTAGGAGTTTTCCTCTACTTTTTTTTTCTATGGGAGTTTCTTTTCATGAAAATATATTGAAAATTTATATTTTCAAATCTACATCTATAAGCTCACCGCATTAAAGAGAATGAAACTTCCAAAAGGATTGATTCTTCCTAAAAGGAAAAAGGCGCATGTTTCTTTTATATCCTTAAATGCGGCACTTAATTACTCTGTGGTTTGGCTTAAAATTAATGCCCCTGTAGTTTAGAGTGTGACACTTGACCCCCCATGTGGTTTGTTATGTTATCACTTAACTACCCTATATTATTTTTTTCTCAAAATTTAATATTTAATATAACTTATAAAAGAAATTACCTAAAGATATAGTTGAATTAATTAATTATTTTATCTCTAAAATAATAATAAGAAACTCTAATCTTCTACTTTCAACTCTTTTTAGCGTTTCCTTCAAACTCTTTCTTTCCTCTAATCTCTCCACTATATCCAAGAGTATTGTTATGCTCCTAGTCTAAGGATAATTTGCTAAGAAAATTATTGTTTAATGTTAGAGTTTCTAAGCTCAATAATGTTAACATTCAATCCAGGTATGTATGTTCTGAACTTGAACAAAAAAAACTTAAATTTAGTTATATATTTGTATTATATTATTCTTTTATAATTTTATTTTGATTGATTTAATAATTCTAAAACATTAAAGATAAAAAATAACAATAAAATGAATAAATAACTAAATATAAATAATCAATGGAGTAAACAATAAATATTAAATTATTTTATTGATTTTTAAATTATAATTTTATTTTTATATTAATTATAATTTTTTTTGAATCATTTTATAATTCTAGAGTGTTAATTGATGATTAATTTGACTAAAATTTGGATAGAAGATAGGTGAAGGTAGTTAAGTGATAACATAACAAACCACAGGGGGGTCAAGTGTCACACTCTAAACCACAGGGGGCACATTAATTTTAAGCCAAACCACAGTGTGGTTAAGTGTCGAATTTTAAACCACAGCGGGACAAACTGAATTTAGGCTAAACCACAGGGGGCAAACTGTAGTTTACCTTTTCTTTTTCTTTTCATGCAAATATACATATTGTGTTCAGTTTGGGTTGCTTTTGTTATAACTTATGAAGGGGAAAGTAGCTTTATTAATACTATCGTAATCTCAGCATTTGAGTTTTCGATCAAATATGTCTTTAATATTTAACTGTGGTCACTTATGCTCCAACGTTTCATTTTTTGAATAATCCTACTCTTTCAACTAATACCGTTGGAGAGAAACTTTTTTTGTTGTTGAAGAGGTGTCGATTCGCCAGGTTTCAAAGCAAAACGATGACAAAAATGACGCGTCTAGAGTGATTCTCTGCGAAATTCGAGAGATGAGAGGGTAAGGTAAATGGTAGCGTTTTATGATGATATGGAGGATGGAAGAAAATATGACGTACGTAGCATAAGCCACAATCATTATCCATTTTAATGATGTTAGTGAAAATAGCAAGATACAAATTGCTCCAAAAATGAAACGTTAGGGGCATAATTAATTGTAATTAAATATTAAGGACTATTTAATCAAAGACTCAAACGTTAGTTAACAGTACCAAATATACTTTATCCACCTATAAATAGTTGGAATTAGTGAGTAGTGGCTTTGACTCTAATATCGCTTTTGAAATGAAAGGCCAGCCCAAATGGAAATTGGCCCATGTCATTGTAACGGGCTATCACTTATACAGGGATGCCTGATGTTATTTTAATTATATTATTTAGAAAAACACAGTAAAATAATAATATTTGTTATAATGTTAAATAAAAAAACTTATACATTTTATTTTACCCGTATCATATTTCATTTTTTTTTTCGAACATAAATTATTAATTTTTTTTTGTTTCCATTTTCCCCCACTAAAATTGTATTTTATTATACTAGCATGACCCCAATGCAATGCACTGCAATATTATAATTTGTAGATATAAATAATATTATAAAATATAAAGATGTATAAAAATATAAATTTAAAAAAGTATTATTTTTAAAATAATATTTTTTTTTGCAAATATACAGTATAAAAATATATAAATATAAAAGAGTAGCTACAGGTTGTAATTATGAATAAATTATATATATTTTTTTAAACTAAAGGTGGCACTTATTCTAATTGTATTTTGCGGTAATTACAAATAAAGGATAGTAGTTATTTAAATTTCACATGAAAGATAAAATTAAGAAAGCAAAAATTAATAAGTAATTACTGTCGCAATCACAATAGATGAATTAATGTGGAAACAATAGAATATTAGTGGAAGCATGTTATGTTCTTAGAAGGATATGTAAATAACTTAAAATTTGAATGGATGACTTAGAGGAGAGGAAATTGAAAATAAAAGAAATTCTTCATATTTTTAATGTACTAAAAGAATAGATAATAAAAGAAGTTAAACTATTTTAATGTACTAAAGAAGATTGAGAGTAAACACATAATTAGGAAAGGATAGAAGTAAAATTACATGTTCTTATATCAATACTTTGCTATATTATTTTGTACATGCAACTCTTGTTAGGAGATTGTAAGGTAGAGATATCAGTGGACGTGCTATATACATGATAATTAGTGTAGTTAAAATGTTAAAAAAAATTAAACACCTATCCAAAAAGAAGTAGAAGAATAAAACAAAAAGAAAAAGAGAAAATATTACCTTTATAAACTGATGTTGATGGAAGGGTAATCTTGATGGATGAGAATTCTTGATTAGGCTAAAAGAAAATTGTGTTAAAAAAAAACTCTTCAAGGGGTTTTGTTCTTTGAGGTATATGTGGGAAAATAAAAATTAAGGTTGATAATGTTCTTAAAAACCAAATCAAGATTAAGGTAGATAATGGTCTTAAACAAAATCAAGAAGAAGAAAGAACGCACCTTCTTATAAAACTTATTTTGATAGTCTGTTTTCAAAAAAAGGAGTTGACAATGAAGAAAATATATTAAGAGGGAACCCAATACAAATAAAGATGCCCCATTTTTAGATAAACAATAAAAGAGGAAATATGAAAAAGAGAAGTAAAGCCAATAAAACATCAAGAGGTAATGGTTTTGATGAACAATTTTATCTACAATCTAGTATAGTACCTGCAAATGTGCTTTGCAATCAATGTGGAGTTTAGATTATTCTTCTTCTTTTATTGGACCCGCTTTCAACATACCCTTGACATCCACTCCTTGACATTTTAGAACTGCTGCAAAATCATCAATGAATTGAAAGGGGAAAAAAGTAAGACTTGAAGGTAGAATAAATTAAAAATGCAGAAACATGATGATATATATTAACTTTAAACATTGCTTGCCGTTGAAATCAGAGTGTTGATGGATTAGTGGGTAGTTATTTGTATTGAGGGAGTAGTGGGTGAGAAGATGGGGTATTTTTTTATTTCAAAAATAAAAGAAATTGAGTAGTGGCTATAAATGAGAGAGTTTTTTTTAAATGCAGATAATTGTCAAATTGTAGTACTGAGTAGTGGGTAGTTATTTGTATTGAGGGAGTAGTGGGTGAGAAGATGGGGTATTTTTTTATTTTAAAAATAAAAGAAATTGAGTAGTGGCTACAAATGAGAGTTTTTTTTATAAATAGAGTTAATTGTCAAATTGTAGTATTGACTTAACTTCTTTTGTATATAGGATTGATATTGATATTGATATTATAGGCCAAATTATTCTTTTGGTCCTCAACATTTGCACGAAATTTAATATTGGTCCTCAACGTTTCAAAAAGTTATTTTAGGTTCTCAACGTTTTTTTTTTGTCAAAATTGGTCCTCTAGCGTAACATCCGTTTGGTTTTGCCATTAAATGCTTACGTGGAAGGTTTATGTAGCACACCCTCTCTCCTACGTGTCATATTTAAATGACATGGCACCCTCTCTCACTCAAGCTCAGCAAAACCACGCCGTTTTAATTCATTTAAATGTTCTTTAATAAATCAAAACGGCGTCGTTTTGCTGAATTTGAGTGAGAGAGGGTGTCGTGTGATTTAAATATGACACGTATGAGAGAGGGTGTGTCAAATAAGCCTTCTACGTCAGCATTTAATGGCAAAATCAAACAGATGTTATGATAGAGGACCAATTTTGACAAAAAAAAAACGTTGAGGACCTAAACTAACTTTTTGAAACGTTGAGGAACAATATTAAACTTCGTGCAAACGTTGAGGACCAAAAGAGTAATTTGGCCTATATTATAATATCTAATCTTAAACTTGTTTTTTTTTCATAAAAGAGGTGCAATCATGTGACTGCATTAATGGAAACCTCTGTGTATGCCCCTGAAACAAGTGGGATCACTGAGGGAGTTAAAGAGTAAGCCATGGTTAACAAAGCACGCCTTCTTTTGAGCTCAGAAAGTTGATATCTTTGTTTTGAATTTCCGTGTGTAAAGGTTGTTAGTAACGTATCTATTTGATATTTTTATGATCAGTACCGGAATTCATTCAGGGTAATTTGATAAAGGATCCGACTCTGTGTGTTGGATTTTTCTGCTATGGTTTAACTTTGCTGAAAGATGCTTTTGGCCATTGGTCAGTTATGTTTAGGCGCTTTACTCTTATATTCTCCTATTAATCAAAATATGGTCATAAAGATGAAGCTGAATTCAGTTGAGACAAAATTTCTTTTGAGTCATGGAAGAGATTAGTACCATTGTTTATGAACACCTATCTTGTAAGAAAAAGAGAATTAGGTTTGGTGGCTTTGATTTCATCATTGAGCCTCTATCCACTGTACAGCTAAGTCAGTCATTTGTCAGTTACAAAATGAACTGGCTTTAGCACAGAGATTGCTTTCTAGGATTTCCTATCTTCTTCTCCTTTTCCTCTGCTTCTTTCTGTATAATATGAGATTTCTCCTATTGAATCTGGAATTCCTCCTCAAATACCTTTTTGGCTCAAAAGTTTTAAGCCAGTTAACCACTGGGATGTGCAAGAGGAAGAGATAAGTGGTTCTTCATCCAAAACGGTGGTCAAGGTAAAGTTACTGGTTGCTTTCCTCATTTCAATTTAGGCAGAATTAAGCAAACACTCATTTCCCTTTTGTATCTGAAGGTATTTTTCTCAACATCTTCCTTCTCACAGTTTCCTGGTATGATTTTAGGAGAATAGGTTTTTCTTTTTTAGTTTTGAGAAGAGTTTCAAGGTTGGCTCTTCTCATTAAAAAATTCCAATACTAAAAATCAGGATTCATCAGAAAAAGGAAGGAAAGTGGATGGATGCTGGAGAAAACAACACTGTATAGCTTCTTCTTATTTAGGAAGCAGATCAAAACTCCATAGATTTGGTCCACTCATAAATACCTTTTGTTGCTATTTCTCTAATTATTAAACCTTTGAAGTAACTTCCCAAACTCTACTTGATTCATCTACTCATTCAACTGCTTATACTTGTTGTCTCCAGCAGACTATTTCTGGTAGCTTTGTCATTTAATATCATTCAAATCTTAAACTTGTTCAAACATCTCTCTAATAGCCTAACGTCAACTTCCTTTCAATTTATAATATAATAATAAATTATTTATTTAAATTTATAATATATAAGGCTATATTTGAAAATACATAAACAAATAATATTGATTAGGGTCAAAACTCTAAATTGGTCCTTTATGTTGTCACCAAGTTTCATATTGGTCCTTTATGTTTCAAAAAGTTTAAATTGGTCCTTTATGTTTGCAAGAAGTTCCAAATTCGTCCTTCCGTCCAATTCCATCCAGTTTTGCCGTTAAGTGATGACGTGTCCGGCTGATGTGTCACCCTCTCTCTCCTACGTGTACTGCTTGGCTGACGTGGCCTTAGTTAACCTAAAATCAGGGACTAAAATGAACAAAACGATTTTTTACAAATAAAAAAAATTAATTTTCCCACTTTCCTCATCTTCTCCTTCCTCATCGACACCTCCTCCGCCTCCACGCGGTCCAACATCCAGACCAACCTCCATCACTCCAGACATTTTTTTTCCAATTTTTCAGAACTTAACAAATTCTCCTTCTGCAATAGATCACAACCACACAGTAGCAAAATAAATGAATTTCCAAACAAGATCAACACAAAATGGGTTTTAGAAATTCATCACAGTGAAAAATAGGGTTTTCATAAATTTGTGCTAGAAGACTTGGTGGGGTTGTATAAATTACCTAATTCTGAAAACGAATTACCTAAAATCAAACAAGATCTAAAGAGTGTGAGCCGAAATTTTGCTAACTATAGAGAGAAACTTACGGTGTTTTGAAATGAGCATATGAAGAAAGCTTGAGATCTTCCTTTCTGGAAAAAGGCAAAAACTTTCACATATATCTTGCTTGCTTGAGGATTGAGGAAGCAGATAAAGGATTTACCAACACTACAAATTTCCCATCCTATGGTGCTTGCTGTAGATGTTGAACGGCACGGAGGCGGAGGAGGTGATAGTCGATGAGGAAGGAGAAGAAGATGAAGAAAGTGGGAAAATTATATTTTTTTTATTTGTGAAAAACATTTTATTCATTTTAGTCCCTGATTTTAAGTTAACTAAGGCCACGTCAGCCAAGCAGTACACGTAGGAGAGAGAGGGTGACACATCAGCCGGACACGTCATCACTTAACGGAAAAATTGGATGGAATTGGACGGAAGGACCAATTTGGAACTTCTTGCAAACATAAAGGACCAATTTAAACTTTTTGAAACATAAAGGACCAATAGGAAACTTGGTGACAACATAAAGGACCAATTTGGGGTTTTGACCTATTGATTAGTATACAAAATCAAACATTTACGTACCAAACATAAGTATCATAAATATATACCATCATATATTATGTCTACAAGTCCCCCTTAGCTTCTCCCCACCTTATTTTGGGCTTGTTCTTAGGGACGACAATGTGTAGGGTTTGGGTAGGATACTGTATTCCCCGTCCTCGGCCCCGATAGTCAATATTTTTCTCATCCCCCGGACCCATCCTCGGCCGGGTATGAAATTTGATACCCATCCCCGGACCCATCGAATACTTAGATCCCCAGACCCGGCACCGGATCCGGAAAATTTACTTTTTTTTTCTACAAAATTACTGCTTTCATCACAAGTACTTTAATCACTAATATTGAACACGCATGCATAAATTTAATTATTTCCAAATTTTAGAAAAAAAAAAACTTCAAACACACAATAAAAAAAATATAAAAAGTCTAAGTTCATCCTTAAATAAACAAATATAAACATAAAATGTGGTGTTAAATATGAATGTGTGAATCGTGATTCGTAAATAGGGGTTGGTGGGTGAGTGAGATGAGAGTCTATTTGAGTTTGTGTGAATGGGTGTTACGTGATGGTGAGGTGAGTGTATTTTTTTTTAATTTGATATGATATATAATATATTTTTATAAAAAATATTTATATATATATATTATCACCGGGTCTGGGGCCGGGGTGAATACACCCTTACTCGTCCCCAGACTCGGACTTTTACCCGTTAAAATCCCTATACCCGGACCCAGACCCATTTTTTCAATACCCGAACCCAACTGGTAAATTTTTTCGGGTACCCATTGGATCCGGGTAATATTGCCATCCCTACTTGTTCTTTATCAAGAAAGGCTGTAGGAATGAAAATAAAAAAGTGGTAGGATCGGACTCTGATGGAAACCAATTTTTCATCATAGAAAATTGGACCAAATTAATATATATATATATATAATGTCCATTATACCTTTTGATTTGACATATCATAACATCATTTTTTTATATAAGGGGTAAAATGGTCATTTTAATACATTCTCATTATATTTCCATTCCCAAATTTTTATTACCAAACACAATAAATTTATTCTCATTCCCTTTCCCTCTCTGCTTAAAGAACGTGACCTTTATTTTGTGATGGTTTCTTTCCTTCTCCTCCTTCTATAAATATTTTCTCCTTTCAATTTTGTTTGGCCAATTCTCCTTTCATTAGAAAATTTTTGGTCAAATGCTCATTTTAGTCCTCTATGTTTCACTCAAGTTTTAAATTGATCCTTTATCTTTCAAAAGTTTTATATTGGTCCTTTATGTTTCATAAAAGTTTTATATTAGTCCTTTATATTTCATTAGAGTTTTATATTGGTCCTCTCAGCATGGTTTCATTTTTGGCTTAAACGACGCCGTTTGGGCTTTTTGGTGTGTCTAAGGCCATGTCAGCTATCTGATACACGTAGGAGAGATTATATGTCCACCTCGACACGCCACGTTAGCAATTAACTTATGAAATTTACAAATTTGGACGGAAGGACCAATTTAGAACTTCTGATAAACATGAAGGCCTAATTTAAAACTTTTGAAACTTAAAGGACTAATTTGAAACTTGAGTGAAACATAGAGAACCAAAATGAACATTTGACCAAAATTTTTTGTTTATGATCTTTCTGTAGGAGTTTTCCTCTACTTTTTTTTCTAAGGGAGTTTCTTTTCATGAAAATATATTGAAAATTTATATTTTCAAATCTACATCTATAAGCTCACACCATTAAAGAGAATGAAACTTCCAAAAAGATTGATTCTTCCTGAAAGGAAAAAGGCGCATGTTTCTTTTATATCCTTAAATGTCACACTTAACGACCTTGTGGTTTGGTTTTAAATTAATGTGCCCCATGTAGTTTAGAGTGTGACACTTGACCCCCTTGTGGTTTGTTATGTTATCACTTAACTACCCTATATTATTTTTTTCGAGAAATTTAATATTTAATATAACTTATAAAAGAAATTACCGAATTAATTATTTATTTTATCTCTAAAATAATAATAATAAACTCTAATCTTCTACTTTCAACTCTTTTTAGCGTTTCCTTCAAACTCTTTCTTTCCTCTAATCTCTCCATTATATCCAAGAGTACTGTTATGCTCTTAGTATAAGGATACTTTGCTAAGAAAATTATTGTTTAATGTTAGAGTTTCTAAGCTCAATAATATTAACATTCAATCCAACACTACAAAAAAACTAATTTTTAACATCAGTCGTTTAACTACGGTTACCAAGAACCGTAGTAAGGTTTAATTTTTTTTCTGAAAAAAGGAAAAGGACATCTCAATAACATTCTTCCCATCTAGCCATTTTGCCCTATCTGCTCTTTCTCTTCTTCGAACGGTCGTCAGGAAGAGTTGTCGCAGACGATAAAGAGGAGGAGGGAATCTGAGACCACTAGCGACACCGATTTCGTTTTTAATCTCCTTCACCAGGTAGTGAGTGAATCTCGTTGTATCCTTGGTTTCGTTTTTGAATCTCGTTGTGTTCGGTTTTTGAATCTCGTTCTGCGACCACTATCGATGCTTCTTTTAGGGTTCAAACTTTTCATTGTAAATGGCGTTCTGTTTCTTCTTGTTCTTTTCATTGTAAATGGCTATATGTTTCTAGGCTTATAGCTATAGGTGCTTATCGAGCTTTAACCAAGGACATCAAGGATAATTTGGGCTTCTGCGGAAATTGTTCTTCTCTAAGCTGCTGCACATGTGGAATGAATTTCATGTAAGATTGCTTCTACATTTCCTATTTTCTTTAAAATAAATTTTGAAATCCTTCCATTTTTGCGTTGTTTTTCTCTTTGTGATGATATATTTTATTCTGATTTATGGAGTGGGAAGATATGAAATTGCATATTGGAATTGAAATAATTTTTTACTTACATGTAGCTGTCACTCTGTTTTCTCATGCTTAAAGTAGTTTAAAACACTTTGATAGCCATGGCCAAAGCTTTGTCTGCAATTTGATTATTAGAGGGTATTGGCATTACTGAACTTATTAGTCACTTTTTCTGGTTGTAGTTTCATGCTAATGTCACCAGCCACAAGGAAAATACAGTAGTAGGAGTATGCCTTTGTTCAAGGGTGTTAACACAGAAATTTGCCTCTCAAGATGTGAGAAATAGAGAAACCAACTTAAAAAGTAGGTTTCTAATGTCTTCGACAAAAGTTCTATGATGGTAAGTGGTGGTATTCAGTTTATCTCTACTACTTTTTTAGAGTCAAATTTCATATGAGCTTTCTAAATTCCCAAACTCATAGCAATGGTAAAGCCTTGGCAAATAGCAGCAAAATATAGAAGTAGTAGGTTGTTAATTAATTTATACTGTTTTTATCTCTTAAAATATTTTTAGTTTCTTACTTCCATGTGCTTCACGTTTCATACAATTTGATTTAGATTTTTTTTAGTTTCTTATAAGTATCTTATTCGGTAGGAGTATGCCTTTGTTCAATGTCTTCCATTTGCTTCCACGTGTCACCACCAGATTCATTAGTAAAGCTAATTACTACACCTCATTCCCTACATCATGTTTCTGCTGTAGAAGTGTAATTATATTAATTGCTTATTTATTTGGTTGTGTGTGTTTGCATCAGTTGAAGCATCTGAAATGGTTCGATTTGTCCATTTTGGTATAGTTCAAGAGCATTTCCACCATGGCTTATTTATTTAGTTGTGTGTGTTTGCATCAGTTGATTATGAACTTTTTTTGTGTCAGATGTTGTTTGGATTTTATTTGTTATGTTACTATATCTAATTTCTTGTGTCCTGTTTTCATCCTCTCTTAGCTAGCTACAAAAAGAGGTATTATATATATAAATTTCCAACAATGGCATCTTGCTTGAAGCCACCTAGCAGTATCAATCTGTACTACTTTTCAGATCCGATTCTATTTCTCTCATGCTCATGCAGGCTATGTTGGGCTCTTGGAACAAGACAGCAGGAGGTGGAAAACATATGGGGTATGCCACTTGATTATTTTTTCCCATTTCAATTCCCCACATTATCATTTAATCAACAAAATTTCAACTTTTTTAACAGTTCTGAGTTAGCACAGCGGGTTAGCATCAATGAAGTTGCAGAAAGCATGATGGCTTTCAACACCAACTATAAGTTCCTCTGCACATATTTTCACATATTTTTGCAGGTTCCAGTCACTGGCCTTGGTGCAGCCTTGATAGATAAGGCTGGAAGAAAGCCCCTTCTACTGGTAAGTCTTAGCACATAACATTTCACCTCCAAACTTACTGCGCATTAGCAAGCGATGTTCAATAGCATCATTAAGGAAATTATCCTTTACAACAACTGGAAGACCAAGGAAGGAGGACCCAAATGCCCTTGAGCTTAAGCTTAGAGAGAAACACAGGAGCTTCCTCTCACAACACCTACCTAAATTAATTAATTATTATCCTATATAAATTTTAAATTTTAATTTTAATTTCCTGTTTAATCTATTTATGCTTTCCCACTTGGATGTCCCTTTTTGGTTCTTTGAAATGTTTTGTTGTGCCCGAGGATGTGAATT